>CM035784.1:26947259-26957259 GCA_020466265.1 Siphamia tubifer
AGTGGAAAACTCTGGAAGAAAAACAACTGTATTTTTAATGAGATACGCTCGGCTGCATTTAAGAGGATGGATTATTCCTGTTCATGAGTGGAAACACATAGATTTATTTATTTATCTGAATAATGACAAAAAAAAACATGATATTATGTGCAGGTAAAAATGAGTACCATCAAGGTACAAAAGCAAAACATGAATAAATATACGTCTACTAGTATTTTTTACCTGGAAAATAAACTTTTTTAACATGAATTAACATTACATATGATTTTGGGTTTTTTTCCTCCAGTTTTTTCAGTGAGGACATTTACCCCTTAATGCCCAAATTTAAATAGAAGCATATAGCATATATATATATATATATATATATATATATATATATATATACATATATATATATATATATATATATATATATATATATATGAAGAGTTCATTTGCAAAAACAGATAACTCCATTTTTCTTTTTTTTTTCAGAAAATTGCATTTTTTACTCTACATTCTTGGTAATACTCATTGATTTGATATATTATTTATTCAATTTAGTGGATCTTACCAAATGAAATAAATAATATATCAAATAAATCAGTATTATTTGTGGAATGTAGAGTAAAAAAAATGACATTTTCTGAAAAAAAAGAAAAATGGAGTTATCTGTTTTTGCAAATGAACTCTTCATATATATATATATATATATATATATATATATATATATATATATATATATATATATATATATATATATATATATATATAAATACATGGATAAATAAAAGTTGAAAATTAAACAAAAACAAAACCATGAAAAATTAAAATAAAACTTTTAAAATGTCTTAAAAAATTCAAAATAACAAAAATAAATAAAAATTAATATAAATGTAAACAAAATTGTAATAAGAAAGAAAGACAGAATAATCCAAAACACCAACGTGTAAAACAAATGCAAGAGAGAAACTCCACGACAAAATGGAAGTTCACCAAAATAAAACTGAAAAAGACGACGGTGGATGAAGATGAATTTGAAGTTCATTAATTTAACAGATTAGTGTGAAAACCTAAACAGTAAACAAATGAAACTACCACAGATAAATACTGCAATAACACAGAAGTTCACCAAAATAAGATGGGCTCGCCAAAATAAAACAGATGAAGACGAATTTGAAGTTTGTTATTTAACAGATTAGTGTGAAAAGGTTTGTTTCCCTTCGTCTTTTTTCAACACTTGACCATAATCTGCTACGACGCTAACGTTAGCGACGTACCTCTGCTGCTCTACACCTTTATACAGTATTTTGTTAAATGAATGAACTTCACTTTGGTCTTCATCCATTTAAAACATTAGTGTGAAAAGGTGCAGAACAAACAGATGATGATCTTCTATGATATAAAAGACGAAGGGAAACAAACCTTTTCACACTAATCTGTTAAATAACAAACTTCAAATTCGTCTTCATCTGTTTTATTTTGGCGGGCCCATCTTATTTTGGTGAACTTCTGTGTTATTGCAGTATTTATCTGTGGCAGTTTAATTTGTTTACTGTGTTTGTTGTTTTTGGTTGTTTCGTCTTTGTGCTCTTGGCCACTGTGACACCTGTTTAAAAACTCTACTGCTCAGTCTGGACTCTGGTGGCCTCAGGGGTCATGGGTCAAAGTTGACTCATTGCTGCTGATTGTCCTCACCTGCAGCAGGTGGAGTAGACCATGATCACTGCGTTTTCAAACTAAATAATAATAATAATAATAATAATAATGGATTAGATTTCTATCATGCTTTTCAAGGCACCCAAAGTTAGTGATCCATTATTCATTCACTCTCACATGCTCCCTCTGGTGGTGGTAAACTACATATGTAGTCACAGTTGCCCGAGGGCAGCCATTTCGCACCTATGGCCCCTCCCACCACTAAACATTCATACACGAGGTCAAGAGGGTGAAGTGTCTTTGCCCAAGGACACAATGGACTGACCAGGACAGAGCAGGAATCGAACCACCAACCCTTCAGTTAATGGACAACCCACTCTACCAACTGAGCCGTGGGCGCCCCATTACACATTAATTACACTGTAATCAGTGAATTGGTAAATTAATCATCCTGAACCCTAGTGAGCGTCTTCCATCTTTTACATTTGTGAGGATTGATCCAGTGCCTGGTCTGACACTACCCTAACGTAGACCTAGGTCTAAGGCCCCCGCCCCATTTGTCCCCCTTAAAACTTCCACTTGGTTTTAAGTGCCCCTAAAAAGTAAATTCCACTCATCAAGGGGAAATAATTCCCCCTGAAAATGGGACACCACTCGCCAAGTGAACGTAACAAACGTGCTGACGTCACACGCTGACAAGTCTACCCCGCCAAATATGAAACCACCCCTCCGCGAGACTGACATCAGCTGACTACTATTTACACGGAGGACAAATGTCGATCCCAGCTGTGTTACCTGTTGTGTTGGTTCTGTTTATTTACCTTCGGGATGAGCAGAGAAGAAATGCGGCAAACAGAAGACGCATTCGCCGTCTACTTTGCCTTTCAGTCTTGTCTCAGGTATGTTGATTTATTTCAATATTTGGATGTATTTTTTCTTCAATAGTTGGCGATGTATAACATTAACGTTAGCATTAGCGCTAGCTTGACAAGGTAACATTACCGGTCATAGCCTCTGTGTGGTAAACTCACTGTCGGCTCGCTGAGCTCGCAGTGCATCATGGGTAATTTCATCTTCCACTCAAAACGAAGTCCGCAACCAACCTCACTACATTTTGAGGGTTGGTTTTAAGGGCAAAAATCGCACTCCCACTTGCTCCCCTAGGTAATGGGACACCCTACCCCTACACATGAACGCACAAAATCTAGGGTTAGGGGAAATTTTAGGGTTAGGGGGAGAAATGGGACAGGGCCTAAACGTTTTGTCAATGCACTGCCTTTGCCCCTGTCGACCACCATAGTTCCATGAACAAAACTCAGTAAAAACACATTTTGTTTAAAGGTGTCATTCTGCTAAAACCACTTTTTCACTTTTCTCCTTTTAGAATCTGATGGCTCACCCAGCGTTACCATGGTGATGGCTCACCCAGCATTACCATGGTGACGGCTCACCCAGCGTTACCATGGTGACGGCTCACCCAGACTTACCAACACATGCTCCTTTAACAGTGGTTCATCACCTCCACTGGCTACATACTGCATTCACACTAAACAACAACAGGAACCAGGGACCCAGAAAAAGATGGTCCATCTGACGACAGATGGACTTTAGCATCACTGACATAGGGTTAAGCCCCTCCCCCATTGCAGCCAATCTGAAGTAGCATTAGCATTAGCATCTACAAGAGAAGACGGGGGCCACAGTAGCTGCTGCAAAAACTGTAAAAAACTGTTGGATCAAACTGGTTCATGTGTCTCTGTGGAAGTAAAGACTGTTTTTTTTTACTACTACGTGTGTTTACCTTTATCAGAGTAACATTGAGCTAGGTTTGGTGATGTCACTTGTTCTAAAAATGTGCAGAGAGCACATGATCCAACAGTTTTTTACAGTTTGTGCAGCAGCTACTGTGGCGCCGTCTGCTCTTGTAGATGCTAATGCTAATGCTAATTGAGATTCACTGCAATCGGGGATGGGCTTAACCCCAGGTGTGTGATGCTAAAGTCCATCTGACGTCAGACGGACCGTCTTTTTCTGGGTCCCTGGTTCCTGTTGTTGTTTAGTGTGAATGCAGTATGCAGCCAGTGGAGGTGATGAACCACTGTTAAAGGAGCATGTGTTGGTAAGTCTGGGTGAGCCATCACCATGGTAACGCTGGGTGAGCCGTCACCACGGTAACGCTGGGTGAGCCATCAGATTCCAAAAGGACAAAAGTGGTTTTAGTAGAATGACACCTTTAAATAGAACACACCATATATTTAATAACAATAGAGAACACAGTAATATTAAAGAAATAATGACACCTTTAATTGAATATTTAAAATCAACCATCCATTCAGAATGTGCTGAACACATGAGGGGCATCACTCACCTCTGCTCCTTCTCTTCCAGGTAGACCACTCAGCCCACTCTCACCCTGAAATAAAACACACGTCCATCAGTCTGTACAAACACTAACTGTGTGGAAGGTGTGATGAGACTTTTACAAAAGGATGAAGAGTGAGCACCTTCTGTCCTTTAGGTCCAGGGCTTCCATCATCACCAGGACGTCCCTTCTTACCCTGGAGACATAATAACTGAGAGTTTGCATTGCATCATGGGAAAAGGCAGCTGTGTATGAGTGTTGGTGCATGTTCTTTATCTGTCAAACATCTGTGTGTGTGTGTGTGTGTGTGTGTGTGTATTTATATAAATATATGTACTTTATATTCTTTATATTTATATAAATATATGTACTTTATACTCTTTACATTTATATTAATATATGTACTTTATACTCTTTACATTTATATAAATTATTTATTGACTTTTTATCTCATAATTTTGACTTTTTTTTTATCTCGTAATAGACTTTTTTTTCTCATCGTTTTCACTTTTTATCTCTTTGTAACTTTTTATGGTCACATATAAATAAAATAGGCTTATTTTAGTTTAATTTGCTTCACTTAACTAGATGTCTATTGAACAATTTCTTTTAATTTTACTAAAACTCAGGAGTTGAATCAGTACTTCTACTTTCAGCACAGTATTTATTTCCGAACATAAGTAGCTGTACTTGTACTTAAGTACTGAAAGCGTGTACTTTTACCACCTCTGAAGTCCAGTCTTGTATCTTTTATCTGTTAAACATCTCTGTACGCTCACACTCCATCATGGTTTCACTGTTGTCAGTTGATATGAAACAGCTTTTGTTCGCAGCATTAGCTTTAAAGGCTGTAATTACTCTGTGAAAATACATCAAAGAAAAAAAACACTGTGTGTAATTGTGTCCCACTAACAACCCAGGCTTTTATACGACAACGCGGGACGAGTCGTGCGAGGGACCAAGTGTCCTCAGACAATCCCAAAGCGGGTGAACGTCTTCAAGCGGGCCTGATTCTACTGATTTCCCACATAAATATTTTAACTGTTTAGGCCTGTTCTCAATAAAAGTCGCAGGAGGAATGCCAGGTATTTGTCTTTACTCTCTCTGCCGCAGGGACGTAACGCTCGTCAAAACCGCACAATTTACTAAAACCCCCTAAAACCCTGCAATTATGAAGCCTGTTAAGATTAAGGAAGCCTTTGTCAGCTGTGTAGTCGTGGAGGGGAAATCGTTTTTGGACGACTGCTTTGTTTTTTAGGATGCATGTGGAGAAATAAATAGGAAGTTACACAGTAAAATCACCAGTGTTAATTCATATAACACTTAAAAGAGTTAATTTTAACACTACCTCAGTGACTATATGGTCCCTTTCTACAGAGTTACAATTACACTAGGAAGAGTTAACATTTGACACTAATGAGTATCAATCCATTTTTACACTATTTGAGAAGTAACCACCCACTGAAGAGTTAAGTAGTAAGAAATTACTTTTCCAGTGTTAAACATTCTTAATACTCCATGTTCATAAATGTATTACTCCAAAGAGTGTTGATTTTTAGCTAGGAATATTAGTAAAGTACAACTGCAACTGGAGAACGCACAGTAAAATGACCAGTGTTAATATAACACTTAAAGAGTTCACTTTAACACTACCTCAATGAACATATAGTCCCTATCTACAGAGTGTAAAATTTACACTGAACCTAGTGTTACATTTCCAGAGTCAACTTTACACTAGTAAGAGTTCATATTTTACACTAATTAGTATCACTAAATTTTTCCACTCTGTGAGAAGTAACACCCATAGTGTTATTGACATTCAGCGCTGAAGAGTTAAGTGTTAAGAAATGATTTTTCCAGCATTAAACCTTCTTAACACTTAAATAATTTACTCCAAAGAGTGTTGATTTTTAACTATTTGAAAACACAACATAACTTTATTCTTGCACAGATTTTTAAGTTTCTGACCAAACATGCAACACAAAAGTATCGACCTACAGGATGTCATATTGAGCCAATTTCCAAAAGAACTCAGTTACAATTACAGTACGATATTCAGAGTATTAGAGTAACATGTCCCTGAGGTGGGACGATGTCCAACTACGTTATGTCCACTTTTATTTCCAGGACACCGATGACTCTGCACAGTAAATTTTGCAGTGTTAAATCAACACTTAGAGAGTTTATTTAACTTCTTTTAGAGTCTACAGTGTGCAGGCTCCTCCCATAAAAAAAAAACTATTCCAGCTTCACACAAATGTGTTTTTACTTTGTGGATTTTTTCCTCAGATCTTTGTGGAAAACAATGTGAGAAGTTCTGAGGGGGGGGGGGCATGTTTTGGGTGGAGATGGTAACAACTGTTTTTATAAGAAACAAGAAAAATGGAAACAACTGCTGGAGTTGGATTTTTTAGAACTTGATATATTTCCCATTGAAGATCAGCGACTCCAAGTGTGAGGGCGTGGTCCTATAGGATAGAGGGTGGGGGGAGGGTGGGGTCCTGCCTCAGCTAGAGGAGGTTGAGGCTAAGTTTATTCGGTGATAATGAAATCAGGAGACGCAAAACTGGCGTCACGTTTTCAGTTTTTCATCCGCATTTTCGGGAGGAAATCCTTGTTTATACAAAGACGCAACAGTTGGACAAATACAATTGGATAGTCCTGCCAGGTGGTACTGTGATAGCCCCGCCCACATGTCCTGTTCTGTTTTTGACATATGCTATGGTATGCTATCGTGTTTCCTCCCTCCTTAACCTTAAGGAGTAGAACAATCGTCAGAGCTGTTTTCCAGTTGGTTGTTAGTACATACGTTCTACCGTCCATCTACAGGATGGACGGTAGAACGTCCGCCGGTGTTCTGTCCAGTTATCCTACCCCTTACATTCATCCTACCTGCACATGCGTAGAAGACAATGCTTCATATTTTATCAGTTTCGTCCTACCGATCAGCTGAGCCGATAGAAAATTGGTGATATTGTAGTAGGGTTGTCAAAAAAATTGATTTTAGATACGAAATCGATATTGACCCTTGGTATCTAATTAGATACTAAGTTGCTGGAAAATCGATTTTTGTTTTTATGACGTGTCGCCACTTTTTTGTAGCGGGTAACGTTAAGAATTGTAAACAAATGTTTTTTCACAGTAACACAATCTGTCATCAACACACAATGTAACGTGGTTAAATGTTAGCCTAAATATTAGGGCTGGGACGTTATGTTTTTATACCAATTTGATTCTTACTACAATTTTTTGGTTGCAGATTTGATTTAAATCGCGATTCTTCGATATTCCACATTTTTCGCGTGCCTTTTTCTAAGCGCTGCTACAGTGATTGCTACCATTCAGATGTGTTGTGTTAGCTACTCTCAATGATAGCCTCACATGAAAGACTGTTTTTTTTTTTCCTTTGGCCTTTTTATTTCATAATTTAGGCTTTTTTATTGCATAATTTTTTACTTTTTATTGAATAATTTGGCCTTTGTACCAAATAATTTTCACTTTTTATTGCATAATTTTGACATTTTATCTCATAATTAGGCCTTTTTATCCCATAATTTTCACTTTTTATCTCATAATCTGGCCTTTTTATTTCATAAATTTGGATTTTTATTGGATAAATTGCATCTTGAAAAAAAAGGATGTGCAAAATGACAAATAAAGCTTTTTGATTCTTGATCATTTTGACTGTATCACATAATTTGGCCTTTTTAATTACATCATTTTGAATTTTTATCACATAATTTGGCCTTTTTATCTCATTATTTTGACTTAACTGTATGTTACTATGTCCACTTGAGTTACTATTAGTCATAGTATGTGGCTGGTGTTAGCAACTAAAATGACTGTTCAGAGTTACAAACTATTTCCTTAGCGATTTCGCTAACATTAGCATGCTAATTGGTGCTACAGTGATTGCTACCATTGAGATGTGTTGTGTTATGAATATGAAGAAAGTCTGCACTAATATGAAAGACTTTATGACACTAACAAACTGTTCTGCTGTCATTTATACTTTATTTATTATTTATGTATAGTATCCTACAAAAGTACTATACTGTGATATATACCGTATACTGCCAGTGGCTGTAATTATAACAGGATATAGATTTTTGGTCCTAATTTAACAGTGTATTAAACAAAGACTTTGTATAAAATACTCACAGCAGGGCCGCTGGGGCCCCTCTCCCCCTTGTCACAGGCACATTTGCTTTGTGCTAAAGGACACTGAACACATTGAAGAAAGTGAGAGACTCAGATGAGGCGTTCAGGGACACACAATAAACAATGTGAGGAGGAGACTAAAGGCTGGTGACTTACCCCTTCATCTGCCAGATTTGACTGTGGAAGGAGAAAACACAGGAATGTCAACAGGCTGCTGCTACATATGGTTCATGGTTATTTTTTTGTACATTGCTTTCACATGGCACAGATTCAGCAAACACAAGCAACAAACAGACTTATTATGTAAAACAGCCAAATGTTATGCAATTATTTCATGCAATTCTGCTGGAATCCTACAAACCAGCAGCTCACAAAGTCAAAATTATGAGATAAAAAGTCAAAATTATTAGATAAAAAGTCAAAATTATGAGATAAAATGTCAAAATTATGACATAAAATGTTTAAATTGTGAGATAAAAAGTCAAAATTGTGAGATAAAAAGTCAAAATTGTGAGATAAAAAGTCAAAATTGTGAGATAAAAAAATTGTGAGAAAAAATGTTAAAATTGTGAAATAAAAACTTTAATAAATCCGACACTGTACCTCTTTATTCTTTGTCCATGTCAGGGGGTACTGGACTAAAAATATGTTTCTAAGGGGGAACATCACTGAACATAGTTTGACAACCACTGCTCTATGTCAAAGGTCTATTATCTGGATGATGTTCCAGAAAGTCTAACCTTTCCAAAAATACCCCACAACCTTTTACAACACAACATTACACATTTGGCCCAAAAATGGCCTTTGGCTCCTGAGCTATTTATATTCTTATATTTAAATTTAGGTGTTAAGGAATTCAATTGTGACATGTGTCGTTTTATATTCTACAACCCTGCTAGAAAAGAAAGACCTGAATTCAACTTTTGTCCATCATACTTTAAGGCTAACAGCAGGGCCGCTTCTAGACAATGTGGTGCCCAAGGCAAGCACCCCTCTTTCAAAATTATGGGATAAAAAGTCAAAATTTTGCACTCAAAAGGCAAAATTATTCAATAAAAAGTCAAAATTATCAGATAAAAAGTCAAAATTACGAGATAAAACATCAAAAAATTTTAGATAAAAGGGGTAAATTATGGAATAAAAAGTCAAAATTATACAACAAAAAGTCTAAATGATGAAATTAAGTCAAAATTATTAGATAAAAAAATTAATTCTAAGATAAAAAGTCAAAATTTTGCACTCAAAAGGCAAAATTATTCAATAAAAAGTCAAAATTATCAGATAAAAAGTCAAAATTACAAGATAAAACATAAAAAAAAATTAGATAAAAGGGGCAAATTATATAATAAAAAGTCAAAATTATACAATACAAAGTCTAAATTATGCGATAAAAAGTCAAATTATGCGATTAAAAAAGCCAAAATTATGCAATAAAAAGTCAAATTATGCAATACAAAGTCTAAATTATGCGATAAAAAGTCAAATTATGCGATTAAAAAGGCCAAAATTATGCAACAAAAAGTCTAAATGATGACATTAAGTCAAAATTATTAGATAAAAAAACAAAATTCTAAGATAAAAAGAATTATCAGATAAAAAGTTTAAATTCCCAGTCACTAAACACAACCAGATTTAATCTATATATTCACTGTCAGTAAATTAAAGTCTTTTCAGTTCACCTTATAATCCAGAAAATACACTATCTTAATATTCTAATTATGTGGGACTTGGTGCCACCAAGACATCTGGTGCCCTAGGCGACCGCCTAGTCCAGTCCGGCCCTGGCCAACAGTATGTGGGGAAAGTTTAGTCTATTCTATGTTCAGTTATTGTGACTTC
>CM035784.1:26962259-26974111 GCA_020466265.1 Siphamia tubifer
AGTTATGCGGGAAAAAAAGCCAAAATTATGCGAAAAAAAACACCAAAATTATGTGAAAAAAAAAAATGATGTGATTAAAAGTCAAAGTTATGCGAAAAAAAACTAAATTATGCAAAAAAAACAAACAAAATTATGCGAAAAAAAAATAAATTATGTAATTAAAAGCCAAAATTATGCGAAAAAAAACTAAATTATGCAAAAAAAAAAACAAAATTATGTGAAAAAAAAAAACAAAATTATGTGATTAAAAGTCAAAGTTATGCAATAAAACGTCACACAATGCCACTGCAGATATTTATAATGTACAAATATTTCTATAAATGTATGGAGCATAAAGTACAGATATTTATGAATAAATGTAGTCATAATTTACCATAATAATAAATACTTCAGTGCAGTACCACAGTCCTTCTACTTAGTTATTTGCCTCCTCTGGTTATGAGGCGAAAGGACACAAAAGAATGGACGTCTTTTGTCCACAGCTAGTGGACGTCTGAGCTGAATTCACTTTAAAGTCGTAAGCTGGAGGATGACGGAAAGCTGTTGCTATGGTAACAGGGAGCAGGTGTAATTTAGGGATGCAACATGCCAAGAAAATCATAACAGTGGGTTGTGTCAAAAAGCTGCACAGATGAAATTTAGATTGGGTGACGTGGATATGCTAACATTTGATTCATTTGGACCAACGTCTGCCTGAGTAATGGCTTTAAAAACTTCATCTGTCATGGCCCCGAGGAACAATCAGTCATCAAACGTGCAATCATAATTGTAATCATATAAAAGTTGAAGAATGCTGGGGGTTGCAGAGAACAGTGTGTACAGGTCTGAGCACGCTGTCAGCTACTAAAGCATTTTAATATCTGTTGATGATATGTAGATGGAGAAGAACCCACACTTTACTGGTACTCACACCATGTACTTAAGTACAAGTACTACTACACTGTCCTACAAAGTACAAAGACACTAACTGTATTTATGGTGAAAATGACTTATGCTGTTTTTTTCCAACATTTAAATCATTCTTTATCGTGTAATAAAATATTTCATCTCAAATGTTTGTGGTTTTGTATAAAATAGTCATTGTTTGTTCAGTATAATAAAAAAATGATGAAGAAGAATAAACATATTTATAAACATATTAACTTACAAACAATGACATGGAATTTAAACACAGAAATAAATGCAGGTATGTGAGTAAGGTCAAAGGTCATGTGATGTTCAGGTATGTCAGTAAGGTCAAAGGTCATGTGATGTTCAGGTATGTGAGTAAGGTCAAAGGTCATGTGATGTTCAGGTATGTGAGTAAGGTCAAAGGTCATGTGATGTTCAGGTATGTGCGTAAGGTCAAAGGTCATGTGATGTTCAGGTATGTCAGTAAGGTAAAAGGTCATGTGATGTTCAGGTATGTCAGTAAGGTCAAAGGTCATGTGATGTTCAGGTATGTGAGTAAGGTCAAAGGTCATGTGATGTTCAGGTATGTGAGTAAGGTCAAAGGTCATGTGATGTTCAGGTATGTGCGTAAGGTCAAAGGTCATGTGATGTTCAGGTATGTGAGTAAGGTCATGTGATGTTCAGGTATGTGAGTAAGGCCAAAGGTCATGTGATGTTCAGGTATGTGAGTAAGGCCAAAGGTCATGTGATGTTCAGGTATGTGAGTAAGGTCAAAGGTCATGTGATGTTCATAAATATCATTGACTACTTTTTAATAATATGGGTCCAGAAGTGGGTCGAGGTTTTTCCTTGTCAAATATATTTCTAGCAGTCCGAGTTGCTAGACAGGCTAGTTAAAAAAACATCAAACCACACATCGCTAATTTATATACTGTATATATATATATACATACATACATGTACAACAGTGCAAATAGTTCAGTATAGTACAAATAATATTGTCGTTAAAATGTTCAAATGTTTATTTCTACTCACAATTTCCTTGATGACTTTTTCCACGATGCCTCTGTCCTGCAGGTTGTGAAGGTAGCGAGAGGCTGGGGAGCTAGCGATTAGCCGTAGCTGTGCTACATTAGCAGGTTCATTTGCTTCAGGTGTGATACCGATGGTGAAGAATCGGACGCCCTGATTCTTGGCGTCTGCCACCGCTGAGAATATATCTGGATTTCTGGGGTGGGAGATGCCATCGAAGAGCAGTACGGCCACTTTGATGCTTTTTAGGTCTGACTCTTCCAGGTAAATTTGGGTCAGATTGGTGATAGCGTAGGTGGTGTACGTGCCATGGCCAATGTAGACCATGGGAGCGATCCGGGCCTTGAAGTCCTCGACTCCCCTCCATTGTTTGAAGGTCTGTTCGATGATCACGTGGCTGCTGTACTGGAGCAGCGCCGCACGGGAACTCAGCCCCCGGCCCGTCTGCAGGCGTAGACCCTGCAGTCGTTCCATCACATCTGTAGCGAAGCGTTTCTCCTGGGCATGGTTGTCTTTGGCGCTCTCTGAACTATCAATCAGAAAGGCGATCTCCAAACTGCAGTCTTCATCGATGAGCGCTGCAAAGGAAGAGGAGTTCATAAAATGCACTGAACGCACAATCATTTCTGCTGCGAGGGGGAGAATCTGTTCCAAATAAATACCTCGAACAACAAAGTAACAAGAGAACGGATGCAAATGAAGGAAATATCGTGGAAAATGACACTCATTACAAAAGCCAACGTTAACAGGACCTCAGGCAATCATGTTTAGTTCTGCTGATTTATAACCTCAAAATGTACGAGATAAAAGACGTGCATACCAATTAAAACTGCACGACTGAACATGAATTTTAAACAAAGGCACAACAAACAATCTAGAATCAATGCCATTTTTCTGTTATTGAACAGTCGACTGAATAAAGATTATAAAAACATGTTAGTAAGGCCAAACAAAATAATATATGTGGTTCCCATCACATGGATAGGAAAAAATTGGGGAGGTAGGTCGGTCATCCATATTTTATTTTATTTACAATTTTATATAAATCTTCTATCTTCTAAAAAAGAAGCTCCAAAAATTCAGATTTAATATCAGTTATTCTTTCCAGCAGTTAGAAAATCAACACATTGCCTCATATTTGCCATGTACATTCATTCATCATCTGAACCCGCTTTATCCTCACTAGGGTCACGGGGGTCACTGGGGTCTAATCCAGCTACAATGGGCGAAGGCGGGGTACACCCTGTATGAGATGCCAGTTCATCTCAGGGCTGAACATATATAGACAAACAATCACTGTCACATTCACACCTATGGACAATTTTAGATTAACCAATTAACCTATCAGTGCATGTGTTTGGATGGTGGGAGGAAACCGGAGTGCCCGGTGAAAACCCACGCGGACACAGGGAGGACATGCAAACTCCACACAGAAAGGTCTGGTACGGGATTCGAACCAGGGTCCTTCTTGCTGTGAGGCACGAGTGCTAACCACTGCACCGCCGTGCTAACCACTGCACCGCCGTGCTAACCACTGCACCGCCGTGCTAACCACTGCACCGCCGTGCTAACCACTGCACCGCCGTGCTAACCACTGCACCGCCGTGCTAACCACTGCACCGCCGTGCTAACCACTGCACCGCCGTGCTAACCACTGCACCGCCGTGCTAACCACTGCACCGCCGTGCTAACCACTGCACCGCCGTGCTAACCACTGCACCGCCGTGCTAACCACTGCACCGCCGTGCTAACCACTGCACCGCCGTGCTAACCACTGCACCGCCGTGCCAACCACTGCACCGCCGTGCCAACCACTGCACCGCCGTGCCAACCACTGCACCGCCGTGCCAACCACTGCACCGCCGTGCCAACCACTGCACCGCCGTGCCAACCACTGCACCGCCGTGCTAACCACTGCACCACCGTGTAATAAAACTTCCGATAAAATATTTTGTCATTTTTAATCGTAATTGCCCTTGTGTGTCTGTCTTTTTCTTTTTTTTTGGGGGGGGGGGGGGGGGCAGTTTCTATTATTGTTGAGTCAGGGGCTGGATTATAAGTGATTTGTCCAGTGAGGGGAAAAATATTTCGACATCAAATTAGATTTCATGGGGATTTTAAAGTGTGTGTATCAGACATTCTGCAGAGACGTTAAGATATTTTGTGCTACGGTCGCTCTATAAACACACTAACTCACTGCTTACATAATGTCTATTCATCTTGTATTTGCTATTGCCGACCAAGCGAGATTTATAGTTCATTACTTTCATATCCTGCCAAATATAAAGACCCAAGTCATCACAGCTAAGTGAATTGCAAGTGCCAGAGAGACACTTTTATCTGTGGAGCATTCAGAGGAGGGGAGGGGGGGGTGTAAAAGGTGATTCAGTGAGTGTTTGGAGCCTATGGAAGAAAAGTACCATAAGTTCATGGATGTGACATATCATTTTAAAGACGAATAAAAGTAAGACAACTTGCTGTAGCAACCTTCAGCAATGGAAGGAGGTCACATATCTAATATAGGATGAGGATAAATCACATTCATCTTCACAGAAATATGTCACAGAAAGAATGTGCCTGGGGAAACACAATTGTAAGTGAATAAAACATTTGGGTAACAGAGCACACAAACGGTCACAGAGGAGATGGATGGTTCTGAAAAGCCTGAGAGATACCATCAATCTAAGACCATTGCATCCTCCAGCCATGTCCTGGTTAAGTATCATGTTCAAGGTTTTTTTTCCACCTGTGGCAGTACTGTTTTTACACTGATAAAAAAAAAAAGATGATGCATGCATGCGCCACCTGCTCAGGAAATTTGCCAGTATAAATAATTATTATTAATATACAGTGGTAACTCTACTTATGAAATTAAGTCATTCCAGAAGTGTTTTTGCATTTTAGTGTTTAGTGTTTTTACTGCATTTTATCATATTTTACTGCATGTTACTTTTTTTTTACTGCATTTTATCATATTTTACTGCATGTTACTTTTTTTACTGCATTTTACACTATTTTTACTGCATTTTATCATATTTTGCTGCATTTTATCATATTTCACTGTATGTAACTGTATTTTTTTACAGCATTGTACACTATTTTTACTGCATTTTAAACTATTTTTACTGCATGTAACTGTATTTTTTACAGCATTTTAACATATTTATTTATATCATGGCTTTTTATCTCATAATTTAGACTTTTTATGGTCACACATAAACAATCTAATTGAGTGAATCAAATTAAATTGCATAGGGTTAAGGTTATTTTTAACATTGATTCAGTGTTTAACTTTTTTCGGTCCATATAAATTCCTCACATCTGCAGGGGGAAACAAATGTATTTAAAAAAGAGATCACTTTAATCTTTAATACTTACATTTTCCATTCGGGGTTATGGAATTGGGTGAAAATAATTTGTTCTTCCTTTTGGGGGGTGTAACTTCTTCTTCATAGTCTTCTTCATAGTCTTGAGCCAAAAGACCCTGAACGCACCACAGCAGCAGGAACCAGTGCAGTGAAGGGACCATGACTTTAACTCTTTGGACAAAACAAAACACAAATTACACACAGACACAGGTGATAAAAGTACCTACAATCTGTACCTAATCCTGTGTTGGTTACACTACAAAAATCACAATAATATTCCATTTGTATTTTTTTGCTTTTTTCCACCTCACGGCAACTATTTAAAAATAAAAGACTTTTTTTTTTACTGACTCTAAAGTGAACTAAAGTATTAAAACTCAAACATTACTCCATTACCAATCTTACCAACATAATATGTGACTTGGTTCAAATTAAATGTATTAACTCTTTGTCTTTGTGTCATTAGCGTTAGCATTAGCGTTAGCCATTAGCATTAGCATTTCATGACCTTTTACTATAATGTCGACCCGTTTGGTTCAGCATGTTTTAATAAAAATATTCTGAAACATGATGAGGATTATTTATGTTAAAATAGACTCTGTAAAAGTTAATAACATGAAAAAAAAAATCGAACTTGCCTGCAATTTTGTGTCCAAAAGAAAAGATAATAGCAGCTAGCATGAACTGAATATAGCACTGACAGTGCCACCCAGTGGTGTTTTTGTGTATTACATGGTTCTTAAAAAGAGGAGGGAAAATACTCTGGTAAAAGTAGAAGTACTGATTCCTCAAGTAAAAGCAAAACTTCTTAACTGTAATCATAATTTAAAAAAAAATAAATAAAATGAAAGTACTTTTTTATGCTATGAATGAATTAATACTTATTTAACCTTTAAACTTCCAGTCATTTTTGTCTAAATCTCACTTAAATGTCTTAATAAAAATAAGTTAAATTCTTCCATCCATGGGGCTGGTCTCTTTTTAAAGCTGACACCCTACTTTTTTTTTTTTCCAGTACAGTCAGAATCACTTTCACTGTTACTGTATTTTAGGATGGAACACAATGAAATAAAATAAATGTGTATCTGCCCTGAATGTTTAACCTTAATAAAACATATGGTACATGTTTATGAGAGGATACGTCCAGATATGTCACACTCTGAACACTTTTGGATACTTGAATAAAAAGGCTGTTCTTCTTCAATGCTTCAGTGTACAGTTATAAATGTGAACTCTATGGAAAGATTACACTCACTATAACTCACTATGATACTGTTGTATAAACATGTAAGAACACATTTTATTATATATGTATATGAAAAGTACATTTGCAAAAAAGATAACTCCATTTTTGTTTGTTTTTTCACAAAATTGCATTTTTTTTTTACTCTACATTCCAGGTTATACTCATTTATTTTTTATATTATTTATTTAATTTGGTAAGTTTTACTAAATTTGATAAATTATATGTCAAATCAATGAGTATAACCTGGAATGTAGAGTAAATATGCCATTTTGTGGGGAAAAATTAACTCTTCATATATAAAAATATATATATATATATATATATATATATATATATATATATATATATATATATATATATATATATATATATATATATGTGTGTGTGTGTGTGTGTGTGTGTGTGTATATATGTATGTATGTATGTATGACACAACAGCCATTTGTGTATATTTCTGAATGTTTTGGACAATATATTTTTTGGTTTGGATGTTTTTGTTGGAATATGATCATGTTTGTTGGAATGTTGTTCCTCTGTGGATAATTATGGGAGATAAAAAGGTGAGCCAGGCCACTTCCTGTTGTGTGTTTTGGTTTGAACATGTTTGAACAAATGAGTAATTGTAGCTACGGTGGTTAATTCATCTGAAAGTGGTTTATATTAGTCTGTCTGTGACAATCATTTCAAAATGTACTGAGTGTATGACATGTAGAACCCACAGGTTCTGGTGGTTCTGTTTAGAATGATAAACAACTACCTCAGGCCCATGAATGTTTTTTTAAGCAGAAAAAATGAGAAACGTTTCAAAAGTATCTAAAAGTAAAGCCTTTAAAGATGACTTACTGTAGCATGTTAGTGGAGACATAATATGATCACTTCCTCATGAGAGACAGTAACAATAAATACATAAATAAATAAATAAACAGATAAATAAATAAATACATACATAAATAAATAAATACATAAATAAATACATACATACATACATAAATAAATACATAAATAAATACATACATACATACATAAATAAACAAATTAATGAATAAATTAATTAATTAATAAATTAATGGATAAATAAATAAATACATACATACATACATACATAAATAAACAAATTAATGAATAAATAAATGAATGAATGAATAAATACATACATACATACATACATACATACATACATACATACATACATATATAAACAAATGAATGAATTAATAAATAAATGAATTAATAAATATATATATATATATATATATATATATAAATTAATTAATTAATAAATAAATAAGAACACGGTTAAAATAATTAAAATAACGTCTCATTTATTTTTTGTCAACAATACTAAAATACATTTTAGGAATTTTTTTTTATTTCTTAATCCACATTTTGTTTGTTTTTTATTGTTCATCTATAACTGCATTATATATTTAATTATAGTTATCGTCACATGACCCACATTTAAGTCTAGTTTGGTTTATGTCACATGATAAAGGTTCATTAATGATAATATTTAGTCACTATAAGACACACTGTCAATGAATGGATTATTTTATAGATTCTTCATATATAAGGTGAAGTGGATTATAAAGAACATTAAGTCAAGTCAACATTATTAAATAAAAAATCTAAATTCCAGTTATTAGACACATCCAGAGTTAATCCATATATTAGTCACACAGTGGTTTTTGTTTTAAATTAAAGTTTTTTCAGTGTCACCTTATAGTCTAGTAAATACACTAACCTTTAGTTTCCTAAATATCATTTCATATTCAAATATTGGATGGACATTTTATAAACATTTAAATATTGGTATGAACACGCCCCCATAGAATCCATGTAGATAATTGGTTTCATTGGGTCATGGCACAGTTTTATGGGTACGGAAGGAAATTTAGATAAAATGGAGGGAAAAAGTCATAATTGAGATTAAGAAATATGAGATTTTTTAAAGAAGCATTATTGTGAAATAAAGTCAAAATCGTGAGATAAAAAAGTCATAAATATGAGATAAAAAATCATAAATATGAGATAAAAAAGTCATAAATATGAGATAAAAATCATAAATATTAGATAAAAAATCATAAATATGAGATAAAAATCATAAATATGAGATAAAAATCATAAATATTAGATAAAAAGTCGTAAATATGACATAAAAATCATAAATATTAGATAAAAAGTCAAAATTCAAACACAAAACTTCATATGTATGAAATAAAAAGGTAAAATTGAGATTAAAAAGTCAGGGTTATTTAAAAAAAAAGACATATTATGAGATAAAAAGACAAAATTGTGAGATAAGAAAGCATAAATATGAGATAATAAATGCATAATTATGAGATGAAGAGTCATAATTATAATATAAAGTCACATATTTTCTCTCTGAAGTGAATAATTTTATGAACTGTTACAACTGTTTAGTTAAAAACTTACTTTACTTTTTCTGTTTAGTCAAAAGTAATGAGTCTATTCTGACAATGTAAAGAGTATTAAATATATATATTTATATAAATATAAATAGTATAAAGTACATATATTTATGAATAAAAGTAAGGTAGAAAAGTCCAAAATTGTCATAAAAATAAATACTCCAGTAAAGTACAGATACTTTTACTGACTTATTTCCTGCACATTGACAGTGAATTAAAAAATAAAAACAAATCCAGATGCATTTTCAGACATTAAAAGTAAAGCAGAACAAGCTTTAACAGGCATGAGTTCAAACACTTACAGTAAAACTGCTGACGTTAGCGCTTCAATGGTTCAACTGTGGAAGAAAAAACAAAGTGCAAAAAAAAAACACATGAGGAGAAAGTGTTCATATAAAGTTAGTGTTAGTGTTTATATCCATGTCCACAGGTTCTACTACAGATGGATGTGTTCACTTTCTAACATAAGAGTCATAAATGAAGCCAGACCAGCCCCCCACTCTACTGACTCACTCCCATTTATCTACTGGGGGAGGGGGGGAGGGGAGGGGGAGGGGGGCTATCCCAACACTGGAGGAAACTCATAACTTTGACTTTTTATTACATGATTTAGATTTATATATATATATATATATATATATATATATATATATATATATATATATATATATATATAAACCTTCATGTGAAATAAATGAAGCCAGACCCATAGACCCTCAACTGAACTGATGTTTTTGTGGGGGGGTGGGGGGGTGGGGGATAATCCCAACACTGGAGGAAACTCCTGGTAAAGATACAGGATTAAAGTGAAAAGTTGAGTTATGACTTTATGACAGAATAACAAGTGCCTTTTCCTTCTTCTTTTTTATTTTCTTTTACACAGAACTCTATGGAAGACCATTTCCATCAGGAGAAAGAAAATAGCCAATAGAAAGTGAACATTTGGAGATAAAATGTTGAAATTTTGAGATAAAAGGCCAAATATTCAAATAAAAAGTCAAAATTATGAGATAAAAAGTTAAAATATTGAGATAAAAAGTTAAAATATTGAGATAAAAAGTTAAAATATTGAGATAAAAGTCCAAATATTTAAATAAAAAATCCAAATTATGAGATTAAATTTGTCAAAATATTGTGATAAAAAGTTAAACTTATGAGATAAAAGTTAAACTTATGAGATAAAAGTCAAAATATTGTGATAAAAAGTTAAACTTATGAGATAAAAGTCTAAATATTTAGTTAAAAAGTCTAAATATTTAGTTAAACAGATAAAAGTGTAAATTCCCAGTCACTCAGCAGAAACATAAATCATGGACTGAACTAAAGTTGAATAATGACTTCATGACAGAACAAGTGGCTTTTCCTTTTTTTTCCCAGAATGCACTTTTCCATTCACAGTTTTACCAGGAACAGAAAAAAGAAGAAAAGCCTTGAGCTAAACTCATCCTTTTATTATTTACAATGTGATGTTTGGAAGTAAAATAAAAAAGTATAAGTACTCCTTTACACTACATTATTTTAGGTATTTGTACTTTACTGGAGTATTTATTTTTATGCCAATTTTTTACTTTTCCTCCTTACTTTAGTTCATAAATATTTATACCTTATACTCTTTATATTTATATAAATATATGTACTTTATACTCTTTATATTTATATAAATATATGTACTTTATACTCTTTATATTTATATAAATATATGTACTTTATACTCTTTATATTTATATAAATATATGTACTTTATACTCTTTATATTTATATAAATATATGTACTTTATACTCTTTATATTTATATAAATATATGTACTTTATACTCTTTATATTTATATAAATATATGTACTTTATACTCTTTATATTTATATAAATATATGTACTTTATACTCTTTATATTTATATAAATATATGTACTTTATACTCTTTATATTTATATAAATATATGTACTTTATACTCTTTATATTTATATAAATATTTATACCTTATACTCTTTATATTTATATAAATATATGTACTTTATACTCTTTACATTTATATAAATATATGTACTTTATACTCTTTACATTTATATAAATATTTGTACTTTATACTCTTTACATTTATATAAATATATGTACTTTATACTCTTTACATTTATATAAATATTTGTACTTTATACTCTTTACATTTATATAAATATATGTACTTTATACTCTTTACATTTATATAAATATTTGTACTTTATACTCTTTACATTTATATAAATATTTGTACTTTATACTCTTTACATTTATATAAATATTTGTACTTTATACTCTTTACATTTATATAAATATTTGTACTTTATACTCTTTACATTTATATAAATATTTGTACTTTATACTCTTTACATTTATATAAATATATGTACTTTATACTCTTTACATTTATATAAATATTTGTACTTTATACTCTTTACATTTATATAAATATATGTACTTTATACTCTTTACATTTATATAAATATTTGTACTTTATACTCTTTATATTTATATAAATATTTGTACTTTATACTCTTTACATTTATATAAATATATGTACTTTATACTCTTTACATTTATATAAATATTTGTACTTTATACTCTTTACATTTATATAAATATATGTACTTTATACTCTTTACATTTATATAAATATATGTACTTTATACTCTTTATATTTATATAAATATATGTACTTTATACTCTTTATATTTATATAAATATATGTACTTTATACTCTTTATATTTATATAAATATATGTACTTTATACTCTTTACATTTATATAAATATTTGTACTTTATACTCTTTATATTTATATAAATATTTGTACTTTAGAATGAGTCCTTTAATATAGTTAATATAAACCAACCAATGACCCGTAACCTTAGT
>CM035784.1:26974211-27019211 GCA_020466265.1 Siphamia tubifer
TGAATTAATAAATAAATAAATAAGAACACGGTTAAAATAATTAAAATAACGTCTCATTTATTTTTTTGTCAATAATACTAAAATACATTTTAGGAATTTTTTTTAATTTCTTAATCCACATTTTGTTTGTTTTTTATTGTTCATCTATAACTGTATTATATATTTAATTATAGTTATCGTCACTAGACCCACATTTACGTCTAGTTTAGTTTATGTCACATGATAAATGTTCATTAATGATAATATTTAGTCACTATAAGACACACTGTTAATGAATGGATTATTTTATAGATTCTTCATATATAAGGTGAAGTGGATTATAAAGAACATTAAGTCAAGTCAATATTATTAAATAAAAAGTCTAAATTCCAGTTATTAGACACATCCAGAGTTAATCCATATATTAGTCACACTGTGGTTTTTGTTTTAAATGAAAGTTTTTTCAGTGTCACCTTATAGTCTAGTAAATACACTAACCTTTAGTTTTCTAAATATCATTTCATATTCAAATATTGGATGGACATTTTATAAACATTTAAATATTGGTATGAACACGCCCCCATAGAATCCATGTAGATAATTGGGTCATGGCACAGTTTTTATGGGTACGGAAGGAAATTTAGATAAAATGGAGGGAAAAAGTCATAATTGAGATTAAGAAATATGAGATTTAAAAAAAAAGCATTATTGTGAGATAAAGTCAAAATCATGAGATAAAAAAGTCATAAATATGAGATAAAAAGTCATAAATATGAGATAAAAAAATCATAAATATGAGATAAAAAAGTCATAAATATTAGATAAAAAGTCGTAAATATGAGATAAAAAATCATAAATATGAGATAAAAAAGTCATAAATATGAGATAAAAAGTCATAAATATGACATAAAAATCATAAATATTAGATAAAAAGTCAAAATTCAGACATAAAAATTCATATGTATGAAATAAAAAGGTAAAATTGAGATTAAAAAGTCAGGGTTATTTAAAAAAAAAAAAGACATATTATGAGATAAAAAGACAAAATTGTGAGATAAGAAAGCATAAATATGAGATAATAAATGCATAATTATGAGATGAAGAGTCATAATTATAATATAAAGTCACATATTTTCTCTCTGAAGTGAATAATTTTATGAACTGTTACAACTGTTTAGTTAAAAACTTACTTTACTTTTTCTGTTTAGTCAAAAGTAATGAGTCTATTCTGAGAATGTAAAGAGTATTAAATATATATATTTATATAAATGTAAAGAGTATAAAGTACATATATTTATATGAATGTAAAGAGTATAAAGTACATATATTTATATAAATGTAAAGAGTATAAAGTACATATATTTATATAAATGTAAAGAGTATAAAGTACATATATTTATATAAATATAAAGAGTATAAAGTACATATATTTATATAAATGTAAAGAGTATAAAGTACATATATTTATATAAATGTAAAGAATATAAAGTACATATATTTATATAAATATAAATAGGATAAAGTACATATATTTATGAATAAAAGTAAGGTAGAAAAGTCCAAAATTGTCATAAAAATAAATACTCCAGTAAAGTACAGATACTTTTAGTGACTTACTTCCTGCACATTGACAGTGAATTAAAAAATAAAAACAAATCCAGATGCATTTTCAGACATTAAAAGTAAAGCAGAACAAGCTTTAACAGGCATGAGTTCAAACACTTACAGTAAAACTGCTGACGTTAGCGCTTCAATGGTTCAACTGTGGAAGAAAAAAACAAAGTGCAAAAAAAAAAAAACACATGAGGAGAAAGTGTTCATATAAAGTTAGTGTTAGTGTTTATATCCATGTCCACAGGTTCTACTACACATGGATGTGTTCACTTTCTAACATAAGAGTCATAAATGAAGCCAGACCAGCCCCCCACTCTACTCACTCACTCCCATTTATCTACTGGGGGAGGGGCGGGGGGGGAGGGAGGGAGGGGGGGCTATCCCAACACTGGAGGAAACTCATAACTTTGACTTTTTATTACATGATTTATATTTATATATATATATATATATATATATATATATATATATATATAAACCTTCATGTGAAATAAATGAAGCCAGACCCATAGACCCTCAACTGACTGAACTGAACTGATGTTTTTTGTGGGGGGTGGGGGGGGGATAATCCCAACACTGGAGGAAACTCCTGTAAAGATACAGGATTAAAGTGAAAAGTTGAGTTATGACTTTATGACAGAATAACAAGTGCCTTTTCCTTCTTCTTTTTTATTTTCTTTTACACAGAACTCTATGGAAGACCATTTCCATCAGGAGAAAGAAAAATAGCCAATAGAAAGTGAACATTTGGAGATAAAATGTTGAAATTTTGAGATAAAAGGCCAAATATTCAAATAAAAAGTCAAAATTATGAGATAAAAAGTTAAAATATTGAGATAAAAAGTTAAAATATTGAGATAAAAAGTTTAAATATTGAGATAAAAAGTTAAAATATTGAGATAAAAGTCCAAATATTTAAATAAAAAATCAAAATTATGAGATTAAACATCAAAATAATGAGATTAAATTTGTCAAAATATTGTGATAAAAAGTTAAACTTATGAGATAAAAGTCTAAATATTTAGTTAAAAAGTCTAAATATTTAGTTAAAAAGATAAAAGTGTAAATTCCCAGTCACTCAGCAGAAACATAAATCATGGACTGAACTAAAGTTGAATAATGACTTCATGACAGAACAAGTGGCTTTTCCTTTTTTTTTCCCAGAATGCACTTTTCCATTCACAGTTTTACCAGGAACAGAAAGAAGAAGAAAAGCCTTGAGCTAAACTCATCCTTTTATTATTTACAATGTGATGTTTGGAAGTAAAATAAGAAAGTATAAGTACTCCTTTACACTACATTATTTTAGGTATTTGTACTTTACTGGAGTATTTATTTTTATGCCAATTTTTTACTTTTCCTCCTTACTTTAGTTCATAAATATTTATACCTTATACTCTTTATATTTATATAAATATATGTACTTTATACTCTTTATATTTATATAAATATATGTACTTTATACTCTTTATATTTATATAAATATATGTACTTTATACTCTTTACATTCATATAAATATATGTACTTTATACTCTTTATATTTATATAAATATATGTACTTTATACTCTTTACATTTATATAAATATATGTACTTTATACTCTTTATATTTATATAAATATATGTACTTTATACTCTTTATATTTATATAAATATATGTACTTTATACTCTTTACATTCATATAAATATATGTACTTTATACTCTTTATATTTATATAAATATATGTACTTTATACTCTTTATATTTATATAAATATATGTACTTTATACTCTTTACATTTATATAAATATATGTACTTTATACTCTTTATATTTATATAAATATATGTACTTTATACTCTTTACATTTATATAAATATATGTACTTTATACTCTTTATATTTATATAAATATATGTACTTTATACTCTTTACATTTATATAAATATATGTACTTTATACTCTTTATATTTATATAAATATATGTACTTTATACTCTTTACATTTATATAAATATATGTACTTTATACTCTTTATATTTATATAAATATATGTACTTTATACTCTTTACATTTATATAAATATATGTACTTTATACTCTTTATATTTATATAAATATATGTACTTTATACTCTTTATATTTATATAAATATATGTACTTTATACTCTTTACATTTATATAAATATATGTACTTTATACTCTTTATATTTATATAAATATTTGTACTTTAGAATGAGTCCTTTAATATAGTTAATATAAACCAACCAATGACCCGTAACCTTAGTGCACCCACACATCACTGGTATCTACAGTGTTAAATTCACACTGAACCTAGAGTTATATTGCCAGACTTTACACTAGTAACATTTATTTGACACTTCACTAATTAGTGTCAATCAAATTTTCCACTATGTGAGAAATAACACTGATAAGGTTAACTGTTGACTTTGACCATTGGTTCAGTACAGTTTTAGAAATGTTTGAGATGGACCTGGTTAGATGGACTTAACCAACTAAACTAAACTAAACTAAACTAAACTAAACTCAGTTTAATTCCACTAAAGTAAACTGAACTAAACGAAACTAAGATTAAACTCAACTAAAAAAATCAATGAAACTAAATTAAATTAAACTCAACTAAAGTCAACTCAATGACACCAAATGGAACTCAGTTAAACTAAATTAAACTAAACTTAACTTAATTAAATTCAACTAAACTGAACTAAACCAAACCAAAATGAAAACTCAACTAAACTCAGTTAAACTTAACTAAACAAAATTAAATTAATCTCAACTAAATGACACCAAATTCTAACTTAACTCACTATCTGTGAACTCTAACTCTAACAAACTCCGCCCCCTTTGAACACATTTTTACTCTATCTCTTATCATTGGTGACCTTTGACCTTTGACCTTTGACCTTTGACCTGGACCGCTTCAGACCTGTCCTGAAAAATTCATGTAAATTGTTCCAGCAGTTTTTGCATAAACAAACAAACAAACAAACAAACAGAACCTACCCCCCCCCCCCCCCCCCCCAGGTCAGTCTGTACCATGACTTTGACTGGATCATGTGCAGACCCCCCCCCCCCCCCCCCCCCCCCCCCAGGGCTTCTCACTCTCTGCTCTTGTTTGTGTTCCATTCTTACATCACTCATCATTTTTAAACACATACTGTATTTTAAACACATAAGTGAGTCCACGCTGTCAATGTTGGCTGAATGCAGTGCATTGTGGGAACAATAATCATATATCATAACAGTCAAAAAGTTGAGACGGGGTCAGAGGTGTCGAGGAAAACTGGAGGAAGGCGAGGGAGGGGACCACGAAACTTACAAATGATTGACACAGATAATAAATACAAATAAATATAGGCTCATTCTGCCTCTGGGTTAATGTGGTTCAGCTGGGAGAAGAAAGAACAGGTTGGTAGTTTGAATCCTCCTCTGCACGGCCGAGTCTGGTCAATGTGGTGCCCTGGGCCAACACTAGGCCAACATAGGCCAACACTAGGCCAACAGTAGGTGAACACTAGGCTAATACTATTCCAACACTAGGCCAACATAAGCCAACATTAGACCAACACTAGGCCAACAGTAGGTGAACACTAGACCAACACTAGACCAACACTAGACCAACACTAGGTCAACGCTAGGCCAACACTAGGTGAACACTAGGCCAAAACTAGGCCAACATTAGACCAACACTAGGCCAACAGTAGGTGAACACTAGACCAACACTAGACCAACACTAGACCAACACTAGGCCAACACTAGGTCAACGCTACGCCAACACTAGGCCAACACTAGGCCAACACTAGGTCAACGCTAGGCCAACACTAGGTCAACACTAGGTCAACACTAGGCCAACACTAGGCCAACACTAGGTCAACACTAGGCCAACACTAGGTCAACAATAGGTGAACACTTGACCAACACTAGGCCAACACTAGGCCAACACCCCTCTTTCCTTTTAGTGTAATTCTAAATGGTTGTATTTTACCACAATCGTCCTGGTGTAAACGACTCTTTATACTTGACACTCTGATGGCCCAGACTTGGCTCCAGGGCCTTATGTTTAACACCAGTGTCCTAAACAGACGTAATATAAGAAGGACTAAAGTCAGTCGTTGCTTCGCCTAATCAGCTCTCCACATGAAGGACTTGAAGTTGAAACAGAAGGGGGGTCCATCGATCAAAGGAACATTTTTAAGTGACAGTTTTTCAGGAATACAGTAGGTCATAAAAACACACACCGTCATTCATGTTGCAGCAGCGTTTTATGATCCCAGGCCCAACTTTTATGGCTGTCTCATGGGATTTTGGACTTCCTCTGATCCAGCAGCTCTATGGGAATTATAAGATTAGAGTTAGAAGGCTTCTGTCTGCTCCTTAAACCTTTTACTACCATAATAATACTTATATTTATTAAAACACCTGCTCCTTTTTGCTCTAATTTAGTCAATTCTGTCAAAATAAAATAATACCATATGTATAGTTGTATTTACATTACCCTTGGAAATTTGCAAAATGTAAAAAGTGGTAATGTAAACACCTGAATTTGGAAAAATATATCGATAAAATGTTTTTCTGCTTTCATTAGGTGGTTTTTCAGACGCAACGTAAACACTTTTCCCATAATTATACGTCACAGGACGTGGTATTTTGTCCATAGTTATATCTTCAGGTCTTAAGGTGACCCTCTTCCGAAAATAGGACATAGGTTTGTATTTTTGCCACTGCGGGTCAAAGGTCATTTGTGCTTTACTCAACTGGTTTCAGGTCAAAATTGGATTAAACGGGAAACGGTCATTATTCGTTTTTTTCCATTATTCATTTAAACAATTCAATTCAATTCAATTTTATTTATAAAGCCCTAAATCACAACAAAGTCGTCTCAGAGGGCTTTACAAAAACACAATCAACTACAGAAATACATGAAAAGTCCCAGGCATCCCCTGTCCTTAGACCCTCCCCCTGTCCTTAGACCCTCCCCCTGTCCTTAGACCCTCCCCCTGTCCTTAGACCCTCCTTCTCAGCAGAAAAAACTTCCAAACCCAGTGGGAAAAAGAAGAAATGTTGAGGAGAACCACATTGAAGGACAGATCCACTCCCATGGACGGACAGGCTATAGATAAACGTCCATGTATAAATGCAGGAAGGGGGGCTGGTCCAGACAGGCAGGGGCGGTGGTTCGAGGTCACAGGTCAGCACAGGCGAGAAACTGCAGATCCTGTCGTCCATGGCTCCCGTGCAGGCACTGTCAGGAGAGCCACCACTCCCCCCAGGGGGGGAGGGGGGAAAGGGGACACCAGGTGACTAGTCATGAACAGACTTGGTATGAAAGATATGTTATAAAAATGACAGAAACAGGTGTGAGAGAGAGAAAGAGAAGAAAGAACTCAGTGTCTGTACTTCCCCCAGCATTCTAACTCCTAGGGCAGCCTAGACTGAACTGTGACTCATACATCATGTATACATGATATATGATATATGATGTATGATGTATGACACAAAAACGAAAATTCAAAAACTGATCGTTATCTGTTTTTTCATTTTGGTTTTTGGAAAAAAAAATAATAAAGAAACAAGTTGTTTTTTCATTGTCTTATTTTTGGTTTTATTTAGCAAAACGAATGATAGATAGAACGGAATAACAATGATTTCTGACAGAGCAGATGAAATAAAAAATAATGACATGTACAGAGTGCATGGTAGGACATTTTTAAATAATGCAACACATTTGAATTTTAATGAGCGAATCGTTTCTTTAGAAAAAGAGGCGGAAAAATAAGAGTGTTTATTTATGACACATGATTTTCCAAACCCTTTCCACGTATCTTTCCTGTGACATTTGATTTAACCACTGTTTTTACAAGATAATGCATGTTATTTAAACATATACTTAGAACGCTGCGGAGAACACAGCTGACATGAGGCTGAAAAAACCCCCACTTCATTTGTATTTTTCTACAATAAGTCACAGCGACCAAACATACCTGTGTCTCAACAAGTTCTGGTACCAGTCTGAACAGAGCCATGACAGCTACAGCACGGCCCAAATAATCCCTTTGGTGTAAACAGGTTACAGAGGAGTGTCATTATTATATTTATATATAACACAGAGAGTCGTGTAAGCTGTCAATCAATGGTAAAATGAGTTTTGTTGCCTTGTAGGCACTATTTTCACTGTCAGTAGAAGATAATATTCATAACTAGGTGAACCATTGGTTTTTTGTTACCTTAAACACTAGTGTCATAAGGACCAGGTGATAAAAAGGCCACATTATGAGATGAAATGTCAAAGTTAAGAGATAAAATGACCAAATTAAGAGATAAAATGATCAAATTAAGAGATAAAATGACAAAATTAAGAGATAAAATAACCAAATTAAGAGATAAAATGACCAAATTAAGAGACAAAATGACAAAATTAAGAGACAAAATGACAAAATTAAGAGATAAAATGACCAAATTAAGAGATAAAATGACAAAATTAAGAGACAAAATGACAAAATTAAGAGACAAAATGACAAAATTAAGAGATAAAATGACAAAATTAAGAGATAAAATTACCAAATTAAGAGATAAAATGATCAAATTAAGAGATAAAATGACAAAATTAAGAGATAAAATGACCAAATTAAGAGATAAAATGATCAAATTAAGAGATAAAATTACCAAATTAAGAGATAAAATTACCAAATTAAGAGATAAAATGACAAAATTAAGAGATAAAATGACCAAATTATGAGATAAAATGACAAAATTAAGAGATAAAATTACCAAATTATGAGATAAAATGACAAAGTTAAGAAATAAAATGACAAAATTAAGAGATAAAATGACAAAATTAAGAGATAAAATTACAAAATTAAGAGATAAAATGACCAAATTAAGAGATAAAATGTCAAAATTAAGAGATAAAATGTCAAAATTAAGAGATAAAAAGTAAAATTAAGAGATAAAAAGTAAAATGATGAGATAAAAAGTCTAAATTCCCAGTCACTAAGCCTGACCAGAATGAATCCATATATAAGTTGCACTGTGATAAAAGTCTTTTCAGTTCACCTTAAGTCACAATTATGTGATAAAAAGCCAAAATCATGCAACAAAAAGTAAAAATTATGCAATAAAAGATGATTTGATAAAATGTCAAAATTATGCGGAACTTTAAAAAAAAAAAAAAGATGCATTAAAAAGTCTATGCTCATGTTAATAATTTCCCCCAGAAGGGTTAAATTGGGGCAAATCAAAAGGTGTTCAGAGTACGACCTCATAAAGACAGGACGTCTAACAACAGAACCCTTTGACCCAGTCTGTGGTACTTTCTGGAACATGTCCGTTCCTGCAGCATCTACCCGCACAGCATGATGGGAGTTATTTCACTTTGATCATTGTCGCCATAGCAACAGAAACATGAGCACATTTTTTTCTTTTAAATATATATGTCAGGACACACATTGGAATTCTGATCCTGGCTGTCCCACATTAGAATCCTAAATACACCTGGCCCAGACTGGAATTCCGATCACAGTCAGTGGTCCAAAGTGGAATTCTAACAACAAAGTATATATTTATATATACAGGGTGTGTTTTATCAAAAAAAAGGGGGGGGGTGCTTTGTTTTTTATCCCACAAAAAATAAGAAAGAAAGAAGCTTGCGTCGGATGTTCTGACCCTCATTCCAGATTAGAATCATATTCCTAAAAGGAGGAAAAACTAACCAGGATTCACTCAGTAGCAGCGAGTGAAGAGGGAGGGTCCCAGCACCGAACAGGGTGTACCCCGCCTTCACCTATTCTGGATTAGGCCCCCAGTGACCCCTGTGACCCCACTGACCCCTGTAACCCCCTGTGACCCCCAGTGACCCCTGTAACCCCTGTGACCCCAGTGACCCCTGTAACCCCTGTGACCCCACTGACCCCTGTAACCCCTGTGACCCCAGTGACCCCAGTGACCCCTGTAACCCCTGTGACCCCACTGACCCCTGTAACCCCTGTTACCCCAGTGACCCCTGTGACCCCACTGACCCCTGTAACCCCTGTGACCCCACTGACCCCTGTAAACCCCTGTGACCCCACTGACCCCAGTGACCCCACTGTTACCCCACTGACTCCTGTGACCCCACTGACCCCAGTGACCCCACTGTTACCCCACTGACCCCTGTGACCCCACTGTTACCCCACTGACCCCTGTGACCCCTCTGACCTCACTGACCCCAGTGACCCCTGTGACCCCACTGACCCCACTGACCCCTGTGACCCCACTGACCCCCAGTGACCCCAGTGAGGATAAAGTGGGTTCAGATGAGGAGACATTATTATTTCATCATCATTATTAATCTCATTTAAAGTTTCAACATAAAAGTTATTTTCCAGTTATTTTGTTGAAACTGTTGAAGGCATTAAATAAACATGTTCTTTTCATAAAGTATTTATTCATATTTTTCATATGTTTTGAATATTTTATCACATGTTTCTGTATTTTAGAAGAGTTTTTAATATGTTTGGAATTTTTCATGACTTTTTTATGGTACTTTTGTTTTTACTGTTTTGTTTTTTTTGTGTGTTTTGTCATTTTTCCTCCTCATCCTTGTCACCTGGTTGTCATTTAGTTCTTAAACACCTGTCCTCATCACTTCTCTTTATTTAACTTCTTCACTTTACTCTGACTCTGCTCCTGCTTTAGTCCAGGCTCAGGTGTTTTGGAACAGTTTTACTCTGACCTCAAACCTGTTGAGTCTGTATTTGGGTCCAATTCTCATTTGTCATCACATCATAGAGAGCCTCCATTTTAATAGTGAAAATGATGAGATAAAAGTGAAAGTATTAGATCAAAAGTGAAAATTATTAGTTTAAAAGTGAAAAGTATGAGATAAAAATGTTTAATTATGAGATAAAAAGAGAAAACGATGAGATTAAAAAAAAATCTAAATTATTCAATAAAAAGTCAATATGATTAGATCAAAAGTGAAAATTATTAGTTTAAAAGTGAAAAGTATGAGATTAAAAAATGTTTTATTATGAGTTAAAAAAACAGAAAATGATGAGATTAAAAAGTCAAAATTACGAGATGAAAAATGAAAATATTAGATAAAAAGTAAAAATTAGATTAAAAAAATCTAAATTATGAGATCAAAAGTGAAAATTATGAGATTAAAAAAATCAAAATTATGAGATAAAAAATGAAAATATTAGATAAAAAGTAAAAATGAGATTAAAGAAAAAAGTGAAAATGATGAGATAAAAATGTTTAATTATGAGATCAAAAGTCATGAAGTTAACCAGAGTTAATCATTGTGTTGTTTATAGTAAATAAAAGTCTTTTCAGTGTCATATTTATGGACACGCTCATATCATCCACACATTATTTTACAGTAAATGTTAAAAACAACTGTTATGACATCAAATGAAAAAAAGCTCAAATAAAAATAATAATAATGTGTCAACACCTGCATGTTTTTATAATAATCCCACCACAACATCAATCACTGAACTTCACTTTAGGACAAACTGTGATTAATACAAATATTTGTCATATTTTCAAAGACAGATATGGACCAAAAAAAAACATTAAATACTGGGTTAATAATTATCCAGTGGTAGAAGTGAATTAAATACATTTAAAGTATGTCACAAACATCAAAGGAATTCTACTTCCTGTTAGAAACATTCAATATATATGATCAATAAACTAGAACATCTGATAAAAACAACTGTTCTGTCCTTCAAAATAAAAGTCTGTAAGTGATAAAATAACCTTACAGTAGTTGTAGGTAGATTATTGGACAGTTATTGTTACTGTTTATTAACTATTAATAACATAATAATAATATAATATTAACTAGTTCTATAAAAAACACAGTGGGACTGATATATGGATTAATACTGATAATGATTATTGACTGAGAATTAAGACTTTATCTGATCATTTTGACCTTTTATCTAATGATTTTGACTTTTTATCTCATCATTTTGACTTTTTATCTCATCATTTTGACTTTTTATCTCATCATTTTGACTTTTTATCTCATGATTTTGACTTTTTATCTCATCATTTTGACTTTTTTCTCATCATTTTGACTTTTTATCTCATCATTTTGACTTTTTTCTCATCATTTTGACTTTTTATCTCATCATTTTGATATTTTATCTCATCATTTTGACTTTTTATCTCATCATTTTGACTTTTTATCTCATCATTTTGACTTTTTATCTCATCATTTTGACTTTTTATCTCATCATTTTGACTTTTTATCTCATCATTTTGACTTTTTATCTCATCATTTTGACTTTTTATCTCATCATTTTGACTTTTTATCTCATTATTTAGACTTTTTATTGCATAATTTGGACTTTTTAACTCATAATTTTGACATTTTATATCATCATATTGACTTTTTATCTCATCATTTTGACTTTCTATCTCATAAAAAATGTGTGAAAAATTAAGAAAATAAGGAGAAAAAAGACAAACATCAGGATCAAAATAAGTAAAAACCAAATATTTGCGACAAATTTTACAAAAACTGAACAAAACGAGACAAAATTAATTTAAAAATTAAGAAAATAGGTGAGAAAATAGACAAAAAAAAAAACCCACCTACATAAGTATCACAATGAACTAAAATTAGATATAGATGATAAATCAATTTTCCCTCTGAATTCTGAGCAGAAAAAAGTAAAAAGTCAGAAGAAAAACTAGTGGGAATGAAAAGTCAAAGGAAAGAAGCAGTTTTATTAGATCAGAACGACTGTTAAATAAACGAGTTAATTTTTATGAATATTTCAAATGACTCTGAAATTCAGAAAACACCAACAGTGACGCGTCAGGGGTTAATTAAATGTTTTTGTCATGGTCCAGTGTCCTGAATGTTTGAAATATTTCCCTCTTCTATTACACATAAGTTTAATTAATGATCAGTTTTTCAGAAGAGAGAGAGAGATTTAATATGTTTTCATGTATTTATTATTAAACTAATAATAAAACATTTTTAAAGATTATTTTATCTTGGATTTAATTTTAATTTTAATTTTCTTTTATTTGTAAATATTATTTACAAAATTATTTTTATTCCTATTATTTCTATTCCTTTTTTTTAATAATTATTTTAAAAAGAGAGAATTTTTTAAAATATTTTTTCTTTTTTATTTAAAAATATATTTTCAGATTTTTAAAAAAATTTTATTTTTATTTTTAAAAAAATGATTTAAATATGTTTTTAAATAAATAAAAAAAGCATTTGTATTATTTATTTATTTAAAAAATATATTATTTTAAAAAGGAAGAGGGAGGTCATTCTTTTAATACATATGTTTTCTTTTTTTCTTTTGGTTTTCTTTTTTAATTAAATTTTTTATGTTTATTTAATTAATACATTAAAACTTTTACATTATTTGTATTTATTTTATTTATTATTTATTTATTTGTAATTATTTATTTATATTTTAAAAAAGGAAAAGAAAAGTTAGAGATCTCACACATGCAGGACACTGGGTTATTTCAATTAAAAGACAAAGTGTTTCTCACTCAGATTATTTCACCAGAACAAATACACACACACACACACACACACACACACACACACACACATGTCCTGTTTCTTTTGGTCCAACAGCTCCATCTAGAGTAAATATGGTTTAACACACATTTTTAATTCTTCAAACTTTTCCTGACTGTATCTGTGATGGTAAAAGTAGAAGTACTGATTCAACTCCTTTTTACTGAAGTTAAAAAAAAAACTACTTCACAATTGTAATAAAGTAAAAAAAAAAAAACTACTTCACAATTGTAATAAAGTAAAAAAAATAAAAAATAAAACCACAAATGGAATAATACTTATTTAATCAGGAAAAATCTGAAACATTTCTATTTAACAGTTTCAACCAAACAAGTGGAATAACCCACATTATTTTCTTATATTGTTCTATTTAAATGCAGATGTTCAGGGGTAAACATGCACAGCTGTACATGACAGATCTAAAAATACAAATACAATTGTTCCCTCAATTACAATATTAATATTCCACCAAAAAAACAACTGAATATGGAGTAGAATTAGACATTAAATATACTATTAAGAACAGTAGTTATGATCTGCACGACTTATGTGGAGTAGAGGTGGGAGGAGCTAATGCCACCAAGTACTGAGGCCACGCCCACTGATCCACTGGAGGATGATACTGATATGAGCATATATATATATATATATATATATATATATATATATATATATATATATATATATATATATATAATTGAAGTGTATTGCCTTTTACCTCCTTTTTTCTTACTTCTCCTTTTTCTTTTCTTTTTTCCTTTTATGTTTTCTTTTGTCCTCTTATTACTTTTACTTTTTTCCTATTTTTCCTTCACTTGTCAGTAAATCATCACTAGGAAACAAAAACCATATCGACCGACGCAACAGGCTGATACTAACACTAGAAAACAAACATAAATATCAGTTTATCATTAAGGACAGACTTGTTTGTATTGTGTGAAGCTATAACAAAAGAATATAACATAGATATATATATATATATATATATATATATATATATATATATATATATATATATATATATATATATATATATATATATATTATATTACTGTACTTAAATAGATTTTTTAGGTATCTGTACTTTACTTTAGTGTTTATTTTTCTGGATTTGTAAAAAATGTTTACTCCCTACATTTTTATATAAATATTTGTACTTTATACTCTTTACATTCTTAGAATAAACTCATTACTTTTTCAAACTGACAGTAGAAAAATAAGTCACTTCAGAAGATAAATCAGTGGAGGAGACTTTAGTTGTATGATGATTATCTCATAATTTTAACATTTATCTCACTTTTTTAAACTTTTTTCTTAAAATTCTGCATTTTATCTCATGATTTTGACTTTTTATGTTATAATTATATAATTTTTTAAAGCTCTATAACTTTGTTCTAATTTCATGTTGACTTTTTTTTTCATTTTTCTTAAATTATTTTGCCCATACCCACAAAACTGAGTAACTGTGACCTGATCAAACACTGTAAGTCACTTTTAAAGGCTTTATTTGGGAACCTTTTCAGACTTTTCCTGGTTACAGTTTTTTTCTTTTTACTTCAGTACAATTAAGAGATTGTACTTTTTTTACTTTTACTTCAGTAGAGCAGTTGAATCAGTACTTCTACTTTTACCAAAATATTTTCCACACAAGTACCTGTACTTCTACTTAAGTACAGAATGTGAGTACTTCGACCACCTCTGTATAATATATATGTTATAACATTTATATAACACTTTGAAACTAAACATATTTTTCAATAAATATTTATTTTAATCCTTTATTCTACCTGAGGTTTTAATTTTGACCCAGTGTCAATTTGAGTTTGACAGCCCTGTGTTAGTCTGACATTCACAGACACTGTCAGGCCAAACCAGAAACATGGAGGGCAGAATGTCAACTGACCTGACTACGCCTTGCATCTACGCATGCTCAGTAGAACCTGTTACGTAGCACGCATGCGTACTTCACCTCGGCGGTCATTCATTATAAAGCCCCCAGTTCCTCTGTCTCTTTCCACCTTCAGCCATTTTAACCATGTTAGGAGCTGTGGGACGCTGCTGCACCGGGGCTCTGCAGGCTCTAAAGCCTGGGGTCCAGCCCCTGAAAGCTCTTATTGGATCCCCCGCCGTCCTTTCACGTATGTCCTGCATGAGCGATACTTTTTGATGAAGTGTGCACGCGCTAGGAAATGAAACATTTGAGTGCTGTGTGTGGAGGGCAGCGGTGATGCTAATGTTAGCCTGTGCTAGCAACACGTTGACTTCCTTGCCGGTGGTGTAGCAGGCCTTGATTCAGAAATTACAATTTTAATCGCTATGCGAGTTACTCCAAAATGTTGCATGGTCCTTTTCATCCATCTTAACTTTGCCTGTCGATATGGTGCACGGGATAATGGCTGCGCAATGTTTTACTTGTAATACCATCGATGACCTTTGTAATGACATGAGGCGTGTTAGCCGGATGAGTTAGCTTGATAGCATGGTATGGGGTCGTAGCTCAAACTAGAATTTTAGGCGAAGTTCGACACTTGATACACACATTGTCATGTATATTATTTTAAGAAAGCTTCACAATGTCACATGAGGTTTATCTTTATGCAATTATTAAACTAACCCTCGTTCAATAGTGCTAGCATTGAGCAGTTAGCTTAGCCTTCATTCATCTGTCAGACTGTCGCACTGTAAAAAGGTTAGCTTTAGCATGTTTGTTCAAATGGAAAATCGACTTTAAAAGTTAATACGATCTGTGTTTTCCTGTGAATGGCTGATTTATTTGTAAAATAGCTGACTCATGGCTCTGCCGACACTAATCTGCTTGACATTGAGCCTGTACACTGCACCGAGTGTCTACGGTGGTGTTATGGCGGAGACGAGGGCCAACGAAGTAGTACCACAACAGAGGTCACTACAGAAAAAGGACGATCAACTAAAAATGCATGATAAGTTTTGTTTTCTTTCACAGGTAGAGACTATGTCGCTCCTGCCGCCGCTGCTGCTACAGCCAGTGGTCGTATTGTGGCTGTCATCGGTGCCGTCGTGGACGTCCAGTTCGATGAAGGGCTCCCCCCCATCCTTAATGCTTTGGAAGTGACTGGCCGTGACTCCAGGCTAGTCCTGGAAGTGGCACAGCATCTGGGTAAGTCCCACTGTTACTACCCCTACATATGATTATTGGATATTGATTAAGCATTTTAGTTCAGGTTTCACATTCAGATCAATTAAATCTTAAGTGGTTCAGACCAGTAAAATACTACCAGAATCAATAAATGCAATAAAAAAATGTGGGTAAGTCCCACTGTTACTACCCCTACATATGATTATTGAATATTGATTAAGCATTTTAGAACCAGAATCAATAAATGCAATAAAAAAATGTCTCTTTGTAAATATTTTCACATATTTACAGTAAAACAAAGTATAATTTAGCAGAAAAATATTTACAAATATGACGAACCTGGAGTGTTTGAAGAAAAGTGCAAGTTAATAATATTCTGCCTGATATTGAATATTTCTACCATGATCTATAAGTTATATATAAAAGGAAAAAAACACATGAAGATAAACAGAAGCATAATGTTAAAATCATGTTATTCGCATTGTTTGAAAGTATTATCAATGGAACATTTTTATTGGTTAATTTTACTTTTTTGCACTCTAAAATATAGAGGAGTTTGGAGTTTAAATTATATATGTATTATGTTATTATTTCACTGGGTCGGCCAGTGGACCCTGAACTAAAATGAGTTTGACACTTGTTTTAAAAAGTTTTTTTGTCCTTGTTTTAAAGTCTTATGTTGGCGTCTAGTTTTATACTGCCTTTTATAGTACAGGTTTTTAACTAAAACAATTAATGGGATTGTTTTGACTATTATTTATTTGTTGTTTTTATTCTTTCATGTCATTTCATGTGTGGTACCAAGGTTATTTTATTCTATTTTAATTTAATTATCCACAGACGGCTCATGTTAGTTCACTTGTCATGTTTATGCCTGTGTTTTTTTGTTGTTTTGTTGTTTTTTTTGCCTTGTTGAGCCACATTTTGTATTGAATGTCCACAATCTGATAACTTTTTCATTTTGTAATAAACCGCCCCAACACATTTTGAAATACATTTTGCCGCATTATGTTAAGTTTTTAAATTTAGCGAAGATAATTACAAAATGCACTTACAACTTTTTTATTCTGTAGAAAATGTAATAACGTATATCCGTCATTTCAAATTGTCCTCATGTCTAATTCCAGCCAAGACATAAACCACTTGGAATGTTTCCCAAACTGCTCCTTTAGTTTTAATGTCACACCAACAAAGCACCTACTGCTGAAAAATGGAATAACTTATTACATAATGAGCAAACATTTATTATAAGATGCAGCAGTTTATTATAAAGTTATTACATTTTGGACGTTTATTACAAAATGTGTCTTAACATGCTTCAAATACAAAATGAATCTACCTACAAGTATTAATAAAGTAGCCTTAGCTGGAAGAATGACTGTTGAACGATGTTGTGTTTAGGCGAAAACACAGTGCGTACCATCGCTATGGATGGTACTGAAGGTCTGGTCCGTGGGCAGAATGTTCTGGACACCGGTGCCCCCATCAGAATCCCCGTCGGTCCCGAGACCCTGGGCAGGATTATGAATGTCATTGGTGAGCCCATTGATGAGAGGGGTCCCATCTCCACCAAGCAGTAAGTATATTCTACAGCAGACCTGGGGAAAATAAGATGATAATGTATATGGTGCAGCTTTTATTTTGTAGAATCTGATAAATTAACATCTTTTCACATTGAGCGTATAGTGGGGTAGCTTAAACCAAAATTAGTGGAGATAAACTTTAGGACATATGCCATCATTTCAGAAGGGGTGACAAAAAATTTGACCATCTGGTCACATGGTTTTAACTAAACTTTTGGGTAAAATCTTTTTTTTTTTTTGATAATCTATTGTCCACTGGAGAAAAATGTTAACACTTGGAAATGATATCCATGTATCTTATAAACTTTTTTAGGCATATTATTTGACCTAACTTTAACAAATTACCATGGTAACAGACATTTTGGGGTGAATTTCCAGGTTATGAAACACATCGTACTGTGTTCATCTGCTCCTCACAGCTGTGATGTCGGTTATCGATAAAAGGGAGTCATTCAATAGATCATAAAATCAATAAATACCAAAAACGTTGTGAATGGTATAAGACGCCCCTAAAGGTCTTCTGGGTAAACATCTGACTAAACATAAGTAGGTAATGACATATTACTGTGGTTAAAGATGTTCAATGATATGAAAGACGTTGGTAGTGGAAACTAATATTGGATCAATTACTTTTTAATGAATCAATCAGAATTGAAATCTGAGGGAAAAGTGATTTTTATTTATTGCCAGACTGTAAAAATGTACCACATCACCTCATGCTTAGATCTATCTAAACCAGGGGTGTCAAACTCGTGGTCCACGAGGGCCGGTGTCCTGCATGTTTTAGATGTTTCCCTCTTCCATTCCACATGGAGGTCATTACATCATTATCAGTCTGATGAGGAGCTGATTATTAACTCTTTAAATGTCAGTGATGATGTGTTCTGAATGGATGATTTAGTTTAAATATTCAGAAAAATGTTAGTTTTGTGCATGGACAAGGTGCCAAAAAGCAGGAGTTATTTTATTTAAACATTTTTTAAAGGCAAAATTAAAATTGGTGCGACCAAATTTCAATTGTAGTTTTCTTTCCACATTATTTGTGATTTTGTAAATACTTATTAGTTTTTGTTGCTCATTTTTGTTTATTTTTCTACATTTATTTATTTTTTTATTGTAGTATTTTTCTACCATTTGTATCTTTACTTTGCTCATGTTACCAATTATTTTTGTTAGTTCTCAGGAGTTAAAGGGTTAAACTGAATCACATGGAAGAAGGAAACATCTAAAACATGCAGGACACCGGCCCTCGAGGACTGGAGTTTGACACCTGTGATCTAAAGAATCAATTACAATTGAAATCTGTTTTGAAAATTGAGGGAGAAGAGATTTTAGTGAATTGTAGAAAACGACAGACGAAGCGTGATAATAGCTCAGCACGACTTCATCTAGATGAGCTAAAAACTTCCTGATAGTTTTAGGACAAGAATGAAACAAAAAATGTGTAAATATTTTAAAATGTAATTAGCAAAAAAAAAAAAAGGGGGCAATTACATTTGCAGACATGGGTCATAAATGGAACAGCTGAAGGGTCTAACCCAGGGGTGTCAAACTCATTTTTAGTTCCGGGGCCACATTCATCCTAATTTGGTATAAGTTGGGCCGGAACAGTAAAATTCTCTAAATAATAAGATAAAAAATGTCTAAAATATTGTTAACATGAAAAATTTCTGTTTGTGAGTGGAGGAAAAAAAAAAAAATTTTCCAATTAAAAATGGTCACATCTACGAACTGTATGTGAAAATAACATGGGATAAATATAAACAACCTCTAAATTCGTAAGAAAAATAAGTGCAATATTGATGATATTATGCTTTAGTTTGTTATTTATACATAGTTTAGTAACAGGCTGAATATTCCACAAAATATTTCAGGTTATGCACGTTTTTTTTTTTTTTTTTGTAAAAGGCTAGTATTTTTTTCTACTTTATTTTTCACTAAAATAGAAAAGAAAATTAGTATAAGGTTGTTTTTATTCATTATTTCTACGGTTATTATGATAGTATTTTACGTATCTCATCCACTTTAGATTGAATTGACATAAATTATAAATGATTTGAACTTCCTTGATTATTAATTAACTGCATTTCACACATTCATCCCAGGGGGCCGGAGTGGCCGCATTTGGCCCCCGGGCCTTATGTTTGACACCTCTGGTCTAGCCTGAAGGTGCAGCAGTGACGGTGTTCTTAAATGACTAAACACTAAACGGCTACAATAATAGTAATGAAATAAAAGTGAAGTCAATTAATATGTACAAAAGGATCAAAATAAAACTCACACTTCACATTAAAATCAGTTTTTCGATCCAGGTTCTGTCAAACCAGACTCTGTTCTTTCCCTGCAGGACTGCACCCATCCACGCAGAAGCTCCTGAGTTCACTGACATGAGTGTCGAGCAGGAGATTCTGGTCACTGGAATCAAGGTGGTGGACCTGTTGGCCCCGTACGCCAAGGGAGGAAAGATCGGTACGTACGCTCAGGATTATTTGATCTGATTGCTTCAAGTGGTCTACATATGGAACCGGGCTGCCCCCCAGATGGTGTCTCACAGTACCGTCTGGGACCCTTCCACGACTGATCCATTTTCAAAGGACGGGCCTTAAGTAAAATCCTTACATGTGATTAGATGAAGAATCTGTCAATCATCTTGACTGAGTCATGGCTATGAACTCTACCTGTGGATGTGCTTGTCCAGGGGGGTACCACAGTAACCATGGGCTTCTGCACTGGTACTATTTCTGTACCCACCAGTGGAACCATCTGATAGATCAAACTGTTGACAAACCTGGTCAGAAGAAGAAAGAAAACATCATTTATTAACAAACTCTTCCACAGTCGTCCTCTGTTCATCTGTTAATGAATGAACATGTGGAAGAAAAAACACTGGAAGTAGTCCAGTCCATAGACACAACACTGGAAATAGTCCAGTCCATAGACAAAACACTGGAAATAGTCCAGTCCATATGGACCCTGGGGTACCTAACCCACACTGTCATTGTTGTGTATCTGTAAAGACTACACTTCTGTCGCTTCTGCTTTACGTTGCACCAGACCCAACGCCACAGGGTAGTCCCACCCACCTACACTGATTGGCTCCTTCATTTTGAAGAAGACCTGAACCTTATTGTACTCAGATGGTTGTGTGACTGTAGAGAAACAGCCATATGATGTGAGTCAGGTTACCATATATGGGCCACAAACCTGTTGGTTCCACATCACATACCTACACCAGGGGTATCCAAATCCAGGTGACTAGTCATGAACAGACTTGGTAAGAAAGATATGTTATAAAAATGACAAACAGGTGTGAGAGAGAGAGAAAGAGAGGAAAGAACTCAGTGTCTGTACTTCCCCCAGCATTCTAACTCCTAGGGCAGCCTAGACTGAACTGTGACTCATACATCATGTATACATGATATATGAGTCACATCATTTTTAACTAACCTGACCATAGGCTTTCTCAAACAGGAATGTTTTCAGCCTAATTTTAAATGTAGAGACTGTTTCGGCGTCTTTAATATTAAAGGGAAGATGATTCCATAAGACAGTAACCATGGTAACTAAAGGCTCTAGCTCCTACTGTACTTTTACAAACCCTAGGAGTTTCAGTTCAATCATTCATTGAACCAGGTGTGGTGGAAAACTGACGCATCTAAAACAGGCTCTGGACGACTGGATTTGGGCACCCCTGGTCTACACTATATGTAGTTTTGACGACCGAGATTCTCAGATCAAATAACCACAGCTGTCGATCAATCGTTTGTTCAAACAATGAACGCCATATCTTATTTTTTTACGTCTCATAATAATCCACAGAGAAACCATATTCCAACAAACGTGGTCGGTCCCATTAAAAACATGCAAACTAAAAAGTCTGTCCAAATTTGGTCTGAAACGTAAATAAATATCCACAAATTTAACAGGACCCGCCTCCAGTGTCCAGGTTTTCATCTTCAGTTTCAGTTCTAATGAAGCAAATGACTGCATGTTATGAAAATAGTTCAAGGACATTTAGTTAAAAATTGAGTGGAAGCTTAAAAATGTCAACACTGAATATATTAAGACAAGTTTGTAAACATCGACTGTCGCTAATATTTGACAGGTCTGTTTGGTGGTGCCGGTGTCGGCAAAACTGTATTGATCATGGAGCTGATCAACAACGTGGCGAAGGCTCACGGTGGTTACTCCGTGTTCGCCGGAGTAGGAGAGCGTACCCGTGAGGGAAATGACTTGTACCATGAAATGATCGAGTCTGGTGTCATCAACCTGAAGGACACGACCTCCAAGGTAAGGATTTGACGCCCAATGGAAGAAAAGTTCAACTAATGGAGACTAAAAGTGCCTTAAATAAATGAATTGAATCATTAAATAATTGTCATTAATTCATTAAAACTCAAATTAAATGTGTCATTAATTCATTAAAACTCAAATTAAATGTGTCAGTAATTCATTAAAATACCAATTACCTTATTTTACGCACTATAAGGTGCATTAAGTGACGCTAAATGGTCGCAGTAACTCCCAACCTTGAGTTGTAACATGGAAGAAAACACGTTTGTTCTGGAAAATCAAACTTTAAAAAATGAAAACTGTCCAAATTCTGAGAAAGTCAAAATCATGAGACAAAAATAAAAAAATTCCCAGCCACTAACCACAATCAGAATTAATCCATTTATAAGGTGCTGTGGTTTCGAAAGTGCACTGTCATTTTGGGGGAAAATTAAAGTATTAAATGTGCATAAGGCCAAACAAAATAACACGTGTGGTTCCGGTCACCTGACCGACCCAATTTTTTTACGACGAAAATGCCGACTATGTAGATATTTTATCAGTTTGTCAAAATAAATTCAATATAATGAAGCGGTCGACTCTTATCTTCGAAATTCCCAATGACTGATGATGAGAGAATTGATTTGTCCGTATTTAGTCCGTATTCATGTTTACCAACATCTGTCACCTGTCTGACCACCGTGATTTATGACTAGTGACAAACGACGACCATATACATGGTGTCCATGTCCATCAAAACAACCCTCAATGCATGTGATTGCTGCGCCAGTTTTGATTGGCTGTTGGCCTCTTGATGAATCTTTGGTACATGGTGTGTTAATTTCCCACTCACTTCACACTTGGTTTGTTTCAAAAACACCAGCGTTTGTTTATTCATTGGGAAGATGGTTTCATATCTTTATGGAGCATCTCTTGGTCACACAGACTTGTGTGCCTGGTGTGGGGAACCAAATACAAATCCTCTTCCAGAGCTAAAAAATAAATTTAAAACTGTACTCCCGCTCTGTCAAGATTGTGAGGAATGTGAAGAAGCCAGTAACAAAACAGCAGTATGGTAAGAGGAAATAAGTTGAACAGTAAATAGATAGCTGTATATGTCCACTAAAGCCTTCAATATTGGGGCCTTTATTTCATTAAATAATATTTAGATGTGGATAGAATTTACATTTGTAGTTAAACTGTATTTTTGTTGAAAAAAAAATCAATAAAAGACAAAATGTTGATGTCAAATCAGATTTTATTGTATTTCAATCATCTAAAATTCATTTATGCTCTCTTAAAACATTCTGTAAATATACATGTACATGTACATGGAAAATCTGAGGCAATGTGTTGATTTTCTAACTGCTGGAAAGAATAACTGATATTAAATCTGAATTTTTGGAGCTTCTTTTTAGAAGACGAGTATATAAAATTGTAAATAAAATAAAATATGGTTGACCCACCTACCTACCCAATTTTTCCATGTGATGGGAACCACATATATTATTTTGTTTGGCCTTATAGTCCAGAAAATATGGTAATTTTAAGTTTAAAAAAATTATTTGACTAATTATTCCATGGTCCTTGTGTTGCAGTGGATCATTAATTTATTTTATCTGTCAACCTCACCCATCAAAGTCAGTGGGCGGGTCTTAACAGCTGATTGGTTCCTCTGCACATCAAGTCAAATCAGTTCCATATAAAGGGTTGATGCAGAGCTTGTGAAAACCTTCCCATATTAATCTAGACCATGGGTGTCAAACTCATTTTAGTTCAGGGGCCACATTCAGCTGAATTTGGTCTGAAGTGGGCCGAAGCAGGAAAAAAAAAAAATCCATAATAATATATAAATGATGTCAACTCCAAACTTTTCTCTCTGTTTTAGAATGAAAAAAGTTCAGTTATACTTTGAAAACAAACAATATTAGACTTTAGTTGATCATTTACACAGATATATTCTAACTAACAGATCAGTGTGGAGTTACAGATACACTAAATATTCAGTAATAGGTGGAATATTATTAAAATTCTACTTTTTCTAAGACATTTCCAATTTTTCATATTTATTCTGATTATTGAGATTTTTTGGGGGGAAATTGTACTTTGTTTTAGTGTCGCTAAATGAAAAAAAAAACAGTACATTTACAAATTACATTTTGTATAGATTATTATGGGACTGAATTGGTTTGAATACGAACCATGAACTAAAATGATGTAGAACTTAATGTAATTTGTGCATTTCATAAATTCAATCAAAGGGCCAGATTGGACCCTGAGGCGGGCTGGATTTGGCCCCCGGGCCTTATGTTTGACACCTGTGACCTAGACTCTCCCAATGCAGTGGATTTGACTAGGGTTTGTGTTGGTCCCGCCCACTGACGTTGGGTGAGGTTGACAGATAAAAAGAATCCATGATCCACTGCGACACAAGGACCATGAAGTAATTGTTTTGTACCTAAAATAAATTGGTAGTTTAATGAATTAATGACACATTTATCTATTTTAATTCCAATTTTAATGAATCAATGACATTTTTAATTTTTTTTTTGGTCCATATAAAATGGTCATATGGTGACCGCAGGCTTCACTGACCTGAACTGTCTCCTCTGCAGGTGGCGCTGGTGTACGGACAGATGAACGAACCCCCAGGCGCTCGTGCCAGAGTGGCTCTGACCGGTCTGACCGTGGCCGAGTACTTCCGTGACCAGGAGGGTCAGGACGTGCTGCTCTTCATCGACAACATTTTCCGCTTCACACAGGCTGGCTCTGAGGTTTGGACGAGTTGATTTAATTAATGGTACATGATAGGACGTATAGTTACCAGGTGTGTTTAGTACAGAGGTGGTTAAAGTATTTACTGAAGTAGAAATACAGCTACTGACGTAAAAAAAATAATACTCTGGTAGAAGTACTGATTGAACTCCTTTACTGAAGTAAAAGTACAACTTCTCAATTGTAATAAAATAAAACTGCATTTTTTTTCCCTATGGATAAAATACTTATTTAACCAGAAAAAATAAATAGTTTGAAAATATGCAAAAATACAACTTTAACCGCGTGTTTTACTGGGTCATGGTACTCAGTTTAGTGAGTATGGACATGACAACGTTCACCACAACACTCACAAATAACGACAGCTTTGACTTTAGTGTCTGAGAGTCCAAACACAAGTGCTTTAGCTGCATTCACCCCAACCGCTATGCTAACGGTAGAACTACTGTGGGTTCAACCGCTATGCTAACTGTAGAAATACTGTGGGTTCAACCACTATGCTAATGGTAGAACTACTGTGGGTTCAACCGCTATGCTAACGGTAGAACTACTGTGGGTTCAACCGCTATGCTAACGGTAGAACTACTGTGGGTTCAACCGCTATGCTAACGGTAGAACTACTGTGGGTTCAACCGCTATGCTAACGGTAGAACTACTTTGGGTTCAACCGCTATGCTAACGGTAGAACTACTGTGGGTTCAACCGCTATGCTAACGGTAGAACTACTGTGGGTTCAACCGCTATGCTAACAGTAGAACTACTGTGGGTTCAACCGCTATGCTAACGGTAGAACTACTGTGGTTTCAACCGCTATGCTAACGGTAGAACTACTGTGGGTTCAACCGCTATGCTAACGGTAGAACTACTGTGGGTTCAACCGCTATGCTAACGGTAGAACTACTGTGGGTTCAACCGCTATGCTAACGGTAGAACTACTGTGGGTTCAACCGCTATGCTAATGGTAGAACTACTGTGGGTTCAACCGCTATGCTAATGGTAGAACTACTGTGGGTTCAACCGCTATGCTAACGGTAGAACTACTGTGGTTTCTTCAGACCTTATGCTTGGAACTTAAACTAGATTCTGCTTTTTTATTTATTTTTTTTAATTATTATTTTTTACTGCAGGTATTTGTTCCACAGTCATGGTCTTATTTTTTATACTCTGTCTTAAAAATCTTTATATTGTCAGGAATGTGCAGATTCTCCACAGGAGTTAAAGGGTTAACTGCTTAATGTATGAACAGTACATGTAACAGTAACGACACATAAGGACTTTAAACTCACTGGTTGTTTAAGAAAATTCTAACTTTATAAGAAAAGTGTCTTTTTGTTTTCTAATTATTTTTTATAGTTACTTTGCATCTGCTTATTTTTTTTCCAATAATCAAAGGTTGTTTCTTTTTAAAGTGCAACATGAAGTGAATCACCCGTCGTCTTTTCTTTTGTAGGTGTCTGCCCTTCTGGGTCGTATTCCCTCTGCTGTGGGGTACCAGCCCACTCTGGCCACTGACATGGGTACCATGCAGGAGAGAATCACCACCACTAAGAAGGGCTCCATCACATCTGTGCAGGTAAAGAAGAATCTAAATAAACTGAAGATTCAAAAGGTTTATTGTCACATATACAGTAAAAAAAAAAAAAAAGTATTTTCCACATAAGGCATAATATCAATGGTTTATTTTTGGGGGTTTCATAGACGAGGTGGACTGAACTTAAATGGGAGATCAGTGCTGATCAGAGGTGGGGGGGGGTATGGGTTGACCTTTAATACAGTAGAGTTTCACAAAAATGGCTTAGACTGGGCTTGTCTGAAACATTTATTCCTTAACACACACATGTGCTCAGGTCAAACACACCTGTTCCCCTTAAGCTCCGCCCCCTCCCACTCTCCACCAATCCTCAGTCCACACGACCTGCAGCCAGTAAATCACAGACAGACAGGGTGACAGACGAACCCCTTATGGTTTTAACTGAGGCTGGTACACAATAATAATAATAATAACCATTGTACTAAATTAAAGAACCCTTAAAACACATTAAGGCCCTGTCCCATTTCTCCCCCTAACCCTAAAATTTACCCTAACCCTAGATTTTGTGCGTTCATGTGTAGGGGTAGGGTGTCCCATTACCTAGGGGAGCAAGTGGGAGTGCGATTTTTCCCTTAAAATCAACCCTCAAAATGTAGTGAGGTTGGTTGCGGACTTCGTTTTGAGTGGAAGATGAAATTACCCATGATGCACTGCGAGCTCAGCGAGCCGACAGTGAGTTTACCACACAGAGGCTATGACCGGTAATGTTACCTTGTCAAGCTAGCGCTAATGCTAACGTTAATGTTATAAATCACCAACTATTGAAGAAAAAATACATGAAAATATTTAAATAAATCAACATACCTGAGACAAGACTGAAAGGCAAAGTAGACGGCGAATGCGTCTTCTGTTTGCCGCATTTCTTCTCTGCGCATCCCGAAGGTAAATAAACAGAACCAACACAACAGGTAACACAGCTGGGACCGCCATTTGTCCTCCGTGTAAATAGTAGTCAGCTGATGTCAGTCTCGCGGAGGGGTGGTTTCATATTTGGCGGGGAGACTTGTCAGCGTGTGACGTCAGCACGTTTGTTACGTTCACTTGGCGAGTGGTGTCCCATTTTCAGGGGGAATTATTTCCCCTTGATGAGTGGAATTTACTTTTTAGGGGAACTTAAAACCAAGTGGAAGTTTTAAGGGGGACAAATGGGACGGGGCCTTAATGTATTTGAACATGAAGCTGTTTTCAAATACGTTAGTGCTGATCGCGCCCCCCCCGCCCCCACTCCACTGGTTAGCTATTTTACTATTGACTATGACACCCCCCACCTAGGATATGGGAACTGTCCCATATTGAAGACTGCCAAAGCTGGCATCTCTAGAATAAGAGGTCACATCTACTCTTGTTTTGGTCTCATTATGGAGGTGAAGGAAGGTACCGACGTGTCTGAAATGGATAAAGGAGGGGGGGGGGTCTGGCTGAACGAAACGGGATGATGGCAAGACGTTCAGTCCGTGGTGCGAAAAATAAAATATTCCTGGCGCTTGTGTTGACTTCTGACAGTGTCGGCCTCCACAAAGGCAGCTCCCTCTAGAGAAGTGTAGGTGTAAATACAAGCAGAAAACACCAAAGAAGCACCAGTACTGAAAAATGGTAAATCTGCCTTTATTATCTGGGCCAAGTGAACAATGAAGGTAATATAATTTAGACCATGGCTACATTGGTTTTCAAAGGGGGGTACAGGGGGGTAGTTGATCACAGGTCTTAATGGTAAAAAGTTCAGTCGGATAATTTTAATTTATTTATTTTTTTGCTTTAATCCCTGGAACCTTATGAGATAAAAAGTTAAACTTATGAGATAAAGTCAAAAGTTTAAATTCCCATTCTCTAAGCACAACTAAAAATGACTCCATATATTAGACACACTGGTTTTTGGAGAAAATTAAAAAGTTTTTTTTTTATTAAGTGTACCTTAGTTTATCAAAGACAGTATTTGTTTGTGTGTGTCCACCACCAGGTTCATTACCTTAAATAAATATAATAAACTCAGTTTGACTTCTAATACAAAGTGACATAGTTTGGAGAATCAAATGTCTTTTTATTTGAGGGGGGTCTGGATGATGGATGAAAAAAGTCTAATAGAACCCTCATTATGTGGGTACTTGTGACCCATCTGTCTTCTCTCAGGCCATCTACGTACCTGCTGATGACTTGACTGACCCCGCCCCCGCCACCACCTTCGCTCACTTGGACGCCACCACCGTGTTGTCCCGCGCCATCGCTGAGCTGGGTATCTACCCCGCTGTGGACCCCCTGGATTCCACTTCCCGTATCATGGACCCCAACATCGTCGGATCGGAGCACTACGACGTAGCCCGTGGTGTCCAGAAAATCCTTCAGGTCCGTAACGAGATGATGTTGTTTATCAGCTTTTTTAGAACGAGTATTTATTTATTTGCACTGGTGTTGAGCATTTTCACCAGGTGACTAGTCATGAACAGACTTGGTATGAAAGATAGGTTATAAAAATGACAAACGGGTGTGAGAAAGAGAAGAAAGAACTCAGTGTCTGTACTTCCCCCAGCATTCTAACTCCTAGGGCAGCCTAGACTGAACTGTGACTCATACGTCATGTATACATGATATATGAGTCAATGAGTTAAATGTCAACTATAAAAATATACAAAAAAGTACAATTAAATCATGAAAATAAAAAATAATGAGGCTAATTTGAACAATATTATCGTTGTTTCTCATTTCCTCATGGTCATTAGAAGTTTCAGATCATAGTGGGTCAACAAAAACAGAAAATACTTGTTCATATTTAATAGATAATTCAAACATTTTGTGACATTTTACTTTGTAAATATTTTGACATAGTTACACAAAAACAAAGAACATGGAGTTGAGTATTGATAGATTATTAGAATATTTTGCTGGTTCTGACCCACTTCACATTAAATTGGTCCAAATGTGGAACCTGAAACTAAAGTCGGAGGGCCAGATTTGGCCCCCGGGCCTTATGTTTGACACCTGTGACCATGTTTTGACTGTTCCCCTGCAGGACTACAAATCCCTGCAGGACATCATTGCCATCCTGGGTATGGACGAGTTGTCTGAGGAGGACAAACTGACGGTGGCCCGCGCCCGTAAGATTCAACGTTTCCTGTCGCAGCCCTTCCAGGTGGCGGAGGTGTTCACTGGTCACATGGGCAAACTGGTACCGCTCAAGGAGACCATCAAAGGCTTCCAGAGCATTCTGGGAGGTGAGTTTAAAAGAATTAGCTTTTATTCAGGGACTAAACATGGGATTATTATTGTAGTATTTTTAGCTTTTATAATGTTTTATAGTGTTATCTTAAAGTTTTTAGCTTTTATAATGTTTTATAGTGTTATTAGCTTTTATAGTGTTATTAGCTTCATGTTTTATAGTGTTTTTAGCTTTTATAGTGTTATTAGCTTCATGTTTTTAGCTTTTATAGTGTTATTAGCTTAATGTTTTTAGCTTTTATAATGTTTTATAGTGTTATTAGTTTAATGTTTTTAGCTTTTCTAATCTTTTATAGTGTTTTTATTGTAGTATTTTTAGCTTTTATGTTTTATAGTATTTTTATCTTAATATTTTTAGCTTTTATGTTTTATAGTGTTTTTATCTTAATATTTTTAGCCTTTATGTGTTATAGTATTTTTATGTAAATATTTTTATCTTTTATAGTGTTATTATTTTATCTTTATATTTTTATCTTTTATAGTGTTAGTATTTTATCTTTCTATTTTTATCTTTTATAGTGTTAGTATTTTATCTTTATATTTTTATCTTTTATAGTGTTATTATTTTATCTTTATATTTTTATCTTTTATAGTGTTATTATTTTATCTTTATATTTTTATCTTTTATAGTGTTAGTATTTTATCTTTCTATTTTTATCTTTTATAGTGTTATTATTTTATCTTTATATTTTTATCTTTTATAGTGTTAGTATTTTATCTTTCTATTTTTATCTTTTATAGTGTTATTATTTTATCTTTATATTTTTATCTTTTATAGTGTTAGTATTGTATCTTTATATTTTTATCTTTTATAGTGTTAGTATTTTATCTTTTATTCTTTTATCTTTATATTTTTATCTTTTATAGTGTTAGTATTTTATCTTTTATTCTTTTATCTTTATATTTTTATCTTTTATAGTGTTAGTATTTTATCTTTATATTTTTATCTTTTATAGTGTTAGTATTTTATCTTTATATTTTTATCTTTTATAGTGTTAGTATTTTATCTTTATATTTTTATCCACATCCTTAGTTGCTCCTTCAGTCTCTGTTCGTAACAAAGCATCTTTTATGTTTTTGTTTGATCTTACAGGACATTTTTAGAGATGGTTTCACATTAATTGTTGTTAAATTACCAACATTTTTAGGTGTAAAGTCATTTTTTGTTTTAGTTTGACTTTAGTGGATCATCCCAAACCTGTAGATGTGATCCTGAAATAAACTGGAAGTTAAAGTTTTAGATTTATTTTCATGTTGTTTGTAGATTTAAACATTTATTCAAAAACATAGAAAAGTTTGACATTATTTTATAATTTTTTATAATTTTCCTGGTGTTGTGGACTTTCTAGCACATTATTCTGAATGTCGAACAGAACTACGGTCCCTAATAAGACCCTTCACTCATACCACTTTTGTGTATTTGTGTCTTTAGGCGAGTACGACGCCCTCCCTGAGCAGGCCTTCTACATGGTGGGTCCCATTGAAGAAGTGGTTCAGAAGGCTGAGAAGTTGGCTGAGGAGCACTCGTAAACAGCTGGGGGTCATAGTTAGGAGCACTTGGTTTGTAAAACATGTCAAATTACAAAAATGTTCCTGTTTGGGTCATCATGAGAGAAAGTTCTATTTAATGTTTCCAATGAAAGGAAGATGGAATAAAAATGTCTTTACACAAACATCTGGTCAACTGTATATTTCCTCAGCTTTTACTGTTTTTTTTTTTTTTTTTAGTTGAACCTTTTGTCCATCCAGTCGTGGTCCTCGTGTCCTCTGACCATTAGATGGTGTTAGTGAGTCATGTTCAGCTTCTGTCATTTACTCTAATAAAAGGGTGGACGAACAGTGGCTTTGTGTTTGTTTTAAATTCACTAAACTCTGGTTCTGGAGCGACACATGAAACACAGGTAGGAATGTGGGTTGTCAAAAAAAATCGATTTTAGATACTAAATCGATATTGACCCTTGGTATCTAATTAGATACTAAGTTGCTGGAAAATCGATTTTTGTTTATGGCGCGTCGCCGCTTTTTTGTAGCGGGTAACGTTAAGAATTGTAAACAGGCATCAACGCGGTCAGCTCTGGCACAGCCGTAATGCCGGCGTGTAAGTTAAAGTCTCTTTTTTTCTCCAGCTGCCTCTGACAGCACACGGGATGACGCCAGTGCGACCACAGACCTAAACACTATTTCTATAGGTCTGTGATTGGACCATCCGATGCAACTTTGCTTTTAAAGGCCTCGATATAGTCGAACGTTTATGCGCGCGGGCGGCAGCCAGGCGGTAGCGCATAGTATCACGTTACCACCACGGAGGCCACCGTGAGCATGTCAGCCTACCATTTTGGACGTGCGCGCTGCACGTGTTCACATAGCCACGCGTTGTCTTTATTATAGAACGCGTTCTAGCACGCGCACTGGCGCGCTATCATGCGTTACAGGACGCGCACTGGCGCGCACAATGGCACGCGTTCTGTAACGCGTGATATAACGCGTGGCTATGTGAACACTTTGGCTTGCCATAGTCCCGCAAGGGGTCCGCGGTGGTCACATGATGCAATACGCTGCCGCCCGCGCACATAATGCTCGACCATAAAGAGTCTTACAGTTAGCACTGCAGAAGGGCTTGAACAAAAAGATAGACCTACCTTAACTTACCAAGAGATAGACATGCATTTATTCTGCACCCGCACTCACTACCTTTTTTTAGCAGTCCATGGAGGACATTTTAAAAGGAATCCCTCACATCTCCAGTATCGAAATTAGTATCGAGTATCGAGTTGGAAATTTTAGTATCATGACAACCCTAGTAGGAATGTGGGGAAGGGTCTAACCTGCTGAGGTTTTTAAAAAATTTTTTTTTTTTTTTTTTGCCACACCGTTGGTCAAAGTCGATTCAGCCCAATATGATTTTAAATGAACCAGATGAGTTAAATAACTGTCAATGTAATTTAGCTTTTTTTTTTTTTTTTATTCATTCATTTAATTAAAAATCTGAAGAACATGATCAACTACAAATGTTGTTTTAACAATATTTAACCTCAATATAAATATATATTTAATTTTATATTCTTTCTTTTTTTCCCTTCTCTCTCTCCTCTTCCTTTTAACTATTATTACTGACCTATTTCCTCCTCTCCTTCAAATTATCAAGAATAGCAATGCTAGTGGAAAACAATAATAACCAATAAGTAAAATAAAATGATAAGACAAGGAGAGAGAAAAAATAAAAAAAAAAATGAATAAAAAAAATTAGATGAAATAAACAATAGGATACCAACATTAAGTATGATACCAATGATATGATACTAATAATATCAACAATACCAATTAGTAAAATAAAATAAGACAAGGAGAGAGAAAAAATAAAAACATTTGAATAAAAAAAAAGAAAAAATTAGATGAAATAAACAATATTAAGTATGATACTAATATAAATAATACCAATAACAATACAGCAACAATCATAGTCATAATACTAATAATCTAAGTAATAATATATGACTATATAACAATCATAAACATAATAATAATATATGTGTGACCACTAGATGGTGTTAGTGAGTCATGTTCAGCTTCTGTCATTTACTTTAATAAAAATGGTGGACGAACAGTGGGTTTGTGTTTGTTTTAAATTCATTAAACTCTGGTTCTGGAGCGACATATGAAACACAGGTAGGAATGTGGGGAAGGGTCTGACCTGCTGAGGTTTTTTGGTTTTATTTTAGTTTTTTTTGCCACACCGTTGGTCAAAGGCAAGTTTATTTATATAGCACATTTCATGCACAAGACAATTCAAAGTACTTTACATAAAATACATTAAAACACAGATAAAAGACATTAGGGAAAAAAAAAAAAAAAAGAAATTGTAGAAATAAAAATCACAAAAGGTAAATTTAGTGGTCAAAGTCGATATCTGTCAAATAACTGTCAATGTAATTCAGCTTTTTTTTTTTTTTATTCATCATCCATTTCATTAAAAATCTGAAGAACATGATCAACTACAAATGTTATTTTAACAATATTTAACCTCAATTATAATAACATTACAAATACAACATTTAGTAAAAAGCAGAATATTAGTCAAATTGACTCTTCATGTTTATATTTGTGCAGGTTATTCACTTTTTTTGTAAAAATAAAGATCATTTAATTAGTTTTTTTTACACTAAAACACAAACGGACCAGTGTCACAGACCCAGGTTCTCTAGAACACGGGTGTCAAACTCCAGTCCTCGAGGGCCGGTGTCCTACATGTTTTAGAGATTTCCCTCTTCTGTGTAATTCAGTTTAACCCTGTAACTCCTGAGATTTTAGCAATCAGTTTAAAAATTAAAAAATAAAACGAGTAACATTACAAACAAAAATTAACAATAAGCTAACAAAATAATTGGTAACATGAGCAAAGTCCGACACAAATGGCAGAAAATTAAAGAAAAATGAAATTTAAAAAAACAAAACAAAATGTAGAACAATCAACAAAATGAACAAAAAAACTAATATATATTTACAAAATGAAAAAATAATGAACATTTAAAAAAAAAAAATTATTAAAATTTGGTCCCAGCAGTTTTAATTTTGCCTTTAATTTTTTTTTTTTTTTTTACCTTTTCCATCCACTAAACTAAAAGGAAAATGGTAGAATTTAAACTAAATCATCCATTCATAATGCATCAGCGCTGACATTTAAAGAGTTAATAATCAGCTCCTCATCACTTCTGCAGAACACTGGTAATGATGTAATGGGAAACATCTAAAACATGTAGGACACCGGCCCTTGAGGACCACACTTTGACACCCCTGATCTAGAACATTCTGCCTCTACTGGCTTGTGGAGAGGCAGACTCTGATTGGCTGGACAGTCCAGCCAATCACATTTGACCCCGCCCACCAGCCCCGCCCTCCAGTGAAAGTAAACTGTCGACTATGGAAGTGAACCCAGCTGTCGTTCACTGGAGAAATGACTGTAGAACAGAGGAAGGAAATGGTCATTATTCACTCATTCACCCCCCCCCCCCCCCCCCCCCCATGGGTCTGCAGGGTAACTGCTGGTGTGTGTTTGGTTTTACTATTGGAATGTTGGTTTGGTTCTAATGTCCTTTTGTTTAGAACTGAGCTGTTTTTATTGTTCTTTACTGTATGTAATAATGCTGCTTTTATGCACATTCAATTCTTTTCTAATTTAAATTGCAATTCTTCAATATTTCCGTAATTTTGGATTTCCTTTTTAACACAAAAGCTGAATAATGACGTCTACTGATCATATCAGGAACTATATTTACCCCAAAAATGCAGGTCATATGTGAGTCAGTTCACATTGATTCAGCAGTGACGTGTTTGAACCAGACTTTAGGAAGTAAACTGACATTTATCTGCACAACACAAACAGGCGGGTCAGTTGGTAAAGCGGGTCAGCTGGTAGAGCGGGTCAGTTGGTAGAGCGGGTCAGCTGGTAGAGCGGGTCAGTTGGTAGAGCGGCTCAGTTGGTAGAGCGGGTCGGTTGGTAGAGCGGGTCAGCTGGTAGAGCGGGTCAGCTGGTAGAGCGGGTCAGTTGGTAGAGCGGGTCAGTTGGTAGAGCGGGTCAGTTGGTAGAGCGGGTCAGTTGGTAGAGCGGGTCAGCTGGTAGAGCGGGTCAGTTGGTAGAGCGGCTCAGTTGGTAGAGCGGGTCAGTTGGTAGAGCGGGTCAGCTGGTAGAGCGGGTCAGCTGGTAGAGCGGGTCAGTTGGTAGAGCGGCTCAGTTGGTAGAGCGGGTCAGCTGGTAGAGCGGGTCAGTTGGTAGAGCGGGTCAGTTGGTAGAGCGGGTCAGCTGGTAGAGCGGCTCAGTTGGTAGAGCGGGTCAGTTGGTAGAGCGGGTCAGCTGGTAGAGCGGGTCAGCTGGTAGAGCGGGTCAGTTGGTAGAGCGGCTCAGTTGGTAGAGCGGGTCAGCTGGTAGAGCGGGTCAGTTGGTAGAGCGGCTCAGTTGGTAGAGCGGGTCAGTTGGTAGAGCGGGTCAGCTGGTAGAGCGGGTCAGTTGGTAGAGTGGGTCAGCTGGTAGAGCGGGTCAGTTGGTAGAGCGGGTCAGTTGGTAGAGCGGCTCAGTTGGTAGAGTGGGTCGCCCAATGACTGAGAGGTTGGCGGTTTGCGTCCCGGCTCTGGCTGTCCATACGTCAAAGTGTCCATGGGCAAGACACTGAACCCTGGCTTAGGCCCCCAGTAGGACTGACCTTTGACCTTAGAAACCTACTGGTGTATGAGTGTGAATGGGTGAATGTGAAGCTAATGTAAAGCGCTTTGAACCATGAAGGTGGAACAGAACTATATAAACACAAACAGGATCCTTTAAATAAACAGACTTATAATAAAGTTTAAAGTTACAAACACCACACACTTTAACTGATGTTGATTATTTAACGACATTTATTCACGAACAACTCATTTTCTATAAGTTTTCAGATATCCCACGCTGTTGAACGCACCACAGATGTTTTGACGGTCTTGAACGCACCACCTCTGTGTTTATAATTAGCTGCTGTGTTGTTGCTAAGCACCTTCTGTTTACATTACTGTGTGTAAATGACACAAGGTCACATTAATAACAGTTAAATAAATATTATCATAGTGTTTATCTGTGCACAAGTTAACGCTGGTGTGTTGTTGAAGCTAATAGCATAATAAGCTAGCTGTCATCTGTGTGTCTTCTATGACTCATCTTTACATGTGGTCATTTTTCCCAAACAGCTTAAAATGAATCATTTAAATATGGGGGAAAAAATTTGAACCCAAAAAAAAAATCAATTTAAAAATTGTAAAACAAAAATCCTGATACATATGTGAATTGATTTTATTTTATTTATTTTTTTTCTCCCCTCCCACCCCTACTGTGTAAAGTTTGGGGGCTGACTGGTGCCTTGTTTGTTTAAAATAAATAATAGAGTAGTGACTGTTTTCCTGGTTTCTTTCACTTAAGATATTTTACTGATTTTTTTTTAAACTTCTGGTACTGAATGAGTTAATGGATAATTTAGTTTGTAAAATAAGTAAATTAAACTTTATTATCCTTCATGGTCATTTATGAAGGTGACAGTGGAACAACTAATATTTTTATTAAATTTAATCAACATTATTGTTTTTGGTCGAGATGTGAAAAAGAGTGACTTCTATTTTCAAGTCATGTTGTCATGTGACAGGAAGTAAACAAATATAGTTTAATACATGAATTTATATTATATTAAACATGTAGATGTTAATGTAAATAACCTAAAGTCATTTCCTCTTATATTAATAAACTCCTGTATTTAATAAAGATATTTAAATACATGTATTAAAATATGAAATAATGCAAAATACTATAATATTAATTACAATAAATATTACAAATATATGTGAAATGATTTTATTTGAACCAAAATCAAGTGTGTGTAGTTAATATGTTACAGTATGTTTACAGAAGTGGTTAATTTAAAAAAACACATTCACTGTAGTTTTATCCAAAAATATTTACGTTCTACTGTTCTGTCTGTCTGTTTAGGTTATTTTAAGAGGATCATAAGTGACGCAACAAAAGTGGTTTACATCCATTAGTCACATAAACCATCACATGCTTTAAGGTTAAGAATAATTCACTTTATGGTGTGCAGGGGCGCTTCCAGAGACTGTTCCCTGGGGGGCACAGAGAGGGGGAGGGGGGAAGGGAGGGGGAGGGGGGAAGGGAGGGGGAGGGGGGAAGGTGCATATTAACCAAACTCAAAATTATGAGATAAAGTCCAAATTCCAAATGACTAAACACAACTAGAATTCATCCATATATAAGACACACTGTTTTATTATATATATATATATATATATATATATATATATATATATATATATATATATCATTTTAAAGTCTTTTAAGGCTGTAAAATGAGTTAATATTTGTCATGTTCTGACCTCTGGACTATTGACACATGTTTTATCACATTCTTTTCTTTGGTCGAGGACAAATGTAGCTTTTATCTGTTGGTAAAGATAAGGGTTCATTCAAAAGAGTACGTGAAGAACAGAAACAGCACTGGTACTAATGGTACTAATGGTACTAATGGTACTAATGGTACTAATGGTACTAATGGTACTAATGATACTAATGGTACTAATGATACTAATGGTACTAATGGTACTAATGATACTAATGGTACTAATGATACTAATGGTACTAATGGTACTAATGGTACTAATGGTACTAATGATACTAATGGTACTAATGGTACTAATGATACTAATGGTACTAATGGTACTAATGGTACTAATGGTACTAATGATACTAATGGTACTAATGGTACTAATGGTACTAATGGTACTAATGATACTAATGGTACTAATGGTACTAATGATACTAATGGTACTAATGGTACTAATGGTACTAATGGTACTAATGATACTAATGGTACTAATGATACTAATGGTACTAATGATACTAATGGTACTAATGGTACTAATGGTACTAATGATACTAATGGTACTAATGATACTAATGATACTAATGGTACTAATGATACTAATGGTACTAATGGTACTAATGGTACTAATGGTACTAATGATACTAATGGTACTAATGATAATAATGGTACTAATGATACTAATGGTACTAATGATACTAATGATACTAATGGTACTAATGATACTAATGGTACTAATGGTACTAATGGTACTAATGGTACTAATGATACTAATGGTACTAATGATACTAATGGTACTAATGGTACTAATGATACTAATGATACTAATGGTACTAATGGTACTAATGATACTAATGGTACTAATGGTACTAATGATACTAATGGTACTAATGGTACTAATGGTACTAATGGTACTAATGATACTAATGGTACTAATGATACTAATGATACTAATGATACTAATGGTACTAATGGTACTAATGGTACTAATGATACTAATGGTACTAATGATACTAATGATACTAATGGTACTAATGATACTAATGGTACTAATGGTACTAATGGTACTAATGGTACTAATGATACTAATGGTACTAATGATACTAATGGTACTAATGATACTAATGGTACTAATGATACTAATGGTACTAATGGTACTAATGGTACTAATGGTACTAATGGTACTAATGATACTAATGGTACTAATGGTACTAATGATACTAATGGTACTAATGGTACTAATGGTACTAATGGTACTAATGGTACTAATGGTACTAATGGTACTAATGGTACTAATGGTACTAATGGTACTAATGGTACTAATGATACTAATGATACTAATGGTACTAATGGTACTAATGATACTAATGATACTAATGGTACTAATGGTACTAATGGTACTAATGGTACTAATGGTACTAATGGTACTAATGATACTAATGATACTAATGATACTAATGGTACTAATGGTACTAATGGTACTAATGGTACTAATGGTACTAATGGTACTAATGGTACTAATGGTACTAATGGTACTAATGGTACTAATGGTACTAATGGTACTAATGGTACTAATGATACTAATGGTCTAATGGTACTAATGATACTAATGGTACTAATGGTACTAATGGTACTAATGATACTAATGGTACTAATGGTACTAATGGTACTAATGGTACTAATGATACTAATGGTACTAATGATACTAATGGTACTAATGGTACTAATGATACTAATGGTACTAATGATACTAATGGTACTAATGGTACTAATGGTACTAATGGTACTAATGATACTAATGGTACTAATGGTACTAATGATACTAATGGTACTAATGGTACTAATGGTACTAATGGTACTAATGATACTAATGGTACTAATGGTACTAATGGTACTAATGGTACTAATGATACTAATGGTACTAATGGTACTAATGATACTAATGGTACTAATGGTACTAATGGTACTAATGGTACTAATGATACTAATGGTACTAATGATACTAATGGTACTAATGATACTAATGGTACTAATGGTACTAATGGTACTAATGATACTAATGGTACTAATGATACTAATGATACTAATGGTACTAATGATACTAATGGTACTAATGGTACTAATGGTACTAATGGTACTAATGATACTAATGGTACTAATGATACTAATGGTACTAATGATACTAATGATACTAATGGTACTAATGATACTAATGGTACTAATGGTACTAATGGTACTAATGGTACTAATGATACTAATGGTACTAATGATACTAATGGTACTAATGGTACTAATGATACTAATGATACTAATGGTACTAATGGTACTAATGATACTAATGGTACTAATGGTACTAATGATACTAATGGTACTAATGGTACTAATGGTACTAATGGTACTAATGATACTAATGGTACTAATGATACTAATGATACTAATGATACTAATGGTACTAATGGTACTAATGGTACTAATGATACTAATGGTACTAATGATACTAATGATACTAATGGTACTAATGATACTAATGGTACTAATGGTACTAATGGTACTAATGGTACTAATGATACTAATGGTACTAATGATACTAATGGTACTAATGATACTAATGGTACTAATGATACTAATGGTACTAATGGTACTAATGGTACTAATGGTACTAATGGTACTAATGATACTAATGGTACTAATGGTACTAATGATACTAATGGTACTAATGGTACTAATGGTACTAATGGTACTAATGGTACTAATGGTACTAATGGTACTAATGGTACTAATGGTACTAATGATACTAATGATACTAATGGTACTAATGGTACTAATGATACTAATGATACTAATGGTACTAATGGTACTAATGGTACTAATGGTACTAATGGTACTAATGGTACTAATGGTACTAATGATACTAATGATACTAATGATACTAATGGTACTAATGGTACTAATGGTACTAATGGTACTAATGGTACTAATGGTACTAATGATACTAATGGTACTAATGGTACTAATGGTACTAATGGTACTAATGGTACTAATGGTACTAATGGTACTAATGGTACTAATGATACTAATGGTCTAATGGTACTAATGATACTAATGGTACTAATGGTACTAATGGTACTAATGATACTAATGATACTAATGGTACTAATGGTACTAATGGTACTAATGATACTAATGGTACTAATGATACTAATGATACTAATGGTACTAATGATACTAATGGTACTAATGGTACTAATGGTACTAATGGTACTAATGATACTAATGGTACTAATGATACTAATGGTACTAATGGTACTAATGATACTAATGGTACTAATGGTACTAATGGTACTAATGGTACTAATGATACTAATGGTACTAATGGTACTAATGGTACTAATGGTACTAATGATACTAATGGTACTAATGGTACTAATGATACTAATGGTACTAATGGTACTAATGGTACTAATGGTACTAATGATACTAATGGTACTAATGATACTAATGGTACTAATGATACTAATGGTACTAATGGTACTAATGGTACTAATGATACTAATGGTACTAATGATACTAATGATACTAATGGTACTAATGATACTAATGGTACTAATGGTACTAATGGTACTAATGGTACTAATGATACTAATGGTACTAATGATACTAATGGTACTAATGATACTAATGGTACTAATGATACTAATGATACTAATGGTACTAATGATACTAATGGTACTAATGGTACTAATGGTACTAATGGTACTAATGATACTAATGGTACTAATGATACTAATGGTACTAATGGTACTAATGATACTAATGATACTAATGGTACTAATGGTACTAATGATACTAATGGTACTAATGGTACTAATGATACTAATGGTACTAATGGTACTAATGGTACTAATGGTACTAATGATACTAATGGTACTAATGATACTAATGATACTAATGATACTAATGGTACTAATGATACTAATGGTACTAATGGTACTAATGGTACTAATGGTACTAATGATACTAATGGTACTAATGATACTAATGGTACTAATGGTACTAATGGTACTAATGATACTAATGGTACTAATGGTACTAATGGTACTAATGGTACTAATGGTACTAATGGTACTAATGATACTAATGATACTAATGGTACTAATGATACTAATGGTACTAATGGTACTAATGGTACTAATGGTACTAATGATACTAATGGTACTAATGATACTAATGGTACTAATGGTACTAATGGTACTAATGGTACTAATGGTACTAATGGTACTAATGGTACTAATGGTACTAATGATACTAATGATACTAATGGTACTAATGGTACTAATGGTACTAATGATACTAATGGTACTAATGATACTAATGATACTAATGGTACTAATGATACTAATGGTACTAATGGTACTAATGGTACTAATGGTACTAATGATACTAATGGTACTAATGGTACTAATGGTACTAATGGTACTAATGATACTAATGGTACTAATGGTACTAATGGTACTAATGGTACTAATGATACTAATGGTACTAATGGTACTAATGGTACTAATGGTACTAATGATACTAATGGTACTAATGGTACTAATGATACTAATGGTACTAATGGTACTAATGGTACTAATGGTACTAATGATACTAATGGTACTAATGATACTAATGGTACTAATGATACTAATGGTACTAATGGTACTAATGGTACTAATGATACTAATGGTACTAATGATACTAATGATACTAATGGTACTAATGATACTAATGGTACTAATGGTACTAATGGTACTAATGGTACTAATGGTACTAATGGTACTAATGATACTAATGGTACTAATGATACTAATGGTACTAATGATACTAATGATACTAATGGTACTAATGATACTAATGGTACTAATGGTACTAATGGTACTAATGGTACTAATGATACTAATGGTACTAATGATACTAATGGTACTAATGGTACTAATGATACTAATGATACTAATGGTACTAATGGTACTAATGATACTAATGGTACTAATGGTACTAATGATACTAATGGTACTAATGGTACTAATGGTACTAATGGTACTAATGATACTAATGGTACTAATGATACTAATGATACTAATGATACTAATGGTACTAATGATACTAATGGTACTAATGGTACTAATGGTACTAATGGTACTAATGATACTAATGGTACTAATGATACTAATGGTACTAATGGTACTAATGGTACTAATGATACTAATGGTACTAATGGTACTAATGGTACTAATGGTACTAATGGTACTAATGGTACTAATGATACTAATGGTACTAATGGTACTAATGGTACTAATGATACTAATGATACTAATGGTACTAATGATACTAATGGTACTAATGGTACTAATGATACTAATGATACTAATGGTACTAATGGTACTAATGGTACTAATGGTACTAATGGTACTAATGATACTAATGGTACTAATGGTACTAATGATACTAATGGTACTAATGGTACTAATGGTACTAATGATACTAATGGTACTAATGGTACTAATGGTACTAATGGTACTAATGATACTAATGGTACTAATGGTACTAATGATACTAATGGTACTAATGGTACTAATGATACTAATGTTACTAATGGTACTAATGGTACTAATGGTACTAATGGTACTAATGGTACTAATGGTACTAATGGTACTAATGGTACTAATGATACTAATGGTACTAATGGTACTAATGATACTAATGGTACTAATGGTACTAATGGTACTAATGGTACTAATGGTACTAATGGTACTAATGGTACTAATGGTACTAATGGTACTAATGATACTAATGATACTAATGGTACTAATGGTACTAATGATACTAATGATACTAATGGTACTAATGGTACTAATGGTACTAATGGTACTAATGGTACTAATGGTACTAATGGTACTAATGATACTAATGATACTAATGGTACTAATGGTACTAATGGTACTAATGGTACTAATGGTACTAATGGTACTAATGGTACTAATGATACTAATGGTACTAATGGTACTAATGGTACTAATGGTACTAATGGTACTAATGGTACTAATGGTACTAATGGTACTAATGATACTAATGGTCTAATGGTACTAATGATACTAATGGTACTAATGGTACTAATGGTACTAATGATACTAATGATACTAATGATACTAATGGTTCTAATGGTACTAATGGTACTAATGGTACTAATGGTACTAATGGTACTAATGATACTAATGGTACTAATGGTACTAATGGTACTAATGGTACTAATGGTACTAATGATACTAATGGTACTAATGGTACTAATGGTACTAATGGTACTAATGGTACTAATGGTACTAATGGTACTAATATAAACCACAAACACACCACTTTATATTTACATGGTTTATTTCACAACAGTTAATTAATATTTCAAATGTTTCTATTCAAAAGTAAAAATAAACATATATTATATGAACAGTTACGTGTATAGAGCAGGGATTTTCAAATTGTGGGGTAGTGAGCCCCCCCCTCAACCTCATGTACTGTAGTTAGTTAACCTCATGTGCTGTAGTTAGTTAACCTCATGTGCTGTAGTTAGTTAACCACATGTGCTGTAGTTAGTTAACCTCATGTGCTGTAGTTAGTTAACCTCATGTGCTGTAGTTAGTTAACCTCATGTACTGTAGTTAGTTAACCACATGTGCTGTAGTTAGTTAACCTCATGTGCTGTAGTTAGTTAACCACATGTGCTGTAGTTAGTTAACCTCATGTGCTGTAGTTAGTTAACCTCATGTGCTGTAGTTAGTTAACCTCATGTACTGTAGTTAGTTAACTACATGTGCTGTAGTTAGTTAACCACATGTGCTGTAGTTAGTTAACCTCATGTGCTGTAGTTAGTTAACCTCATGTGCTGTAGTTAGTTAACCTCATGTGCTGTAGTTAGTTAACCACATGTGCTGTAGTTAGTTAACCACATGTGCTGTAGTTAGTTAACCTCATGTGCTGTAGTTAGTTAACCTCATGTACTGTAGTTAGTTAACTACATGTGCTGTAGTTAGTTAACCTCATGTACTGTAGTTAGTTAACTACATGTGCTGTAGTTAGTTAACCTCATGTACTGTAGTTAGTTAACTACATGTACTGTAGTTAGTTAACCACATGTACTGTAGTTAGTACTGTAGTTAGTTAACTACATTGACAATTCAGGTGTATTTTTTCTCACGTCACTCGTCCCCTTCAGTCCTCTAACCCCACCCCCCATACCCCCCAGTGGAGGCTCCGCCCACCTCACTATTTGAACCCCCTGGTTCATAGACTCTGTTTATTCCAGTTGTTTTGCGTTTATTCCAGTTGTTTTGCGATGGGAATGGCTTCTTTACTCATGATGTAATCGAACACACATGAGGGCATG
>CM035784.1:27024211-27026711 GCA_020466265.1 Siphamia tubifer
TCTGAAGCCGACTTTGTCCAGATGTCGAGCCAGGAGGTTCCCAAACCCGGTGTCACAGCCTGTAATGTATACGTACTTGTTGCCCTTGTTTGGGACGGTGGGTAGTTCTGTGACCCAGCGGTACAGGTAGAACACCAGCAGCAGCGCTAGCAGGTACAGATACATGACTGTGGACAAACGGGTGGTTCTGGACGTTAACAGGATTATCTGCAGTTTATATAATAATAAGGTTAGTTCATTTTTACATGTACACACATATAGTTGACGTTAGAATCACAGCATTTAAATGAACATCAATTTAAATTTTGCCGTTTTGAGTCAAACTGTGTAAACATGGAAGTGATTAGGACGTGACTTTTGACCAAACTCCGAACTCTGATAAAGTTTAAACAACATCACACTTCAGTGGTAGGAACTAGACGGTCCCGAAAGACAAAGACAAGCGTCCTCAGGTCTTCATGTCCTCAGATAGTGTGTCCACAGTTAGTGTCCTACACACATGGACCTGTCCAGACACAGTCGTCTTTAGGAGGACGTAGGGGTGTGACGAGACACTCAGCTCATGAGACGAGACACGAGATTGGGTTCACGATAATCGAGACGAGATTTGAATCAAACTAATTACAAATGATGCGTTAACTTTTAATCCACTACTTTAATGAACTCAATTCTAATGTTATAAAAGTTAAAATAAAATAAATACAATTATATATTTCTCCTTTTTTGTTGGTGTTTATTTGGCAGATGCAGTTGTTGGGGGCAGCCATGGAGCAGGTCGTCCTTTAACCAAAGGGTTGGCGGTTCGATTCTCTGTTGACACAGAGACACTTTACCCTCCTGCCTCCAGTGTCACTCACACTGGTGTATGAATGGGTATGAATGTTCAGTGGTGGTCAGAGGGGCCATAGGTGCAACATGGCTGCCACGCCTCTGTCAGTCTGTGGCTACATATGTAGTTTACCACCACCAGAGCGAACATGTGAGAGTGAATGAATAATGGAACACTAATGTGAAGCGCTTTGGGTGCCTTGAAAAGAACTATAGAAACGTAAACCATTATTATTATTATTATTATTATTATTATTATTATTATTATTATTATTATTATTATTATTATTATTATTATTATTATTATTATTATTATTGATTTGAGTACTGAGCTGTGGTTAGGGTTAAAGGTCAAAGGTTAGTGAGTACTGAGCTGTGGTTAGGGTTAAAGGTCAAAGGTTAGTGAGTACTGAGCTGTGGTTAGGGTTAAAGGTCAAAGGTTAGTGAGTACTGAGCTGTGGTTAGGGTTAAAGGTCAAAAGTAAAACATGGTCATTCTGGCTGTTGTTGGAAAACAAATCTTGCCAGACAGAATTTTAACGCGATGAGCAATCTCACCAAATTCCATTTGTCTCGTCACACCCTTAGGAGGAAACCTGAAATAGTCGAATGTTAAGTGCAGGGTTAAACGCTCTGGAAACAGCAAGCAAGAATTTTCACATTCGTGCGTTGAGATTAAATACAAGGTCAATGGAGAGACACGTTTGGATGCAGATTCGCCCAGTTTCTGCGGTGCGTTGGAGCGTCCGGGCGTTGGAGCGTCCAGGCGTTGGAGCGTCCAGGCGTTGGAGCGTCCAGGTGTTGGAGCGGCATTTCTCGCCACAAATCCGCGTAAACGCTGGAGTTGAAAATATCGAACTTTTCAGGCGAATTTGCGCGATGTCGTGCTATGAAAACCAATCAGCGTTGACGTTGACGTATGACGCTCGGGCCGACCCGGAAGGCGGCAGAAAGAAAAAGGGAGCCTGAAATACCGTTGAAAGTGGACTTCATCCAGACGGACTTCCTGGAGGAGGTGGTGGAAGTCCCCGTCCTGCAGGCGCTTCTGCAGGACCTGGTGAACCCAAGAGCGACTGCGTCTGGGCTTCGGACTTTTACACTCTGGACGTTGGAGCGTCTTGTTTTGTTGGGTTTTTTTTGTGCGTCTTCCTGTTCTTTCTGGGCTTTTATTTTGTCATGTTGGTTCATGTTACTCTGTCCTGGTTTACTTCCTGTCAGCTGGTCTTTTCCTCCCGCCCCTCTAATCAGGGTGAGTGACTCCACCTGTTCCTTCCTCTTTTTAAGTGTGTGAATGTTTGTCCCCGTCCACCCACATGAGCGGTCTGTGTCTTTTCTGGTTTTGGACCTTGTTCTACCCTCTGCTTTTTGTCGGACCCTTGTCTGTTCAGTTTCACTCTTCGTTACTGGATCTGGATTCTGGACCTGAACACGAGCTGGTCTAAGCCCATCGGTACCTCCACAGTTTCTGTAAACCTGCTTCGACCTCCGCCTTTTTAAGATCCTCCCTTAATACTAAAGTCTGTTTTGCTGGTTCTGACCCGACTCAGTACCCTGACCACGATTCTGCCTGGTCCCCTAGTTGCGACCCAGAACCCTTTTCATCTGACCCTCATGGTTACAGCTTCTACATTCACTGTTGATCTTTATAATAAAGTTGTTGAAAGTTAACGCTG
>CM035784.1:27028975-27036475 GCA_020466265.1 Siphamia tubifer
GCCAAAGTCGCATATCTGGCCAGTTTGTTAGAAGGGCCGCCTCTTAGTTATATGAATGCCCTCATTGAACAGGACTCGCCACTGATTTCTGATTATGATCTGTTAGTTGGAGAGTTGAAAAAGATTTATGATCATCCCGTTCGGGAGCAGGAGGCGGGTCAAAGACTACTGCGCATCACACAAGGAGAGAGTTCGGTCCGTGAATATGTCAGCCGTTTTCATACACTGGTAGTCGAATCCAGGTGGAATGACAATGCACTCGTGTCAGCTTTTAAAGCAGGCTTAACACCTGAGATCGGCCGGGAGGTTTCCCTGCGTTGTCGTGATTCCAGTCTAGATGAGACCGTATCCTGCTCTATTGAAGTTGGGGATCAAGTCCTGCAATGGTCTGCATCCGCCGGTAGGGGCGCTGTTTCTTCTAATTTTCCTCCTGATGAACCAATGCAGCTAGGACGAATGAGACTCTCCACAGAGGAACGACGGTACAGGATTTCTAAAGGGCTCTGTTTTTACTGCGGTAAAAAGGGGCATTTTGTCATGAATTGCCCCAACAACAGGCAAGTCCACCCAAATGTTGAGCTTTGAATCTATCAAGTTGAAACAAGCTTCTAGAATTAATGTCACAGTGAGAGTGTCTTCCATTTTTTCTTCCCTTCTCCAGGAGGCTCTGATTGATTCTGGTGCTGATTCTAATTTAATATCAGAGGATCTGGCTGAAAGACTGCAGATCAACCGGATTCCACTATCAAGCCCTCTGGAAGCAGTGGCATTGGACGGCTCTTTGTTATGGAGGGTAACCCACCGCACTCCTTTTTTATCAATGGAGTTTCCAGATCACCACACAGAAAAGATTAGTTTTCATATTTTTCCCACTACTACGCAACCCATCATACTTGGATTACCCTGGCTTATCAGACACAATCCACACATAAACTGGCAGACAAAAGAAATTATGTCTTGGGGCTCAAGTTGTCTACAGTCATGCTTTTTTGATAAGAGTAGAGAGACGGGTCCAGATCCAATCCAGATGGCAAACATTAACACATCCAATGAGAAGTCTGAATTCCCTGCCTTGGACCAAGTACCATCATGCTACCATAAGTGTTTAGTAAGACTAAGGCCATGTCCTTGCCACCTCATCGACCTTATGACTGTGCAATTAATCTCCGACCTGGTACAGCACCTCCTAAGGGAAGGTTATATTCTTTATCTGGTCCAGAGACAAAAGCTATGACAAAATACATAAATGACTCTCTGGCCTCGGGTCTCATCCGTAGATCATCGTCACCTGTAGGAGCTGGGTTCTTTTTTGTCGATAAAAAAGATAAGACACTCAGGCCATGCATTGATTATAGGGGGCTTAATGAGATTACAGTCCGGGATCGGTATCCACTGCCTTTGATGTCTTCAGCCTTTGAAATGCTCCAAAATGCTAAGATTTTCACCAAGTTGGACTTGCGTAATGCTTACCATTTAGTCAGAATTAGAGAGGGGGATGAGTGGAAAACAGCATTTAACACTTCGATTGGACACTTCGAATATCTTGTGATGCCTTTTGGTCTCACCAATGCTCCGGCTGTCTTTCAGGCCTTAGTGAACGATGTCTTAAGAGATTTTTTGAATGACTTTGTTTTTGTGTATTTGGATGACATTTTGGTGTTTTCCCCGGACCTGAAAAGTCATATTGAGCATGTACAAGCTGTCCTGAAGAAGTTATTGGAAAACAACCTCTATGTCAAAGCTGAAAAATGCGAATTCCATAAGGCTTCTGTGCAGTTTCTCGGGTTTTCTATCTCAGCAGGACAGATTAAGATGGATCCTGACAAGGTGAAGGCAGTCCAGGAGTGGCCAAGGCCTGGGTCACGCAAAGAGGTCCAGAGATTCCTGGGGTTCGCCAATTTCTACCGGAAGTTCATCAGGGGATTCAGTAGAGTGGCCTCGCCTCTTCATGCACTAACATCACAGAGGACAAACTTCAGGTGGAGCCCTGAGGCGGAGACTTCCTTTAAGAAGCTCAAACGACTCTTCACTTCTGCACCTGTGCTGAGATTTCCTGACCCAAACCTTCAATTCATTGTGGAGGTAGACGCTTCAGACACAGGTGTTGGTGCAGTTCTTTCTCAAAGGTCCCCGGATACTGGTAAGATGCACCCATGTGCATTTCTATCTAAGAAGTTGTCAAGTTCAGAAAAAAATTATGATGTAGGTAATCGTGAGTTATTAGCCATTAAGGTAGCCTTGGAGGAGTGGAGACATTGGCTAGAGGGCACTGAGCAGCCATTTAGGGTCTGGACAGACCACAAGAATTTGGAGTATTTGAAGACTGCGAAGAGACTCAACTCACGCCAAGCAAGATGGGCCCTATTCTTCACTCGATTTAATTTCACTCTCTCCTACAGACCTGGGTCAAAGAATGGCAAACCAGATGCCCTATCTCGAGTTTTCCCATCAGAAACCCCCAAGCTGGATCCTGAAACGATCATCCCAAAGTCTTGTGTCGTGGGTTCTTTTTGTTGGAAGGTGGAGGAGAAGGTCATGGAAGCACTCAAGGATAAGGTAATCCCATCTAATGTGCCACCTGGATGTCTGTTCGTTCCTCAGGAATTACGTGGAGAAGTCATTCACTGGGCCCACACCTCCAAGTTTTCCGGCCATCCTGGTATTCAACGCACCTTAGCGGTTCTTTCCAGAAGGTTCTGGTGGACTGGAATGAGGAAGGATGTGGAGGAATATATCGCTGCCTGCACCGTTTGTGCAACCTGCAAGAGTCCCAAGTCCAGTCCCACTGGACTCCTTCAACCCCTGGACATTCCTACGCGGCCCTGGTCGCACATCTCTATAGATTTTGTTACTGGGCTTCCAGCTTCGCAGGGTAAGACAACTATACTTACTGTTGTTGACCGTTTCTCTAAGATGGTTCGGTTCATTGCCCTCCCTAAACTACCATCTGCTAAGGAGACAGCCGCAGCCCTGCTTGACCAGGTATTTAGAATATTTGGTTTACCTGTCGACATTGTGTCTGATCGGGGTCCTCAATTTACGGCTCAGTTTTGGAGGGCCTTCTGTACACTTATTGGGGCCTCTGTTAGTTTATCTTCGGGTTACCACCCCCAAAGTAATGGACAAACCGAGCGTATGAATCAAGATCTGGAAACTACGCTTAGATGTCTGGTAGCTAGGAACCCTGCTTCCTGGGTGGACAATATCATCTGGGTAGAAGTGGCTCATAATTTGTTGCCTTGCTCTGCCTCTGGTTTCTCGCCATTCCATGTGGTTTTCGGGTTCCCTGCTCCTATGTTTCCAGAGGCAGAAAGAACGACCCTGGTGCCATCTGCACTGTCTTGGATCAGGAGAAAGAAGAGGATGTGGACCTGGGCCCGGGTTAATCTTCTTCGGAGCAGAAAGAGGATGAAGAAGATGGCAGACCAGCATCGGGTAACCAACCCCAACTATGAGGTAGGCCAGAAGGTCTGGCTTTCTACGAAGCATCTTCCATTAAGGGTGGAGAGCCGTAAGCTGGCTCCACGTTTTATTGGTCCTTTCCCAATCTCCAAAGTTGTTAACCCTGTGGCTTTTCGTCTCCAGCTACCTAGAACTATGAGAATACACCCCACTTTTCATGTCAGTCAGCTTAAACCTGTCCGGGGTAGTTCTCGGTTACCACCCACTCCGCCACCTCCACCTCCCCAGATGATTGAGGGTGGACCGGTATACACAGTGAGACGACTCATCCAGTCCAGACCAAGAGGCCGTGGGTTCCAGTATCTGGTGGACTGGGAGGGATATGGTCCAGAGGAGAGATCTTGGGTCCCTGCTTCCTTCATAGTGGACCCGGACCTCATTACAGAGTTTCACCGCCTCCATCCAGATGCCCCAGGGCCGTCCGGAGTCCGCCCTTGAGGGAGGGGTACTGTCATGGATCTTACATCTGGTGTCATGTTTATGTCTAGTTTTTGTATGTCTTTCTACAGTTTTTGTCTTTGTTGGTGTTTAGGGCTTTTTATTTTGTTATGTGGGTTCATGTTCACGTTTCCTGCTTTACTTCCTGTCACCAGTGTTCTACCCGCCTCCATTAACTGTCACATCATTGGTGACAGCTGTCAGAAGGGTATAAATATGCAATCTGTGTGTTTGTCTGGTGCGAATCTGTCTGCGTTATGCGACTTATGAGCAATTGTACATTTACCACTGGTTTCTCGGCTTTTGACTTCTTGTTTTGGTTTTTGGATTTTGATCTCTGCCTGCCCCTTGTCTGTCATTGTGTGGATTTTTTGTGTATTGACCTTAAGCCTGTTTTTGGACCCGGAGTTTTGCCTTGCCCCTCCTCGGTGCCTCTTCGGACCTCGGACCCTCGGCGTGACCCTGCTACGGACCTGGATAACGGTGTGTTGGATCTCCCTTATTCTGTCATCGGTTGTCTGTCTACAAACCCTGCCTGCCTGACCATCCTTCTTCCCGGTTTCACTGCGGCTCGCGGTGTTCCGTACGGACGCACCGGGAGGAGCCTCATCCGTGCTCATTATTTAATAAAAACTGTAAAACGCACCTGGAGCCTCAGAGTCTTGCATCTTGGGTCCATCTACTACCCGTTCCGTTACACTTTACTGCAGGGGGGGGGGCAATGACAGATTTGTCCCCCCAGTTGAAAAATCCTATCTACGGCCCTGGCTGAGAAAACAATATGAAAACACACTGTGTGTTTTTTTCTATTAAAGTTCAAGTTTAAAATGATGAATAAAGTCCCCATAAGTTCACACCAGCGACTCCTGCAGACGTTCCAGACAAACATTAACCTGATTATTGATCGAAGCCGTCCAGCGTCCTCATCTGTTCGTGTCAAAGACAGTCCTTCATTACTGGAACTGTCCCCGAAATACAAACCCATACTGATCAATCACACAGTGCCTCTATTATTATCTGAATTTATTACAAAGACAAATCACACCAAAAACAACCATGTCCTCAGTCTTCCAGGAAACACAACATTTGTCTATTTATGGACATTTCATTAATAAATATATTATTGTGTTATTGATCAGAAGTGCACATCTTTAATTTAACTAATGTTTGTGGAGGTTAATATTTAGATGAAGCAGTGAATATGTTGGTCATACTCCTGTTGAAGACATTCATATAAAACACCTGCATGATGATAAATGTAAACATGTGTTAGCTTAGCCACGCTAGCAGCAGCAAGTCTAATGTAAACAGTAAACAGTGTTAAAACTAGCACAGAGTGATTCTTTAAAAGATTCATTAGATTTTCTGTATTTTAGTCTATTTTAGTGTCATTTTTTCTGTATAGACAGAGGACGCCAGGACAGACTGATAGAGGACGCCAGGACAGACTGATAGAGAACGCCAAGACAGACTGACAGAGGACGCCAGGACAGACTGATAGAGGACACCAGGACAGACTGATAGAGAATGCCAGGACAGACTGACAGAGGACGCCAGGACAGACTGATAGAGGACGCCAGGACAGACTGACAGAGGACGCAAGGACAGACTGATAGAGGACACCAGGACAGACTGATAGAGGACGCCAAGACAGACTGATAGAGGACACCAGGACAGACTGATAGAGGACGCCAGGACAGACTGATAGAGGACACCGGGACAGACTGATAGAGGACGCCAGGACAGACTGATAGAGGACACCAGGACAGACTGACAGAGGACACCAGGACAGACTGATAGAGGACACCAGGACAGACTGACAGAGGACACCAGGACAGACTGATAGAGGACGCCAGGACAGACTGACAGAGGACGCCAGGACAGACTGACAGCTTAGTTACAGGATCAGGTAGAAACAAAGACAGCACAGTTTACAAGCCGGGGGCTGTTTTTCAGAGCGTCCATTAATACAGAAGACACAAGGGAAAGGAGGGTAATCTACTGTTAATGAACGGAGCGTCATGATATATGCGTCTGATAGAAGCGTACAGGACATTTAGACCAACGCCACATACATTATTTAAAGGTATGTGTGTCACTTTCAGCTGGATCCTGTGTCCACTGAGGACAGCACTCAGTTTACAGCAGCCAAACACAGAAAAAAATAATAATGCAGCATTTTCTATTAACCCTTTAACACCTACTGGAGCAAATATGCAACATACCCCCCCCCCAAAAAAACCAGATGTATTAGCCCAGGCATTGGGTGTCAGACTAGGCGGTCGCCTAGGCAACCAGATGTCCCACAGATAGTGTATTTACTGGACTGAAAAGACGTTAATTTACTGACAGTGAAACTAATATATGGATTAAATCTGTTTAATGACTGACAACTTTTTATGTCATCATTTACATTTATCAGAATTTTGTTCCGTGTTATGACTCAACAAGGTTTATTTATTGTAACTGTTTATCTTCACTTCATGCTCCTTATATATGGATTCATTCTGGTTGTGCTTAGTGACTGGAAATGTTGAATTTTTATCAAATAATTCTGACTTTTTTTCTCAGAATCTTGACTTTTTTTAAAGTTTGATTTATCAGAATCAGAGTGTGTTTGTTTCGTGTTCCAACTCAACAATGTTTATAGTTATTGTTAGTGTTTATCTTCACTTAATGCTCCTTATAATCCAGTTCACATTATAGTGTGAAAATACAGTAAATAAATCATTAAAGTTAACATTGACACTGATTATTCATGGACACTCAGTACGTACTCCATCACATGTAGGACACTATGTTTACACATGATCATTTACAATTACACTAAAAGGAAAGAGGGGTGTTGGTCTAATGTTGGCCTAGTGTTGGTCTAGTGTTGGCCTAGTGTATGTCTAGTGTATGTCTAGTGTTGACCTACTGTTGGCCTAGTGTATGTCTAGTGTTGGCCTAGTGTATGTCTAGTGTTGGCCTATTGTTGGCCTAGTGTATGTCTAGTGTTGGCCTAGTGTATGTCTAGTGTTGGCCTAGTGTATGTCTAGTGTTGGCCTAGTGTTGGCCTAGTGTTGGCCTAGTGTATGTCTAGTGTTGGCCTAGTGTATGTCTAGTGTTGGCCTAGTGTATGTCTAGTGTTGGCCTAGTGTATGTCTAGTGTTGGCCTAGGGCACCACATTGACCAGAACAAACCCTGCATTAGTTCCATTTAAATGACAGTTTTTATTCCTCTTTAATTCTGAATTAAGTTTAATTCCGCCGTAAAACAACCACGTTAACAGTTAATTCCAGTTGAACAGGATAATAATAATAATAAAAATAAATTCTGAATAAAGTTATTCCGAACCTAATTCCTAATTTGATAACGTGGAAACCGTTAATTATCCTTTAACATTCTGTACGTTTTTAAATTCTCTGATTTATTCCAAATAAATTGCCAATAAAGTTAATTTCCCTAAAGTATCCAAACAAATGTAGAGGTTAAAGGTCACCCAGTGTATGGGAATGTGTTCATAAGCTCTGCATCAAATCCTTCATCTGGAATTAATTTAACTGGACTGGAACCAATCAGCTGTTAAGACCCGCCCACTGACTTTGATGGATGAG
>CM035784.1:27041475-27048975 GCA_020466265.1 Siphamia tubifer
ATCATTTTTGTTTATTTTACTGAATATTTTGGTCAGTTTTGTTCATTTTCTTGATTATTTTGTTCATTTGTGGTCATTTTTAACAGTGTCCAATAACACTGGTCTACAAGTAAAATGTTTCTGGAATCAAACTAATGAAATGTTCCCACATGTGTGATAAAGAAAACTAAAGTTTATGACTCCTGGGAACAAAGGCTTTGGCAGCTTTTCTAGTCTGTGGTGAATACAGCCTTTTTTATTTATTTTTTATTTTTTTAAGGACATTTTAATTTCCCGTGGGGGGGGGGGGGGGGGGCGCTAGAGAGCACTGTGAATGAGAACAAATAAAGCTGAATAAAAAAAGGGGAAAATGCTGTTAGATAACGACAGTACATGTGGTTAGATAAAGAAAATAAATTAAATTAAATAAGGAACAAAGTCTGAAAGAAAATGAACCAAATTAAAAAAAAATCATAAAGTAATCAGGAAAATGTACAAAAATAAACAAATTAGTGAAAAAAATGAAGACAATATATGGAAGAAAATGAAAAAAATAGAACTTAGTTCAGGATTTATCTGATTATTCATTTTGTTAATTATTTTACACTTTTTGTTGACTATTTAACTCATTTTCTTAGTTTATTTTCATTCACTTTCCAGGTTGTTGGTGTAATCTTTACTAATCTATTGCATACATGTTCATAAACCATCATATATATTAAAAACACTAACGTCATTATTTTAATCATTCATCTGATTAAAGGATGAAATATTTAACACATTAATGTCTGAAGCAGATACTTTAAAACAAATATTGGAATTGAATGGAATACATAATAATATATATATATTTAAAAAAAAAGATAAGTATTGGGGGGGGGGGGCCTCACTATCCCACATTTTGATATAAAAACATAAATAAATAGATCCAGTAAAAATATGATGTAATTCAGAGCTTGTGGATGAAAAACACTGTGGTCATTGACAGTGTCTGTGGGTCAGACAGACAGACAGACAGACAGACAGACAGCTGAACCATTAGGCTGAACCCCTGGGGAAACAATTACACCCCAGCAGGCAGCAGAGCAGGACAGGCAGAGGGAATAATGATGAGCTCATGACTCAAAGTGAAGAAAAAACCTTTTAGTTTGTGATTTAGACTGTGTTAGAGCTCCCTCTGCTGGACACACCCTGGAACTGCAACACATGACCACACTGACTTCACTATATTCACCCACTCACCCACCCACTCACTCACTCACTCACTCACTCACTCACTCACTCACTCACTCACTCACTCAATCACTCACTCACTCACTCACTCACTCACTCACCCAAATGTGTGTTAAACTGAACATTTCATGTCCAGCTCTGCTCTTCCTTCTGTTACAAACACCACACACTTTAACTGATGTTGATTATTTAACTACATTTATTCATTTTCTAGAAGTTTTCAGATATCGACAGTATTACGACGGTCCTGAACGCACCACCTCCACGTTTATATATATATATATATATATATATATATATATATATATATATATATAAATGTGTCCATCATTAAAGCAGTGGTTCAGTCACAGCAGTGTTTTTAACTTTAGCCTTAAATACGTTATATGGGTCAAAATGATTGAAAGTTTATTAATAAAATCCCAGTAAAATGTCTCCTGAACACTTCTAACTATGAGTGTTTGTTAAATTCCTAGCGTAACTTCTTCAAATCATGTCTTTTTAGGAAGAACAACAACTGACTCTGACAGTAATTAAGTCTAAAACTAAGACAAATCGACTCCAAACACGACTTTCCTTGGCGCTGGCGTTAGGTATTTCCCCGTCATGTTTGGTACCGTTGGAAAGATGGGGATTCCCTCTAGACAACCCTTAAATAGAAATCTACACAATTATAGATTTGAACCAATGGGAGGCCTCAGAACAAAGCCTTCTACACTAAACTAAAGCCCTTGTTGCTATGGCGATGTTGAAAAACAGCCTCTGATTGGTTGAATTAGTGTCACACAAACATTTTTAATAAACTTTAACATAAATATAAAATATGAATTTATTAAATATGACCAAAGTGACTGGTTTTATTTTGGAGGGACACAATTTTGACTTTTTATCTTGACTTTCAAGCTTTCAGATCAATATAAAATCTTAATTTAATCATATGTGTGTGTGTATATATATATATATATACATATATATATATATATATATACATATATATATATATATATACATATATATATATATATATATATATATATATATATATATATATATATATATATATGAGTTAATGTGACTATAGCACCTACAACAGAGATTTTTCGGGGTATGTTGCATATTTGTAACAGTAGGCATTAAGGGGTTTAGTGTCCACAAGTCCGTATGTCCACATGTCCAGATGTCCAGATGGTGACCACGTCCTTTAGTGACCTTAAGAACCACAGCAGGATGATAGAACAGACATGTACATGGACGTTATTAGTATTTATTCCTCATCCATTCAAATAAAAAATGAATGAAAGAATTAAAACAGTTTTTTTTTCGGGGGGGGGGGGTTGTAAAAACCGCACCCATTGTTCAGAAGCACACACCATGTTCTTTCTCTGGCTGTAAAAAATGCAGACCTCTATCTTCCACTTTCCCAGCCCCCACCTCCCCACAGCCCCTCCAGCTGCCTCCTCCTCCTCCTCCTCTGAACCCCCCCCCCCCCCCCCTCCTCCTCCTTCCTCTCATCTCCTCCCCCCTCCTCTCTCTCCGTGGCCCGTTGCCATGGAAGCTGATTGGAAGGATGTCTGTGTGTCTGGCAGAGCCACTCCATCTTTACCCACAGAAAATAAGGTGATTCACAAACAGCAGAAAACACTAAAATGTCCTCATGGAACGTCCTGTAAAGGTCAAAGGTTACGTGAGGAGGACAACAACACATACAGGTAGACAAAAACATGAACTTTAAATAAAGTAAAACTAATAAAAACAATAAAGTAAATGAAGGGGAGATAATTTGACAATAAATATAATAGAAATAGTGTTTGGTAGGAAACGTTAAGGTGTTAAACTGAACATTTTATTGAAGTTTATAAATAAACTCTTAATAAATGTGTGTTAAACTGAACATTTTATTAAAGTTTATAAATAAACTCTTAATAAATGTGTCTTAAACTGAACATTTTATTGAAGTTTATAAATAAACTCTTAATAAATGTGTCTTAAACTGAACATTTTATTTAAGTTTATAAATAAACTCTTAATAAATGTGTCTTAAACTGAACATTTTATTTAAGTTTATAAATAAACTCTTAATAAATGTGTCTTAAACTGAACATTTTATTTAAGTTTATAAATAAACTCTTAATAAATGTGTCTTAAACTGAACATTTTATTGAAGTTTATAAATAAACTCTTAATAAATGTGTGTTAAACTGAACATTTTATTGAAGTTTATAAATAAACTCTTAATAAATGTGTGTTAAACTGAACATTTTATTGAAGTTTTTCAGTTAATTCTTCATCAATGCAACTTAACCTTTTAATTCCTTCATTTAAATACAAGTTAATACAATTAAATGTTAACTTAAGTGGAGATCATTTGACTATAGTTTATACAACAGATAGATTTTGTGGTACGTTGCATATTTGTGACAATAGGCTTTAAGGGTTTAAGGACTGGGCAGAATTTACAGCACAGTTCAATAAAATAAGTTATAGTTTGACAAAAACAAGTTATGAATCTGTGTAAAACAAGAATCCAGATTTTTTTAGTAAATGTCAAACAAGTAATAATCAGGTAAAAGTACCAAAACAATCTGGATTACCTGGTTACCCAGATGGTTACCCGGATGGTTACCCAGATGGTCACCCAGATGGTTACCCGGATGGTTACCCAGATGGTCACCCAGATGGTTACCCGGATGGTTACCCAGATGGTCACCCAGATGGTTACCCGGATGGTCACCCAGATGGTTACCCAGATGGTCACCCAGATGGTTACCCGGATGGTTACCCAGATGGTCACCCGGATGGTCACCCAGATGGTTACCCAGATGGTCACCCAGATGGTTACCCGAATGGTCACCCAGATGGTCACCCGGATGGTCACCCAGATGGTTACCCAGATGGTCACCCAGATGGTTACCCAGATGGTCACCCAGATGGTTACCCGGATGGTCACCAAGATGGTTACCCGGATGGTTACCCGGATGGTCACCCAGATGGTCACCCAGATGGTTACCCAGATGGTCACCCGGATGGTTACCCGGATGGTTACCCAGATGGTCACCCAGATGGTCACCCAGATGGTTACCCAGATGGTTACCCGGATGGTTACCCGGATGGTCACCAAGATGGTTACCCGGATGGTTACCCGGATGGTCACCCAGATGGTCACCCAGATGGTTACCCAGATGGTCACCCAGATGGTTACCCGGATGGTTACCCAGATGGTCACCCAGATGGTCACCCAGATGGTTACCCAGATGGTTACCCAGACCAAACATTTAAAGCTGGTATTTATGTCTCCATAGATATTATGGAAGTTGTTTTAAATCCTCTCGGAGGCGCTAACGAGTCACATTGTCAAATTGTTCAAGAAACATGATGTTTATTAAAATGTGATTTAGATGAATTTACTGTGGAGGCAAAAACTGACTAGAAATAGATGTAGAGTTTGTCCAGTTGAGGGACCTTCCTTCGTCTCTTTAAACCTCATTTATCTCTTACAGTCCTCGTGGGAACCTTCTTCTTTACACTCGGGCCTCTCTACTGCCCCCACCCTGTGGTATTATTGTTATTATTATTATTATTGCATTTGTTCCGGAGTTAAACTCTTGACCAACGGACAAAGTGACGACTGAAACGACCTCGTCAGTTTTCGTAATTAACGAAAGGAATAAATGAGGTTAAACAGACAAAGTAAAAATGACATCAATGTTAAAACAGTAAAATTAACGTTCAATGCAGTGAAGTGTTTTTTACTCAGCGGTGACATAAATACAAGCTTCATTACCTATTAATCACTCTTTAAACTCATTAATGGAGCTCGTTAGTGTGAGGAGGGATCAATAATCAGCTGTTGTAGATGTGAGTGCACTTTAATTTATGCTCCTACTGACAGATGAAGGAAGCTCTTCTGCACATTAACATGAAGTCAAATATCCAAATATTAATTTAATTGAATTTTAATTTTCTTCTCTTCATAGAAACCAAGGCTCTGACGACTGAGGAAAAAAACAGAAAAAGAAAAAGCGTCTAATGGACAGATGTCGAACACTCGTCAGTTTGTTAAAGTCAAGGCTCAGCTTTATTTATGATACTTTTTGGAGTAAGCAGTGATAAAATAGACTGAACATTCAGTATCGCTATAGCAACCATGTTTAAGGGCTTGTGTGTGTGTGTGTGGGGGGGGGGGAGTGTTAAAATATAGATTTATTTATTTTAATCCATGGATGACATCAGTTCTATAGAAACATATGACCTTCATTCTGAATAAAACAATATTTAAGCCTTTAGTTCCTACTGTTATAAATATGTAACATACAAATATATATATTAGTGTAAAATATATTAGTGTAATTAGTGACACACCTCACCTTTGAGGTTCAGTTCAGTTCATTGTCTTTACAGTGTGGAAATAAAATGCAAAACTATTGTCTTCCTCAGAACACTATTTATTAAACCAAAAAAAATGTTTAATATGGTGATGGGTGATGGCTCACCTACAGTTACCATGGTGATGGCTCACCTACAGTTACTATGGTGATGGCTCACCTACAGTTACCATGGTGATGGCTCACCTACAGTTACTATGGTGATGGCTCACCTACAGTTACCATGGTGATGGCTCACCTACAGTTACTATGGTGATGGCTCACCTACAGTTACTATGGCGATGGCTCACCTACAGTTACCATGGTGATGGCTCACCTACAGTTACTATGGTGATGGCTCACCTACAGTTACCATGGTGATGGCTCACCTACAGTTACTATGGCGATGGCTCACCCACAGTTACTATGGCGATGGCTCACCTACAGTTACTATGGTGATGGCTCACCTACAATTACCATGGTGATGGCTCACCCACAGTTACTATGGCGATGGCTCACCCACAGTTACTATGGTGATGGCTCACCTACAGTTACTATGGCGATGGCTCACCCACAGTTACTATGGCGATGGCTCACCCACAGTTACTATGGCGATGGCTCACCCACAGTTACTATGGCGATGGCTCACCCACAGTTACTATGGTGATGGCTCACCTACAGTTACTATGGTGATGGCTCACCTACAGTTACTATGGTGATGGCTCACCTACAGTTACTATGGTGATGGCTCACCCACAGTTACTATGGCGATGGCTCACCTACAGTTACTATGGCGATGGCTCACCCACAGTTACTATGGTGATGGCTCACCTACAGTTACCATGGTGATGGCTCACCTACAGTTACTATGGCGATGGCTCACCCACAGTTACTATGGCGATGGCTCACCTACAGTTACTATGGTGATGGCTCACCCACAGTTACTATGGCGATGGCTCACCCACAGTTACTATGGTGATGGCTCACCTACAGTTACTATGGTGATGGCTCACCTACAATTACCATGGTGATGGCTCACCCACAGTTACTATGGCGATGGCTCACCCACAGTTACTATGGTGATGGCTCACCTACAGTTACTATGGTGATGGCTCACCTACAGTTACTATGGTGATGGCTCACCTACAATTACCATGGTGATGGCTCACCCACAGTTACTATGGCGATGGCTCACCCACAGTTACCATGGCGATGGCTCACCCACAGTTACTATGGTGATGGCTCACCCACAGTTACTATGGCGATGGCTCACCCACAGTTACTATGGCGATGGCTCACCTACAGTTACTATGGCGATGGCTCACCAACAGTTACTATGGCGATGGCTCACCAACAGTTACTATGGCGATGGCTCACCTACAGTTACCATGGTGATGGCTCACCTACAGTTACTATGGCGATGGCTCACCCACAGTTACTATGGCGATGGCTCATCTACAGTTACTATGGTGATGGCTCACCTACAGTTACTATGGTGATAGCTCACCTACAGTTACTATGGTGATAGCTCACCTACAGTTACTATGGTGATGGCTCACCTACAGTTACTATGGTGATGGCTCACCTACAGTTACTATGGTGATGGCTCACCCACAGTTACTATGGCGATGGCTCACCTACAGTTACTATGGCGATGGCTCACCTACAGTTACTATGGTGATGGCTCACCTACAGTTACTATGGTGATGGCTCACCTACAGTTACCATGGTGATGGCTCACCTACAGTTACTATGGCGATGGCTCACCCACAGTTACTATGGCGATGGCTCATCTACAGTTACTATGGTGATGGCTCACCTACAGTTACTATGGTGATAGCTCACCTACAGTTACTATGGTGATAGCTCACCTACAGTTACTATGGTGATGGCTCACCTACAGTTACTATGGTGATGGCTCACCTAC
>CM035784.1:27053975-27055596 GCA_020466265.1 Siphamia tubifer
TACTTTCCGATGTCATTCCGTCTACTTGCTGGATAACAAATCTCACAAGACAGAATTTTAACGTGACGAACCATCTCGCCAAATTACATCTCACAATAACTCATGTGACGAGATCTCATCACACCTGACACATTTATGGATTTAATTATGAATTATTCCATGATGTATTTATTTAATTTTCTTACTTTAAGTCCTGCATATGGAACATGTTACACGCATTTTAATTCATATTAGTTCACAAAAAAGGATCAACGACAATGGTAGATGTTGGTGCTGCTTTCAGTTTTTCTGCCCAAAGGAAATGACACACATTGTCTCATTCAACCTCAGAACTATTTGTCCCTGTTTCAATTTCAGACCCAAAAAACAATGACACATAAGCAGAGCCAGTTCTGGTCAATGTGGTGCCCTAGGCCAACACTAGACCAACACTAGACCAACATGAGAGCAACACTAGACCAACACGAGAGCAACACTAGTCCAACACGAGAGCAACACTAAACAAACATGAGACCAACACTAGACCAATACGAGAGCAACACTAGGCCAACACTAGGCCGACACTAGGCCAACACTAGACCAACACTAGGCCAACACTAGGCCAACAAAAGGCCAACACAAGGCCAACACTAGTTCAACACTAGGTTAATACTAGACCAACACTAGGCCAACACTAGGCCAACACTAGGCCAACACTAGGTCAACACTAGATAAACACTAGACCAACATGAGAGCAACACTAGACCAACACGAGAGCAACACTAGTCCAACACGAGAGCAACACTAGACAAACATGAGACCAACACTAGACCAATACGAGAGCAACACTAGGCCAACACTAGGCCGACACTAGGCCAACACTAGGCCAACGCTAGACCAACACAAGGCCAACACTAGGCCAACAAAAGGCCAACACAAGGCCAACACTAGTTCAACACTAGGTTAATACTAGACCAACACTAGGCCAACACTAGGCCAACACTAGGTCAACACTAGGTCAACACTAGATAAACACTAGACCAACACTAGGCCAACACTAGGCCCACACTAGACAAACAGTAGGCCAACACTAGGCCCACACTAGGCCAACACTAGGCCCACACTAGACCAACACTAGGCCAACACTAGACCAACACTAGGCCAACACTAGAGCAACCCTAGGCCAACACCCCTCTTTCCTTTTAGTGTAATTCTAAATGATCATCTGTAAACATAGTGTCCTACGTACTGTCCCTCTAAGCAGCGCTCAGTGCACAGTTGAACACTACTGTCATTTTATCCACACGCAGCAAAATAACATCCAACCTGAATTGTAAATAAAATAAACACATTACAAATCATAATGTGTTTTTGCATATGTTTGCTGTGTGTGGAGAACACAAGAGTGTTATCCAAGTCTGGAACAAAGGAAACGACTGCAATCAAACAAAAAATAATAATACCGTAAAATAAAAATAAAAGGTAGAAGGGAGTGAAAGTCCAGACCTGGTGTGTTTGTTAAAAACTGTGGAAAACACTGACATCCTTATGGAGGAATACTGCAGTTTATTCCTAACATATATTGTGCTGAGGACTGTGGAATAAAAAAAAGGTATTTCACAGAGCACAGAATCTTTACTTT
>CM035784.1:27055696-27105696 GCA_020466265.1 Siphamia tubifer
GTGTTTTGAGTCGTTTTCCCCCAAATTTCTTTTTTCAAATGGTAAGGCTATAGTAAGGGCTCCAAAATGAGAAATATTTGACCATCTCTCAAATCTGGTTAAAAAGTGGTCTACATCATTATTTATAGCCCTCTTCACTGTTCTGGAGGTGTTTCAGGGTGTTTTGAGTCATTTACTCAAATTTCTTTTTTCAAATGGTAAGTCTATAGTAAGGGCTCCAAAAAGAGAAATTTTTGACCATCCTTCAAATCTGGTTAAAAAGTGGTCTACATCATCATTTATAGCCCTCTTCACTGTTCTGGAGGTGTTTCAGGGTGTTTTGAGTCGTTTACCCCAAATTTCTTTTTTCAAATGGTAAGGCTATATATAGTAAGGGCTCCAAAAAGAGAAATTTATGACCATCCTTCAAATCTGGTTAAAAAGTGGTCTACATCATTATTTATAGCCCTCTTCACTGTCCTGGCGGTGTTTCAGGGTATTTTGAGTCGTTTACCCCAAATTTCTTTTTTCAAATGGTAAGGCTATAGTAAGGGCTCCAAAATGAGACATTTTTGACCATCTTCAAATCTGGTTAAAAAGTGGTCTACATCATTATTTATAGCCCTCTTCACTGTTCTGGAGGTGTTTCAGGGTGTTTTGAGTCAATTACTCAAATTTCTTTTTTCAAATGGTAAGTCTATAGTAAGGGCTCCAAAAAGAGAAATTTTTGACCATCCTTCAAATCTGGTTAAAAAGTGGTCTACATCATTATTTATAGCCCTCTTCACTTTTCTGGAGGTGTTTCAGGGTATTTTGAGTTGTTTACCCCAAATTTCTGTTTTCAAATGACAAGGCTATAGTAAGGGCTCCAAAAAGAGAAATTTTGGACCATCCCTCAAATCTGGTTAAAAAGTGGTCTACATCATTATTTATGGCCCTTTTAACGGTTCTGGGGGTGTTTCAGGGTGTTTTGAGTCGTTTTCCCCCAAATTTCTTTTTTCAAATGGTAAGGCTATAGTAAGGGCTCCAAAAAGAGAAATTTTTTACCATCCTTCAAATCTGGTTAAAAAGTGGTCTACATCATTATTTATAGCCCTCTTCACTGTTCTGGAGGTGTTTCAGGGTGTTTTGAGTCATTTACTCAAATTTCTTTTTTCAAATGATAACGCTATAATAAGGGCTCCAAAAAGAGAAATTTTTGACCATCCTTCAAATCTGGTTAAAAAGTGGTCTACATCATTATTTATAGCCCTCTTCACTGTCCTGGCGGTGTTTCAGGGTATTTTGAGTAGTTTACCCCAAATTTCTGTTTTCAAATGACAAGGCTATAGTAAGGGCTCCAAAAAGAGAAATTTTGGACCATCCCTCAAATCTGGTTAAAAAGTGGTCTACATCATTATTTATGGCCCTTTTAGCTGTTTTGGGGGTGTTTCAGGGTGTTTTGAGTCATTTACCCAAATTTCCTTTTTCAAATGGTAAGGCTATAGTAAGGGCTCCAAAAAGAGAAATTTTTGACCATCCTTCAAATCTGGTTAAAACGTGGTCTACATCATTATTTATAGCCCTCTTCACTGTTCTGGAGGTGTTTCAGGGTGTTTTGAGTCATTTACCCAAATTTCTTTTTTCAAATGGTAAGGCTATAGTAAGGGCTACAAAATGAGAAATTTTGGACCATCTGTCAAATCTGGTTAAAAAGTGGTCTATGTCATTATTTCAGACCATCTACCTGTTTCCTGTTGTGTTTTAAGCTTTTAATTAAACATCTAGCACATTAGTTCGGACTGGGCTTGAAGCCACATACTCTGAATAACCAAGCTGATGATTAACACACTGAACCACATCCCTGTTAGTCATCTTCCAGGTAAGGCTTCAGATGACAATTCATTGTTCAAATCGTAAGGCTATAGTAAGGGCTCCAAAATGAGAAATTTTTGACCATTTCTCAAATCTGGTTAAAAAGTGGTCTACATCATTATTTATGGCCCTTATAGCGGTTTTGGGGGTGTTTCAGGGTGTTTTGAGTTGTTTACCCAAATTTCTTTTTTCAAATGGTAAGGCTATAGTAAGGGCTCCAAAATGAGATATTTTTGACCACCTCTCAAATCTGGTTAAAAAGTGGTCTACATCATTATTTATGGCCCTTTTAACGGTTCTGGGGGTGTTTCAGGGTGTTTTGAGTAGTTTACCCAAATTTCTTTTTTCAAATGGTAACGCTATAGTAAGGGCTCCAAAATGAGAAATTTTTGACCATCCCTCGAATCATGTTAAAAAGTGGTCTACATCATTATTTATAGCCCTCTTCACTGTTTTGGAATGTTTCAGGGTGTTTGGAGTCATTTACCCAAATTTCTTTTTTCAAATGGTAAGGCTATAATAAGGGCTACAAAATGAGAAATTTTGGACCATCTGTCAAATGTGGTCTATGTCATTATTTCAGACCATCTACATGTTTCCTGTTGTGTTTTAAGCTTTTAATTAAACATCTAGCACATTAGTTCGGACTGGGCTTGAACCCACATACTCTGAATAACCAAGCTGATGATTAACACACTGAACCACATCCCTGCTAGTCATCTACCCAGGTAAGGCTTCAGATGACAATTCATTGTTCAAATGGTAAGGCTATAGTAAGGGCTCCAAAATGAGAAATTTTTGACCATCCCTCAAATCTGGTTAAAAAGTGGTCTACATCATTATTTATGGCCCTTTTAGGTGTTCTGGGGGTGTTTCGAGGTGTTTTGAGATGTTTCCCCCAAACTCATTATTCAAATGGTAAGGCTATAGTAAGGGCTCCAAAAAGAGAAATTTTTGACCATCCTTCAAATCTGGTTAAAATTGGTCTACATCATTAATTATGGCCCTTTTAGGTGTTCTGGGGGTGTTTCGAGGTGTTTTGAGATGTTTCCCCAAAATCATTATTCAAATGGTAAGGCTATAGTAAGGGCTCCAAAATGAGAAATTTTTGACCATCCTTCAAAATCTGCTTAAAAAGTGGTCTACATCATTATTTATAGCCCTCTTCACTGTTCTGGAGGTGTTTCAGGGTATTTTGAGTCGTTTACCCAAATTTCTTTTTTCAAATGGTAAGGCTATAGTAAGGGCTCCAAAATGAGAAATTTTTGACCATCCCTCAAATCTGGTTAAAAAGTGGTCTACATCATTATTTATTGCCCTTTTAGGTGTTCTGGGTGTTTTTCAGGGTTTTTTGAGTCGTTTACTCAAATTTATTTTTTCAAATGGTAAGGCTATGAGAAATTTTTGACCATCTCTCAAATCTGGTTAAAAAGTGGTCTACATCATTATTTATGGCCCTTTTAACGGTTCTGGGGGTGTTTCAGGGTGTTTTGAGTCGTTTTCCCCCAAATTTCTTTTTTCAAATGGTAAGGCTATAGTAAGGGCTCCAAAATGAGAAATATTTGACCATCTCTCAAATCTGGTTAAAAAGTGGTCTACATCATTATTTATAGCCCTCTTCACTGTTCTGGAGGTGTTTCAGGGTGTTTTGAGTCATTTACTCAAATTTCTTTTTTCAAATGGTAAGTCTATAGCAAGGGCTCCAAAAAGAGAAATTTTTGACCATCCTTCAAATCTGGTTAAAAAGTGGTCTACATCATCATTTATAGCCCTCTTCACTGTTCTGGAGGTGTTTCAGGGTGTTTTGAGTCGTTTACCCCAAATTTCTTTTTTCAAATGGTAAGGCTATATATAGTAAGGGCTCCAAAAAGAGAAATTTATGACCATCCTTCAAATCTGGTTAAAAAGTGGTCTACATCATTATTTATAGCCCTCTTCACTGTCCTGGCGGTGTTTCAGGGTATTTTGAGTCGTTTACCCAAATTTCTTTTTTCAAATGGTAAGGCTATAGTAAGGGCTCCAAAATGAGACATTTTTGACCATCTTCAAATCTGGTTAAAAAGTGGTCTACATCATTATTTATAGCCCTCTTCACTGTTCTGGAGGTGTTTCAGGGTGTTTTGAGTCAATTACTCAAATTTCTTTTTTCAAATGGTAAGTCTATAGTAAGGGCTCCAAAAAGAGAAATTTTTGACCATCCTTCAAATCTGGTTAAAAAGTGGTCTACATCATTATTTATAGCCCTCTTCACTTTTCTGGAGGTGTTTCAGGGTATTTTGAGTTGTTTACCCAAATTTCTGTTTTCAAATGACAAGGCTATAGTAAGGGCTCCAAAAAGAGAAATTTTGGACCATCCCTCAAATCTGGTTAAAAAGTGGTCTACATCATTATTTATGGCCCTTTTAACGGTTCTGGGGGTGTTTCAGGGTGTTTTGAGTCGTTTTCCCCCCAAATTTCTTTTTTCAAATGGTAAGGCTATAGTAAGGGCTCCAAAAAGAGAAATTTTTTACCATCCTTCAAATCTGGTTAAAAAGTGGTCTACATCATTATTTATAGCCCTCTTCACTGTTCTGGAGGTGTTTCAGGGTGTTTTGAGTCATTTACTCAAATTTCTTTTTTCAAATGATAACGCTATAATAAGGGCTCCAAAAAGAGAAATTTTTGACCATCCTTCAAATCTGGTTAAAAAGTGGTCTACATCATTATTTATAGCCCTCTTCACTGTCCTGGCGGTGTTTCAGGGTATTTTGAGTAGTTTACCCAAATTTCTGTTTTCAAATGACAAGGCTATAGTAAGGGCTCCAAAAAGAGAAATTTTGGACCATCCCTCAAATCTGGTTAAAAAGTGGTCTACATCATTATTTATGGCCCTTTTAGCTGTTTTGGGGGTGTTTCAGGGTGTTTTGAGTCATTTACCCCAAATTTCCTTTTTCAAATGGTAAGGCTATAGTAAGGGCTCCAAAAAGAGAAATTTTTGACCATCCTTCAAATCTGGTTAAAACGTGGTCTACATCATTATTTATGGCCCTTTTAGCTGTTTTGGGGGTGTTTCAGGGTGTTTTGAGTCATTTACCCAAATTTCCTTTTTCAAATGGTAAGGCTATAGTAAGGGCTCCAAAAAGAGAAATTTTTGACCATCCTTCAAATCTGGTTAAAACGTGGTCTACATCATTATTTATAGCCCTCTTCACTGTTCTGGAGGTGTTTCAGGGTGTTTTGAGTCATTTACCCAAATTTCTTTTTTCAAATGGTAAGGCTATAGTAAGGGCTACAAAATGAGAAATTTTGGACCATCTGTCAAATCTGGTTAAAAAGTGGTCTATGTCATTATTTCAGACCATCTACCTGTTTCCTGTTGTGTTTTAAGCTTTTAATTAAACATCTAGCACATTAGTTCGGACTGGGCTTGAAGCCACATACTCTGAATAACCAAGCTGATGATTAACACACTGAACCACATCCCTGTTAGTCATCTTCCAGGTAAGGCTTCAGATGACAATTCATTGTTCAAATCGTAAGGCTATAGTAAGGGCTCCAAAATGAGAAATTTTTGACCATTTCTCAAATCTGGTTAAAAAGTGGTCTACATCATTATTTATGGCCCTTATAGCGGTTTTGGGGGTGTTTCAGGGTGTTTTGAGTTGTTTACCCAAATTTCTTTTTTCAAATGGTAAGGCTATAGTAAGGGCTCCAAAATGAGAAATTTTTGACCACCTCTCAAATCTGGTTAAAAAGTGGTCTACATCATTATTTATGGCCCTTTTAACGGTTCTGGGGGTGTTTCAGGGTGTTTTGAGTAGTTTACCCCAAATTTCTTTTTTCAAATGGTAACGCTATAGTAAGGGCTCCAAAATGAGAAATTTTTGACCATCCCTCGAATCATGTTAAAAAGTGGTCTACATCATTATTTATAGCCCTCTTCACTGTTTTGGAATGTTTCAGGGTGTTTGGAGTCATTTACCCAAATTTCTTTTTTCAAATGGTAAGGCTATAATAAGGGCTACAAAATGAGAAATTTTGGACCATCTGTCAAATGTGGTCTATGTCATTATTTCAGACCATCTACATGTTTCCTGAAATGTTTTAAGCTTTTAATTAAACATCTAGCACATTAGTTCGGACTGGGCTTGAACCCACATACTCTGAATAACCAAGCTGATGATTAACACACTGAACCACATCCCTGCTAGTCATCTACCCAGGTAAGGCTTCAGATGACAATTCATTGTTCAAATGGTAAGGCTATAGTAAGGGCTCAAAAAAGAGAAATTTTTTACCATCCTTCAAATCTGGTTAAAAAGTGGTCTACATCATTATTTATAGCCCTCTTCACTGTCCTGGTGGTGTTTCAGGGTATTTTGAGTCGTTTACCCCAAATTTCTTTTTTCAAATGGTAAGGCTATAGTAACGGCTCCAAAATGAGACATTTTTGACCATCTTCAAATCTGGTTAAAACATGGTCTACAACATTATTTATAGCCCTCTTCACTTTTCTGGAGGTGTTTCAGGGTATTTTGAGTTGTTTACCCAAATTTCTGTTTTCAAATGACAAGGCTATAGTAAGGGCTCCAAAAAGAGAAATTTTGGACCATCCCTCAAATCTGGTTAAAAAGTGGTCTACATCATTATTTATGGCCCTTTTAACGGTTCTGGGGGTGTTTCAGGGTGTTTTGAGTCGTTTTCCCCCAAATTTCTTTTTTCAAATGGTAAGGCTATAGTAAGGGCTCCAAAAAGAGAAATTTTTTACCATCCTTCAAATCTGGTTAAAAAGTGGTCTACATCATTATTTATAGCCCTCTTCACTGTTCTGGAGGTGTTTCAGGGTGTTTTGAGTCATTTACTCAAATTTCTTTTTTCAAATGATAACGCTATAATAAGGGCTCCAAAAAGAGAAATTTTTGACCATCCTTCAAATCTGGTTAAAAAGTGGTCTACATCATTATTTATAGCCCTCTTCACTGTCCTGGCGGTGTTTCAGGGTATTTTGAGTAGTTTACCCAAATTTCTGTTTTCAAATGACAAGGCTATAGTAAGGGCTCCAAAAAGAGAAATTTTGGACCATCCCTCAAATCTGGTTAAAAAGTGGTCTACATCATTATTTATGGCCCTTTTAGCTGTTTTGGGGGTGTTTCAGGGTGTTTTGAGTCATTTACCCAAATTTCCTTTTTCAAATGGTAAGGCTATAGTAAGGGCTCCAAAAAGAGAAATTTTTGACCATCCTTCAAATCTGGTTAAAACGTGGTCTACATCATTATTTATAGCCCTCTTCACTGTTCTGGAGGTGTTTCAGGGTGTTTTGAGTCATTTACCCAAATTTCTTTTTTCAAATGGTAAGGCTATAGTAAGGGCTACAAAATGAGAAATTTTGGACCATCTGTCAAATCTGGTTAAAAAGTGGTCTATGTCATTATTTCAGACCATCTACCTGTTTCCTGTTGTGTTTTAAGCCTTAAATTAAACATCTAGCACATTAGTTCGGACTGGGCTTGAAATACCCACATCACTCTGAATAACCAAGCTGACGATTAACACACTGAACCACTAGAGGACATCCCTGTTAGTCATCTATCCAGGTAAGGCTTCAGATGACAATTCATTGTTCAAATGGTAAGGCTATAGTAAGGGCTCCAAAAAGAGAAATTTTTTACCATCCTTCAAATCTGGTTAAAAAGTGGTCTACATCATTATTTATAGCCCTCTTCACTGTCCTGGTGGTGTTTCAGGGTATTTTGAGTCGTTTACCCCCCAAATTTCTTTTTTCAAATGGTAAGGCTATAGTAAGGGCTCCAAAATGAGACATTTTTGACCATCTTCAAATCTGGTTAAAACGTGGTCTACAACATTATTTATAGCCCTCTTCACTTTTCTGGAGGTGTTTCAGGGTATTTTGAGTTGTTTACCCAAATTTCTGTTTTCAAATGACAAGGCTATAGTAAGGGCTCCAAAAGAGAAATTTTGGACCATCCCTCAAATCTGGTTAAAAAGTGGTCTACATCATTATTTATGGCCCTTTTAGCTGTTTTGGGGGTGTTTCAGGGTGTTTTGAGTCATTTACCCAAATTTCCTTTTTCAAATGGTAAGGCTATAGTAAGGGCTCCAAAAAGAGAAATTTTTGACCATCCTTCAAATCTGGTTAAAACGTGGTCTACATCATTATTTATAGCCCTCTTCACTGTTCTGGAGGTGTTTCAGGGTGTTTTGAGTCATCTACCCAAATTTCTTTTTTCAAATGGTAAGGCTATAGTAAGGGCTACAAAATGAGAAATTTTGGACCATCTGTCAAATCTGGTTAAAAAGTGGTCTATGTCATTATTTCAGACCATCTACCTGTTTCCTGTTGTGTTTTAAGCCTTAAATTAAACATCTAGCACATTAGTTCGGACTGGGCTTGAACCCACATACTCTGAATAACCAAGCTGACGATTAACACACTGAACCACTAGAGGACATCCCTGTTAGTCATCTATCCAGGTAAGGCTTCAGATGACAATTCATTGTTCAAATGGTAAGGCTATAGTAAGGGCTCCAAAAAGAGAAATTTTTTACCATCCTTCAAATCTGGTTAAAAAGTGGTCTACATCATTATTTATAGCCCTCTTCACTGTCCTGGTGGTGTTTCAGGGTATTTTGAGTCGTTTACCCCCAAATTTCTTTTTTCAAATGGTAAGGCTATAGTAAGGGCTCCAAAAAGAGAAATTTATGACCATCCTTCAAATCTGGTTAAAAAGTGGTCTACATCATTATTTATAGCCCTCTTCACTGTCCTGGCGGTGTTTCAGGGTATTTTGAGTCGTTTACCCCAAATTTCTTTTTTCAAATGGTAAGGCTATAGTAAGGGCTCCAAAAAGAGAAATTTATGACCATCCTTCAAATCTGGTTAAAAAGTGGTCTACATCATTATTTATAGCCCTCTTCACTGTCCTGGCGGTGTTTCAGGGTATTTTGAGTCGTTTACCCCAAATTTCTTTTTTCAAATGGTAAGGCTATAGTAAGGGCTCCAAAAAGAGAAATTTTTGACCATCCTTCAAATCTGGTTAAAAAGTGGTCTACATCATCATTTATAGCCCTCTTCACTGTTCTGGAGGTGTTTCAGGGTGTTTTGAGTCGTTTACCCAAATTTCTTTTTTCAAATGGTAAGGCTATATATAGTAAGGGCTCCAAAAAGAGAAATTTTTGACCATCCTTCAAATCTGGTTAAAAAGTGGTCTACATCATTATTTATAGCCCTCTTCACTGTCCTGGCGGTGTTTCAGGGTATTTTGAGTCGTTTACCCCAAATTTCTTTTTTCAAATGGTAAGGCTATAGTAAGGGCTCCAAAATGAGACATTTTTGACCATCTTCAAATCTGGTTAAAAAGTGGTCTACAACATTATTTATAGCCCTCTTCACTGTTCTGGAGGTGTTTCAGGGTATTTTGAGTTGTTTACCCCAAATTTCTGTTTTCAAATGACAAGGCTATAGTAAGGGCTCCAAAAAGAGAAATTTTGGACCATCCCTCAAATCTGGTTAAAAAGTGGTCTACACCATTATTTATGGCCCTTTTAGCTGTTTTGGGGGTGTTTCAGGGTGTTTTGAGGCATTTACCCAAATTTCCTTTTTCAAATGGTAAGGCTATAGTAAGGGCTACAAAATGAGAAATTTTGGACCATCTGTCAAATCTGGTTAAAAAGTGGTCTGTGTCATTATTTCAGACCATCTACCTGTTTCCTGTTGTGTTTTAAGCCTTAAATTAAACATCTAGCACATTAGTTCGGACTGGGCTTGAACCCACATACTCTGAATAACCAAGCTGACGATTAACACACTGAACCACTAGAGGACATCCCTGTTAGTCATCTATCCAGGTAAGGCTTCAGATGACAATTCATTGTTCAAATGGTAAGGCTATAGTAAGGGCTCCAAAAAGAGAAATTTTTGACCATCCTTCAAATCTGGTTAAAAAGTGGTCTACATCATTATTTATAGCCCTCTTCACTGTCCTGGTGGTGTTTCAGGGTATTTTGAGTCGTTTACCCCCAAATTTCCTTTTTCAAATGGTAAGGCTATAGTAAGGGCTCCAAAATGAGACATTTTTGACCATCTTCAAATCTGGTTAAAACGTGGTCTACAACATTATTTATAGCCCTCTTCACTGTTCTGGAGGTGTTTCAGGGTATTTTGAGTTGTTTACCCCAAATTTCTGTTTTCAAATGACAAGGCTATAGTAAGGGCTCCAAAAAGAGAAATTTTGGACCATCCCTCAAATCTGGTTAAAAAGTGGTCTACATCATTATTTATTGCCCTTTTAGCTGTTTTGGGGGTGTTTCAGGGTGTTTTGAGTCATTTACCCAAATTTCCTTTTTCAAATGGTAAGGCTATAGTAAGGGCTACAAAATGAGAAATTTTGGACCATCTGTCAAATCTGGTTAAAAAGTGGTCTATGTCATTATTTCAGACCATCTACCTGTTTCCTGTTGTGTTTTAAGCCTTAAATTAAACATCTAGCACATTGGTTCGGACTGGGCTTGAACCCACATACTCTGAATAACCAAGCTGATGATTAACACACTGAACCACTAGAGGACATCCCTGTTAGTCATCTATCCAGGTAAGGCTTCAGATGACAATTCATTGTTCAAATGGTAAGGCTATAGTAAGGGCTCAAAAAAGATAAATTTTTAACCACCCCTCAAATCTGCTTAAAAAGTGGTCTACATCATTATTTATGGCCCTTTTAACGGTTCTGGGGGTGTTTCAGGGTGTTTTGAGTCGTTTTCCCCCCAAATTTCTTTTTTCAAATGGTAAGGATATAGTAAGGGCTCCAAAATGAGAAATATTTGACCATCTCTCAAATCTCGTTAAAAAGTGGTCTACATCATTATTTATAGCCCTCTTCACTGTTCTGGAGGTGTTTCAGGGTGTTTTGAGTCATTTACTCAAATTTCTTTTTTCAAATGATAAGGCTATAATAAGGGCTCCAAAAAGAGAAATTTTTGACCATCCTTCAAATCTGGTTAAAAAGTGGTCTACATCATTATTTATGGCCCTTTTAGCTGTTTTGGGGGTGTTTCAGGGTGTTTTGAGTCATTTACCCAAATTTTTTTTTTCAAATGGTAAGGCTATAGTAAGGGCTACAAAATGAGAAATTTTGGACCATCTGTCAAATCTGGTTAAAAAGTGGTCTATGTCATTATTTCAGACCATCTACATGTTTCCTGTTGTGTTTTAAGCTTTTAATTAAACATCTAGCACATTAGTTCGGACTGGGCTTGAAGCCACATACTTTGAATAACCAAGCTGATGATTAACCCTTTGGGCGCCCCATTTTTTTTCAATGTTGACATATTTTTTACATGAATATTTCAAAGAGCTGTTGCACAAAAGTGGTAAGAGATAGAGCTTTGCTCCAAATTACAAATTTGTAGGGCAGGACCTAAAGTATATTTTTAAGATATTTTTGTAGATCTAATTTGCATATTATGACATCATCATGACGTCATCAGTAGGCGGACAGCTGAAATTAAGGAATTTCACAGTGGGAGAGACTCTGGATCAATCAAATTGGGATGTTTTGCTTAAAAATTTAATGTTTTGTCATCTACTGAGTGTCTGTGACCTTGTTGTTGCTTAAAATACTGTTATTTACTTTAGATGCATCCGTAGTGAGCATCCAAGAAAACATTGATGACATATGTTGACTGCTCGGAATTCTGTTGAAATTTCTCTTGTGTGTCTGGCCATAAAATAAGGTAATTTTAGACAATATGCATGGAAAAAAGAGAAAATACTTCATATATTATCAAGAGGGTTGAAATATCATATTTGAGTATCAATAACTCTAGCTAAGAATCCTTTTTAGCTTTATTATTATATTTATATTTCAGGAACTGATTTTATATTTCAAAGAACTGATTCAAAATACAATTCAAAATATTATTTACATGGCAAAGAACTGATTCAAAATATTATTCAAAACAATGAAACATGTAGGCCTAAGAACTACACAAACATGCCAAATATTCATCCATACACATGCCTCAGGGGGTCACTCAGAAATCAGTTCTATTCTATCTATCCGACATCTCAATCCTCTTGCTCCAGATCGAAAACGTGATCCTGAAGCACCACACTGCACATTTACGCAAAAGTTTTCCTGGTCAGATTCCTCACTATCACTGCTACTACTTCGGTCAAAATCATCAAATGTTGGATCTTCAGGTTCAGAATCCGAGTCAGCTAAGACCTGACACAATGCCTCATGAACCGTGAACCTCTTTTTTGCCATTTCGTGTGTTTGATGTATAACTTTAGTCAGTAATGCGAGAGCAGCCGCCTCCGTAATACTCCGGAATAGCTCTGAGCGAGCGCTTCGAGGTGCGGTCATTTACCAAGGCATTTCCTGGAAAACTTTTCATGGGGGCAGGGCCTAAATTTGTGCTCGGGAGACAGATTTGCATGTCTGCCACCTAATAGTATGGAGTATGAACTGCATTCAAATCGCAGTTAGATGAGAGAGTGGATTAAACAGAGCACCGCCGCTTGGCGCAAATTTGCGACTTGGGCGCCCAGAGGGTTAACACACTGAACCACATCCCTGTTAGTCATCTTCCAGGTAAGGCTTCAGATGACAATTCATTGTTCAAATCGTAAGGCTATAAGGGCTCCAAAATGAGAAATTTTTGACCATTTCTCAAATCTGGTTAAAAAGTGGTCTACATCATTATTTATGGCCCTTATAGCGGTTTTGGGGGTGTTTCAGGGTGTTTTGAGTTGTTTACCCCAAATTTCTTTTTTCAAATGGTAACGCTATAGTAAGGGCTCCAAAATGAGAAATTTTTGACCATCCCTCGAATCATGTTAAAAAGTTGTCTACATCATTATTTATAGCCCTCTTCACTGTTCTGGAGGTGTTTCAGGGTGTTTTGAGTCATTTACCCAAATTTCTTTTTTCAAATGGTAAGGCTATAATAAGGGCTACAAAATGAGAAATTTTGGACCATCTGTCAAATGTGGTCTATGTCATTATTTCAGACCATTTACATGTTTCCTGTTGTGTTTTAAGCTTTTAATTAAACATCTAGCACATTAGTTCGGACTGGGCTTGAACCCACATACTCTGAATAACCAAGCTGATGATTAACACACTGAACCACATCCCTGCTAGTCATCTACCCAGGTAAGGCTTCAGATGACAATTCATTGTTCAAATGGTAAGGCTATAGTAAGGGCTCCAAAATGAGAAATTTTTGACCATCCCTCAAATCTGGTTAAAAAGTGGTCTACATCATTATTTATGGCCCTTTTAGGTGTTCTGGGGGTGTTTCGAGGTGTTTTGAGATGTTTCCCCAAACTCATTATTCAAATGGTAAGGCTATAGTAAGGGCTCCAAAAAGAGAAATTTTTGACCATCCTTCAAATCTGGTTAAAATTGGTCTACATCATTAATTATGGCCCTTTTAGGTGTTCTGGGGGTGTTTCGAGGTGTTTTGAGATGTTTCCCCAAAATCATTATTCAAATGGTAAGGCTATAGTAAGGGCTCCAAAATGAGAAATTTTTGACCATCCCTCAAATCTGGTTAAAAAGTGGTCTACATCATTAATTATGGCCCTTTTAGGTGTTCTGGGGGGTGTTTCGAGGTGTTTTGAGATGTTTCCCCCCAAAATCATTATTCAAATGGTAAGGCTATAGTAAGGGCTCCAAAATGAGAAATTTTTGACCATCCCTCGAATCATGTGAAAAAGTGGTCTACATCATTATTTATAACCCTCTTCACTGTTCTGGAGGTGTTTCAGGGTGTTTTGAGTAGTTTACCCAAATTTCCTTTTTCAAATGGTAAGGCTATAGTAAGTACAAAATGAGAAATTTTGGACCATCTGTCAAATCTGGTTAAAAAGTGGTCTATGTCATTATTTCAGACCATCTACCTGTTTCCTGTTGTGTTTTAAGCCTTAAATTAAACATCTAGCACATTAGTTCGGACTGGGCTTGAAGCCACATACTCTGAATAACCAAGCTGATGATTAACACACTGAACCACATCCCTGTTAGTCATCTTCCAGGTAAGGCTTCAGATGACAATTCATTGTTCAAATCGTAAGGCTATAAGGGCTCCAAAATGAGAAATTTTTGACCATTTCTCAAATCTGGTTAAAAAGTGGTCTACATCATTATTTATGGCCCTTATAGCGGTTTTGGGGGTGTTTCAGGGTGTTTTGAGTTGTTTACCCAAATTTCTTTTTTCAAATGGTAAGGCTATAGTAAGGGCTCCAAAATGAGAAATTTTTGACCACCTCTCAAATCTGGTTAAAAAGTGGTCTACATCATTATTTATGGCCCTTTTAACGGTTCTGGGGGTGTTTCAGGGTGTTTTGAGTAGTTTACCCAAATTTCTTTTTTCAAATGGTAACGCTATAGTAAGGGCTCCAAAATGAGAAATTTTTGACCATCCCTCGAATCATGTTAAAAAGTGGTCTACATCATTATTTATAGCCCTCTTCACTGTTCTGGAGGTGTTTCAGTGTGTTTTGAGTCATTTACCCAAATTTCTTTTTTCAAATGGTAAGGCTATAATAAGGGCTACAAAATGAGAAATTTTGGACCATCTGTCAAATGTGGTCTATGTCATTATTTCAGACCATCTACATGTTTCCTGTTGTGTTTTAAGCTTTTAATTAAACATCTAGCACATTAGTTCGGACTGGGCTTGAACCCACATACTCTGAATAACCAAGCTGATGATTAACACACTGAACCACATCCCTGCTAGTCATCTACCCAGGTAAGGCTTCAGATGACAATTCATTGTTCAAATGGTAAGGCTATAGTAAGGGCTCCAAAATGAGAAATTTTTGACCATCCCTCAAATCTGGTTAAAAAGTGGTCTACATCATTATTTATGGCCCTTTTAGGTGTTCTGAGGGTGTTTCGAGGTGTTTTGAGATGTTTCCCCAAAATCATTATTCAAATGGTAAGGCTATAGTAAGGGCTCCAAAATGAGAAATTTTTGACCATCCCTCGAATCATGTGAAAAAGTGGTCTACATCATTATTTATAACCCTCTTCACTGTTCTGGAGGTGTTTCAGGGTGTTTTGAGTAGTTTACCCAAATTTCCTTTTTCAAATGGTAAGGCTATAGTAAGGGCTACAAAATGAGAAATTTTGGACCATCTGTCAAATCTGGTTAAAAAGTGGTCTATGTCATTATTTCAGACCATCTACCTGTTTCCTGTTGTGTTTTAAGCCTTAAATTAAACATCTAGCACATTAGTTCGGACTGGGCTTGAGCCCACATACTCTGAATAACCAAGCTGATGATTAACACACTGAACCACTAGAGGACATCCCTGTTAGTCATCTATCCAGGTAAGGCTTCAGATGACAATTCATTGTTCAAATGGTAAGGCTATAGTAAGGGCTCAAAAAAGAAAAATTTTTAACCATCCCTCAAATCTGGTTAAAAAGTGGTCTACATCATTATTTATGCCCCTTTTAACGGTTCTGGGGGTGTTTCAGGGTGTTTTGAGTCGTTTTCCCCAAATTTCTTTTTTCAAATGGTAAGGATATAGTAAGGGCTCCAAAATGAGAAATATTTGACCATCTCTCAAATCTCGTTAAAAAGTGGTCTACATCATTATTTATAGCCCTCTTCACTGTTCTGGAGGTGTTTCAGGGTGTTTTGAGTCATTTACTCAAATTTCTTTTTTCAAATGATAAGGCTATAATAAGGGCTCCAAAAAGAGAAATTTTTGACCATCCTTCAAATCTGGTTAAAAAGTGGTCTACATCATTATTTATAGCCCTCTTCACTGTCCTGGCGGTGTTTCAGGGTATTTTGAGTCGTTTACCCAAATTTCTGTTTTCAAATGACAAGGCTATAGTAAGGGCTCCAAAAAGAGAAATTTTGGACCATCCCTCGAATCATGTTAAAAAGTGGTCTACATCATTATTTATAGCCCTCTTCACTGTTCTGGAGATGTTTCAGGGTGTTTTGAGTCATTTACCCAAATTTCTTTTTTCAAATGGTAAGGCTATAGTAAGGGCTCCAAAATGAGAATTTTTTGACCATCTCTCAAATCTGGTTAAAAAGTGGCCTACATCAATATTTATGGCCCTTTTAGCGGTTTTGGGGTGTTTCAGGGTGTTTTGAGTCGTTTACCCAAATTTCTTTTTTCAAATGGTAGTAAGGGCTCCAAAATGAGAAATTTTTGACCATCCCTCAAATCTGGTTAAAAGTGGTCTACATCATTATTTATGGCCCTTTTAGGTTTTCTGGGGGGGTTTTCAGGGTGTTTTGAGTCATTTACCCAAATTTCTTTTTTCAAATGGTAAGGCTATAGTAAGGGCTCCAAAAAGAGAAATTTTGGACCATCCCTCAAATCTGGTTAAAAAGTGGTCTACATCATTATTTATGGCCCTTTTAGCTGTTTTGGGGGTGTTTCAGGGTGTTTTGAGTCATTTACCCAAATTTCCTTTTTCAAATGGTAAGGCTATAGTAAGGGCTCCAAAAAGAGAAATTTTTGACCATCCTTCAAATCTGGTTAAAAAGTGGTCTACATCATTATTTATAGCCCTCTTCACTGTTCTGGAGGTGTTTCAGGGTGTTTTGAGTCATTTACCCAAATTTCTTTTTTCAAATGGTAAGGCTATATATAGTAAGGGCTACAAAATGAGAAATTTTGGACCATCTGTCAAATCTGGTTAAAAAGTGGTCTACAACATTAGTTATGGCCCTTATAGCTGTTTTGGGGGTGTTTCAGGGTGTTTTGAGTTGTTTACCCAAATTTCTTTTTTCAAATGGTAAGGCTATAGTAAGGGCTCCAAAATGAGAAATTTTTGACCACCTCTCAAATCTGGTTAAAAAGTGGTCTACATCATTATTTATGGCCCTTTTAACGGTTCTGGGGGTGTTTCAGGGTGTTTTGAGTCGTTTACCCCAAATTTCTTTTTTCAAATGGTAACGCTATAGTAAGGGCTCCAAAATGAGAAATTTTTGACCATCCCTCGAATCATGTTAAAAAGTGGTCTACATCATTATTTATAGCCCTCTTCACTGTTCTGGAGGTGTTTCAGGGTGTTTTGAGTCATTTACCCAAATTTCTTTTTTCAAATGGTAAGGCTATAATAAGGGCTACAAAATGAGAAATTTTGGACCATCTGTCAAATGTGGTCTATGTCATTATTTCAGACCATCTACATGTTTCCTGTTGTGTTTTAAGCTTTTAATTAAACATCTAGCACATTAGTTCGGACTGGGCTTGAACCCACATACTCTGAATAACCAAGCTGATGATTAACACACTGAACCACATCCCTGCTAGTCATCTACCCAGGTAAGGCTTCAGATGACAATTCATTGTTCAAATGGTAAGGCTATAGTAAGGGCTCCAAAATGAGAAATTTTTGACCATCCTTCAAATCTGGTTAAAATTGGTCTACATCATTAATTATGGCCCTTTTAGGTGTTCTGGGGGTGTTTCGAGGTGTTTTGAGATGTTTCCCCAAAATCATTATTCAAATGGTAAGGCTATAGTAAGGGCTCCAAAATGAGAAATTTTTGACCATCCCTCGAATCATGTGAAAAAGTGGTCTACATCATTATTTATAGCCCTCTTCACTGTTCTGGAGGTGTTTCAGGGTGTTTTGAGTCATTTACCCAAATTTCTTTTTTCAAATGGTAAGGCTATAATAAGGGCTACAAAATGAGAAATTTTGGACCATCTGTCAAATGTGGTCTATGTCATTATTTCAGACCATCTACATGTTTCCTGTTGTGTTTTAAGCTTTTAATTAAACATCTAGCACATTAGTTTGGACTGGGCTTGAACCCACATACTCTAAATAACCAAGCTGATGATTAACACACTGAACCACATCCCTGCTAGTCATCTACCCAGGTAAGGCTTCAGATGACAATTCATTGTTCAAATGGTAAGGCTATAGTAAGGGCTCCAAAATGAGAAATTTTTGACCATCCTTCAAATCTGGTTAAAATTGGTCTACATCATTAATTATGGCCCTTTTAGGTGTTCTGGGGGTGTTTCGAGGTGTTTTGAGATGTTTCCCCAAAATCATTATTCAAATGGTAAGGCTCCAAAATGAGAAATTTTTGACCATCCCTCGAATCATGTGAAAAAGTGGTCTACATCATTATTTATAACCCTCTTCACTGTTCTGGAGGTGTTTCAGGGTGTTTTGAGTCATTTACCCAAATTTCTTTTTTCAAATGACAAGGCTATAGTAAGGGCTCCAAAAAGAGAATTTTTTGACCATCCCTCAAATCTGGTTAAAAAGTGGTCTACATCATTATTTATGGCCCTTTTAGGTGTTCTGGGGGTGTTTCAGGGTGTTTTGAGTCGTTTACCCCAAATTTCTTTTTTCAAATGGTAAGGCTATAGTAAGGGCTCCAAAATGAGAAATTTTTGACCACCTCTCAAATCTGGTTAAAAAGTGGTTCAAATCCAGTCTGGATCATTAATTAAAGGCTTAAAACACAACAGGAAACATGTAGATGGACTGAAATAACCACCTTGACCACGTTTTAACCAGTTTTGGTCAAAGCTTAAACAGTTAAATCATTAGATTTTCCTCAACAGTTTTCTATTGATCTGTTTTTCTTTGTTTACTTAAAAACATAAATACTTTCTACCTCCAGGATCTTCCTTCTCACACCAACAATTAAATGAAATATAAACAGTTAAAAGGACAAAAAAAATGTCACTTGTTTTTTTGGTTTTTTTTGTCTTTTTTGCAGCTGAGTTTTTAAACATGTTGCTAAAATAAAGTAAAAAAGGCAGAAGTCAATGTGTGACAGTTTGAGGAAGTTTTGGTCCAATAGGTCAAGAACCTTGGGTACGTTCACCTGCTGAAACATCCACTTCCACACACTACTGCACGTGGTGTAACCAAATATTTATACCTTCATTTTTTGGTTATGAGTGATTTACTTTAATTATTATGGCTTCATTCATAGATGATCACTTCTATATGTTCAAAACTAACACGAAAAATGTCCAAATTATGAGATGAAATGTCATAATTATACAATAAAAATCCAAATTATGAGATTAAACATCAAAATGATGAGAAAAAAAGTAATAAATGTCAGATAAATTGTTCAAATTATGGGATAAACGTAAAAATTATGAGATAAAATATCAAAATTATTATATAAAAAGTCAAAAGTATGAGGTAAAAAGTTATAAATATGAGATAAACTGTTCAAATTTTGAGATAGAAAATATAAATATGAGGTAAAAAGTTATAAATATTAAATAGATTTTCCAAATTATGAAATAAACATCAAAAATATGAGATAAAAATGGAAAAGTATGAGGTAAAAAAGTCCTAAATATGAGATTAAAAAGTCAAAATGCTCTTCAGTCGTTGTATCCTTGGTTCCTTCCCAGTACAGGTATAAATAATGTTTACCCAGTAGAGGTCAAAGGTCATTTTCCAGCAGCACAAACCGACAGGACACTTACCCTCACATCCAACACTGGCCTCAAACGGTTCAATAACAGCAACGTGAATCGATGCCAAGTCACACAAAGGGAAAAGTTCTGCCACAACCCGACGACTGACACCACAAGGAACATCGTGTTTTAACTTTCACGACACTTCAGCGCCAGAAAGATCGTGTGTCGTCTACGAGGAAGCTAGACAGCTAGAAGAAAATAAAATATTATAGGATTTAATCTGTGGGTTCGGCAGGTGTGGGTTCAGCAGGTGTGGGTTCTGCAGGTGTGGGTTCTGCAGGTGTGGGTTCTGCAGGTGTGGGTTCAGCAGGTGTGGGTTCTGCAGGTGTGGGTTCAGCAGGTGTGGGTTCTGCAGGTGTGGGTTCAGCAGGTGTGGGTTCAGCAGGTGTGGGTTCAGCAGGTGTGGGTTCAGCAGGTGTGGGTTCAGCAGGTGTGGGTTCTGCAGGTGTGGGATCAGCAGGTGTAGGTTCTGCAGGTGTGGGTTCAGCAGGTGTGGGTTCAGCAGGTGTGGGTTCTGCAGGTGTGGGTTCTGTAAACATGCCGGCTGGATCAGTAAGATTACAAAGCATCAAAAAACTTGGACAGGAAAACCAGAGCTATGAGGCGACGGATGAAGGTACGACAGCGTTCTTATTGTATTCTTTACATGAGGAGGAAAAACTACATGTTCTGTTACCTTTGTGTTTTATGTGTGTTTGTGTTCTTACAGAAGCAGCTGGTTCCTACATGTGAGTATTTTACTATCCTGCCCGACAAAAGTCAAAAGACCACAACTGTGTTTGTACCAAAGAACATTTAGTATACAGTCTAAATGATGAGATAAAAAGTTTAAATTAGCAGATAAAAAGCCAAAAATATGATGGAAAAAATTATAAAAATGAGATAAAAAGCCAAAAATATGAGATAAAAAGTCAAAATGATTAGATGAAACATCAAAAATATGATAAAAAAAAACCCCTAAATTATCAGATAAAAAGTCAAAATCATGACATAAAGTCTTAATTCTCAGTCAATAATCATTATCAGTATTAATCCATATATCAGTCCCACTGTGTTTTTTGTAGAACTAGTTAATATTATATTATTAATAGTTAATAAACAGTAACAATAACTGCCTCATGTCCAATAATCTACAACTACTATAAGGTTATTTTATCACTTACTGACTTTTATTTTGAAGGACAGAACAGATCACATTACATTTTGGTGAATAAAGGTCAAAGGTTACAGTCATCAAAAAGAGATCAAATATATATGAGGGGGGCGGGGCTTGTTGTTCTAATATCTGTTTTTTTTTTTAATCCATGCAGGACGATGACGACGTCTAAGGAGGTGGAGAAGTGAGTAAAACTGGACCAAAAAAAGGATCACATGATCATATTTAAATATATGAGATGAATCTGCAAAGGATTACATTTATACTGAAATTATTATTGATTAATGGAGTTAAAGTCATTTTAAAAAAATAATAATAATAACACAGAGTTAGATGTTATTGTTTGTGTGTCAACACATATAATTAACTGGTGAATTTAAGGGGTGGGGCTTAAACTATGGATGGGACGTTAGGTCCAAAAAACACTGTTTGAAATTTACTATAAAATATTTAAATATTATAATAACACAAACAAATATATTTGATTAAAGTGATTAAAGTTTAACAACAATAATGATTTAACAACAATAATTATTTAACAACAATAGTGTTGTGTTGAAGTCAGGTGGTTGTTTGTTTACTCTGTTAGTTTGATGTTTTTGGTTGTTTATCTTTCTTGTGTTTGCAGTGTTTTGTTGATGTGGTGAGTTTGAAATGTCATACAAACATTCTAAATTAATATTCTATATTTGAGCGTGTCACAAATATTGGAATATTTGAAAATCATCCGTAGTTTAAACACTATACACCCTCCCCCCAGAGGTGTCCACCTGCAGCAAAACAATTAGTGCTGACAATCACCCAATAATATATATATATATATATATATATATATGTTATTAAAATGTATATATTAAAATAATGTAAATATTGTTGTTAAAATAATGTCTTCTTTATCCCAGGACTCAAAAATAAATACAAGAGCATGTGATTCCTATGCTAACGATCCTCAACAGAAGAAAAGCTAATTAGCTCATTAGCATAACTGCCTATTCAGACAACCATACATAGACTATATGACAACTGCAGTATTCACAATTCACAACAGTTCACAACAGTTTACAACAGTTCACAACAGTTCACAACAGTTTAAAACAGTTTACAACAGTTCACAACAGTTTACAACAGTTCACAACACTTCACAACAGTTCACAATAGTTCACAACACTTCACAACAGTTTACAACACTTCACAACACTTCACAACAGTTCACAACACTTCACAACAGTTCACAACACTTCACAACAGTTTACAACACTTCACAACACTTCACAACAGTTTACAACAGTTCACAACACTTCACAACACTTCACAACACTTCACAACAGTTTACAACACTTCACAAAACTTCACAACACTTCACAACAGTTTAAAACAGTTCACAACAGTTCACAACAGTTCACAACAATTTACAACAGTTCACAACAGTTCACAACAGTTCACAACAGTTTACAACAGTTTACAACAGTTCACAACAGTTCACAACAGTTCACAACAGTTTAAAACAGTTTACAACAGTTTACAACAGTTCACAACAGTTTACAACAGTTTACAACAGTTTACAACAGTTCACAACAGTTCACAACAGTTTACAACAGTTCACAACAGTTCACAACAGTTTAAAACAGTTCACAACAGTTCACAACAGTTTACAACAGTTCACAACAGTTTACAACAGTTCACAGCAGTTCACAACAGTTTACAACAGTTCACAACAGTTTTTTTTATCGATATTTGAGTGTTTTATCGAAATTCAAGGCTGGGTTGGGGGTTCAAAACCCCATCAATCCATAAACCAGGGGTTAAAGGGTTAAAAGAAAAGTGGTTTTATATCTGAGTGAAGAAAGTGAAGTTAGTTACAGAACGACCACAGAGGAAAACAACAACATCATTATGTTTATACAAACAAAACCATCTGCACACATCTTTATCCAAAATACGTCCTTGGACCAAAACACCCCGTCCCCATTTTTCCTTCAGTCAAACTGGTTAAACACTTTCTATTATAGGACTCATTCTATGCTTATTTATTAATATTAACTTTATTAAAGGACTCATTCTATGGTTATTTATTAATATTAACTTTATTAAAGGACTCATTCTATGGTTATTTATTAATATTAACTTTATTAAAGGACTCATTCTATGCTTATTTATTAACATTAACTTTATTAAAGGACTCATTCTATGGTTATTTATTAATATTAACTTTATTAAAGGACTCATTCTATGGTTATTTATTAATATTAACTTTATTAAAGGACTCATTCTATGATTATTTATTAATATTAACTTTATTAAAGGACTCATTCTATGCTTATTTATTAATATTAACTTTATTAAAGGACTCATTCTATGCTTATTTATGTGTGAAAGATACATCTCGCGGATGCGCTGGGACACATCATCAGTGATGTAACCTGGGGTCATTGGGTGTTTCGGGTCTTTCAACATCAGACATCCTCGCCCAGGCGACCCGACCAGAGCTGATCAGACCCCGGCCTGTGTCCCAGCAGCGTTTGCCCACGGCTCTGCCCTCTTTAACCATAGCCACCTTGTGGCTTTCTCTGCGGCTTCTGTCGCTGCTCTGATGGCCGCCCTCTTTTCTTGCCCAGTGAGGCCCAGCAATGTGAGGGCTTTGTAGAGTGACTGCCCTGCAAATCCTCTGCAGCCCACCTCCAGCGGTTCGCAGAAGGTTTTCCATCCCTGTCTCCTACACTCATCTGCCAACTCCTGGTACTTGGCACGCTTTCTTTCATTCGCTTCTTCCATGCGCTCTTCCCAGGGCACTGTAAGCTCCAGAATGATCAACTGCCTGGTGGAATCTGACACGATGATCATATCTGGGCGGTGCCTTGTAGGTGTTATGCTGGTCGGGAACTTTAGCTGTTTGCCAAGGTCCACCTCCAGTCTCCAGTCAGAGGCGGTGGTGAGGAGGCCAGCTTTTGCCTGCAGTTGTAATCTAGGCTTCTCTCCAGCTCTAAGGAACCTGATTGCCTCCGGTTTATGGTGGCCCTTGGTGGTCTTAATGGCCGTGGCGATGCTGTCCGCAATTGACCTCAGCACTTGGTCGTGGCGCCAGCGATAGCGCCCATCTCCAAGGGCTTTTGGACAGCTGCTGAGGAGGTGTTCCAGGGATCCCCATCCTGTACACTGGGGACAGGACGGTGTCTCTGCTTTGCCCCAGACATGAAGGCTGGCTGGACTTGGCAGGACGTCGTACACAGCCTAGACTAAGAACCTGGTATAGTGGAAGTCTGCTTTCCAGATGTTGGACCAGCTGATCTTCCGTTGCAGAACCTTCTCCCATTTAGTCCAGGCTCCTTGCTGTCCCTTTCCCACCATCCTGCTTGTGCGTTGTTCCTCCACTCCTGCCCGCACTTCCTCCTGGATGAGCAGCTGCCGTTCTTTGCCCTCGGCCTTGTCCACCCTGACTGCTGGGAAAAAGCCAATTCCTGCATGCCCTCTGGTAATGGGTCCCACCAGGGCCTTCTGCCTGAGTCGTGACTCGGCCACTTCCAGAGCTTTATCCGCTCTCCACTTCCTGCCTGTGCGCACCTGGATGCCAGCCGATGCCACCTTAGGATCTCTGGATTCCCTGTACTGCAGTACCTCCCGTGTCCTGGACACCATGAACTCTTCTGTCAGGCCACTAAACGGGAGCTGCAGGGTGTTGGTAGTACCGTACAGGGCAGTGCTGCTGAGGCTGCGTGGTAGGCCTAGCCATCTACGCAGGTAGCTGCTGATGTTTCTTTCCATTGCCTCGACTGTTGAGATGGGAACAGTGTACAACAGAAGTGGCCATAGGATCCGGGGCAAGATGGAATGCTGGTAAATCCATGCCTTGAACCTGCCTGGTAGACCCGACTTGTCAACCTGGCTCAGCCAGCCCTCAAGCTCTCTGCCGGTCTTCTGAATTGAAGCCGAGTCTTTGAGGCTGCAGTCGAAGAGCTTTCCAAGGCTCTTCACTGGCTGCTCCGTGATGGATGGTATGTTGGCTCCAGACAGTGAGAAGCGGAACTTCTTCACCACCTGAACAGAAGTATCAATATAGTTTATTAAAGGACTCATTCTATGGTTATTTATTAATATTAACTTTATTAAAGGACTCATTCTATGCTTATTTATTAATATTAACTTTATTAAAGGACTCATTCTATGTTTATTTATTAATATTGTTGTTCTTCATTGTTATCAAATTCATTGTGTGTTGGTTCTATTTATAAAAACAGTTGGTGTATTCGAATATCAAACCATCTGAAAAACCACCTCATGAAAGCGTGAAAACTTTTATCGATATTTAAGTGTTTTTTCGAAATCTAGGTCTTTCCATTATCAGTTTTTTATCGCGAATTTATTTGCGAATTACCAAGAATAATGGAAATGCAGCTGGAGAGAGAGAGAGAGAGAGATTTTTTTTTGATTTTTCAAAAAACTTTATTTACATTTACATAACCCAAATAACAAAAATCAAAAGTTCTCCTCTACAAAAGGAGAAAATAATATTTTCACTTCAGTCTCTTTTTACCGACAAAAAAAAACCAAACAGAAATGAAACTCTCTTTTCCTAATAAAAAACAAATACAATACAGACAAAAGAAACAATACATAAGGGAACAAAAAACAACATATCATTTCTCATTTAAGGAATGAACTAAAAAACAGTTGTCTTTCTTTTACTGAACATAGTATTTCATTGTAACACCATATATTAATAAATTCATTTAAGTCATCATTCATTTTATAAAATCCATAATCCACATTTATCCTGGCCTTCATCATAATCTTCATCATCATCACAGTGTCGTATTCCGTTTTCTCTTCTATTGTTTCTCTCCTGCTGATATACACAGACATTTTTGCAGTACCTAAAATAAAATTCAGCAGTTCACATTTTATTCTGCGTTTCTGTCTGTATTTAAAACCAAAAATAAAAGTCTGTTTGGAGAAAACTTCTCCAAACAGACAGAAGAGCCTCTCTAAAAACACAAATAAAGTTTCCAGTCTTTGACAGTCCAGGAAACAATGGAACACAGTCTCTTTTTCTTTGCAGAACACACACTCCTCAGTCACATTTGGATTAAAAACTGAAATAAAAGCATTGACGGCCACCGCCCCATGTAGTATCCTCCACTGGAGGTCACCAACCTTTTTAGTTAACGGTGGTTTGTACAATGCCCTCCATTCAGGACCACTGTCAGGACCCAGACTCAGACGTTCTCTCCACACTGTATTCGCTCGTCCACACAACTTGTTGCTGTTTAAAACCTTTACTAAAAACCGGTACATTTGTTTACCCGAGGAATCCTGCAGGGTAATTGGCTCAGCTGTTAAAAAAGTACCGGGGCTGTTTTTAAAATCAGGGGATAAAACATTAAAAGGAAAATCTAAAACCTGGTCCTGGGGCAGTGTGGATCCTCCACAATATTCACTGATGACCTTCTGCTCGTCCTCCGTCATCTGATCTGTCCATCTCCTCAGCAGAAGACCAATGGTCCTCACTGAGGAGATGCCCAGAGCAGAGGACAGAGCAGAGGCATCGTCCATGTGTGGACCACACAGGTCCACCACATGCTTCACTAACGTGATTCTTGCTCTTAAAAACTTTAATAAAACTGAGTTTCCTAAAACACTGCCCACATTAAAACGAGTCCCAAAAACAACGGGTTCTTTTAAAATCCAGAGAGGTGAGCCCACTCTCTGGATGTGTTCTTTTTTAAAACTTCCCCAAACCTTAAAAACAGACTGATAAAACCTTGGTAGATCCCCCAGTCGATGTCCCCTCAGGTCCATCAGGAACAGGGACTCTCTTAGTCCCAGACCGCTGCACCGGGTCAGGATGGCGTTGGCGACAGGTCTCCATACCAAATCCACCGGGCCGCTCAGCAGTCTCTGGATAAATTGAAGTCTGAACGTTGCTCCTCTACTGGCCAGGTGGATCAGTCCTTGTCCTCCTTCATCCCGAGGTAGGAACAGGACGCTCTGTGGGACCCAGTGCAGCTTGTCCCAAAAGAAGTCCACCATGATGGCCTGGATTTTCGCTAGAAGATCGACTGGAGGATCTACACACGACAGACGATGCCATAGCATTGAAGCTATTAAATTGTTAATAATTAAAACCCGACCTCTAAAAGACAGTTTTGGTAAAATCCATTTCCATTGGTTTAGCCGGCCTTTCACTTTTTCTAAAATGTTGTCCCAGTTTTTCCCAATGAATTCATCATTTCCTAAAAATATTCCCAAGTACTTTGTCCCTCCCTTCTTCCATTCCAATCCACCGGGCAACACTAAACTCTGCACCCCCTCCCCTACCATCAGAGCCTCGCTCTTGACCCAATTAACTTTAGCCGATGAGGCTCGGCCAAACCAATGTACACTGTGTTTTAAAAAATCAATATCGTCTTGAGTTTTAATTAAAACAATGACATCGTCTGCGTAGGCTGACAGCTTGACGAGCGAATCACAGTGTGGGAGCTTAAAACCAGATAAACCTTGTCTGAGTCTGAGGAGCAAGGGTTCTAAAACAAGAGAATACAACATTCCTGACAGCGGACACCCCTGACGCACCCCTCTCTCTACTTTGAAGGGTGCACTCAAACCACCATTAACTTTTAATACACTCTCAACGTCTCTATACAAGGCCTGGATCTTGGCGATGAGACCTGGGCTGAAACCAAACTCTGCCAGCGTCCGCCACAGGTACGAGTGTTCAACCCGGTCAAACGCCTTCTCCTGGTCTATGGAAATAAGACCCAGGTCACTGCCCAATGAGCTGGAGAGTTCCAAAACATCCCTAATTAAATATATGTTGTCATTAATCAACCTACCAGGTACACAGTAGGTCTGGTCAACGTGGATGATGTGCTCCATCACCCTCCTCATCCGGTTGGCCAAGACCTTGGAGAGGAGCTTGTAGTCGGTGCAGAGGAGGGCCACAGGCCGCCAGTTTCTGATGTCCTGCAGGTCTCCCTTCTTAGGGAGAAGGGTGATGACGGCCCTCCTGCAGCTCAGAGGCAGCTGACCCTTCTGCAGGCTGTCAGTCAGTACCTCCAACAGATCCCCACCGACCTCTGGCCAAAAGGTCTTATAAAAATCTACAGGGAGCCCGTCCAGACCTGGTGCTTTACCGCTGCACATGGACTGCAGTGCGGTTTGCAGTTCCTGGAGGGACAGATCTCCCTCCAGCTCTTCCACCAGGTCTGGTGGCACCTTCGGCAGGTCGGTGAGGAAAGAGTCCATAGCCGTTGTGTCTGTGGGGTCTGAACTGTACAGCCCCTTATAATAACTCCCCGCATACCTGCGAATGCTCGGGGAGTCCTGGATCAGCTGCCCCTCCTCTGAGCGCAGGGAGTGGATCATCCTCCTCTGACCATTCCTCCTCTCCAGGCCGAAGAAGAAGTGTGATGGAGCATCCATCATGGCCACGTCCTGGAACCTACTGCGTACCACAGCGCCCCTAGCGGACACGCCCAGTAGGTCGGCTAATGCAACCTTTTTTGTCTTGAGGCTCTCAATGTGTCCTCCTTCTCCTGTGGTGTCTGCTAAACCCTGCAGCTCCACCACCTCTCTCTCCAGGTCCCTGATAGACCTGGCCAAGTCCCTGGAGACATTGTGAGTGTACTGTAGGCACAGATTCTTGATTTGGCTTTTCCCTATGTCCCACCACTGCTGCAAAGAATTAAAATCAGATTTAGTTGATTTAAAATTCTCCCAGAAACATTTAAAAGCCGAATGAAACGTATGATCTGTTAAAAGAGCTGTGTTAAAATGCCAATAGGCGCTGTTACATTTAATATCTTTAATAAAAACATTACACTGAACCAAACAATGATCTGTAAAACCAACTGGAGCAATAAAACACTTTCTAAAAACACTAAAATGATGCTTAAAACTATAAAACCTATCTAATCTAGCTAAAGTTAAAACATTATCTCTGCTGTGGCTCCATGTATACTGTCTACTTCTATTATTTAAAAACCTCCAGACATCAGCCAGTTCATAAGTTTCAATCAAACCTTTTAAAAACTTTCTGGAGGCAGCATGTGGTTCAGGATGATTCCTATCTAAAAGAGGCTCAACAGTACAGTTAAAATCCCCCCCCACAAACAGATATTCTTCACTACTGCAGCCTCTAATGACATCCCCTAAAACATTTAAAAAAGCCATCCTATCTGTGCCTACGGTTGGTGCATAAACATTAATAAAAACTACAGTCACCTTTTCAAATTCTGCTGTTATTTTTAAAAGGTGACCGGCGATGACCTCATCAATGTTCACAGAAACAGGAATAAAACCACTACTAAATAAAATCCCCACCCCTCCACTAAGATTAGTTTTGTGACTGAGGTAGAGCTGTCCTTTAAATTCTTTCTTCCACTGTATTTCATTTTCTGGAGTACTGTGAGTTTCCTGGACCATCATGACATTTATTTTCTTACATTCTATTACTTTAAAAAGTGAAGCTCTTTTAAAAATATCCCTGGCTCCATTTAAATTAAGAGTTCCTAAATTAAAAACACTCATAATAAAAATGGAGCTAAAATACAAGACAGAAAACACAGTAAAAAAAGAAGAGATAAAAGAAATTTAAAACACTGAACTAAGCTTCATCCTTTATTTGATGTTTGACTTTTACAAGGAGCTTTTTTAATCTATAAATTTCTTGGTCAGTAAAACTTTCATTTTCAGTTTCTCCTGGGTTTCTCATGTGGATTTTGACAGAGTCTATGAATTTAAAAAGGTCAGGGAAAGTTTTTTCTATGGGTACAGATCTTACATTTTTGGTGTCATGTAGAAATTTTTTTATTTTACTAATGGTGTACAATCTTTTAGCATTCCTTTTAATTGGTTCATCCTCCTCACTGCTGTCCTCCGATTCTAAACTGTCTGTTTCTTCCTCTTCTTTCTGTGAATCTTCTGTTATTTTACCTTTCAGAGCTTTTTTTGCCCTCGTTTGTGGTTTGCCCTCTGTATTTTTTCGTTTAGTGGAACCTTTTTGTATGTCTTCCACACACTGCATCTCCTGTTCATCTAGAACTGATTCAGCAATGCTGCACGCTATCTGACTGAGAGTTTCATTTTCTGTATTATCATTATCACTAACCATTATTGGATCCCTAACTTTACCTTTTTTATCTTTTTCACTGGTTTTCTTTTCCTGCTCTCCCCCCTCCTTCCTTCTTTCATCTTCACTCATTTCTCCCTCCTCACCCTTTTTTTCTTCTCTCTTTTTCCTTTCTCACTCTTTCCTCTGATCTCCTCACTCATTTCTCCCTCCTCACCCTGTCCTCCTCTTTCTTCACTCATTTCTCCCTCCTCACCCTTTCTTTCTTCTCTCGTTTTTCCTTTCTCACTCTTTCCTCTGATCTCCTCACTCTTTTCTCCCTCCTCACCCTGTTCTCCTCCTTCCTCACGCCTTTCTCCTTTCTCTCCTCCATCCACCTGTTCTTTATCTCCATCTCCCTCTACATCTTTCTCCCTCATCTGTTTTTATCCATTTCCTTCAACACATTATTTTCTCCTCCTTCCTGCACTCCTGCACCTCCAACCTCTCTCCGCTCAGGTGTCTCCTCCATCTCAGCTGGCGGATCAGCTGATGGTGTCGCCGGATCAGCTGATCCGGCGACACCGCCGGCCGGTCGGCCCCCCTCCCCTCTTCCCGGACAACTTCTAATAAGATGTCCTTCAGCCCCCACACCCAAAACACTTCATATTGTCAGTGGAAACATGCACAGTGTAATCAAAACCATCTATTTTATATTTTAACACCAAGTTTAAGCTGTCACTGCCACCGTTCAGCGCCATCAACACTTGCCTTCGGAACGAGACGACGTGCTTCAGCTGTTGTGACTTACATCCTAGTGGGATGAGTTTGATCGGTGACAGTAGCTTCCCATGTCGAGCTAGCTCCCGAGCCAGCCAATCACTAGCTAAGAATGGCGGGCAGTTCGAGATGATAACTCTTTTAGCAGGATTTAACCAGTGACAGTGCAGGAATCAAAGTATCTCTTACCACCACCACCCCGTGTTCAATCACCCGGTTCACCTTTTCCACACTATCTAGAAAAACCACCACCGCGCTGTTCATCCGTGAAGCCGACTTGACACTGCTAAAACCAACTAGTTCCCCTATAGCTAAGCTAACCTCTTCTACTGAACAGCTGATCGACGGTGTCAGCCTAACGGCGTGACGCCGCGTCAGCTGTTCCAACCCCGGGCTAGCCATGTTACCAGCCCCGCTGGATAACCGGTTCACCTCCTACCCCCTTCTACACCTACCCCCCTACACTACACCCCCCCCACACCACAATATTAACAACAAACACCCACCACCAAGAAAAGTAGAAATAACCACCAAAAGTACAGAAAACAAACCTCAGAGAGACATACACACTCACTCGCTCAGCTCAGCAGACCCCACTCACTTCCGGTAGAGAGAGAGAGAGAGAGAGAGAGAGAGAGAGAGAGAGAGAGGGAGAGAGAGAGAGAGAGAGAGAGAGAGAGACAGAGAGAGAGAGAGAGAGAGAGAGAGAGAGAGAGAGAGACAGAGAGAGAGACAGAGAGAGAGACAGAGAGAGAGACAGAGAGAGAGACAGAGAGAGAGACAGAGAGACAGAGAGAGAGAGAGAGAGAGAGAGAGAGAGAGAGACAGAGAGAGAGACAGAGAGAGAGACAGAGAGAGAGACAGAGAGAGAGACAGAGAGAGAGACAGAGAGACAGAGAGAGAGAGAGAGAGAGAGAGAGAGAGAGAGAGAGAGCAAAATTAACATGCTACTTGTCAACTCGTCCAAATATAAATGGACTTGTCCTCCAGGAGTCGACGTGTTTTCGTTAATTTTGTCGTTCGTTGTTCGTAGGCACCAATGGTTTCGTTGACCTTGTTGACGAAAACAATGACAAAAGTTTGGAATTGTTCATATTTAGCAGCTTTTCTTTTCTGTTTTGAATATTTCACTGGTTCATAGTGGTTCCTAAAATAACACGAGCTTCACGTCACTGCCATCATTTTCAAACTGAACGTATTTGTCGTTTGTTTTCAAACAGAACTGAAGGAAAAGCAGAACAGCCGGCGATACGAGTCGGCTTCTTCCAACTGGTAAATATTTGTTAGCATGTTGTTAGCATGTTGTTAGCATCACAACTACAGCTGGTAAAAGTACACATTCTGTACTGAAGTAGAAGTACACATACTGGTGTGGAAAAAATAGGTGGACTGGACTATAAGGTGACTGGACTATAAGGTCAACTGGACTATAAGGTCAACTGGACTATAAGGTGGACTGGACTATAGGTGAATTGGACTATAAGGTGGACTGGACTGGACTATAAGGTAGAGTATAAAAAGTCAAATTATGAGATAATTTTCTCATAATTGTGACTTTTTTTATCAGATTAATTACGTCGACAGATGAATCCACATTAATTTTAACAGCTTTACTTTTTTTAGTTTTTTTTTGAACAAACAGCTTTTTTAATTCTAAGGCTTAATTGTTTGTTATGGTCCAGTTCCGTTTCGCCACCAACACTGAGGTTCTGATGATGTTGGCGGGCGGCGTGAGCGCCGTCCTGCACGGCTCAGCGCAGCCGCTCATGCTGCTGGTGTTCGGCCTCCTCACCGACACGTTCATCGACTACGACATCGAGCTGAACGAACTGAACGACCCCAGGAAGGAATGTGTCAACAACACCATCCAGTGGAAGAAGAACTACACACAAGGACTGAACCAGAACCACAACCAGTCGGGCTGGGGGCTCATGAACAATTCGACGTGGGAGATGCTCCGTCCGCTGCCGCCCCAGGTCATGTGGGTAAGTGGGCGTGGCTTTGAGAAGATCACAGTTTTTTTATTTCCATTAATTTGTTCAGTGTTAACGCTCGGTGTTAACGCTCGGTGTTAACGCACGGTGTTAACGCTCGGTGTTAACGCCCGGTGTTAACGCCCGGTGTTAACGCTCGTGTTAACGCTCGGTGTTAACGCCCGGTGTTAACGCCCGGTGTTAACGCCCGGTGTTAACGCCCGGTGTTAACGCCCGGTGTTAACGCCCGGTGTTAACGCCCGGTGTTAACGCTCGGTGTTAACGCTCGGTGTTAACGCTCGGTGTTAACGCTCGGTGTTAACGCTCGGTGTTAACGCTCGGTGTTAACGCTCGGTGTTAATTTCCAGAATTCTTGACATTGAAGATGAAATGACCAAGTTTGCTTTTTACTACGTTGGCATCGGAGCGGCTGTGTTCCTGCTGGGATACTTTCAGGTTCGTCTCAACTCACACTTTATTAGTTTTGTTTAATCTAGATTTTTCTGCAGAATATTTAGAACCAACACAGTGTTAATGATAAAAAAAACTGGGGTTTTTTTTTTCCTGTTTTTCTGAAAATGAATGTTTTTTTTTTTTTTAATTTGAATGATTTATTTCGAACATGTGCAAAGTGCAACAATAATCAATACAGCAATAATAATGATAATAATAATAATAATAATAATAATAATAATAATAATAATAATAATAATAATAATAATAATAATAATAATAATAATAATAATAATAATAATAATAATGAAATAATAATAATAATAATAATAATAATAATAATAATAATAATAATAATAATAATTAATAATAATAATAATAATAATAATAATGATAATAATAATAATAATAATAATAATAATAATGATAATAATAATAATAATAATAATAATAATGATAATAATAATAATAATAATAATAATAATAATAATAATAATAATAATAATAATAATAATGATAATAATAATAATAATAATAATAATAATAACAATGACATGTCCGAAAAGGAGTAGGATGAAGCATAAGCTTATTTAATTCTTCCACAATAACCTAAATTCATCTTATAGTAATATAGTGCATAGTACAAAAAATTATGATAAATAAAATAATAACAATAACAATAATAACAATACCAATAATCAATAACTGAAGTACTAAACATAGACATATATAAAAAAAAACAACTAAAAACAAAATGAGCAGATAGGAAAGTATGTAACAAATAGAGTTTTTTTGTTGTTTATTGTTTGTATTGTTTATTCTTTTAATGATCATTAATGCATCTGGTATTTTTTTTTTTACATTTATTTCAGTCTCATCATCTCATCTTCAGACTGTTTATCATATGGGAACTATTTTGGATTTTTAATTGTGACAGAATTTAAATAATTTAAATCCAGAAATGTGTCGAATGTTTGAGCAGAAGTTCAGAAGAAACTGAGAAAAAAAAAAACTAAATGAAATATATATTTATTTACTTATTGATCTATGATGATTTTAGAACAGAGTTTTGAGGTGGATTTAAGGGTTAATTACCCGAATATTAAACTCTTATGACTCTTATGGGGGGGGGGTCCATAAAACACAGAATAATAAACTGTTCATAAATAACAATAACTTTAAAACAGTTTAAAGACTGTTTTTAAAAAGACCAGGTTCAGCACATGAAGCAGAACCACCATAAAAGGCTGCAAAAAAAGAGGGGGGGGGTAGCACCATATGTGGACGCACCGGCGGTTAGGGTTATTTTTTTTACTTTATTTAAGACATTTTTTTACTTAATTTAAGACATTTTTTTTTACTTTATTTATGAAATTTTTTGCTTAATTTAAGAAATTTTTTGCTTTATTTATGACATTTTTTGCTTAATTTAAGACATTTTTAGCTTAATTTAAGACATTTTTTGCTTTATTTAGGACATTTTTTGCTGTATTTAAGAAATTTTTTCTTTTATTTAAGACATTTTTTGTTTTATTTATGACCTTTTTTGCTTTATTTATGACATTTTTTGTTTTATTTATGACATTTTTTGCTTTATTTATGACATTTTTTCTTTTATTTCAGAAATTTTTTGCTGTATTTATGACATTTTTTCTTTTATTCTTTTATTTATTACCTTTTTTGCTTTATTTAAGACATTTTTTGCTTTATCTATGACATTTTTTCTTTTATTTAAGACATTTTTTGCTTTATCTATGAAATTTTTTCTTTTATTTAAGACATTTTTTGCTTAATTTCAGACATTTTTTGCTGTATTTATGACCTTTGTCCACTTGCCTCTTCCCTCCAGATCTCTCTGTGGGTGGCGGCTGCTGCCAGACAAATTCAACAGATCAGGAGGATGTACTTTAGTAAAGTGATGAGGATGGAGATCGGCTGGTTCGACTGCACCTCGGTTGGAGAACTGAACACCCGCATGTCGGAGTGAGTGTGAACTATTTCTGTATGGATAAGGGGCGTGGCCAGATACCATGTGACCAGATCTTGTGTGAAATAATTTGTCAAGTTTGTTATTAGCGTTAAAATAATGTTAATAATCCATCAGCAGCAGAATGACCACACTTTCACATCCTTTGTTTGGTAGAATTTTGGGTTAGAAATGATAAATGCAGCTGTGGAGGTTCTGATTTGGATCTTTACAGAAATGATTAAAGCACCAAAATTAGTACAGATGAACTTTAGGACAGGACGGGTGACAAAAAAAATTCAACCATTCAGTCACATGGTTTTATCTTAAAATATGCTTTTTGGGTAAAATTTTATTTTTATAAAATATATCGTCCACTGGAGAAAAAATATTTAACAACTTAAATGATTCCTATGAACATTTATAGGTTTTTAATTGATACAACTTTAATAAATTACCATGGTAACATTACCATGGTAACAGATATTCTGGGATGAAAAATGCCTCTTTTTGTTCGTAAAACTTAAAAAAAAAAGTATTTTGCAAACCAATACAGATATTTAAATAATTTTTTTAATAATTTTTGTCCTGAAAACATCAGGAAGTGTTTAGTTATTATGAAGCTGCAGAAATAGTTTCAGAATTTGGACATTTTGGGGGTAAAAATTTTCTGCTGAATTAAAAGCTATCGATGAGGAAAACATTGTTTAAATATCTGTATTATTTTTATTAAGAATTTTTTTTGCTTTATTTATGACCTTTTTTGTTTAATTTAATTTTGTTAGTGACATTCTTGGTCAGGTTCTGTTTACACTATTTTCAGTCTGTATTCAAAGAGAATAACTTTTTGTTTTGTACATATTGTCTGCACTTGAAAAAAGGAGAAATATATAATGTTATTTATTTTATTTTAACTTTTTATAACATTTTATTTTAGTTTACATTTGTAGAGGAAGAAGTTTATTAAAAATTATAAAAATCCATGTGTAACTCAGTTAAATAAGTAAATAAATAATAAATAAATAAAAAATAAAAAAATAAAACAAATTAAAAAAATACAAAAATAAAAATAAATAAATAAATAAAAATAACAATAAAAATAACAATAACAATAACAATAAAAATAAAATTTTAAAATAAATAAATAAATAAATAAATAATTTTCCATTCATTTCATTTATAATTTAGTTTGATTAACATCTCGTCTCGTCTCATGAGCCGAGAATCTCGTCTCATGAGCCGAGGGTCTCGTCTCATGAGCCGAGGGTCTCGTCTCATGAGCCGAGGGTCTCGTCACACCCCTCATATCGATCGATGTTATATTATATAATTTGTCCTATTTTTTTCATGGCAGTGACATAAATAAGATCAATGACGCCATTGCGGACCAGGTGGCCATTTTCCTGCAGCGTTTCACCACCTTCGTGTGCGGCTTCTGCGTGGGTTTCTTCAAAGGATGGAAGTTGACTCTGGTCATCGTGTCAGTGAGTCCTCTGATCGGTGTTGGAGCCGGTCTAATGGCGCTGGTGAGTCTCTGAGTTCAGCACAGGTGTTAAAAGTACTGAAGTACAAGTACAGATACGGGTGTGAAAAATACTGTGGTAAAAGTAGAAGTACTGGTTCAACTGCTTTACTGAAGTAAAAGTTAAATATTCTTAATTGTAATAAAGTAAAAAGTAAAACTGGATGAAATAATACTTTTATTAGTAGGAAAAACTGTCAAAAATATTCAAAATAAAGCCTTTAAATGTGAGTTAATGTGTATATGATGTATTTTAATGAGTATGGAGAGAAAATTTAGGTGATAAAAAGTTTAAATAGGAGATTAAATTTTTTTTTTTTTAATCTAAATTGTGTGATAAAAAAATGAAAATTATGAGATTAAACTTTAAATTATGATACAAAAGTCAGAATTATATGGGATAAGAAATTGCTAATTATGAGAAAATATCAAAATTATATTATAGTCGGTCACAATATCTGACTGACAACTTATTTTTCTACTGTCACATTTGTTTGGTTTGAAAAAGTAATGAGTTTATTCTATAAATGTAAAGAATATAAAGTACAGATATCCAAATGTAGAGAAGTAAAAGTAAGTAAATCAAAATTATGACATAAAAATCCAAAAATCATACGCTAAAAAGTAAAACTTGTGATATAAAGTTAATATTAATAAATATAAGCATAGAATGAGTCCTTTAATAAAGTTAATATTAATAAATAAGCATAGAATGAGTCCTTTAATAAAGTTAATATTAATAAATAAGCATAGAATGAGTCCTTTAATAAAGTTAATATTAATAAATAACCATAGAATGAGTCCTTTAATAAAGTTAAATATTAATAAATAAGCATAGAATGAGTCCTTTAATAAAGTTAATATTAATAAATAAGCATAGAATGAGTCCTTTAATAAAGTTAATATTAATAAATAAGCATAGAATGAGTCCTTTAATAAAGTTAATATTAATAAATAAGCATAGAATGAGTCCTTTAATAAAGTTATATTAATAAATAAGCATAGAATGAGTCCTTTAATAAAGTTAATATTAATAAATAAACATAGAATGAGTCCTTTAATAAAGTTAATATTAATAAATAAGCATAGAATGAGTCCTTTAATAAAGTTAATATTAATAAATAAACCATAGAATGAGTCCTTTAATAAAGTTAATATTAATAAATAAGCATAGAATGAGTCCTTTAATAAAGTTAATATTAATAAATAAGCATAGAATGAGTCCTTTAATAAAGTTAATATTAATAAATAAGCATAGAATGAGTCCTTTAATAAAGTTAATATTAATAAATAAGCATAGAATGAGTCCTTTAATAAAGTTAATTATTAATAAATAAGCATAGAATGAGTCCTTTAATAAAGTTAATATTAATAAATAAGCATAGAATGAGTCCTTTAATAAAGTTAATATTAATAAATAAACATAGAATGAGTCCTTTAATAAAGTTAATATTAATAAATAAGCATAGAATGAGTCCTTTAATAAAGTTAATATTAATAAATAACCATAGAATGAGTCCTTTAATAAAGTTAATATTAATAAATAAGCATAGAATGAGTCCTTTAATAAAGTTAATATTAATAAATAAGCATAGAATGGAGTCCTTTAATATTAATAATAACCTTTAGCTGTGCTTCTACCTTGTGTTGTAGTTCGTAGCTAAGCTAACAGGGATGGAGCTGCAGGCGTACGCTAAAGCAGGAGCTGTAGCAGATGAGGTTCTTTCCTCCATCAGGACCGTGGCTGCTTTTGGTGGAGAGAAAAAAGAAGTGGAGAGGTAAATTATGCAGGACCAGTGTACGCCACAGACCCACATAACCCACATAACCCACATGAACTTGTCAAAATGCTTTTGCTTTTTCCAGATATGACAGGAACCTGGTGTCCAGCCCAGCGCTGGGGCAATTAGGAAGGGGCTGATCATGGGCTTCTTCACTGGGTACATGTGCTCATCATCTTCCTGTGTTATGGTTGAGCCTTCTGGTACGGCTCCAGTCTGGTGGTGGACGCTCAGGAGTATTCACCTGGAACACTTCTGCAGGTGGAACACAACTAAACATTTTAATATTGTCTAATAATGAGGTGATTGGAATCAGCTGGTGTGAGCTAGAAAAAGAACTAATGATGAGATAGAAAGCACAGCTGGAAAGTAACTAAGTAAAAGTACTTCCTTACTGTACTTAAGTACAGTTTTAGGTATTTATACTTTACTTGAGTATACATTTTTCTGGCAGCTTTTTAGTTTTACTCCCTACATTTTTGGATAAATATTTGTACTTTATACTCTTTACATTTATATAAATATTTGTACTTTATATTCTTTACATTTATATAAATATATGTACTTTATACTCTTTACATTTATATAAATATTTGTACTTTATACTCTTTACATTTATATAAATATATGTACTTTATACTCTTTACATTTATATAAATATATGTACTTTATACTCTTTACATTTATATAAATATTTGTACTTTATACTCTTTACATTTATATAAATATATGTACTTTATACTCTTTACATTTATATAAATATATGTACTTTATACTCTTTACATTTATATAAATATTTGTACTTTATATTCTTTTCATTCTCAGAATAAACTAGTTAATGTTTCAAACTAAACAGATGTGACAGTAGAAAAATAATTCCCTTCAGAGATCAAATCAGTGGAGGGCAGAAACTGTGAACACAAAAGAACTGAACACTGAAGCAGCATCTACATCTGCAGCACAGCCATGACAGTGAATATTACCTTAAGCTAGTATCAGTGTAATCAATAACTCCGAACACAGTACCTATCAGTGTAATCAATAACTCCGAACACAGTACCTATCAGTGTAATCAATAACTCCGAACACAGTACCAGTGGGTCATTCTGAAAACACTGACGACAACCGTGCGCGTGTAACGAAGTTCACACCGTAGAGCCAATCAGATTTGCCGTTACATGCAGCAAACGATGTATCAGGGTCACCCATTGGTCGGTCTCCTCAAGCTATGAACGCAGGTTGTAACATTACTTCGGTGCTAGTAGAAGATTAAACCCATGGTAGGTTGTTCAGCGCACAGTAAGACACTAAAAATAATATAATGTAATGTAATAATGCAACTGAGGTGGGTGCTGGGTACGTAACATGGGGTTGAATGAACGTAATTAGTTGTGTGTTATTGTTTCACGGTGGTTAGCAGCATAGCTTAAATGCTAGGCTAACGTATGCTAACTCATTTTCCACGAAGCTGTGACCGAATGTTACCGACCAGTGTGTGTTTCTTCGCTGTTTTACAGGCACATATGATTTTATTTCGGGTTATGTTTTAGTTTTTAATTATTATTTATAAATACAGTAGGAGAAGATTTAGCCCCTGCTGTGCTGAGTGACTGAATGTGACCGTGACCGACCAGTGTGTTTCTTCGCTGTTTTACAGAGAAAATAAAATGTAAAAAAAATATTAAGAGTCATCAACTAAAACACAACGCAGACAGCGGTTACACGTGTTTATTAACCAATAAAAACAAGACGAAAATGTCCAAATCTTGTAAGTTGGAAATGGTTCAACTGCGCTCGTCAATGTCACAATTCTCTTACTGACCAATCAGAGCAAGGAGGAGGCGGGACAAGCACCCAAAAGAATGGCGGCTATTTGGACCAGCTGACCTGTCACCTCCATCTGATAAAGGATATACATTTTCTTTATTTATTTTTTATATTATTTCCGTCAAAATATAAATGAAGGCACAAACACAAAGCATCATTTTCACACATGATAAATACACTACTTTACTAAAAAGGTTAAGGACTGAATGATGAAGCTTTTTTAGACCACCATTACCTCACTGCTGTGTTAAAGAAAAAAAACCCAAAATACAAAAGTCAAACCCAAGAACAAATGTCCAAATATAACATTGAAGTCATTTTTTCTTTCACCTTCACTATTTTCTCCTTTTCTCTTTCCCTCTCCCCCCTTTACATTTTTTCTTTTTTTTTCTCCATCCTTCTTCCTCCTCTTTTTACTTTTACCTCCTTTACCCTAGTTTCCCTTTTCATTCCTTTTTCTTCTTCCCTTCTTCATCCAATCCACAATTTTCTGTCCATTTCCCTCCTTTTTCTTTAGTCGTCTCTCCCTGTATGAGACTGCTAAGAATAGTAGTTGAAAAAAGTGTATATATTTATATATATACATATACATGCATACACACACACACACATATACATACACATCAACATATATAAGAAGATACAGAAATAGTAAACGTATCAATCAATTAATTAGTTATTAGTAATAATAATAAGACAGTTTAGTTGTGAGTTTGTATAATATGTGTTGTAAGGTTTGTTTGCTATTACAAAGCAGTGTATTTATCAATGACCCCATGTTGAATTGATCTACTAGTTTTTTTTTTATGTATTATTCAGGCATGAAAATCTCTCACCTTTCGGCGAAATTCGCCGTTTTGAAGTAAAAAAGGGTGACCCACGTGAATCGTGTAGATCCGAGGAGTTTTTTTTTTTGGGGGGGGGGGGGGGGGGGGGTCTGGTCGGTCGAATTATTTATTTATTTAATCATATGATATGATTGACTTTACTGTGCAAAATGAAAACACTTTAAAATTTAACTTGGACAGCGATCCACAAATCCCCCTGACTGTTTTGCTGCCAAAAACCTATCTGCGGAACTTAGGCAGGGGAGCTAGTTTGACTGACAGGCTGCATCTCCAATCCTAGCGCACTTCACGGTCTCTGCGTGAGCGCGAGCATTTGAAGAGCCACCCTAACTACTTAACGTTACTTGCTAACTTACGTCTCTGCTAGAAGAACTATCAGGAAAAGCGGTCAGCGACAAGCGAACAGCATCTACATTCTGCTGCCGGATTGAATTAGGTCAGGTGAATAATGGTTTCGGTCTTTTTCATGTTTTCATTTTTCGTATTTATATCTGTGCTAGGCTGCTACACCAGAGTCCTGCACGGGTTCGGGTCGGACGTGGGTGATCGCGGGTCTAATTTGCGGTTCATAGGCTAAAAACTGTTCTTTAGTTTGGACTTGTATAGCTGCCTCCTGTCGGCTTCCTTCTTGATGCGTTTTTCAAGTGTGTGTGTGTGCGTGTGTGTGTGTGCGCGCGCGCGCGCGTGCTTGAGCTCACGTATAAAAATAGTTTTTGAATTTATTATTTGTCTGCTACTGTTTAATAACATTTTTATTTGGCTCTGCCTTGGCTATGTCACTGTTCAGTATATTCGTGGCAATACATTTTGTTTTTAAGATGACATTTTCTTCCGGGTTCGGGTCGGATATCGGGTTCATTTATAGCGGGTCGTTCGGGTGCGGATTTGTACTTTTTTTTCGTCGGAAAACGGGTCGGATACGGGTTTGAACATGACGGGTACGGGCGGTTGCGGTTTGTCAAAGTCAGAACCGTGCAGGACTCTGTGCTACACTGCTACAGCAATTTAGTTGAACACTACCAGAGCTGAGGTAAAAAATGAGCTCCCATTAACTAGGTATTAGCTCATTGACATGTATTTATTAGACGGTATCTGTAGTATTATCCCAAGGTAGCACCAAACTTGTGAAGTTAACAGTGACATAAAAAGAACCAAATGTTTCTTTATAATACCTCTGTAATTGGTTTTGGGACGTGTGTATAGTAGTCGTGTGAGGGTCTACTGAGCAGGTTGTAAACGTACTAGAACTTGTTAAATTGGTATACATGATTGAAGCCTTTTGTGACTAAATAAAAACACGTAATAATTGGTATTTTATTACACTCCTTTTCGCCTCTGATGTTGTGTATTGCAGAATGAGTGTGTTAGGTGAGGAGGATGCTGCATCAGTGAAGCAGGTAGATGCAGGAATGAAATGCTCCTGGAAATGGTCCTGACTGAAGATGGAGGGAAAAGTAACAGTGAAGGGATGAGAGGATGATGACTTAGCCTTGTGTCATTCCACTACCTAATTGGTCAGACATTATTCATTTTAATTCATTCATTTTTTTAATAAAATGGCCATTACAACATAGATATGAGGTAATTGTGTTTGTGTCTGAGAGAGCTGCGTGTTTTGTAGTGCCTCCTACAGTAGACTGAAACAGAGTGTTGGTGGACAAAGCGCTGAATATTTTTCTTCATAGTGTACACGCACTTCGCCGCCACCGCGCCGAGCTGCGCTCACGCATTTCTGTCACCTTTTTGACCCCTGAGCCATTTTCATGCCTGATTATTACTTAGAACGTTGTAACTGTACAGTATTTGGTGTACTGTCATATTCATTTTTTAAATTTCATTTCAATCTATAAAGGTAGCTGTAGTACTGTAATGTTTATGTGTAATGTGATGTTTCTATTTCTAATCAATTGAAGAAGCACTCACAATTTATTGATTCTATTCAATCCAGTCAACACTGTCCATTCACACCTGCTGTCCACCATTCTGTATTTCCAGGAGCCTCATAGACGTCTTAAACAGCAAAACTTACTGTGCTTTGGTCAGATCAGTAAATATTAGTATTACTCAGCTGGATAATAATAATAATAATAATAATAATAATAATAATAATAATAATAATAATAATAATAATAATAATAATAATAATAATAATCATAATCATAATCATAATAATAATAATAATAATAATAATAATAATAATAATAGTAATAATAATAATAATAATAATAATAATAATAATAATAATAATAATAATAATAATAATAATAATATTTGGGAATGGACAATGCATTTTCAGGCCACAATCCTAAATACTTTTATGATAATAAAACTAAATATTTTAAATAATTTCATTGTATGAAATATTATATGGTCCCTAGTTTCTGAAGGCCTTGAGGTTGTGACTGTACAACCAATATGTTATTATATAATTTGTATTTATACATAGATTTAATTAACCAGGCTGAATGAAATGACCTCACATAAATAAATCCATGTGTTGGCCTGATCTAAGTAAAAATGGTCCCAGTCCAGCCTTGGTTGCAGTAAATGGGTCATATAATAATAATATATTATAATAATAATAATATAATAATAATATAATAATGGGCGGCTGTGGTTCAGTTGGTAGAGTGGGTCAACCAATGACCGAGAGGTTGGCGGTTCGCGTCCCGGCTCTGGCTGTCCACATGTCGAAGTGTCCTTGGGCAAGACACTGAACCCTGACTTAGGCCCCCAGTAGGACTGACCTTTGACCTTAGAAACCTACTGGTGTATGAGAGGCTAATGTAAAGCGCCTTGAGCACCATGAAGGTGGAAAAGCGCTATATAAGTGCAGTCCATTTACCATTTACCATATATTAAAGTGATCCAGAAACCAGGGTCTGTTGTGGATCTTCACCAAAATGTAACTGATTGGTCCAAGCGTCGTTTCAAACTAACCTCAAAGTTTCATCGAAATCCGTCCATAACTTTGTGAGTTATGTTGTACACAGACAGACAGACAGACAGACAGACAGACAGACAGACAGACAGACAGACAGACAGACAGACAGACAGACAGCAGTAAAAATGAACCACAGTCTAATGTTTTCTTGTTTTGTCACAGGTGTTTTTCGGCGTCTTAATTGCTGCTATGAATTTAGGGCAGGCGTCTCCATGTTTAGAAGCCTTCGCTGCAGGTCGTGGTGCTGCGACAATAATCTTTGAGACAATTGATCGGGTGAGGATGCTCCATATTATCACTGTGATGCTTTATTTGGCAGTAAAACATTATTATTTATTATTTCTCTACCTTGCTTATTTCATGGTGAATACTCACAGGAGCCAGAGATCGACTGTTTATCAGAGGCTGGATATAAACTCGACAGGGTCAAAGGTGATATCGAGTTCCATAACGTCAATTTCTACTACCCTTCTAGACCTGAAGTCAAGGTATGACACACAGTCGCTCCTAATGTTGTACCTCTACTGCAGGGGTGTCCAAATCCAGTCCTCGAGGGCCGGTGTCCGACATGTTTTACATATTTTCCTTTTCCACATGAGTCAGTTTAACCCTTTAACTACTAATACTTTATCAGTTCCACTGTAAAAAGAATTAAAATAAAGAACAAAATGAACAAAAATGGCCAAAGTCATCAATAAAATGAACAAAAATGAATAATAAACTGACAAAATAAATAGCAACATGAAGAAAGTAAGACACAAATGGAGCAAAATGAAATACAATAAAAAGTAGAATGTAGAAAAATAAACAATGATCAACAAAATGAACAAAAACTTTGTGTCTCACAGTGCTTTGTTCATGTTCCTAAATATTTTTGTTAGTCATTTTTGTTCATTTTATTAATGACTTTGGTCATTTTTGTTCATTTTATTAATGACTTTGGTCATTTTTGTTCATTTTATTGATGACTTTGGTCATTTTTGTTCATTTTATTGATGACTTTAGTCATTTTTGTTCATTTTATTAATGACTTTGGTCATTTTTGTTCATTTTATTAATGACTTTGGTCATTTTTGTTCATTTTATTAATGACTTTGGTCATTTTTGTTCATTTTATTAAGGACTTTGGTCATTTTTGTTCATTTTATTAATGACTTTGGTCATTTTTGTTCATTATATTCATGACTTTGGTCATTTTTGTTCATTTTATTGATGACTTTAGTCATTTTTGTTCATTTTATTGATGACTTTAGTCATTTTTGTTCATTTTATTGATGACTTTGGTCATTTTTGTTCATTTTATTAATGACTTTGGTCATTTTTGTTCATTTTATTAAGGACTTTGGTCATTTTTGTTCATTTTATTAATGACTTTGGTCATTTTTGTTCATTATATTCATGACTTTGGTCATTTTTGTTCATTTTATTGATGACTTTAGTCATTTTTGTTCATTTTATTGATGACTTTAGTCATTTTTGTTCATTTTATTGATGACTTTGGTCATTTTTGTTCATTTTATTGATGACTTTGGTCATTTTTGTTCATTTTATTGATGACTTTGGTCATTTTTGTTCATTTTATTGATGACTTTGGTCATTTTTGTTCATTTTATTCATGACTTTGGTCATTTTTGTTCATTATATTCATGACTTTGGTCATTTTTGTTCATTATATTCATGACTTTGGTCATTTTTGTTCATTATATTCATGACTTTGGTCATTTTTGTTCATTTTATTGATGACTTTAGTCATTTTTGTTCATTTTATTGATGACTTTGGTCATTTTTGTTCATTTTATTGATGACTTTGGTCAATTTTGTTCATTTTATTAATGATTTTGGTCATTTTTGTTCATTTTATTGATGACTTTGGTCATTTTTGTTCATTTTATTAATGATTTTGGTCATTTTTGTTAATTTTATTGATGACTTTGGTAATTTTTGTTCATTTTATTAATGATTTTGGTCATTTTTGTTCATTTTATTCATGACTTTGGTCATTTTTGTTCATTATATTCATGACTTTGGTCATTTTTGTTCATTTTATTGATGACTTTGGTCATTTTTGTTCATTTTATTGATGACTTTAGTCATTTTTGTTCATTTTATTCATGACTTTGGTCATTTTTGTTCATTTTATTGATGACTTTGGTCATTTTTGTAAATTTTATTGATGACTTTAGTCATTTTTGTTCATTTTATTAATGACTTTGGTCATTTTTGTTCATTTTATTGATGACTTTGGTCATTTTTGTTCATTTTATTCATGACTTTGGTCATTTTTGTTCATTTTATTGATGACTTTGGTCATTTTTGTTCATTTTATTGATGACTTTAGTCATTTTTGTTCATGTTGTGGCTTATTTTAATTCTTTTTACAGTGGAACTGCTATAGTTTCAGGAGTTAAAGGGTTAAACTGAATCATGTAGAAGAGGGAAATATCTAAAACATGTAGGACACTGGCCCATGAGGACTAGATTTGGACACCCCTGGTATAGTGTGTGACATAAACCATTATACCATGCAGCTAATGTTGTGATGTAATTAACTTTTGCTAATGAAGCCATGGTGTCACCACTGCACAGATCCTGGACCAGCTGAATGTCGCGGTGAAATCAGGTGAGACGACGGCCTTCGTTGGGCCGAGTGGAGCTGGGAAGAGTACAACTGTTCAACTCATCCAACGTTTCTACGACCCTAAAGAAGGCATGGTGAGTCAAAAATAGATGAATGAAACATCAGCCGCTCCTTTTGTCATTCTGATAACAAAACAAAAAAAAATACAAATGCTCCCCTGACATGGCACAGACGAAGCATCCTTTGTTTTTTTTCCTTGAAGTTTCAAAAATAGACGTCAGCACAGTTTAAATGATAACTTATGACATTATAAAGCTGAAGACTTTACACACCTTCTATTATTTCTGTTCCTTCTACAGTGGGAAAGAAACTGTTCTGAAGGTTATATACAAAACTAACAATCCTATCAGCTGAGACCAGCATGGTCACAAAAAAAAATACATTTAAACAACCAAGAGCTTTACTGTGGAGGACTGAAAGAACCAAAATTAACCCTTTAACTCCTGACACTAAAGCACCTCCAGTCAAAAATAATACAATGATGAGATAAAATGTCAAATGAATGTGACAAAAAGACAAAATTATCTCATCATTTTGGCTTCACCTAATGTGCCTTCTATATGAAAAACCAGAAATGACCTTTGACCTGTAGTGACAAAGATGTAAACCTCTGTCCTATTTGGGGAAATTAAGAGGATATGACCACAGTATCATCCCATAATGATCTTCAGTCCAGTGGACATGTTTCTATGGTTATTCCCATTCATTTACATTTTACTATATTTACTTCAGGTCAAAATTGGTTAAAACGGGAAACGGTTGTTATTCGTTTTTTCTATTATTCGCTTAAAGACAAAAAGGAAAATTGAAAAAATGCATCACTGTGTCTTTTTTTCATTTTGGTTTTGGAAACAAATAATGAAGTTGTTTTTTCGTTATCTTATTTTTGCTTTTATTTTGAAAAAACGAATGCTACACGTATTGAAAGCACCTTCTTCCTGTGGTTCTTGTCTCAGGTGACTCTGGATGGTCATGACATCAGAGGACTCAACATCCAATGGTTGCGCTCCCTCATTGGCATCGTGGAACAGGAACCTGTGCTTTTTGCAACATCTATTGCTGAGAACATACGCTACGGTCGACCTGGCGTTTCAATGGAAGACATCATCACAGCTAGCAAAGAGGCTAACGCGTACAACTTCATCATGGATCTGCCGCAGGTGAGGAGTTAACTCAAACTAGTTTTCCACTAAAATGAACAGGTTTTTAAAGCTGTCGTTCCACTGAAAACCACTTTTGTCCTTTTGGAATCTGATGGACCCATCAGTTACCATGGTGATGGGTCACCCAGAGTTACCATGGTGATGGCTCACCCACAGTTACCAACACATGCTGTGTTTGCTGCAGGTGTGTCTCCTCCACTGGTGGATTTACCATCATTCATATAAAACAACATAGAAACCAGACACTCAGAAAAAGTCTGTCCACTACAAGTCACCAGGACATTGGCCCCGCCCACCTGGGGTTAAGCCCCTCCCCCATTGCAGCAAATCTGAAGTAGCATTAGCATTAGCATCTACAAGAGCAGACGGCGCCACAGTAGCTGCTGCACAAACTGTAAAAAACTGTTGGATCAAACTGGTTCATGTGTCTCTGTGCAGGCTCAGTTCTGGTCAATGTGGTGCCCTAGGCCAACAGTAGGCCACCACTAGGCGAACAATAGGCCAACAGTAGGCCACCACTAGGCGAACAATAGGCCAACGCTAGGCCAACACTAGGCGAACAATAGGCCAACACTAGGCCAACACCCCTCTTTCCTGTTAGTGTAATTCTAAATGATCATGTGTAAACATAGTGTCCTACATGTGATGGAGTACGTACTGAGTGTCCATGAATAATCAGTGTCAATGTTAACTTTAATGATTTATTTACTGTATTTTCACACTATAAGGTGAACTGGATTATAAGGAACATTAAGTGAAGATAAACACTAACAATAACTATAAACCTTGTTGAGTTGGAACATGAAAGAAAACACACTGATTATGTTAAATCAAACTTTTAAAAAGTCTAAATTATGAGATAAAAAGGAAAAATTGTGTGATTAAAAAGTCTAAATTCCCAGTATTAATCCATATATCAGTCCCACTGTGGTTTTTGTAGAACAGTTCATAGATACACCTTGTGGTGCTCCTGGACACATCATCAGTGATGTAACCTGGGATCATAGGGGGTTTCGGGTCTTTCAACAATCAGACCCCCTCCCCCAGGCGACCCAGCCGGGGGTTGATCAAGCCCCAGCTTATGTCCAGGTAGCGCTACCCTACTTGCCACGCCTCTCCTCTTCTGATCCACAGCCACCTTGACGCCATCTCTGCTGCGTCGGTGGCCGACTTGATGGCCCTCCGCTGGCTGGCCCCGGTGATGCCCAGCATCCTGTAGGCCCTGCAGAGGGATTGGCCCACAAAACCTCGGCATCCCACTTCAATGGGGTGGCAGCTTGCGTTCCACCCATTGCTCCGGCACTTCTCCAGCAGTTCCGCATATTTTCCCCTCTTTCTCTCATGTGCCTCCTCCATTCTTTCCTCCCATGGCACTGTGAGTTCCAACAGAACAACTTTCTTAGCAGCTCCGGATATAAGGACCATATCCGGCCTTAGTGGTGTTTCGGCCACAGCTTCTGGGAACTTCAGTTGCCTCCCCAGATCAACTTTCAGCTCCCAGTCACGAGCTGTTGTCAATAGGCCATTGGTGGTGTTCCGGCTGGCCGCTGCAGGCTTCTCCCCAGCTCTGATGAAAGCGATGGTTTTGTTCGCCGGGCGGAGGCTCTTGTTCTTGTTAATCCCATCCCAGATCGCGTTCGCTACTGTCTTGAGAACCTGGTCATGTCGCCAGCGGTAGCGGCCTTCTCCCAGGGCTACTGGACAACAGCTTAGGACATGCTCGAGGGTTCCTTTCCTCTGGCAAAGGGGGCATGCTGGTGACTCCACCTTCCCCCAGATGTAGAGGTTTGAAGGGCTAGGTAGGACATCGTAGACCGCCTGGATCAGGAACTTAATCCTGTGGGGCTCCGCCTTCCACAGCTCGGTCCAAGTGATCTTGCGCTCCACAGCATGTTCCCATCTTGTCCAGGCTCCCTGTTGCCGCATCCCCACCATCTGGCTGGCGCGCCTCTCCTCTACCCCTGCACGCACCTCGTCCAGGACCAGTGACCTCCGCTCCTTTCCCTGTGCCTTGTCATAGCGGGGTGTTTTCTTGCTGCCTAGGCCAGCTCTCCCTTGGGCCACTGCACCCACTAGCGTCCTGTGTCGCAGCCTCGACTCTGCAACCTCCACTGCCTCAGCGGCTTTCCATTTCCATCCCGTCCTGACCTCGATCCCTGCCTGGGCAACCTTAGGATCACTCGACTCCCGGTACTGGAGCAGCTCCCTGGCCCGTGTCACCATGAATTCCTCGCTCAAACTGCTGGTGGGAAGCTTCAGTTTGTTGGTGTTTCCGTACAGGGCTATGCTGCTCAGACTACGTGGCAGTCCCAGCCACCTGCGGAGGAATCTGCTGACCCTCATCTCAAAGCCTTCCACTGCAGAAATAGGGAACTCATAGACTAAGAGGGGCCAGAGGATCCGGGGTAGAATACCGTGCTGGTACACCCAGGCCTTGAACCTGCCAGGAAGGCCAGACTTGTCCACTGCAGCTAGCCACGTCTCCAGCTCCTGGTTGGTTGCTTGTATGGAGGCTGTATCTCTAAGGCTGCTGTTGAACACCTTCCCCAGGCTCTTCACAGGTTTCTCTGTGAGTGATGGTATTCTGATGTTGCCCAGAAAGAAGCTGAACTTGTCTG
>CM035784.1:27110696-27133196 GCA_020466265.1 Siphamia tubifer
TGTTGTTGAATTAACTCAGAAATCATTCAAATACACTGACACTCCATTGTTATTTTTAACACTAGTAAAGTGAGAGTGTATTTTTGCCCTTCTCTGTTGCATTTAGTGGCCGATAACGAAAAGGAAACAAGGACTCCCAGACTGTCCAGAGCAGGCAGCTACCGCCACAGTCTGAGGTATTATTACACACACACACACACACACACACACACACACACACAAACACACACACACACACACACACACACACACACACACACACACACACACACACACACTGACCCCATCATGTCTTTTATCAGTTGTTCATTTGCTTCCTTGTGTATAAATATCCATTAACATGGTTCTGAGTGTGCATCTAAAGTGGGTTATTACAGAGGGTGTTTAAATGGATGGAATGGAGTTCATTTACTCAATTATCCTCCAACATTGACTTGAACATTTGGAGTGTTTAGCTGACACTATCATCCACCAACACTTACACACAAGGTCCGTAGTGACGTAATATAAGAACGACGACAATGAATCCAATGGATGACGACGACCGTAGAGACGATACCTGAGGATGTGTACGAAAAGAAGAAAGTGTTCAGTCACTGCAAAAAAAACACTGATAAAATAACTGTTGTTATTGTTTATTAACTATTAATAACATAATAATAATATTATATTAACTAGTTCTACAACAACCACAGTGGGACTGATATATGGATTAATACTGATAATGATTATTGACTGGGAATTTAGACTTTATATGATAATTTAAACTTTTATTAGTAATGTCCATTTAAGACCCTGCCCCAATAGTTTACAGTCAATCACTGTATTAGACTGAAACACATGATGGGATTAATGTATTTACTGGACTATAAGGTGAACTGGACTATAAGGTGGACTGGACTATAAGGTGAACTGGACTAAGGTGAACTGGACTATAAGGTGAACTGGACTATAAGGTGGACTGGACTATAAGGTGAACTGGACTATAAGGTGGACTGGACTATAAGGTGAACTGGACTAAGGTGAACTGGACTATAAGGTGAACTGGACTATAAGGTGGACTGGACTATAAGGTGAACTGGACTATAAGGTGGACTGGACTATAAGGTGAACTGGACTAAGGTGAACTGGACTATAAGGTGAACTGGACTATAAGGTGGACTGGACTATAAGGTGAACTGGACTATAAGGTGGACTGGACTATAAGGTGAACTGGACTAAGGTGAACTGGACTATAAGGTGAACTGGACTATAAGGTGGACTGGACTATAAGGTGAACTGGACTATAAGGTGGACTGGACTATAAGGTGAACTGGACTAAGGTGAACTGGACTATAAGGTGAACTGGACTATAAGGTGGACTGGACTATAAGGTGAACTGGACTATAAGGTGGACTGGACTATAAGGTGAACTGGACTAAGGTGAACTGGACTATAAGGTGGACTGGACTATAAGGTGAACTGGACTAAGGTGAACTGGACTATAAGGTGAACTGGACTATAAGGTGGACTGGACTATAAGGTGAACTGGACTATAAGGTGGACTGGACTATAAGGTGAACTGGACTATAAGGTGGACTGGACTATAAGGTGGACTGGACTATAAGGTGAACTGGACTATAAGGTGGACTGGACTATAAGGTGGACTGGACTATAAGGTGGACTGGACTATAAGGTGAACTGGACTATAAGGTGGACTGGACTATAAGGTGGACTGGACTAAGGTGAACTGGACTATAAGGTGAAGTGGACTATAAGGTGAACTGGACTATAAGGTGGACTGGACTATAAGGTGAACTGGACTATAAGGTGGACTGGACTATAAGGTGAAGTGGACTATAAGGTGGACTGGACTATGAATGGTTTTTATGAAGGTTTTTCATATATAAATCAAAATGATCAGATAAAAAGCCAAAATTATTAGATAAAAAGTTTAAATGATCAGATAAATTCCCAGTCAATAATCATTATCAGTATTAATCCATATATCAGTCCCACTGTGTTTTTTGTAGAACTAGTTAATATTATATTATTATTATGTTATTAATAGTTAATAAACAGTAACAATAACTGCCTCATGTCTAATAATCTACAACTACTCTAAGGTTATTTTATCACTTACAGACTTTTATTTTGAAGGACAGTATGGTACTGGTTTATATCATTTCCATTAACGTTCATATTTCCATAAACAGCTCTTCACGCTACAGCCTGTGAGTACTGTGTATAATCTGCATTTAATTTTTCAATCTTCAATTTTTCAAGCGCTTCCTCTTTGGGGGCGTTCAAATCTGCACCCAAGGCTCTCTCTCCCTTTACCATAATAGACTCTCATTATAAATGGTGCAGTAGCCCCCCCCTCCTAATACAAGACATAACAGCCCCCAGGGCACCAAGCACCACCCACAAGAGTGAATAAGTTTATAAAAAACACTCCTGACATGTGTACATGCAGCAGGAAGGTTCAGTAGGTAAAACACTAATGAGTTAAATATGACGATGTGAGGGTGGAATACTTTTACCACTGCTCATCACTTTACCTTCTGACCCTTACAACTTACATACGTTTATATTTTTTATTTTTTTAACGACATGTGATCCACCTTCATGCCTTCTAAATTAATTATTTTGACTTTTTAACCTTTTAATTTTGGCTCATGAGATAAAAATGATAAATTATGAGAAAAAAAGTAGAAATCATGAGATAAAAATGATAAATTATGAGAAAAAAGACAAAATTATGAGAAAAAGGTCAACATCATGAGGAAAAAAAAGTCCAAATTATAAGAAAAAAGTAAAAATTATGAGATAAAGTGAGAAAAAAAATGTAAATTATGAGGAAATAAGTCAAAATCATGAGGATAAAAAGTCTAAATTATGAGAAAAAAAGTAGAAATCATGAGATAAAAATGATAAATTATGAGGAAAAAAAGACAAAATTATGAGAAAAAGGTCAACATCATGAGGAAAAAAAGTCCAATTTATGAGAAAAAAAATCAAAATTATGAGATAAAGTGAGAAAAAAAATGTAAATTATGAGGAAAAAAGTCAAAATCATGATAAAAAGTCTTAATTCCCAGTCATTAAACACATCCAGAGTTAATCGTCATTGTGGTTTTTATAATAAATTAAAGTGTTTTCAGTGTCACCTTATAGTCCAGTAAATACACTAACCTTTACTTTCCTAAATGTCATGTTATTTCATATTTTATGGAAACGTCCATATCGTCCACACACTATTTCACACCCAACAAAACGACCATCACCATTTTTAACTCTGCTTTTCAGAGCTTCCATTCGCCAACGCTCACGGTCGCAGTTATCGAACCTAGTCCCTGAATCTTCAGTTCCTATTGTTGGAGGAGTGGACCCCAGAGTTTACTCTGTTCCAACACCAGCAGAAAAAACTAAGGTAAGAACTTCTGGAACTGACTTATACCTTGGTCTATATGTGGGTGGTTACGTACTGCTGGGGTGTTCACATTTTAACACAAGAAAAGAGATGACATTTATTTAAAAATGAACAAAAAGAAATGAAATTAATGAAAAAATTAACAAAATGGGACACAATTTATTTAAAAATGAACAAAAAAAGATGAAATTAATGAAAAAATTAACAAAATGGGACACAATTTATTTAAAAATGAACAAAAAAAGATGAAATTAATGAAAAAATTAACAAAATGGGACACAATTTATTTAAAAATGAACAAAAAAAGATGAAATTAATGAAAAAATGTACAAAATGGGACACAATTTATTTAAAAATGAACAAAAAAAGATGAAATTAATGAAAAAAATGAGATGAAAACAAGCATGTGCATGTGTGTTACTGTGTGTTATTGTGTGGTATTGTGTGTTATTATATGTTATTGTGTGTTATTGTGTGTTATTGTGTGTTATTGTGTGTTATTGTGTGTTATTGTGTGTTATTGTGTGTTATTGTGTGTTATTATATGTTATTGTGTGTTATTGTGTGTCCACTCATGTGCTCAGGACCCTGAGGAAGAGGAGGAGGAAGTGGTGGAACCCGCTCCAGTGTCCAGGATCCTTAAATATAACATTCCTGAATGGCCGTACATGTTGGTTGGTTCTATCGGTGCTGCAGTAAATGGAGGAGTCAGTCCAGTGTATTCACTACTGTTCAGTCAAATATTGGCAGTAAGTCTGATTGACTACAGTTTGAATACAAAGTATGAGTGGAAACTGGGACATGATGATGATGATGATGATGATGATGATGATGATAATGATGATGATGATGATGATGATAATGACGATAACGATAATGATGATGATGATGATGATAATGATGATGATGATGATAATGACGATAACGATAATGATGATGATGATGATGATAATGATGATAATAATGATAATGATGATGATAATGATGATGATAATGATGATAATAATGATGATGATAATGATGATGATAATGATAATGATGATGATAATGATGATAATAATGATAATGATGATGATAATGATGATGATAATGATGATGATGATGATGATGATAATGATGATGATAATGATAATGATGATGATAATGATAATGATGATGATAATGATGATAATAATGATAATGATGATGATAATGATGATAATAATGATAATGATGATGATAATGATGATGATAATGATGATGATGATGATAATGATGATAATAATGATAATGATGATGATAATGATGATGATAATGATGATGATGATAATGATGATAATAATGATAATGATGATGATAATGATAATGAGGCTTAATAGGTTTGTTTAAAACACATAAGATAAGGGGAGGTCAGAGATAAAACTGTTCCATTTAACTGTGTTAAAAATGTTTAATCAAATTAATCATGATAATGGATGAATCTGTGTTAATTTTGACAGACATACTTTTTTATATACGTATATATTTTCTGGACTATAAGGTGCATTTAAAATACTTTAATTATCTCCAAAAACAGCAGTGCACCTTATATATGGATACATTCTGGTTGTGTTTCGTGACTGATAATTTTTACTTTTTATCTGATAGTTTTGACTTTTTATTTAATAATTTTGGACTTTTATCTAATAATTTTGACTTCAGTTAATGTGCCTGTAAAATAAGCCATTCATTGACAGTGTATGTTATAGTGCTTATACTATTGTACTTATATTTAAATTCAGGAGTTAATGGGTTAATGAACATTTATAATACTAGTGAGCAGAAGTATGAGCTTAGATATTATTTCTGTGTCAATATTTGATGTCATTACTAATAAATATGACATGAATAAGCATATGTACATGTTTGTGTGTTTACAGACTTTCTCACTGACAGACTCAGCGGCTCAGAGGAAGGAGATTGACAGTATATGTCTGTTTTTTGTGGTGGTGGGTGTGGTGTCTTTCTTCACTCAGATGTTACAGGTACAGTTAAACACAAACACACTTTTACCTTTGGTTCCAACAACAATGAGGGATAGAAATGTCCCCATAAGGAAGTGGGACAACATTTGTTACATCATCAGCAGTGTTTTATAACATATATATATAATATATAACCTCACTGAGTAAAAGTACTTCATTAATGTACTTAACTAGATTTTTAGGTATCTGTACTTTAGTATTTATTTTTCTGGAAACCTTTTACTTTTACTTCCTACATTTATATATTTATACTCTTTACATTTATATAAATATATGTACTTTATACTCTTTACATTTATATAAATATTTGTACTTTATACTCTTTACATTTATATAAATATATGTACTTTATACTCTTTACATTTATATAAATATATGTACTTTATACTCTTTACATTTATATAAATATATGTACTTTATACTCTTTACATTTATATAAATATTTGTACTTTATACTCTTTACATTTATATAAATATATGTACTTTATACTCTTTACATTTATATAAATATATGTACTTTATACTCTTTACATTTATATAAATATTTGCACTTTATATTCTTTACATTTATATAAATATATGTACTTTATACTCTTTACATTTATATAAATATTTGTACTTTATACTCTTTACATTTATATAAATATATGTACTTTATACTCTTTACATTTATATAAATATATGTACTTTATACTCTTTACATTTATATAAATATTTGTACTTTATACTCTTTACATTTATATAAATATATGTACTTTATACTCTTTACATTTATATAAATATATGTACTTTATACTCTTTACATTTATATAAATATTTGTACTTTATATTCTTTACATTCTAATAATATTCTCAGTACTTTTTCAGTCTAAACAGATGTAACAGTATTAAACCATTGCAGACAAACTGTGACTTTATATATTATATTATTATTATTATTATCTCAGTATTTTGTGTCCAGTTTAAGGCTGGTACAGCCCTTCACCTTAGCCCCTCCCCTCTGTTTAATTAAGCATAGGGGTGACACTAGCCCTTCCATGTGAATGACCTGGGGTTCAGCCTGAAGCCTCGTTTATTCCCTCTGTTAATTACGGGAACAAACAGTTTCATCTGGTTCTGGAGGTAGTTCCATCTGTCCGTTTGTCTGATGGTCAAGACCTTAGTATGTGAGTGAGAAACACAGCAGAGTGTTTACAACACTTTAGAACAATGACCCACTAGGATTCACCATTAATGACACCAGTTCACCATTAATGACACCAGTTCACCATTAATGACACCAGTTCACCATTAATGACACCAGTTCACCATTAATGACACCAGTTCACCATTAATGACACCAGTTCACCATTAATGACACCAGTTCACCATTAATGACACCAGTTCACCATTAATGACACCAATTCACCACCACTGACACCAGTTCACCACCATTGACACCAGTTCACCACCATTGACACCAGTTCACCACCACTGACACCAGTTCACCACCACTGACACCAGTTCACCACCATTGATACCAGTTCACCACCATTGACACCAGTTCACCACCATTGACACCAGTTCACCACCATTGACACCAGTTCACCACCACTGACACCAGTTCACCACCATTGATACCAGTTCACCACCACTGACACCAGTTCACCACCACTGACACCAGTTCACCACCATTGACACCAGTTCACCACCATTGATACCAGTTCACCATTAATGACACCAGTTCACCACCACTGACACCAGCTCACCACCACTGACACCAGCTCACCACCACTGACACCAGTTCACCGCCACTGACACCAGTTCACCGCCACTGACACCAGTTCACCACCACTGACACCAGCTCACCACCATTGATACCAGTTCACCATTAATGACACCAGCTCACCACCACTGACACCAGTTCACCGCCACTGACACCAGTTCACCGCCACTGACACCAGTTCACCACCATTGACACCAGTTCACCGCCACTGACACCAGTTCACCACCATTGACACCAGTTCACCACCATTGACACTGGTCCATTGACATGTAATTCACTGCTTCAATAGACATTATGTTTCTTGAACCCTCGTTATCGCCCCCTAGAGGATTTTAAACACATCCATAACACAGAGACGCTCCTGGAGCAACGTAAAGACAAAGTTTGTCCATGAGTCTTTAGTCAGACTGTGGTTTTATTTCTAACCTGCTACTGTTGACTTATTTAAATTAAACCCATGGTTCTGACCCACTGCAGGTACTAGTTTACTACTGACATCATGTGACAGAACATATTTGTTCCACAGGGATATTCCTTCTCTAAGTCGGGGGAGCTGCTGACCCGTAGGCTGCGGCGCCTGGGCTTCCACGCCATGTTGGGTCAAGAGGTCGGCTGGTTCGACGACCACAGGAACAGTCCTGGAGCGCTGACCACACGTCTGGCCACCGACGCATCACAGGTTCAAGGGGTGAGTGACAGATGATTCTAGTCTGACAGTAACCACCCACCAACAACAACAACAACAACAACAACACCAACAACAACAACAAACTACTAATTTATCTAATTCTCTACAGACTGGTTTATCTATTTTAAGACCATGGTGTCATCTGTGACGCAGTTTTACATCCATTGTTTACACCATTTCAAAAATACAAATGTTACCTTTTAGTTTTGTTTTTTATCCTATAACGCATAAGGCGTTGGCTGAGGGGGAGGGGTGGAAGTGGGCGGAGCTTAAAGCACCAGAATGAGAAAGAGATTTTTATGATTTAACTGTGAGATTATGAGATAAAAAGTGAAAATTATGAGGAAAAAAGTGAAAATTATGACATAAAAAATGTAATTATTAGATAAAAAGTGAACATTTTTAGATCCAAAGTGAAAATTATGAGATAAAAATACTAAATTATGAGATAAAAATACTAAATTATGAGATAAAAAGTGTAAATTCCCAGTCACTAACCGTTTTCACAACGGTTGTTTTCTTTCCGTGTATGTTGTGAAGTGTCCAAATGTGTTTTCTGTAAATTGACGTCTTGAGAGGCTGAAGACAAATTTCCACCATGTTGGATAATAAAGTTTTCTTAACTTATTTTAGTCTCACTGTGGTGTTTGGAGTAAATTAAAGTTTTTTCAGTGTTACCTTATAGTCCAGAAAATACAGTAACCTTTAGTTTCCCAAATGTCATTTCATTTCCAAATATTGTAAGAACACGTCCAAATCGTCCATATGTAATTTTACGCTCATGCTCTAATCCAGTGTTTGTTAAACCCAGTCCTCGATGTCCTGCATGTTTTATAAACTTCTATCACATCTAAGTTCAATTAATGATAAACTGTTCAGAAGACTGATAATGATGTCATGGTTTCCAAGTGAGAGAGAGAGAGAGAGAGAGAGTGTGTTTATTTATTTATTATAAAAAAGTTTTTTTTTTAATTATTTTATTTAGTTTTTTTTTATTTATTAAATTTATTTATTTATTTTAAAATAAAGAGGGAGATTGTTTTTTCTTTTTTTAATTTAAAAAAATGTTTTAGATTTTTTAAAATGTTTTTCTTTAAAATTAATTTTTTATTAAAAATATTTTTTTAAAAACTGGTTTCATTTACTTAAATATATTTTATTTTTCAAAAAGGGAGTGGGGGATTTAAAAAAAATTCTTTATTTTAAAAACATTTTATTTTTTAAATCTACTTTTTAATTGTTATTTATTTAATTAAAATAATAATTATTTTAAAAATGATTTAGATTTTTTTTTTTTTTATTAAATTATTTTTATTTCCTCTTTTAAAAAATTTATTTTAAAATAAAGAGGGAGATTTATTTTCTTTTTTTAATTTAAAAAAATGTTTTAGATTTTTTTAAACGTTTTTCTTTAAAATTAATTTTTAATTAAAATATGTTTTAAAAACTGGTTTCGTTTACTTAAATATATTTTATTTTTCAAAAAGGGAGAGGGGGATTTAAAAATAAATTCTTTATTTTAAAAACATTTTATTTTTTAAATGTACTTTTTAATTGTTATTTATTTAATTAAACTAATAATTATTTTAAAAATGATTTAGATTATTTTATTTGTTATTTATTTTTTTATTTATTAAATTATTTTTATTTCCTTTTTAAAAAAAATTATTTTAAAATAAAGAGGGAGATATCTTTTCTTTTTTTAATTTAAAAAATGTTTTTGATTTTGAAAATGTTTTTCTTTAAAATTAATTTTTAATTAAAAATATGTTTTAAAAACTGGTTTTATTTACTTAAATATATTTTATTTTTAAAAAAGGGAGAGGGGGATTTAAAAATAAATTCTTTATTTTAAAAACATTTTATTTTTTAAATGTACTTTTTAATTGTTATTTATTTAATTAAAATAATTATTTTAAAAATGATTTAGATTATTTTATTTGTTATTTAGAATGATCTATTTATAAAGAAAAAGAAGAAAAAAGGTCAGTATCTAAAACAGGACACTGTTCTAAGCTCAGTGTGTCGCTGTCGTCCCCAGGCCACCGGATCACAGATCGGCATGATCGTCAACTCTCTGACCAACATTGGCGTGGCCGTCCTCATGTCCTTCTATTTCAGCTGGAAGCTCACCATGCTGATCATCTGCTTCCTGCCCTTCATCGCTCTGTCCGGTGCCTTCCAGGCCAAGATGCTCACAGGTTTTGCCAAACAGGACAAGGAGGCCATGGAGGCGGCAGGACGGGTACTTTATTCTGGAACACATGACTAATGATGATGATCATGATTAATTATAACTCCGCCCATTTGGTCCTTGAAACACAGTTGATTAGATGAATGTTTAATGATCCTTATGGGATAAAGAGTGTCTTCAGTGCAGCAGCAGAAAATAGGACGTAGATAAGAACAGACACTTTATGTGTGTTCACTTATCACATAAAACATCACTTACATTCTACTGCTGTCCAGGTGTGTCTTCCTTTACTGGTGTCCACAGGTGGAAGTAACTCAATAAAACTACTTAGTTACTCTACTTAGATTTTTTACATATCTGTACTTTCTATGAGTATTTATTTTTCTGTCAATTTTTGACTTTTATATAAATATCTTTATTCTGTGAATGGTCTGTGGGTGACCTATCACCATGGTAACTGTGGGTGACCCATCGCCACGGTAACTGTGGGTGACCCATCACCAAGGTAACTGTGGGTGACCCATCACCATGGTAACTGTGGGTGACCCATCACCAAGGTAACTGTGGGTGACCCATCACCACGGTAACTGTGGGTGACCCATCACCAAGGTAACTGTGGGTGACCCATCACCATGGTAACTGTGGGTGACCCATCACCAAGGTAACTGTGGGTGACCCATCACCATGGTAACTGTGGGTGACCCATCACCATGGTAACTGTGGGTGACCCATCACCAAGGTAACTGTGGGTGACCCATCACCAAGGTAACTGTGGGTGACCCATCACCAAGGTAACTGTGGGTGACCCATCACCAAGGTAACTGTGGGTGACCCATCACCATGGTAACTGTGGGTGACCCATCACCATGGTAACTGTGGGTGACCCATCACCAAGGTAACTGTGGGTGACCCATCACCATGGTAACTGTGGGTGACCCATCACCATGGTAACTGTGGGTGACCCATCACCAAGGTAACTGTGGGTGACCCATCACCATGGTAACTGTGGGTGACCCATCACCATGGTAACTGTGGGTGACCCATCACCAAGGTAACTGTGGGTGACCCATCACCAAGGTAACTGTGGGTGACCCATCACCATGGTAACTGTGGGTGACCCATCACCAAGGTAACTGTGGGTGACCCATCACCATGGTAACTGTGGGTGACCCATCACCATGGTAACTGTGGGTGACCCATCACCATGGTAACTGTGGGTGACCCATCACCATGGTAACTGTGGGTGACCCATCACCATGGTAACTGTGGGTGACCCATCACCACGGTAACTGTGGGTGACCCATCACCAAGGTAACTGTGGGTGACCCATCACCACGTTAACTGTGGGTGACCCATCACCACGGTAACTGTGGGTGACCCATCACCACGGTAACTGTGGGTGACCCATCACCACGGTAACTGTGGGTGACCTATCACCACGGTAACTGTGGGTGACCCATCACCACGGTAAATGTGGGTGACCCATCACCACGGTAACTGTGGGTGAGCCTTCACCACGGTAACTGTGGGTGACCCATCGCCACGGTAACTGTGGGTGACCTATCACCACGGTAACTGTGGGTGACCTATCACCACGGTAACTGTGGGTGACCCATCGCCACGGTAACTGTGGGTGACCTATCACCACGGTAACTGTGGGTGACCCATCACCACGGTAACTGTGGGTGAGCCTTCACCACGGTAACTGTGGGTGACCCATCGCCACGGTAACTGTGGGTGACCCATCGCCACGGTAACTGTGGGTGACCCATCGCCACGGTAACTGTGGGTGACCCATCGCCACGGTAACTGTGGGTGACCCATCACCTTGGTAACTGTGGGTGACCCATCACCTTGGTAACTGTGGGTGACCCATCACCACGTTAACTGTGGGTGACCCATCACCTTGGTAACTGTGGGTGACCCATCACCTTGGTAATTGTGGGTGACCCATCACCTTGGTAACTGTGGGTGACCCATCACCTTGGTAACTGTGGGTGACCCATCACCACGTTAACTGTGGGTGACCCATCACCTTGGTAACTGTGGGTGACCCATCACCACGGTAACTGTGGGTGACCCATCACCATGGTAACTGTGGGTGACCCATCACCATGGTAACAGATTCCAAAAGGACCAAAGTGGTTTTCAGTGGAATGACACCTTTAAAGTTGTCGGTGTATTTTGTAATAATTTTGTTTAACTTTAATAACTTCTGACCAGATGCAGGTGTTTATGTGACAACAGGACGATAACGTTTTCACATTTAGGTGGTTTATTCTAAAAATGTGGTGTAACAGTCCTTTAATTTCTTGACAGATTTCCGGTGAGGCTTTAAACAATATTCGCACCATCGCCGGTCTGGGGAAGGAGAGGAGTTTTGTGGAAATGTACGAGGCCCAGCTGGACGCTCCCTACCACGCGTCTATAAAGAAGGCAAACGTATACGGAGCCTGTTACGGCTTCGCCCAGTGTGTCGTCTTCTTGACCAACTCTGCGTCCTATAGATTCGGAGGTTACCTGGTACAACAGGAGGGGCTGCACTTCAGCCTGGTGTTCAGGTGAGACACTTCCAATGACTTTAAGCCTTTAAAGCATAGGTGTCAAACTCAACAAAAAAATAAACAATAAACAAACAAAATAATGAGTAACATGGACAAAGCAACACACAAACGGAACAAAATGAAAGAAAAAAATAAAAAAATGTAGAAAAATAAACAAATTGTGCAACACACTGAACAAAAACTAATGTTTGCAAAATTATAAACAACATAGAAAAACCACAGTGGTTATTTTTGTCAACATGTTTCATTTTCTTACTGACGGGTAAATACGACACCTATAAGACATTAGAACATGTCCAAATATTATACAATCATAACAGTATCATCTTATCTATGGAGTCCACCTCAGGTAAAGGTACATTATTCGTCCTCTGTATTTTAACAAATCCTTCATGCCATTGGGGCAGCTGTAAGGAGCAGTGGGCACCCATGGGCGGCGCCCGGGGACCCATGTCCAGCTGTAGAACCAGACTAATGTTTTTGGGTGATGGAGGAAACCCCTCCAGACACAGGGAGAGTAACATGTAAACTCCACACAGAAAGGTCTGCACAGTCCCAGAATCGAACTGGGGCCTGTGAGGCAAGAGTGCTACCCGCTCAGCCGCCAAGCGTGGGTTTGAGTCCCTTTTCCTTTTTCAGTTGACGCCAGTGTTGGACAGTCGTAGTGATTCCCACCCTTGTCCTGTTCCGCTCTTCGCTCCTCTTCCTCATGGTCGTAACTTTTTCAAACAGTCGTCTTTTCTGCCACAACTGTTTATGTGAATGAGCAGAAGGGGGGAGGGGTTAGGGGGTGGGACTGATATTTGATGGACGTATCAGGAGTCAATCAGTGTAAAGATGATCAGTAAATGTCCTGCACTTCTACAGTTCTCTTACATTCACCCATTCACATACACTTATACACAGGTTCTGTCAGTCCTACTGGGTTCAGTGTCTTTGTCCAAGGACACTTGGACACATGGACAGACAGAGCCAGGACATGAACCGTCGACCCTTCAGTCATTGGACGACCCGCTCTACCAACTGAACCACATTAGTTTATTTATATTTGGCAGCTAAGTAACCAATCAGAAGCAGAGGATGTGCTGTGACCAGAGACTGAGCTGTCCGTCAAACAGAACTAAACCAATAGTAATCTACCAAAGGAAGTCCCGCCCCCACCAGCCTCATTCGTGTCAAAACCACAATCAAAAAGTCAGGGAGCGCAAACGAAAAGACCGGAGTCGTAATAAAGAAAAAAAACAAAAGTGAGAAAAATGTGAAGGCAAAAATATATTTACATGAACTGTGTGTGTTTTCATTCGTCTATTTTTCATTAGATTTTTTCTCTGTTATTCAACGTTCCTCTAGAATGTTCTGACTTTGAATGGACGTTCCCAGCATTCTGTGGGTGGATTTTTGTAGATAACCGCCCGCTGAGCCATTAACGCCCGCTGCCAATGGCAACAAGTTTTGTCACTTCAGATTCACAGTACCGTATCACTCCGCACGTAGTTCGGCCACTTTGAAAGTAAATATTGTCTACGTTGTATTTTATCCAGTTTGTTAGAGTAGTCTACGGAGGTTTTATCAGATCAGAGGCAGCGGTGGGTAGATGGTAGCATGTACAGTAGTCTATACAGTGACAGTGGAGTGTTGCTTAGCAACAACAATAACGTTCCAACTGGACTACTTTTTCTGGACAGAAGCCATCGTCTGTATGAATAAACTCTTAATCGTTTTGCTAAACAATTGTCTGTCTTTTCTCAAAATAAACAATAATAATCTGTAATAACCTGTAGATTTTATATTATTTTATATTATATGTGTTCTATATGAACAATGGAAATAAAGCTCTGTCTGATTCTGATTCTAGAATAAGTGGGTTAATGTAATTGCCCACAGATGAACACCCCCCCCTCCGTCTTCTTACTTAGATTTTTTTATTTTTTTATTTGGTATTTTGAATTGACATTTTTTGCTTGCACTTTTAAAAATCTGCTTTGTGTTTATTAACCCTATATAAACCCTATATAAACCCTATATAACCCTAACCATCAAACACCATACGGACAACGTTGATGCGGTCAACCATCGGTCGGTTAACGTCCTTCTGGTTTCTATGTTTATCATCCCCTAGCCCCCTCCCCTGCCCCCCCCCCCCTTTTTCCTTTATTTGGGTTCACTATCAATTAATAATATCACTATTATTATTATTTTTATTAATACTATTATTATTCTTATACTATTATTATTATCATTGTTTGTTATTGTTATTAGGGATATTGTTATGACTATGGTCTGTATTATCTTTATCATTATTAATATTAATATATTATTATTATTAATATTATTATCACTATCATTAACACTATCACCAATATTGTCAATATTATGACTGTGTGGATCATTGCAATGTATTTATATTATTATTATTATTATATTTTTTATTATTATAATTTTGTATGTGCTTGTTTACGTTGTTGTACTTTTGTATATTTCCAAGTGTTATGTGTTTTTTGGTTCCGATGGCCTTATGCATGCTGCCATCTTGCCTGTTTTTCTTTGCATGCTATTATTATGTTATATTATGTCATTATATTGCATTATTAATCAATTCTTCCGTTTCATTGCCTTGCCTTATAATTACTACTAGGTTGAACATCAACACACCGTTATACACCTATATATGTAACTATGATAATATTTACAATATATGCCATTTAGTTCATCATTTTACCTCTATCCTCCATCAATATCCCTTATTAAATAATTATAACGACCCACATTTGATTCACCATTACACCTCACACCCTCCCCTGGTGCCTAGGTAACACATAATAGACTTTTCTCCGGGACCCCAAACACAATACAACAGACGAATAATAAAACATATTGTTTAAAACAAATTTAAAATAAAAAACTTTCTGAAATAATACCCGGTTAAAGGAGAGGGACGGAGGGGCTCGTACAGTAGGCCAGTGCTATAAAGGTCTAATTGACCCCTACCCTAACCCTACCCTAACCCTAACCCTAACCATTAAACACCATACGGACAACGTTGATGCGGTCAACCATCGGTCAGTTAACGTCCTTCTGGTTTGTATGTTTATCATCCATAGGAAATAAAAAGAAGCAGTGGTTTTTCTTTTTTTTTTTTTCCACTGTCTCTTCAGGCTGATGTCTTATCTGTTTTTACCAGAGCTATGGACAAAGCTCAGCAGTCATATTTCCTCAGGTTAGGAACAGAATCAGTGTGTGCTTGGTGTAAAAGCAGATATGTTTGGCTGGCAGGGTCATCTCTGCCATCGTTACCAGCGGCACAGCCCTTGGCAGAGCGTCCTCCTACACTCCAGACTACGCCAAAGCCAAGATTTCAGCAGCTCGTTTCTTCCAGCTCCTCGACCGAGTGCCTCTTATCAGAGTGTACAGCGACACAGGAGACAAATGGGTATGTGGGCATCGTGTTATCCTCCATGTTACACAACACCATCCTTATTGTGTAAAAAAATGAACCTTTTCATGATGAATTCAAAGATGAAATCCAGATAGAATGAGTGATTCTGTTGTTGCTATAAAACCGTTTGTATCATATTAGTTACACCAGGTTCTGACACGTGTTCTGTCCCCTGGTGGTAATGGTCCCACTGAAGCCACTTTATCCTTTTTGCTTTTTTCACTATTCTTCTGCATATTCTGTCCTACAGTAAAAAAGACACTAACTGTATTTATGGTAAAAAATAGTAACTGTGTTTTTTCCAACATTTAAATCATTCTTTATCATGTAATAAAATATTTAATCTCAAATGTCTGTGGTTTTGTATAAAATAGTCAGTGTTTGTTCAGTAACTGTTAAAGTACGAGTAAAATTAAACACAAAGACACTAAAGACCATTACTGTGTTCTTACTAATGTCCATTTAGGACCCTGCTGGTCTATAAGGTAGACTGGACTATAAGGTGAACTGGACTATAAGGTGGACCGGACTATAAGGTGGACCGGACTATAAGGTGGACCGGACTATAAGGTGGACCGGACTATAAGGCAAACTGGACTATAAGGCAAACCGGACTATAAGGTGGACTGGACTATAAGGTGGACCGGACTATAAGGTGGACCGGACTATAAGGTGGACCGGACTATAAGGTGGACCGGACTATAAGGTGGACCGGACTATAAGGTGGACCGGACTATAAGGTGGACCGGACTATAAGGTGGACCGGACTATAAGGCAAACTGGACTATAAGGCAAACCGGACTATAAGGTGGACCGGACTATAAGGCAAACTGGACTATAAGGCAAACCGGACTATAAGGCAAACCGGACTATAAGGTGGACTGGACTATAAGGTGGACCGGACTATAAGGTGGACCGGACTATAAGGTGGACCGGACTATAAGGCAAACTGGACTATAAGGTGGACCGGACTATAAGGTGGACCGGACTATAAGGTGGACCGGACTATAAGGTGGACCGGACTATAAGGCAAACTGGACTATAAGGCAAACCGGACTATAAGGCAAACCGGACTATAAGGTGGACTGGACTATAAGGTGGACCGGACTATAAGGCAAACTGGACTATAAGGCAAACTGGACTATAAGGTGGACCGGACTATAAGGTGGATCGGACTATAAGGTGGACCGGACTATAAGGTGGACCGGACTATAAGGTGGACCGGACTATAAGGTGGACTGGACTATAAGGTGGACTGGACTATAAGGTGGACTGGACTAGGTTCATTCAGATAAAGTCTAAATTCCCAGTCACTAATCACTATCAGTATTAATCCATATATCAGTCCCACTGTGTTTTTTTGTAGAACTAGTTAATATATTATTATTATGTTATTAACAGTAACAATTACTGAGTCATGTCCAATAATCTACAACTACTGGGACTGAACAACAACTACTGTAAGGTTATTTTATCACTTACTGACTTTTATTTTGAAGGACAGAATACCACTGTGGTTGTTTTTAAATACTTTATAATTACATGTTCATTGTTAATGTTCCCTTTGGGGCCAAATGCATTATTCAAATCAGTGGTGAAACCCCACCCCCTTGCACACATTTGACCTGATTGGCTCGACAGTATTTCTTATTATTTTGAAAACACATTTCTGGTGACTCTGACCATGACCTTTGACCTACATTCAGTAAAATGTAATGGCATCGTTTCTGGACCATGTTTCCAGTAGTTTTTGCGTAAAGCTGCTTACAAACAAAACAAAACACAATCCTCCTCTCCAGGGTAACAAAATGAGATGCCAACTTTTTAAATGTATTTTTTACATAGTTTTTAACTGTTGCATTTGACTTTTTTTTCCCATTTGTTGAACAAACATAAATATATAGACACACAGAGATGTATATCAAATCAAACTTAACACTGTACAGTCTACATACAACAAACCCCGCCCCCTCAGGCACATTTGACCTATTACTTATCATTGCAAAAACATATTTTTGGTGAATGTGACCTTTGACCTACATTCACCACAATTTAATGGGCTCTATCCTGGACCACCTCAGATGTAAATCCAGTAGATTTTGCATAAAGTTGCTTCCAGACATTACAAATCATATAAAATCTGTGATCTTGTCCAATCATGACGACATCATTATCAGTTTTTGTCATAAAGACGAAAACAGGTTGGACGAGCTGATCAGGGTTAGGGTTAGGGTTGACACGGTGGTTGATGCCGACCTTCAGACGGTTCAAAAGCACTTTTTTTAGTATAATTTATTGTATTTTAACTCAGTAGTAATTTAGTTTTTAACCCTTTGTTGGTCAGCTCAACCGTTTGGTAGAGGTAACTTTGAACTCTGATATCTAATCTAAATTTAAATCCTTTGACACTAAACTTCTTGGGCAGTCAATGATATGTTGAGCTCATGTTGTTAGTATTTACACCACCAACGAAGAAGATTATAACCGTGACAACACCTCTGCTATGATCTTTTTTTTAGACACAAAATCGCAGGCACGTTTGATTTCTTTTTTCCATTTCATTAACTTTTACAGAGTATTTTACACAAATAATCCTCATGTTTTATAAATACTTTGGTATTCATGTAATAATTTTTTTAAACATGCTAAACCAAACGCTGAAATGCTAATTGCTAATGCTAATTGCTAATGATACGAACAACATAAAGAGTTAATTCATCTAATTTGAACCAAGTCACAAATTATGTTGTAAGATTAGTAAAGGAATAATGTTTGAGTTTTTCAGTAAAAGAAAAAAACCATCTATTTTTAATGTTATTATAGTTCCTGTGAGGTGGAAAAAGCAAAAAAAAAAGGATAGTGATTTTTGTAGTGTGACCAACAATGGGTCCATCTATCCATAACATTACCATGTTAAAACACCAACATATCAGGTTCTCAGATGTAGACCACATGTTAAAAACAAAAATTCAATATGGCGTCAGAAATGGCTGAAATTGGCCTCGTTTCATTTTCTGTCTCCTTCTACATGCCACAATTTACAACCATTTGTTAAGAATTGGTGAAAAGTGAAAATGTGCATGAACTAGGGTTGTCAAAAAAATCGATTTTAGATACTAAATCGATATTGACCCTTGGTATCTAATTAGATACTAAGTTGCTGGAAAATCGATTTTTGTTTTTATGGCGCGTCGGCGCTTTTTTGTAGCGGGTAACGTTAAGAATTGTAAACAGGCATCAACGCGGTCAGCTCTGGCACAGCCGTAATGCCGGCGTGTAAGTTAAAGTCTCTTTTTTTCTCCAGCTGCCTCTGACAGCACACGGGATGACGCCAGTGCGACCACAGACCTATACACTATTTCTATAGGTCTGTGATTGGACCATCCGATGTAACTTTGCTTTTAAAGGCCTCGATATAGTCGAACGTTTATGCGCGCGGGCGGCGGCCAGGCGGTAGCGCATAGTATCACGTTACCACCACGGAGGCCACCGTGAGCATGTCAGCCTATCATTTTTGACGTGCGCGCTGCTAGTCCCGTATGGCAAGACAAAGTGTTCACATAGCCACGCGTTGTCTTTATTATATCATGCGTTACAGGACGCGCTCTGGTACGTGCACTGGCGTGCACAATGGCACGCATTCTAGAACGCGTTCTAGAACGCATTCTGTAACGCGTTCTGTAACGCGTGATATAATAAAGACAACGCGTGGCTATGTGAACACTTTGGCTTGCCATAGTCCCGCAAGGGGTCCGCGGTGGTCACATGATGCAATACGCTGCCACCCGCTCGACCATAAAGAGTCTTACAGTTAGCACTGCAGAAGGGCTTGAACAAAAAGATAGACCTACCTTAACTTGCCAAGAGATAGACATGCATTTATTCTGCACCCGCACTCACTACCTTTTTTTAACAGTCCATGGAGGACATTTTAAAAGGAATCCCTCACATCTCCAGTATCGAAATAGTATCGAGTATTATCCTCAGTATCGGTATCAAGTTGGAAATTTTAGTATCGTGACAACACTAGCATGAACACAGACAAACCGTTAAACCAAAGCGACTCTTCAGAGGGTAAGGGGTTTAAAGTGTTAAAATGTTTAGTTTGTTTAGTTAAAATTCCCTAAATGTGAACATTGTGACCAGTTTCCACAGGGTTAATTATTTGCAGTTGGTCAAAGACAATGGATGCATGAACTGAACACCTTTTTGTTTTTCAGGAAAACTTCCAGGGAAACATCGAGTTCATCGACTGTAAGTTCACGTACCCGACCAGACCAGACATCCAGGTCCTAAATGGACTGAACGTGGCGGTGAAACCCGGCCAGACGCTGGCCTTCGTGGGCAGCAGCGGCTGTGGGAAAAGCACCAGCGTGCAGCTTTTGGAAAGGTTTTATGATCCTGACCATGGCAAAGTGGTGAGCAGTGTGAACACGAGTACACAACTGAAGCCCACATGTTATTATTACTACATTTCTATTTGATTTATTCATTCATTTATTAGTATCAATTCAATTATACTTATTTAAATGATAAAAATGGCATATACAAAAGTCAGATAAAAAGTTTAAATTATGAAAAATCAGAAAAATTTCAAAAGTATCTAAAAATAAATCCTTTAAAAGTGAGTTATTGTGTAGATCATGTGTTTAATCAGGTCACAGTTCCTCAGTTTAGTGGATATGAGCAGGAAATAGAACAAAAATAAACAACATTTTAGATTAAAGTCATAAATGGAAGAATTAAAAAAGGGCAGTATCATTAGAATAAAAAAAAAAGGCCAGTATTTCATTAAAAACACTGGACTGTTAGTCTAAACAAAGCTTATTAAAAGAATGCAACGAAGCAGTGAATTTCCAGAGCGTCTAAAGGTGCATTCACACTGACAGTGACAGTCACCTGTGGTCGCTCAGTTCACTCAGTGGGCGTGGCTTGTGGAAGTTGTTTCTACATGAGTGTAGGAAGCGATAAGGGGGCGGGGCTTAAAGCTGCGGCACAGATGTTGTCAGACCAGACGACACATCATGACAGTTATTATTGTTTTAACGACTGTAATAATTTATCTAAACTATATAATTAATGATTAAATGAGTGATTCTAATAAATGAACCAGTCATTATGTGATCGTCATATTTAATCATTATGTATTTATTTAGTTTGTTTGGACAAATAAGTAGGAGTTTATTTTGAAGGGAAACATGTGTAGTCTATATATATATATATATATATATATATATATATATATATATATATATAGTATAAACAATGCTAAGCATGCACCAAGATAGAATAAGCTAAAAATAAATATAGTAAAAATATGTAATGTGTAAGTCAGTGCAAAGTAGACAGAGGTTTTATGTTGGTCATGTGTCCAGTGTTGGCTGCTGTACTTAGTGCTGGGGAGTGTGCTGTACTTAGTGCTGGGGAGTCTGATTAAGTCCCTTGGTGTTCAGCAGCCTGGTGGCCGAAGGGAAGAACTGGACAAAGTCGGTCACATGACCTCCTTAACGAACCACAGACCATAATTATCACTTTCTCCTCCATGATCGACTCTTCTTCTCCTGTATTTTTTTTCCCGCTTTAAGAATCCAGATCGGCTCGTGATTGGCTGTCACCAGGGTCGTGCCCTTCCTCATTTGCATAAAGTTGAAATTTCTCAACTTTTCCTCGTTGCTCATTTCATGTCGCTATCGCCTGAATCACCAGCGGACATTGAAAATGAATGGCAGCTCGTTACTCAGATCACCCCTGTCGATTTCGGGGTGAATGCACCTTAACTCTGCACTGGACAATCGACTGTCGTGGTCTTTGTCCTCAGACGTCCATGTAGACCACTAACTGTGGACACACTATCTGAGGACATGAAGACCTCAGGACACTCTTTCGGGACCCTCTACTTACTACCACTGAAGTGTGATGTTGTTTAAACTTTACAAGAGTTAGTCTGAAAATAGTTTAGTGTTTGTTAACACAGTCTGGCTTAAGTCGACTTATCTGTCAATAAAGTCGCGTCGCGTTGACGTCATCACATTGTCAGCCGACAAACAACAGACACATGGCTAAAAAAACAAAACACAAAAAACAGACACATGTCTGTCCAGTAATGAGCAACTTGTATTAAAGTTATTGCAACGTAACAATGTCCACTGACACAAACATTTAACTGCAACAAAACAAAGGCTAACGTTAGCAAAGAGTTTTGTGTTAAATGTAACTGAACATTAGTCGGTGAACATATGTCTGCATTTGGTCTGGACCCACGGCTCTAAAACTGGACTGTCCACACGTCTGTCACACAGGTTAGCTAGCTAATGCTGCTGTATCACACAGGTTAGCTAGCTAATGCTGCTGTATAACACAGGTTAGCTAGCTAATGCTGCTGTATCACACAGTTTACCTAGCTAATGCTGCTGTATCACACAGGTTAGCTAGCTAATG
>CM035784.1:27138196-27175696 GCA_020466265.1 Siphamia tubifer
ATACTAATATTTGAATGTTTATAAAATGTTCATCCTAATATTTAAATATGAACTTACATGACATTTAAGAAACTAAAGGTTACTGTATTTACTGGATATATATATATATATATATATATATATATATACACTACTATATACCGGATGTGTTTAGTGACTTTTTTTATGATCATTGTGACTTTTTTTATGATCATTGTGACTTTTTTTATGATCATTGTGACTTCATACTCTTTTATAGAGATGTGATGAGATGTAATCAGGCGACATTTCTTGACGCCTTAAAATTCTGTCTTACAACATTAGTTATCCAGCAGCAGACAAGATGACGTCAGAAAATACTAGTATTACCTGGGTGTGATTTGCTGGAGGAACCCCCCCCTGGTTTTGGACATAGGGTTTGTTATGGTCCACTGATTTTCCTGCCCACATGCTTCTGGGCCTCAGGAGGCAGGGGTCCCACCTTAGCCAGTGTGGGGTTTGTGGGAGACCCTCTGACTGTGTGCATTAGACTGCTGTGTTTCCAGATGGGTCGGTGGGTTGCCCACATTGCGGGCACCCCAGGTACCTATTATATGTGGGCCGGTCCCTGCCCTGATGATACGGTTGAAGCGCCAGGGGAGAGGGCGCAGCGAGTCCAGGAAGTAACGAAGTGCAGACAGAGGGTCTGTTAAGGGGGGGGGAGGGGTCCTTATTCAGACCTCAACTTCCACAGTCAAGCACCAGATTTGATTTTGAAAAAAGGAGAAATATATAATTTTATTTATTTTATTGTAACTTTTAGAACATTTTCTTTTAGTTTTGATTTGTAATTTACTTTTCTTCAAACCTCGTCTCGATCTCGTGTCTCGTCTCAGCTCCAGTTCATTTTATAGACGAAGAATCTAAAAAATAATCCATTCATTGACTGTGCGTCTTATAGTGACTAAATATTATCATCAACGAACCTTTATCATGTGGTTCAAAAACAGTTTAGTCAAATTATGAGGTAAAGTCAAAACTAACCCTTAACTAACTAACTAACTAACTAACTAACCCTTAACTAACTAACTAACTAAGCACTAGCAGAATTAATCTGTGGTTTTTGCAGAACTATGTAATATCCAGTTGTAACACTTTATACTCCAAGGTGAAATAATGGTGTTAATTTAATGGTAAGGGTTAGTTTAGCAATGGATGTGACTATGTGACTTCACAGAAAAAACATGGTTCGGAATAAGGAGCGTGGAGCAAATGAAAAGCAGCAGACATTGAATATAGGTTAAAGAAAAGTGTATTAAATGATGCAAATAACAAAGGTACAAAAACAAAATAAGGCACAAAGGTACAAAAACAACAATTAGGGGAAAAACCCTTGAAATGTTAATTAAACAACAAAAGAAATAATAATATTACTGAGTGTTCATCAATTATGATCCTTGGGTAATTCACAGTTCAGTTTCTGTTATTCTTTCACAGTTCAGTTTTTTTTATAGTCCTTTTGGGAAAAGGCACCAATGTTCTAGGAAGGGAGGAAAAAAAAAACTGTCCAACGCAAAATGTCCGGAGGCACCGGGACAATTCATAAGGTCCTACCGGTAAAGGCTCGCCACCTCTTACAGAGGAATCAAAGGTTGATGGGGGGGGGGACCTGACCTAAAAACAAGGTCACACAACAAAAAGAAACATCAGTATCATTTCCTATATAACATATTTGTCCTTCATATAGTTACATAATACTTCTATGCACTATAAATGCATACATAATAAATACATTTCAGTTGCGCAATAATAATAATCATAAAATAATTGAAATATTTATCTCTGTCTAATGATGCGTGTTCATCACATTGCATTTTTAACAACATTCTTTAATTATAAACAAAAGGAGTAGCCAGAAAAAAACAGCCAAACAAACTTTTATATTTCTACTTTAAAATGTGAAGCATTTTAGACTCCAATTATACCAGCATATAATTGGCATCTATTTAATTCGCTAACCCGGAAGTAACGTTGACTGCAAATCTATGGGTTTCAGCGATGATCATGCTACTTCTGCCGATGTCGGACTGACGTCAAGACAGTTGGGCAACTCACCGTCGATTGTGAGGGTTTTATTTTGAAGTGTTTTCCACAGTTTCCTGTTTGACTTGTTCGCTCATTTGCCGTGAGACAGAGTCCATAACCAGAAACAGTGACAGGAAGTGTCCTTGGTGGCATCCCTTTTTTATCATAGCTCCTCCTTGTGGCTAAACCAATCAGGTGCGATAGGAGGCACAGGGATGATTGGGGGTGTGGAACATGGGTTACACAGTTCATGTACATTTTGTAGAATAGAACTTTTTCTTCACTCAAAAACAGACATTTTTGTCGTTGACATTATTTTATACATTTTTATCTTATTATTTATATTATTTTACTGGTGCGTCCCACTTTATCCCATATTAGGCTGACTGTGGCCCCTGAACTATTGCATCATTTAACAGGCCCCGCCTCCAATAACCTAGTTTTCATCTAAATATTTTCATTTATAATATAATCAAACACCTACTGCATGTTATTATGGAGGTTCAAAAGATTTTATGTTTTCTTTTTTGTACTCAAATTTCCCAGAAAATATATGACGAAAGACAAAAAATGTGGAGAAAAAAAAACAATCCTCGAAAATTCACCAAAAATAAACCACACCAATCCAAAACATATGCAATTAACTAGTTTAATCAACGCCTTAAACAACTGTTCCATTTAACTGTTTTAATCCACATTAATGTGTTAATTTTGACAGCCTTCTTACACACTGAAAAAAATTTAACATTGAATCAACTTAATAAATTCTTCAACAGGTCACACATAAAAACATCTAGTTGAGTCAAATTAAATTAAATTAAAATAATCCTCTGCAATTTAACTTGGTGTTTTTTCTGTGACCATAAAAAGTCCAAACATACAAAACAATACGTTCAAATGTCGACTAATGTCAGTTTTAGCTCAGTGTAAACATAACCTTAGGTGCTAATCAAGTGATGCAGCTGTTTGATATTCAGAGAACAGACACTTAATTATTATTATTATTATTATTATTATCAGCAGCAGTGTCTTTAACATATGAACTGAAGCTTTTCCTCCTCAGTGTGTGAACAAACGTCTGATCCACTGGAACATTCTAATGACACTAATCAATGCCTGATTGTCAAATTGACATAATTATACAGTTTTGTTCACACGTATGAGGTGGAAATGACAGCAGCTGCACCTTAACTCCTGACGCCCTGGACAAACACACACTGGTTATCATCAGATTGGACTTTTTTACCTCAACATTTTTACATTTTATCTCATTAGTTTGAATAATTATCTCATTAGTTTGAATAATTATCTCATAATTTTGACCTTTATCTCATATCTGTGACTTTTTATGTCATGATTTTCACTTTTTATCTGATAAATTTGACTTTATCACATCATTTGTGAGTTTTTATCTGATAATTGTAATGTTTCGAATATGAATGTCAAAAAAAAAAGAAGTAAACAAAATAAATTTTAAAAAATACAGCCGAAACAAATTTTTACAAAAAACAAATACAAAAATACTACACATAAAACATATTCGAAAAGGAGTGAAAAGAAGCATAGCTTATGAACTCTCACCCCTTTTCCCTAGAAATTAATTACAATAATAATCTTCCAAGTCCATACATATGTAAACACACATTCATACATATATACATACACATATATACATACATGTACACATATATCTTATAATAATACCTTATAATAATGTACCACTATATACACTTGTTATTTAAGTATTACATTTTCATACAATTATAATAAATGGTTCTTATTAATGAAACCATATAATATCTTTCAACTGCATTATATATTATCCCACATTTTTGAAAAGTAGTTCCATGTTTGTACCTGGACAGATTTGGACTTTTATCACTGTAGTAATGGAGCTGATTAGAACAGAAGCCAGAGGAAAATAACCAGTATTTACTGTGTTTTAAATCACACATCTAAGGCCTGCTCGTCAAATTGACATAATTGTACAGTTTTATCATCAGATTTGACTTTTTTCCCTAAAGATTTTTACATTTTATCTCATTAGTTTGAATAATTATCTCATTAGTTTGAATAATTATCTCATAATTTTTACTTTTTTTCCGTCACAATTTTGACCTTTATCTCATATCTGTGACTTTTTATGTCATAATTTTCACTTTTTATCTGATAAATTTGACTTTATCACATCATTTGTGAGTTTTTATCTGATAATTGTAATGTTTTATCCCACATGTTTGTACCTGGACAGATTTGGACTTTTATCACTGTAGTAATGGAGCTGATTAGAACAGAAGCCAGAGGAAAATAACCAGTATTTACTGTGTTTTAAATCACACATCTAACAGTACAGTACAGTTTTGTTCACACGTATGAGGTGCTGCCACATTAACTCCTGTGTTTGTCTTAACGCAGACGGTGCAGGACGCCCTGGACAAAGCCAGAGAGGGTCGGACATGCATCGTCATCGCCCATCGTCTGTCCACTATCCAGAACTCGGACATTATCGCCGTCATGTCCAGAGGGATTTTAGTGGAGAAGGGAACACACGATCAGCTGATGGCTCTGAACGGTGCTTATTATAAACTGGTGACCACAGGAGCACCCATCAGCTAAATGTCCCAACGAGCAGGTGAGAAAAGGACCAAGCAGTCTGACGTGTCCTTTTTTAAGAAGATTTTAATGCAGGAAGTCGTCTGCACTGATAAAAGTAAAACATTGGATCAAGTTAAAAAATCTTCAATTTTAACTTTTTATCAATTTGTCAAATAATTTTGACTTTTTATCTGATAATTGACATTTATCGAATAATTCTGACTTTTTTTCCTCATCATTTTTTAACTGTAAATGTAGTTTCATGTTTGTCCCTGAACACATTTTGTGCCAAGTCGTTATTTTTTTTTTTATCTAAATTTTCTTCCCTAGCATTATTTTCTCTGTCTACTACCGTATTTTCTGGACTATAAGCCTCACCTGTATATGTGACCCACCACCACCAAACCAGGCATAAGTGGCGCTGAGTCGTTCAGAGCTACAGCCAAATTTAGGCTGGAAGGTGATTTGTTATTAGTGTTTACACCTTATCAAAAAACGGTACCTTAACACCTCTATGTTCACTTCCTGTGGTCATTACATTGAAATCCAATCAATAAAGGTGTTTATTGAGTCAATTATTTAAGCGGCGACAAAAGTTCAGGTATTGCTGAGCAAAGACAAAGACGACTTCCACCTCTTTTCGCCGAACAAAACGATCTCCGTTCCGTGGGTAAACACCCAAGTGTTTGGTACGAGGTAAAAGCTTATATTGAATGTTCTGTCCAATGGTGTAAGCCAAATGATTATAATACGTCACACTTCTGTCCTATTATTATAATATATAAAACTTCTGTGACATGTCCATCAGAGTGTCCTTTAACATCTGTCAACAATTTGTGTCAATCGGATACAAATTATTATGCGTTGCTAAGGACTTCCTACCCCAAAACAGTCCAAAACTTTAACGGACAATATCTAAAAATATGCAAATTGTAAAATATGTCCAAATGTGGATATTAAAATGACCATAACTTTGGTTCTACTTGTGATAGAAACATCATTTTTTCACCATCTTAAACCTTAGTTTCCACTCTACCAAGATACACACATAACTCTGTTTGGATTTACACACACTTATGTCTGGTTTACTGGTGGGGGGTCACATATAAGCCACATCTGCTGCAGATTTCTATGTTAAAAAATCAGATTTTTACTGCATGTACAGAAGGACTGTAAATATCTGTGGAGCTTCTTATTGTGATCGTTACAGAAATAATTAAAGCACAAAAATTAGGACAAACTGCATCATTTCAGAAGAGGAGACAAAATATTCAACCCTATGGTCACATGGTTTTATATCAAAATGTGCTTTTTTTTGGGTTAAAATATATTTTTTTCGTAAATATATCGTCCACTGGAGGAGAATGTTAACACTTGAACTATTTTAGTTTGGCTAACTGAGCTAACTTTAATAAATCACCATAGTAACACACATTTGGGGTGAATTTCCCCAAATTTGTCATGTTATGAAACATTCTTTGCTACATCATAGTGACCAAAAAAACTTCCTGATGGTTGTACGACAAGAATGATGGAAAAATGTTTAAATATCTGTTTGGGTTTGTGAGCTACGTTTTTTTTTAAGACATTTTTCACCACAAAATGGCAGTTACCATGGTGATTTAATCATTTGGACTTTTTTTTTAATCTCGGCACACATTATCAACTTTCCCAATTCCTGGAAAAAAAACATCCTTAAAAGATGTTCACTATTTTCAAGCGTTTCTCCAGTGGACGATATATTTACTAAAAAAATATTTTACCCAAAATTAAAAAAAAACAAAATAGTCATGTGGTTTACATGATTGTTTTTTTTTATCACCCCTGATGCAGGACGTCCTAAAGATGAACTTTAATCATTTCTGTAACGATTCTTCCAAATATTTAGATCAAACAGTCACACTAGTAGAACAACAAAAACCCTGAATGTTTTGGCTTCATTTTAAATTGGGTAAAAAATAAGTCATATCAGCTGAGCTTTAAAGTGTTCCAGTGGAAGGGTGTTATTGTTTTTACTGTTGCATCATGGGTGTTTTATCCAGAAGTGGATTCATTTCCACATAAATGTTCTTACAACTGTTTCTGCTTCATAAGACTCACATGCAATAAACATGATGCAGACTGTACATGTACTGAGTCTGAAGTTAATGTAGAAGAAGAGTGAAGCTAAGCTAATGAAGCTAATGATCATGTGACTGTGACAGTGGTGGGAGAACCTCCAAACTCTACAAATAGACCAACTGTGGACGATGGTTTTACCAACAGACATGTGTTGATTAATGTGGTGCCCTAGGCCAACACTAGAACAACACTAGAACAATACTAGGCCAACACTAGGCCAACACTAGAACAACCCTAGAATAACCCTAGACCAACACTAGGCCAACACTAGAACAATACTAGACCAACACTAGAACAACCCTAGACCAACACTAGAACAACACTAGAACAACCCTAGACCAACACTAGAACAACACTAGAACAACCCTAGACCAACACTAGGCCAACACTAGAACAATACTAGACCAACACTAGACCAACACTAGAACAACCCTAGACCAACACTAGAACAATACTAGGCCAACACTAGGCCAACCCTAGGCCAACACTAGAACAACACGAGACCAACCCTAGGCCAACACTAGAACAGCATGAGACCAACACAAGACCAACACTAGAACAACACGAGACCAACCCTAGGCCAACACTAGAACAGCATGAGACCAACACAAGACCAACACTAGAACAACACGAGACCAACCCTAGACCAACACTAGGCCAACACTAGGCCAACACCCCTCTTTCCTGTTAGTGTAATTGTAAATGATCATGTGTAAACATAGTGTCCTACATGTGATGGAGTACGTACTGAGTGTCCATGAATAATCAGTGTCAATGTTAACTTTAATGATTTATTTACTGTATTTTCACACTATAATGTGAACTGGATTATAAGGAGCATTAAGTGAAGATAAACACTAACAATAACTATAAACATTGTTGAGTTGGAACCTGTGACAAAAGGTCCAAATTCCCAGTCACTAAGTACAAGCAGAAATAATAATAATGTGGTTTTAGTAGTAAATTAAAGTTTTTTTCAGTTCACCTTATAGTCCAGAAAATACAGTATCTTATTATAATTCTGTGGGACATCTGGTTGCCTAGGCGACCGCCTAGTCTGACTATAACTAACACTAACTCTGCATTTTGTCATTAAGATGCTTCTGTAAACTTTACTGACTTTTAATTTTCACACAATATCAGTATTTTCACCTGCTCTTAAATGTCATAAATATACAACATATTTATACTTTATTATAAACAAGGCTGTGATTTTTATATTAAAACCTCCACAATAATAATTTACCAACAGTTTCACTGTCTGATACTTTGATTTATTCATTATTTCAATTTTTTATTTCGCTGTGACAAAGACTTTATAGACATTGACAATTTTCAGTTCTTTTCAGTTTAATTCTTAGATTTAAATGGGAAATTATTTTGTAATAAAATAGCAAATAATTTTAGTTAAATTTATTTAAAATATAAAAAACAGTGAGTAACTCGTGTGATTACACACACACACACACACACAGATACACACACACACACACACACACAGATACACACACACACACACACACACACACACACAGATACACACACACACACACACACACACAGATACACACACACACACACACACACAGATACACACACACACACACACACACACACAGATACACACACACACACACACACACAGATACACACACACACACATACACAGATACACACACACACACACACACACAGATACACACACACACACATACACACACACACACACACACACAGATACACACACACACACACACAGATACACACACACACACACACACACACAGTGGATGGTCGTCCACAGACAAAGACAGTCCACTTACAGACTGTTGGGGGCGGGGCCAGCAGCGTGCACGCCGGCTTGATGGGAAGGGGAGTACGTACGGTTATGGAGGAGATTATTTTCCCCAAAATAATCAAATGAATCCCTTAACTTTCATAAACATAACATTAATAACACACATGGTTCTGTGGACCCCTGACCCACTGGACCTACGGATGTGGAACCTGGACTCAAACCATTTGTCTTCAGGGTCCAGATTTGGCCCCCGGGCCACATGTTTGACACCTCTGGGTTAAAGGTTAATGTTTGGAGGGAACATTGTTCACATAAGAATCATTTAGTTTAACTTGTTTTTATTTTGAACATTATTTCACTGTTATTGTTTGTTTGTTTGTTTGTTTGTTTGTTGTCATGATTTTCCTTCTTTCTTTTTTGTTTAATCTTAGTTTTAACCAGGTGTTGGATTCATTTATTAACTTTGAACAAGTTTGGACTTTTTAAAAAAAAAAAAAAATGTTTTTTTTTTTCAGATTAATTAAAAAAATAATAAAATGTTTTCAGTGGAAAAATGTTTCTTCTTTAATAAAACTGTGAAAGTATTTTACCCTAATGAGGAATATAGGATTATAGAACATTTAATTAAATACTTGTTCCAGTTCATGTTTAAAATCTTAAATGTTTTTTTCATGTATATTCTGAATGTTTTATTTAATAAAAACCTATAAAAACTTTTTCTGTAACTCCAGCTTGTTTTGATCATTTATAATAACATTAATTAAATACTTTATATAAAGTTTATAATAACATTAAATAAATACTTTATATAAAGTTTATAATAACATTAATTAAATACTTTATATAAAGTCGCAGTAGTTTATTATAACATTTATTAAAACGTTAAAGAGGTAGAAGGTATTTTACTGATCGTTTTATGTCCAATAATGTCTGGAGCTGCATTTTTATTACCCTTGGAAATTCGCAAAATGTAAATATCGTTATAAAAACTCGTAATAAAAAAACACTTGAATTAAAAAAAAAAAAAACTCAAATATTGATAAAAACTTTTCAGGCTTTCATGAGGTGGTTTTTCAGATGTTTCAATATTATAATATCGCAAAAGTGCAATAGAAACAGTTTTTCCACAGTTATGTCACATGATCACTTCAGCCACAGTCACTGTAACCATGACAACCATTATCAGCTGGAACGACAGAGACACGCGGCTAAAAAAACAACAACACATGGACACACGTCTGTCCAGTAATGAGCCACTTTTTTAAAGTTCACTGACAACCATTAGCATCAAACAAAAGCTAACGTTAGCAAAGAGTTTCCTGTTAAATGTAAGTGAACATCAGTAGGTGGACATGTGTCCACATCTGGTCTGGACCCACGGCTCTAAAACTGGACTGTCCACACGTCTGTCACATGTCCTCACTTTTCATATTAAGTGCAGAAGGTTTAACTCAGCGGTCGATAAGACACACTGTCCACATCATGTCTGGATAAAATGAGCGCCTTCGCTGCTGCTCACTCAGGTTAGCTAGCGGATAATGCTAATATCAGGTTAGCTAGCGGATAATGCTAATATCAGGTTAGCTCACGGATAATGCTAATATCAGGTTAGCTGGCGGATAATGCTAATATCAGGTTAGCTCACGGATAATGCTAATATCAGGTTAGCTGGCGGATAATGCTAATATCAGGTTAGCTAGCGGATAATGCTAATATCAGGTTAGCTAGCGGATAATGCTAATATCAGGTTAGCTAGCGGACGCTGCTTATATCACACAGATTAGTGAGTGAATGCGTCTTCAGATGGACGTGCTGTTTATTTCATCTAATGTAAAGTAAAAGAGAGAGACAGACACATGTGGTGTGTGTCTGTCCACCACAACTGTCTTACCTGCAGTAACCACGACTTGTTTAGGTCTGACTGTGTTTACAAGCCGAGAGAGAGAGAGAGAGAGACACACAGAGAGAGAGACAGAGAGAGAGAGAGAGAGACACACACAGACTGTCTGTCACACACACACACACACACGGTTTTGTGTGTCTTTTGTTCCGTTAATTATTTTAAAATTATTTAAAATTGTTGTTTGTGAAGTGTTCATTTATATTATAATACCTGAAAATTTCGCTGGTTTGCACAAAAGCACTATTAAAAAAGGTTATCATTGTTTCATAATAATCATTGTTGAAGTGGTTTTTTATCATTTTCAGTATCGCCAGGATGAGGGGGGACATGGAAAAATGTCACCCCTCCAAGGGGGACCTGGGCCAAAAAAGTTTGACAACCCCTGGTGTAAAGTATCTGCCTTCGTCCACATGCTTTTATTCACTGCATTATTAAAAAACTGTGAAAAAAAAAAAAAAATTAAATCACAACAACCTGAAAAAAGTCAAACATTGAATCAACTTAAAAATTCTTCGTCAATCGGTCACAATTAAAAACATCTAGTTGAGTGAATTAAATTAAATTAAATTAAAAGTTCATTCACACAAATACATATTTTAATGTGAACAGAAAAAGTCAAAATTGAAGATTTTTTTTTTAAAGTTGATTCAATGTTGAACTTTTTTCACTTCTTTTTTTTTTTCAAAAATAAAATGTTTATTTTCAGACATAAGTGACGACATCCGACCCAATGTTTGTTTTGTTTTTGGATGTTTTTGTCTTTATATTTGTCCAATAGAAGGAAAAGAAAAGAAAAATGAGTCGTTAGTGAATGGGATTGAAAATGTTTAGACTCTAATTATTTATTTCATCCAGTCGTGTTGAATAATCGCACCATAAATATCGTTGTCATTTCTTTTTGTGTTTTGAACGATGGTTACTGAACGTTAAAGAACACAGATGGATCCATTATTTCTGTTTATATGACAACAACAAAAACATGAATATTATCATTGTTTCTCACTCAGCCTGTTCTGTCCTTCAAAATAAAAGTCAGTAAGTGATAAAAAATAACCTTAGATTATTAGACATGAGGCAGTTATTATTACTGTTTATTAACTATTAATAACATAATAATAATAATATTATATTACCTAGTTCTACAAACACCACAGTGGGACTGATATATGGATTAATACTGATACAATAAACTTATATAAATATTAATAGACTTGTATAAATATTAATAAACTTGTATAAATATTAATAGACTTTTATAAATATTAATAGACTTTTATAAATATTAATATACTTTTATAAATATTAATAAACTTTTATAAATATTAATAAACTTATTTCCAGCACAGGCACAGTGGAAATGTTTTAAACAATAACAAATAAAGGTGCATTCAGGTAAAAAAAATAAAAAAAATAGAGTCAGAAGGGTAAAAAAATAAAAGCCTAAAAAAGGACAATTTTACAGCAGTATTAATCCAATCCAACTTTATTTATAAAGCATTTTAAAACAACCACAGTGGACCAAAGTGCTGTACAGAAGACTGAAAGCACAGTAAAAGAAATGAATAAAACCAGTAAGAAACAATAAAATCCAATAAAATCAAATAGATAAAACAAATTAAAACAATAAAAATAATAATAATAAAAAAGATAATAAAGGAAATAAAATATATATATACATACATACATACATACTCACACATATATATACATACATATATATATATATATATATATATATATATATACCTACAAACATCACATGTTTTTAAAAGCCAAGGAGAAAAAAATGGGTTTTAAGAGGGGTTTTAAAAACCGATAGAGAGGAGGTCTGATATGGAGGCAGATCGTTCCATAGTTTCGGAGCCGCTGCAGCAAAAGCACGCTCACCCCTGAACTTATGTTTGGTTTTTGGCTGCCATAGGAGCAGTTGATCAGCTGACCTAAGAGAGCGGGGGGGTGTATAAGCTCAGAGAGGTATGGTAGGGCAAGGCCATTTAGGGCTTTAAAAGTAAATAAAAGAACTTTAAAACGGATCCTAAAATGTCTGGGCAGCCAGTGGAGTGAGGCTAAAATAAGGGAAATGTGCTGGTGTTTACGTGTGCCGGTTAAAAGACGTGCAGCAGCATTTTGCACCATCTGAAGACGGGCGATGGAGGAACCACTAGCCCCCACATAAAGTGCATTACAGTAATTGAGCCTGGTGGTCACAAAGGCATGAAGGACTACTTCCAAGTGTTTCTGAGAGAGAGTTGGTTTCAGTTTGGCCAGTTGCCTTAACTGGAAAAAACTTAACTTAGTGAGAGAACTGATCTGACAGTCAAACTTCAGATCAGAACTCACTTTCACCCCAAGGTTTGTGATGGTTGGCTTAGTGAACTGGGCCAAGGGACCCAGATCTACAAGGGGGGGCCCAGTCGTGCCACTAAAAACCATCACTTCAGTCTTCCTCTCATTAAATTTAAAAAAATGTACAGCCATCCAAGCCTTTATGTCATCAAGACACCTGAGCAGTGGTTTAACAGTAGAACCATCCTGCTTTTTGAGGGGGAGATATATCTGGGTGTCATCTGCATAGCAGTGGAAAGCAATACCATGCTTCCTAAGTATGCATCCAAATGGAAGCAGGTACAAAGAAAAGAGGAGAGGGCCTAAGACTGAGCCCTGTGGGACTCCACATGAGAGGTGAGCAGAGGAGGACCAAGGCTGACACAGAAGGTTCGATCAGCCAAGTACGACCTGAAACATTCCAGTGCTGCACCCCTGATACCCACCCACTGAGTTAAACGAGAAATTAAGAGTTCATGGTCCACTGTGTCAAAAGCAGCAGTTAAGTCTAAAAGCACAAGAACAACACAGTCACCAGAGTCAGTAGCTAAAAAAAATGTCATTAAAAACTCTTAAAAGTGCTGATTCTGTGCTGTGTAGGGATTTAAAACCAGATTGGAAGACCTCAAGAAATCTGTGCTTTTTTAAAAACAGCATTAGTTGGGTACATACTATTTTCTCAAGGATTTTTGAAATAAAAGGTAACTTTGAAATAGGCCTGTAATTGGCAAGAACTGCAGTATCTAGTCCTGTTTTTTTTTTTTTTTTAATCAGAGGTTGTACTACTGCATGTTTGAAATTTTCAGGGACAACACCTGAGGACAAACTGTTGATAAGACTCAGGACGGAAGGCCCTATGGTGGGGAGAACCTCTTTAAATAGTCGGGGTGGGACCACATCATTTGGAGAACCTGAGGGCTTCAGCTGACCAACAATCTTCTGTAAGAAGGACAGAGTTATAGGTTCAAACCTGTCAAAGTTAATAAAGTTAATAAAAAATTAATAAAGGAACAGTGTATTTAATTAACATGACGTTCTGTACATAGTCGTTAGTGACGGAGAATTTACACTTTATCTTTTTCTCTTAAATTTTGACTGTTTTGAATGTTGTTATTTCGTATCTAAATATTGATATAAACACGTCCATGTAACACTGGCTTCTGTTTACAGATATTTTCATAAATAAACATGACATATTATACAAATAAAAGTATGTTATTGATGATGAAAATGATGCTTTTTTTAAAATATAAAACCTAAATGACACACAGTCGTACCTCGACTGACCACAGACACAGTTAACTAATAATAATAATAATAATAATAATAATAATAATAATAATCTCTGAATACGAAAGAAAATTCTATTTATGAAAGGAAACTGAAACGTAAATAAATAAATACAGTTGGTACTGTTCGTATCATCCTATTGGCTATGAGGGAGCTACCCATGATGCTTTTGGTGACCTTTGACCCTTCATCACAGAGTTCTAACCATACACATGTAAAGGACAGAGCCACCGCTGCCCCCCAGAGTGCACCCACCCACCCCCCCCACCCAAAGAAAGTGACTCCTGTCCACCAACAGAAGTGAAACAGAAGGCGACAAAAACAAAAAAAGGGGAGGAGCCATCACTCCACCAGCACCAACAAAAGATATGCAGTCGAAACCTGAACCCAGACATGGGTCGACCGCCACCAACCCCTGAACCAGCATAAAAAACACTCTGAAAAAATGTCCGCGAGTCATGACATCGCCCCAACAACGCACGCCCCAGGACGATCACGAAAAGTCGTCAAACTCAATGGAACCTGGAACTACACCCACCAAACACTGAAGGTGAAAGTGACAAAACAAACAATGGGATGAAAATGACCCACATGTCTGGGATGAGAATGACCCACATGTCTGATATGACAATGACCCACATGGTAAAATGGTAAATGTTCTGCATTTATATAGTTCTTTTCCACCTTCATGGTTCAAAGCGCTTTACATTAGCCTCTCATTCACCCATTCACACACACACTCATACACCAGTAGGTTTCTCAGGTCAAAGGTCAGTCCTACTGGGGGCCTAAGCCAGGGTTCAGTGTCTTGCCCAAGGACACTTCGACATGTGGACAGCCAGAGCCGGGACGCGAACCGCCAACCTCTCGGTCATTGGGCGACCCACTCTACCAACTGAACCACAGCCGGCACATGTCTGGTATGACAATGACCCACATGTCTGGTATGACAATGACCCACATATCTGGTATGACAATGACCCACATATCTGGTATGACAATGACCCACATATCTGGTATGACAATGACCCACATGTCTGGTATGACAATGACCCACATGTCTGGTATGACAATGACCCACATATCTGGTATGACAATGACCCACGTGTCTGGTATGACAATGACCCACATGTCTGGTATGACAATGACCCACATATCTGGTATGACAATGACCCACATATCTGGTATGACAATGACCAACGTGTCTGGTATGAAAATGACCCACATGTCTGGTATGAAAATGACCCACATGTCTGGTATGAAAATGACCCACATGTCTGGTATGAAAATGACCCACATGTCTGGTATGAAAATGACCCACATGTCTGGTATGAAAATGACCCACATGTCTGGTATGACAATGACCCACATATCTGGTATGACAATGACCCACATGCCTGGGATGACAATGACCCACATGTCTAGTATGAAAATGACCTACATGTCTGGGATGACAATGACCCACATGCCTGGTATGAAAATGACCCACATGTCTAGTATGAAAATGACCCACATATCTGGTATGAAAATGACCCACATGTCTGGTATGAAAATGACCCACATGTCTAGTATGAAAATGACCCACATATCTGGTATGAAAATGACCCACATATGTGGTATGAAAATGACCCACATATCTGGTTCATTTAATGTTCAGTCAGTGACACATTTATCCACTGACACTAATACATTACATCTAAAATATACATTATATCATAAATATTTATTTATAATAAATGTGTTTATTATTATCATTTTTAAAGGGTTTAGGAGGTAGTTTAGGGGGTAGTTTAGGGGGTAGTATTTAGGGGGTAGTATTTGGGGCCTTGGAACTAATCAGACCTTTTACATGTAAAATGAGAATATTTATAAAAACATTTCTAGAATGAATTAATTTCATAAGTAAAGGAACCACTGTAGTTTGATATTGAATATTTATTTTCAAATCATGTCCAAATTAAAACAAACTGAATAATTTCAACTTGGGAAAAATCTTTGCTCAAAAATACAATCTAAGAGATAAGCTAAACTTTAAAATGTTATATTACAGAACAATTAATTATTTTAAAAAAATAGCATAATGGTTAATGAAGTGAAATTATGGAACAAACTTAGTAAGAATTAAAGCAACGTTACAATTTACAACAATTTAAAAAGATATAATATTATTTTGCCAAAGTACTGCACTGGATGATTAGGCGTACTGTCAATATATATATATATATATATATATATATATATATATATATATATATATATATATATATATATATATATATATATATTCAGCATCTTTTTAAATACATTTTTAAGTGTGTATGTCTTAACATTTTCTTTCCATATTTTAACATTTGTATTTTGACTTTTTTTTAAACATCTACATTTTTTTCTCATTAATAATTAATATTTTGCACACATTAACAGAAATGCACACTTTTCCTCATCAGTTTATTCTCATTTTTCCAATAATTCCAGTCTAAAATTTTGGTTAAATGCAGTTGTTTGTTTTTTGTTGGTGAATTGTAAATAAAAAAACTGTATATTCCTTCATTAATTATTCATAGGACATGATGTTATAGTTGTAGTAAACACAGAAAAGTGTTGTTCGGCAGCAGCAGGACAAAGCACAGCAGCATTAAAACCTGCTGTTGTCAAATGCCTTCCACTGGGACACATGTGGGGATAATACACGGCAGCGCTTCCTGCTATGTGAAGATAATACTCTATGGCAGCATTTCAAGGCTTAGTCGCTTGGATCTGAGAGCTGTTCTAGCCTTTTACACTTACATAAACTAAAGCATGAATAAGCAGTAGGATAGTATAATACAACAACTGAAAAATATAGTCTGACAGGAACGCTTTAATGGGCTGCTAAGATTTATTTATGTTCTTGGAATAACAGAATCACTACTTAAACTTGATTAAAACACAGTTAAACTTGATTAAAACAAAGTTAAACTTCATTAAAACACAGTTAAACTTCATTAAAACACAGTTAAACTTCATTAAAACACAGTTAAACTTGATTAAAACACAGTTAAACTTCATCAAAACACAGTTAAACTTCATTAAAACACAGTTAAACTTCATTAAAACACAGTTAAACTTCATCAAAACACAGTTAAACTTCATTAAAACACAGTTAAACTTCATTAAAACACAGTTAAACTTCATTAAAACACAGTTAAACTTCATTAAAACACAGTTAAACTTCACTAAAACACAGTTAAACTTCATTAAAACACAGTTAAACTTCACTAAAACACAGTTAAACTTCATTAAAACACAGTTAAACTTCATTAAAACACAGTTAAACTTCACTAAAACACAGTTAAACTTCATTAAAACACAGTTAAACTTCATTAAAACACAGTTAAACTTCATTAAAACACAGTTAAACTTCATTAAAACACAGTTAAACTTCATTAAAACACAGTTAAACTTCATTAAAACACAGTTAAACTTCACTAAAACACAGTTAAACTTCATTAAAACACCGTTAAACTTCATTAAAACACAATTAAACTACATTAAAACACAGTCTGGTCTAGTTTCCTGTCAGTCATGTGTTTAACCAGTCAGATATCAGTCCAGTTCATCAGTTAGTATTAATATATGATCACACCCACTGACCTCTGGGAAATGTAGTCTTTAATCATTTCATGTTCAGACTGTTGGTAAATTAACATTCCTCACTTGTCATCTCACAGCTTCTGTTACCAAGTCATTCAGACAAACGACACTGACATGTGATGGATGAAACAGTCAGTGCAGTAATGATGGATGAAACAGTCAGTGCAGTAGTGATGGATGAAACAGTCAGTGCAGTAATGATGGATGAAACAGTCAGTGCAGTAGTGATGGATGAAACAGTCGGTGCAGTAGTGATGGATGAAACAGTCAGTGCAGTAGTGATGGATGAAACAGTCAGTGCAGTAATGATGGATGAAACAGTCGGTGCAGTAGTGATGGATGAAACAGTCAGTGCAGTAGTGATGGATGAAACAGTCGGTGCAGTAGTGATGGATGAAACAGTCGGTGCAGTAATGATGGATGAAACAGTCGGTGCAGTAATGATGGATGAAACAGTCGGTGCAGTAGTGATGGATGAAACAGTCAGTGCAGTAGTGATGGATGAAACAGTCGGTGCAGTAGTGATGGATGAAACAGTCGGTGCAGTAGTGATGGATGAAACAGTCGGTGCAGTAGTGATGGATGAAACAGTCGGTGCAGTAATGATGGATGAAACAGTCGGTGCAGTAGTGATGGATGAAACAGTCAGTGCAGTAGTGATGGATGAAACAGTCAGTGCAGTAATGATGGATGAAACAGTCGGTGCAGTAATGATGGATGAAACAGTCAGTGCAGTAGTGATGGATGAAACAGTCAGTGCAGTAGTGATGGATGAAACAGTCGGTGCAGTAGTGATGGATGAAACAGTCGGTGCAGTAATGATGGATGAAACAGTCGGTGCAGTAGTGATGGATGAAACAGTCAGTGCAGTAGTGATGGATGAAACAGTCAGTGCAGTAATGATGGATGAAACAGTCGGTGCAGTAATGATGGATGAAACAGTCAGTGCAGTAGTGATGGATGAAACAGTCAGTGCAGTAGTGATGGATGAAACAGTCAGTGCAGTAGTGATGGATGAAACAGTCAGTGCAGTAGTGATGGATGAAACAGTCGGTGCAGTAGTGATGGATGAAACAGTCAGTGCAGTAGTGATGGATGAAACAGTCGGTGCAGTAGTGATGGATGAAACAGTCAGTGCAGTAATGATGGATGAAACAGTCGGTGCAGTAGTGATGGATGAAACAGTCAGTGCAGTAATGATGGATGAAACAGTCGGTGCAGTAATGATGGATGAAACAGTCAGTGCAGTAGTGATGGATGAAACAGTCAGTGCAGTAGTGATGGATGAAACAGTCAGTGCAGTAGTGATGGATGAAACAGTCGGTGCAGTAGTGATGGATGAAACAGTCGGTGCAGTAGTGATGGATGAAACAGTCGGTGCAGTAGTGATGGATGAAACAGTCGGTGCAGTAGTGATGGATGAAACAGTCAGTGCAGTAATGATGGATGAAACAGTCGGTGCAGTAGTGATGGATGAAACAGTCAGTGCAGTAGTGATGGATGAAACAGTCAGTGCAGTAGTGATGGATGAAAGTCAGTGCAGTAGTGATGGATGAAACAGTCAGTGCAGTAATGATGGATGAAACAGTCGGTGCAGTAATGATGGATGAAACAGTCGGTGCAGTAGTGATGGATGAAACAGTCAGTGCAGTAATGATGGATGAAACAGTCGGTGCAGTAGTGATGGATGAAACAGTCAGTGCAGTAGTGATGGATGAAACAGTCAGTGCAGTAGTGATGGATGAAAGTCAGTGCAGTAGTGATGGATGAAACAGTCAGTGCAGTAATGATGGATGAAACAGTCGGTGCAGTAATGATGGATGAAACAGTCGGTGCAGTAATGATGGATGAAACAGTCGGTGCAGTAGTGATGGATGAAACAGTCTGTGCAGTAGTGATGGATGAAACAGTCGGTGCAGTAATGATGGATGAAACAGTCGGTGCAGTAGTGATGGATGAAACAGTCAGTGCAGTAGTGATGGATGAAACAGTCAGTGCAGTAATGATGGATGAAACAGTCGGTGCAGTAATGATGGATGAAACAGTCAGTGCAGTAGTGATGGATGAAACAGTCAGTGCAGTAGTGATGGATGAAACAGTCAGTGCAGTAGTGATGGATGAAACAGTCGGTGCAGTAGTGATGGATGAAAGTCAGTGCAGTAGTGATGGATGAAACAGTCAGTGCAGTAATGATGGATGAAACAGTCGGTGCAGTATTGATGGATGAAACAGTCGGTGCAGTAGTGATGGATGAAACAGTCGGTGCAGTAGTGATGGATGAAACAGTCGGTGCAGTAGTGATGGATGAAACAGTCAGTGCAGTAGTGATGGATGAAACAGTCAGTGCAGTAGTGATGGATGAAACAGTCAGTGCAGTAGTGATGGATGAAACAGTCGGTGCAGTAGTGATGGATGAAACAGTCAGTGCAGTAGTGATGGATGAAACAGTCGGTGCAGTAGTGATGGATGAAACAGTCAGTGCAGTAGTGATGGATGAAACAGTCAGTGCAGTAGTGATGGATGAAACAGTCGGTGCAGTAGTGATGGATGAAACAGTCGGTGCAGTAGTGATGGATGAAACAGTCGGTGCAGTAATGATGGATGAAACAGTCGGTGCAGTAGTGATGGATGAAACAGTCGGTGCAGTAATGATGGATGAAACAGTCGGTGCAGTAATGATGGATGAAACAGTCAGTGCAGTAGTGATGGATGAAACAGTCAGTGCAGTAGTGATGGATGAAACAGTCAGTGCAGTAGTGATGGATGAAACAGTCGGTGCAGTAGTGATGGATGAAACAGTCGGTGCAGTAGTGATGGATGAAACAGTCGGTGCAGTAATGATGGATGAAACAGTCGGTGCAGTAGTGATGGATGAAACAGTCAGTGCAGTAGTGATGGATGAAACAGTCGGTGCAGTAGTGATGGATGAAAGTCAGTGCAGTAGTGATGGATGAAACAGTCAGTGCAGTAATGATGGATGAAACAGTCGGTGCAGTATTGATGGATGAAACAGTCGGTGCAGTAGTGATGGATGAAACAGTCGGTGCAGTAGTGATGGATGAAACAGTCGGTGCAGTAGTGATGGATGAAACAGTCAGTGCAGTAGTGATGGATGAAACAGTCAGTGCAGTAGTGATGGATGAAACAGTCAGTGCAGTAGTGATGGATGAAACAGTCGGTGCAGTAGTGATGGATGAAACAGTCGGTGCAGTAGTGATGGATGAAACAGTCGGTGCAGTAGTGATGGATGAAACAGTCGGTGCAGTAATGATGGATGAAACAGTCGGTGCAGTAGTGATGGATGAAACAGTCAGTGCAGTAGTGATGGATGAAACAGTCAGTGCAGTAGTGATGGATGAAACAGTCAGTGCAGTAATGATGGATGAAACAGTCGGTGCAGTAATGATGGATGAAACAGTCGGTGCAGTAGTGATGGATGAAACAGTCGGTGCAGTAGTGATGGATGAAACAGTCTGTGCAGTAGTGATGGATGAAACAGTCAGTGCAGTAGTGATGGATGAAACAGTCGGTGCAGTAGTGATGGATGAAACAGTCGGTGCAGTAGTGATGGATGAAACAGTCGGTGCAGTAGTGATGGATGAAACAGTCGGTGCAGTAATGATGGATGAAACAGTCGGTGCAGTAGTGATGGATGAAACAGTCGGTGCAGTAATGATGGATGAAACAGTCGGTGCAGTAATGATGGATGAAACAGTCAGTGCAGTAGTGATGGATGAAACAGTCAGTGCAGTAGTGATGGATGAAACAGTCGGTGCAGTAGTGATGGATGAAACAGTCGGTGCAGTAGTGATGGATGAAACAGTCGGTGCAGTAGTGATGGATGAAACAGTCGGTGCAGTAGTGATGGATGAAACAGTCAGTGCAGTAGTGATGGATGAAACAGTCGGTGCAGTAGTGATGGATGAAACAGTCGGTGCAGTAGTGATGGATGAAACAGTCAGTGCAGTAGTGATGGATGAAACAGTCGGTGCAGTAGTGATGGATGAAACAGTCGGTGCAGTAATGATGGATGAAACAGTCAGTGCAGTAGTGATGGATGAAACAGTCGGTGCAGTAGTGATGGATGAAACAGTCGGTGCAGTAATGATGGATGAAACAGTCGGTGCAGTAGTGATGGATGAAACAGTCGGTGCAGTAGTGATGGATGAAACAGTCGGTGCAGTAGTGATGGATGAAACAGTCAGTGCAGTAGTGATGGATGAAACAGTCAGTGCAGTAGTGATGGATGAAACAGTCGGTGCAGTAATGATGGATGAAACAGTCGGTGCATTAATGATGGATGAAACAGTCGGTGCAGTAATGATGGATGAAACAGTCGGTGCAGTAATGATGGATGAAACAGTCGGTGCAGTAATGATGGATGAAACAGTCTGTGCAGTAATGATGGATGAAACAGTCGGTGCAGTAATGATGGATGAAACAGTCGGTGCAGTAATGATGGATGGAACAGTCGGTGCAGTAATGATGGATGAAACAGTCGGTGCAGTAATGATGGATGAAACAGTCGGTGCAGTAATGATGGATGAAACAGTCAGTGCAGTAGTGATGGATGAAACAGTCGGTGCAGTAGTGATGGATGAAACAGTCGGTGCAGTAGTGATGGATGAAACAGTCGGTGCAGTAGTGATGGATGAAACAGTCGGTGCAGTAGTGATGGATGAAACAGTCGGTGCAGTAGTGATGGATGAAACAGTCGGTGCAGTAGTGATGGATGAAACAGTCGGTGCAGTAATGATGGATGAAACAGTCGGTGCAGTAGTGATGGATGAAACAGTCGGTGCAGTAGTGATGGATGAAACAGTCGGTGCAGTAATGATGGATGAAACAGTCGGTGCAGTAATGATGGATGAAACAGTCAGTGCAGTAGTGATGGATGAAACAGTCGGTGCAGTAGTGATGGATGAAACAGTCGGTGCAGTAATGATGGATGAAACAGTCGGTGCAGTAATGATGGATGGAACAGTCGGTGCAGTAATGATGGATGGAACAGTCGGTGCAGTAATGATGGATGAAACAGTCGGTGCAGTAATGATGGATGAAACAGTCGGTGCAGTAGTGATGGATGAAACAGTCGGTGCAGTAGTGATGGATGAAACAGTCGGTGCAGTAGTGATGGATGAAACAGTCGGTGCAGTAGTGATGGATGAAACAGTCGGTGCAGTAGTGATGGATGAAACAGTCGGTGCAGTAGTGATGGATGAAACAGTCGGTGCAGTAGTGATGGATGAAACAGTCGGTGCAGTAGTGATGGATGAAACAGTCGGTGCAGTAATGATGGATGAAACAGTCGGTGCAGTAGTGATGGATGAAACAGTCGGTGCAGTAGTGATGGATGAAACAGTCGGTGCAGTAATGATGGATTAAACAGTCGGTGCAGTAATGATGGATGAAACAGTCGGTGCAGTAGTGATGGATGAAACAGTCAGTGCAGTAATGATGGATGAAACAGTCGGTGCAGTAGTGATGGATGAAACAGTCGGTGCAGTAGTGATGGATGAAACAGTCGGTGCAGTAGTGATGGATGAAACAGTCAGTGCAGTAGTGATGGATGAAACAGTCAGTGCAGTAGTGATGAATGAAACAGTCAGTGCAGTAGTGATGGATGAAACAGTCGGTGCAGTAATGATGGATGAAACAGTCGGTGCAGTAATGATGGATGAAACAGTCGGTGCAGTAATGATGGATGAAACAGTCTGTGCAGTAATGATGGATGAAACAGTCGGTGCAGTAATGATGGATGAAACAGTCAGTGCAGTAATGATGGATGGAACAGTCGGTGCAGTAATGATGGATGAAACAGTCAGTGCAGTAATGATGGATGAAACAGTCGGTGCAGTAATGATGGATGAAACAGTCAGTGCAGTAGTGATGGATGAAACAGTCGGTGCAGTAGTGATGGATGAAACAGTCAGTGCAGTAGTGATGGATGAAACAGTCAGTGCAGTAGAGATGGATGAAACAGTCGGTGCAGTAGTGATGGATGAAACAGTCAGTGCAGTAGTGATGGATGAAACAGCCGGTGCAGTAGTGATGGATGAAACAGTCGGTGCAGTAATGATGGATGAAACAGTCAGTGCAGTAATGATGGATGAAACAGTCGGTGCAGTAGTGATGGATGAAACAGTCAGTGCAGTAGTGATGGATGAAACAGCCGGTGCAGTAGTGATGGATGAAACAGTCGGTGCAGTAATGATGGATGAAACAGTCAGTGCAGTAGTGATGGATGAAACAGTCGGTGCAGTAGTGATGGATGAAACAGTCAGTGCAGTAGTGATGGATGAAACAGTCAGTGCAGTAGAGATGGATGAAACAGTCGGTGCAGTAGTGATGGATGAAACAGTCAGTGCAGTAGTGATGGATGAAACAGCCGGTGCAGTAGTGATGGATGAAACAGTCGGTGCAGTAATGATGGATGAAACAGTCAGTGCAGTAATGATGGATGAATCAGTCGGTGCAGTAGTGATGGATGAAACAGTCAGTGCAGTAATGATGGATGAAACAGTTGGTGCAGTAGTGATGGATGAAACAGTCAGTGCAGTAATGATGGATGAAACAGCCGGTGCAGTAGTGATGGATGAAACAGTCAGTGCAGTAATGATGGATGAAACAGTCAGTGCAGTAATGATGGATGAAACATTTATATAAATATATGTACTTTATACTCTTTAAATGGTAAATGTTCTGCATTTATATAGTTCTTTTCCACCTTCATGGTTCAAAGCTCTTTACATTAGCCTCTCATTCACCCATTCACACACACACTCATACACCAGTAGGTTTCTAAGGTCAAAGGTCAGTCCTACTGGGGGCCTAAGTCAGGGTTCAGTGTCTTGCCCAAGGACACTTCGACATGTGGACAGCCAGAGCCGGGATGCGAACCACCAACCTCTCGGTCATTGGGCGACCCACTCTACCAACTGAACCACAGCTTTAACCTTTGACCCTAACGACCCACTCTACCAACTGAACCACAGCCACATTTACATCTACATTAATGGAGGATAGAAAGTGTGACTTAATTTCAGAAATTTAACATTTATCTTAAAACGATGCATTTTTTAAATCTCATATTTATAACTTTTTTAAAAAAAATCTCATGATTTATTTATTTTTTTTCCTAAATGTCCTTGCTCATATTTACTAAACTGTGACCTGATCAAACATTATCTTCACACTAACTCACTTTTAAAGGCTTTTATTTTGAAACCTTTCAGAGTTTTCTGGTTAAATCTGTATTATTACATTAATGGCAAAAAAAAAAATGCAGTTTTACTTTTTACTTTATTACACTTGATCAGTTGTACTTTTGTACTTTTACTTCAGTACAGGAGTTGAGTCAGTACTTGTACTTCTACCAGAGTATTTCTTCATATAAACAGCTGTACTTTTACCCATTCAGTCTCAGATGCTTTTATTTCGCTCTCGTTGACAAAACCCAGAGTTTTTGGGTCATTAACGACGTTCCAAACCTCACTGCAGACGACCTGTGGGGACTTCACACACTCATTTGGGACGCAATTAATCTGTGTTAAACCCACATCCATCTCACTCCTTTACCTGACCCACATTTCACATGCAATTTTACGCGTCACAGCACAAACCGTTGGGAACATGTCGGAAGAGAAAAGAAGGAAAAGGAAAGGTAGAGTGATGATCACAGTGTAGCAGGAGTTGAAATAAAAACACTGTCGGCGCCACCACAGATAATTCAATAAATAAATACTTTCATTAAATACGTCAGGAATGACATCAAATATATAACGATGTCACTATGTATTTAATTATATTTGATGGCATGTGATGGCGGCGTGCACAGACGCAGCGGCTCAGTGCTCTCTCAGTCGATAGGAGTTTGTCACATACAGAGTGTGACACCACCGCTCACACCACACACCGGCGGACATCGCTAGGCGTCCCGGCTCCCCATGGTACACCGTCCCCACTGGGAGGAGGCGAAGGCGGCGCGGGGAGAGGAGGCAGAAGCGGGGCTGCAGGGCTGGCGTGCTAACCAGGCTACGGAGGTGACCGTTCTGTTTATTGCCAAAGCCAGGTCGTTGACAAATAAGACGGATGAACGACGGCTACAGACCTCTGCGAACAAAAGTGTGAAAGACTGTTGGATCCTCGTCATTACAGAGACCTGGCTACGTCCATCTACACTGGACTCTGCAGTTGAGCTAACAGGCTACATGGCACAGCGTCATGACAGGACTGAAAACTCTAGTAAAAGCAAAGGGGGGGGGGGCTCTGTTTGTACGTAAATAACAACTGGTTTACAAACACAGAGATTGTAGAACCTGGAGTCTGTGACTGTTAAATGCAGACCCTTCTGTCTTCCGAGGGACTTTACTGTTGTCATGGCAACCGCTGTTTACTTTCCACTGGACGCTAATGCTAATGTTGCTATCGGACTGTTACATGCCAGTATCAGCAGCCACATGAGGAGATATCCTGACGCTGTATACATCGTGGCAGAGGATTTCAATCACACAGATTTAAAATCAGCGCTCCCTAAATTCCACCAGCATGATAAGTGTGCTACGAGAGGAGCTAAGACTCTGGACAAGGTTTACTCCAACATCATGCTTGCTTACAGGGCAAAACAACTAACCTGGACAAGTCTGACCATATGTCCCTGCTTTTAATTCCTGCATATACCCCCCGCAGGAAATTGCCCCCACCACCATAAAGGCAGTAAAAACCTGGCCTGATGATGCCGCTGAGCAGTTACAGGACTGCTTCGACAGGACTCACTGGGACATGTTTGAAGATCAGGACCTGGATGTGTTCACAGACAGTGTCACAGTAGACAAACACATTCGGGTTCATCCCAACCAGAAGGCCTGGATGACACAAGAGGTCCAGCAGCTGCTGAAGGAGAGGAACACCGCCTTCAGGTCTGAGGACAGGGCACACTACAACACCGCCCACTCCAACCTGAAGTGAGGCATCAGGAAGGCCACGGCGGACTACCAGAGGACAGAGGAGCATCTGGTCAGCATCTGGTCAGCAACTAGTAACTCAGTCTACTCCACTACCTGGCTTTTTCATCCCATCTCTCATCCCAGTCACTAGCTCCCTATGTCATACAAACCATCTGCTGTACTTCATGTGGTATATAATGCACTTTAATGCCCTACATGCACTTTTTCATTGTTTTATGTTACCTATGTGCCTGTTGTCCTGTCCTGCTGTCATGTTGTATGTGTGAGCACACCAAACGTATTCCTAGCAATTGTATGTCTATACTGTTGATATGGATAAATAAACTTGAACTTGAACTGAACAACAGCAGGCAGGTGTGGCAGGGAGTCCAGCATCTCACCAACTATCGGAGCTGTTGAAGGGGATGCCACGTTGGCAGAGGAGCTGAACATCTTCTTTGCCCACTTCGAGGCAGAGCCACCGAGTCCACAGCAGCTCCACCCTCACAGTGCAGGAGCAGAATGTGAGGCGCAGGCTGCGGGTCCTGACGGTGTCGCCAGACGTGTTCTGAAGGACTGTGCGGACCAGCTGGCTGGGGTCTTCACCAGGATCTTCAACCAGTCCCTCACCCAGTGTACTGTCCCACTCTGTCTAAAATCCTCCACCATCATCCCTCTGCCCAAGAAACGCAACATCTCCAGTCTTAATGACTAGCGGCCAGTCGCTCTCACCCCCGTGGTGATGAAGTGGTTTGAGAAGCTGGTCCGGCATCACATCATTCCTCCCCCGTGGTTTTGACCCTCACCAGTTTGCCTACAAGACTTACAGATCCACAGAGGACGCCATAGCCACAGCTCTTCATGCCACGCTGTTCCATCTGGAGCAGCTGGGGGACTATGGGTGGATGCTCTTCGTGGACTTTAGCTCCGCGTTCAACACCATCCTCCCCCACAGACTGGTGGACATATGGTGGGGGGCCTGGGGTTTCCACACAACACCTGCATGTGGGTTAAGAGCTTCCTCTCTGGCCGCCATCAGAGCGTGAGAGTGGGACATCATACATCCTCGTCCATCAGCCTCAGTACCGGCTCCCTGCAAGGCTGCGCACCAAGTCCGCTGCTCTACACCCTCTACACACACAACTGCACCCCCACCCACTACAGTAACATCATGGTGAAGTTTGCGGACGACACCACAGTAGTGGGACTCATCACCAAGGGAGACGAGTCTGTCTACAGGGACAACCTAAACACACCCAAAACCCAGGAGCTGGTCATAGACAACAGGAAGAAGAAAACATTCCACGACTGTTCATAAACAGAGACTGTGTAGAGAGGGTGTCTTCCTTAAGTTTCCTAGGAGTCCATATTGAAGAGGGCTTGACGTGGACGGTGGACACGTCTGAGCTGCTGAAAAAGGCAGAGCAGAGGCCGTACTTCCTGAGGGTGCTCAGGAGGAACAACATCATGTCTTTCTACCGATGCTCCATAGACACCATCTTAACGTTGTGTATATGTCTATGGTACACCAGCTATACAGTGGCTCAGAGGAAAAGGCTCCAGGGAGTCAACAACAGTGGCTGCCCTCTCCTCACACTGGAAGAACTATACAAAAAAATGGAGAACATTATCAAGGACACCTCGCACAATGGTCCCTCTCAGTTTGAACGGTTGTCGTCAGGCAGACGCTACAGAGTAATTAAACATATCACTCCAATCCTTCAACAGCTTCACTGGCTTCCTGTTCAATACCGCATCCAATACAAGCTCCTCCTACTCACCTACAAGTCCCTCCATAACCTGGCCCCACCCTACCTCACTGACCACCTGAAACAACATCGTCCCACCCGCCGCCTCCGCTCAGCCGACACCAACCTCCTCACACCAATCACCCGCACTAAGCACCGAACCTTGGGGGACCGAGCGTTTGCCTCCGCTGCCCCCACCCTCTGGAACTCACTGCCACACCCCATCAGGAACTCGGACTCATTACAAAACTTCAAATCACTTTTAAACTGGCTTTTTCTTTTTCTTAAATGTTTTTTGTTTCTTTGTCCCAATGTGAAGCGTCTTTGAGTGTCCAAAAAAGCGCTATACAAGTTTGAGTTGTTATTATTATTATTATTATTATTAAAGTAAAAAGCAGCAGAGTTAGCAATAGCTTCTATCCTGCAGCAGTGGCTGAGGCTAAGGAACCATAAGTGTTCACTGCATCGTATGGTTTTGTTTACAGGGTAGTATGTCGGTTAATAACAGGAAGTACTGTTGTGTGTTTTCTGTTCTTTTTTTAAATGTTCAAATGCACTCATTGTTTTTCACTTTTAATATCGTACTTGTTACAATGACAGTAAAGATCTATTTATACTTATGTTGCTGTTTTAATTAAATGACATATATACATTTATGTAGTTCATGTATTTATTTCCAATTTTTATTAATTCACAACATTTAATTAATGATACATACATGTATTTAGTTTGTGTATTTATTTCCAATCATAATTCATAACATTTAATTAATTCATGACAGATGCATTATTTATTTTAATGCATTCATTTAAAATGTAATTAATTCATGACATATTTAATTAAGCACATATTTATTAAGTTCATATAATATTATAATTCATGATACATTTAGTGAAACACATTTATTTCAAGTATATATTTGCAATTTCAAATAATTAATGACATTTAATTAATCGTGATACATACATTTATATAGTTCATGTAATTATTTCCAATTTTTTTTATACATCATGACATATTTAATTAACGATACAAATGTTTATTTAGTCATTTAATGTATTTCCTTCCAATTATAATTCATGACACATTTATTGATTTCATTAATATTTTGGAAGTTTATTTGCAATTTTAATTCATTCATGACATTTAATTCATGACAGACGCATTGATTTATTTTAAAGTATTTATTTCTAATTTTAATTAATTCATGACACATTTAACAAACAATAGATACATTTATGTAATTCATGTATTTATTTCCAAGTTTTATTCTTTCATAAGATATTTAATTTATGATACATACATGTATTTATTTAATGTATTCATTTCCAATTTTAAATAATTCATGACATTTAATTCACAACAGATATATTATATATTTATTTCATGTGTATATTTCCTATTTTAATTAATTCATGATACATTAAATTAATTGTGATACATACATTTATGTGGTTGACACTTTATTAATTCACGACATATTTAATTAATCATTTATTTAGTTTGTGTACTTACATCCAATTCTAATTCATTTAATGAATTCAACATTCATTTATTTATTTAATGTATTCATTTCCAATTTTAAATAATTCGTGACATTTAATTCACAACAGATATATTATATATTTATTTCATGTGTATATTTCCTATTTTAATTAATTCATGATACATTTAATAAACAATAGATACATTTATGTGGTTCATGCATTTATTCACATCTTTTATTAATTCATGACATATTTAATTAATCATTTATTTAGTTTGTGTACTTATATCCAATTCTAATTCATTTAATGAATTCATCATTCATTTATTTATTTAATTTTGTCCCTCCTCGTCCTCCAAAGACGAACGTCTGAAAAAGACTTAACGCCTCAGTGTGACACGAAAAGATATTTCACAACAAAAGCAGCAGAAAACATTTTAATTTTAACGACCCCCCCTCTGTGATAATCTAAGGCAGGGGTGTCAAACTCATTTTTGTTCAGGGGCCACGTTCAGCCCAATATGATCTAAAGTCAAATAAAATAAATAATAGCATAAGAACTTATAAATGATGTCATCTCTTAAGTTTTCTCTGTTTTTGAAGAAAAAATATCAAATTCCATAATGAAAATGTTTTCATCTATGAACTGTAAAAACTAGAGCGACTTTAACAACATTACACCTTATTTTTATCATTTATACATGTGCAAACACAACTTACAGGTGTCAGTGGATCTACAAATACACACATTAAAGGATTAAATGACAAACACAATATTGATAAAATTCCACATATTTCTCTTAAAAACATTTTCAAATTTATTTCCTCGTAAATGTTATTTTTTTTTTACACTAAAACAAAGAGAATTTTTTATTTTTTTTTTTAATATATTATTTATATATTATTATGTTCGTATTTTACTCGTCTGATGCACTTTAGATGGAATTTACTTAAAATGAAATAAACATCTTTGTTAATATTTTCACTGTCAGGGGCCTGGAATGGATCCTTTGGTGGGCCGCTTCAGGCCCGCGGGCCGCATGTTTGACACCCCTGATCTAAGGTCAGTTTAAGCTTCTATCTACTTTCCAAACGTTTGTGTCTGTGTTGTTATGGTTAAAGTTCTGCGTCTGTTGACACACGACGACGGCTTTAAATGAAGAAACGAAAGCGGAAGCAGGTTTGGTGTCGAACGAAGTGGGACCGAGGGGACCATGGGGAGGGGGGGTTCTTTACGCATTTTTCTTCAAATGCTCTGACGGCGTTTCAATATCTGCATAACCACCAAGTGGGTCATGTTACGTCGTACAAACACGATCTATCAATCTAACGTACAAATAGATGAGTGGTGGAACGTTAGCTCTACTGTCTATGAACATTAGCTTATATGGTCAACAGTGTTTGTTCCATCTACGATCAGCTGTTTTAGCAAAACATCAGTAGCAATGTTAGTGTGCGATAAATACTTCAGTTAATAGTATTGTCTGTTTCATAGCTAACGTTTTCATTTCATAGCTAACGTTTTCATTTCATAGCTAAAGTTTTCATGTCATAGCTAAAGTTTTCATGTCATAGCTAAAGTTTTCAGGTCATAGCTAAAGTTTTCATGTCATAGCTAAAGTTTTCAGGTCATAGCTAAAGTTTTCATGTCATAGCTAAAGTTTTCAGGTCATAGCTAAAGTTTTCATGTCATAGCTAAAGTTTTCAGGTCATAGCTAAAGTTTTCATGTCATAGCTAAAGTTTTCAGGTCATAGCTAAAGTTGCTTAATTTAGCATCAGATGGAAGTGGACTAGGTGTCTTTGTGGGGACAGTGTCCACTGGGTAAAGACAGTGGATCCAACCATAACTCTATATGTATAAAAAATAAGCCACAGATCAGATATTTTTGACATTTTTTCTGCTTTAATTAATATTATTTAAACCATCGAAAAAAAAATATGTTTCACTTTTTACTTTGGTAAAAGTAGTACTGATTCAACTCCTTTACTTGAGTAAAAGTAAGTAACTACAACTTCTGGATTACTACAGTACACAATGTGAGTACTTTTACCACCTGTGCTTAAACATGAACCAACATAAGGTCATGTAGAGTTTACTGTACACACGAACACTGTCCTTCGTTGAGCTCCAGAAAAAAATCGACAATGAAATTAAGTGTCTGTGGGGGATGTGATGAGTGAGGGCTGATGGGAAATAACCACAGACAGACGTGCTGCCAGGAGAATTACTCTGGGCTTTTTTTTATGGTTGTAATAACCGTAACCTTTGTGTTTACTGTGAGGAAAAGATAAACAGATGCATAAACGTACAACCAACGACCTGTTCTGTTTTACTGAAGTTTAAATGTGTTTGAAGTGAGGGATAATGTATTGTAAATACAGTGGTACTTCTACTTATGAAATTAATTAGTTCCAGAAGTGTTTCCATAAATAGTCACATTTTACATGTAAAAGGTCTAATTGGTTCCAAGGCCCCCAATACTACCCCCTAAACCCCCAATACTACCCCCTAAACCCCCAATACTACCCCCTAAACCCCCAATACTACCCCCTAAACCCTTTAAAAATTATATAAATGTACAGATTTTGTATAAATGTGTTGTTATCAAATGTATATTTATATTGTTAGTGGGTCCAGGCTCATGTGGGTGTCCGGGACAGAAGAGTTAATCCAGGTCTGGGTCAGAATGAGGATCCATCAGTCTGGTGGATCATGTTTGTGTTTAAATCTTCAGGTAGTCCACTTTGTTTTCCACTGAGCGTACGTTGGCGAGTCTGAACGGGTTAGCTCTTAGCTTAGCTGGAAATCCACCGCCACAGACGCACTTCTACTTCCTCTGGCTCCGCCTCCCATGTCTCTGGAGGCGGAGCCTCCGCTGTAGGACCCTGGATCATAGCGTCGTAGCAGACCCAGGTTCTGTAGAACGGTCCACGTGTCAGGGCTTGAGGAGTCCAAGTTTGGACCAGTTGTGTTTAAGCTGATGATAGTATGTGGGTCATATACTCTTCTGCACCGTTGGGCTCAACTGTTGATACTAACAGCGCTGGTCTAGGTGGAGAAATGAGCGTTAAAGTGTGTGTGTTACCATGGAGACACAGCAGCCGCAGACAAACAGGACGACACCATCGACCTGTTTACTGTCATTTTATAAAACGTACTGTAATAAAGTTTAAATAAACACACTGAGAAAAACTGAGGAAACAACAACTGATGAATGAAGGTCAAAGGTCACCAAAAGCATCATGGGTAACTCCCTCATAGCCAATGGGATGATACGTACAGTACGTACTGTAGTAGTGTATTAGTATTTACATAATTTACGTCGTTACATAAAGTAATGTTATGTATTTACGTCTCGGAGGTTTCAGGTTTCTTTTTTATTCAGAGACGAAAAATTGTGGCAAAACTTTTACTAAAACTGTTGAAGGTGTGGTTAATGTTAATTGCATATTTATTCATATGTTTGTAGATTAAAAAATTAAAATATATATATATATATATATATATATATATATATAATTGTCATCCTTTTTGGTGTTAGTTTATTTTTGGTGAGTTTTAATGGACGTTAACGTGCTTGTATGTTTAGGTCTCCACATTGTTTTGTTTTTGTATTTGAGACAAAACAGTCGCTCGACACAAAACACTAAACATCTTGATCATGATTCATCAAAATGAATCCAAAGAAACCTTGTGATTAATCTGATTTTAAATATTTCATCATTATATACTCAGTTGAACAGCTGTTATAGATACGTTAGATGACACTAGTTCCATAAAGGATGGGCTTATCCAATCATAAATGACCTTTTCCAGCAGCTGTTTCACCTCAGGCACATGTTCTAACAGTGTCGGCTCAGATGAAGGAATCATCCGCGCTCACAAGCACAGCTTTTACTTTTCGTTACTGAACTGCTTTATTGGCTCCAGCAGCAGACTGTACCATCTATAATCATCTGGGTTTATTGGTTTGTAACAGGAGATGAGCACAGATGGACCCACATGTAAGAGTCTGAACCAAAAAACTGACATTTAAGTGGTTTATTAAAAAACAGAGCCGTGCAGCTGATCCTATGGCAGAGAATCAAACCGGCAACTAACAAAAGACAGGTCACTCGGCAGCACCGAAGGTCAACACGGTTAATTATATACAATCCAAAAACTTTACCAACAAACAGGCGAAGGTCAAACTGGGGCAGAGTTTCAGGGTCGTACATGAATCCAGAGTTAGTGAAGGGTTAAGTTCGTAGAGAGAAACCCTGTGTCTGTGCGCTCAAGAAAGTCATGTGACTGATATAACAAGTGTTTGGAACAAAGTCATTTATCAAACTGTGTTTATGAGGAAGAACGACAGGATGAATCTGACAAAACAATTCAATAAGAACTAGAAAAACACTCAGAGCGCAGACCCCCACCCCCCAAATGAAGGCAGGTCCAACAAGGAGGTCATGTTTGTGCTGGAGTGGGTCTGTCTGTCTGTCTGTCTGTCTGTCTGTCTGTCTGTGTCTGTCTGTCTGTCTGTGTCTGTCTGTGTCTGTCTGTGTCTGTCTGTGTCTGTCTGTCTGTGTCTGTCTGTCTGTGTCTGTCTGTGTCTGTCTGTGTCTGTCTGTCTGTCTCTGCCTGTCTGTCTGTGTCTGTCTGTCTCTGTCTGTCTGTCTGTCTGTGTCTGTCTGTCTGTCTGTGTCTGTCTGTCTGTCTGTCTGTGTCTGTCTGTCTGTGTCTGTCTGTCTGTGTCTGTCTGTCTGTGTCTGTCTGTCTGTTTGTTAGCAAGAAAATCCCAAAAGTTATGGATGGATGTTGGTGGAAATTTCAAGCCTTGTTGGGAGTGTCCCAAGGAACAAATGATTAGATTTTGGTGATGGTCCAGGAAAAGATTCTGGGTCACTTTGAAATTGCAGTAACCCCCCCCCCCCCCCCCCCACACACACACACACACACACACACAAACATGTCACTCAGCCACACAGTTTTGTCAGACCAAGAGAGAGAGAAAGTGAGCAAGAAGTGAAATGAGTTTCAAGGAGCAGAAAGACTGTAATAAGTAAAATGTCAAATTAACTTTCAGGTGGAGCAGACGGTCTACCACTGTAGTAGTTTGCGTCATGCTAACGCAGGTGACGCCAATAAACACCCAGCATGGTATATTATTACAGCTGTGAAGTGAGCCACCAGTCGCTCACCCCACACTCAAATGTCACCGTCTTCTTTCAAACTCTAATAACAGCCTCTGTCACAACCGTACTCGCAACTAACATGGACAGAAATATCTAATATGACAAAGATGAAAAAATGCAGCAGCATACAGCATCAAGAATGAGGGCAATTATTCAATTAATTACCACAACACGTATCACATGTAAATACGTCCATATGTTAATAATAGTCCAAGTAGTGAATTTGTAGTAGGATACAAAATGGAATATTTTAACTATTTATCGCAGTTGTCACTTCCAAATTGTAAGTATAAAAACCAACGCAAGGTTGTCAGATGAGTTTACAGCTGGAGGCAAGTGAGGGGGTGGGACTTAGTCAACATGAAGTTCAACGCACAGAGTTTGAAAGATAAATTAAATTAGTTTAATATCTTTGTTGTTGTACATTATATAACAAATGGTACTAGTCTTTTTTTTTTATCAAACAGGTCACAGCAGGTTAAATTTAACTGTGCTCTCACATACTGCATCAAGCAGCAGGGGTGTTCCACAGGGCTCTGTCACCTCACCATTTTTATTCACACTATACACTAATGACTACGTTAGCTCTCAGCCACACCAGTATGTGATGAAATTCTCAAGATGACAGTTATTCTCAGTTTACTAAAAAAAATAGTGACTCACACAGTCACAGGTCTGGGGTCACAGGTCTGGGGTGGACCGGGTGTGAGCTGGTGTGATGATCAATACTGAGAAGACAGTGGACATGCTGGTGGATCCTAGATCTGTAGGAGACCACAGTTCTGTGTCCATACATGGTCGTAGGGTTGTCACGATACTAAAATTTCTAACTCGATACCGATACTAAGGATAATACTCGATACTCAATACTATTTCGATACTGGAGATGTGAGGGATTCCTCTTAAAAGTTCCTCCATGGACTGTTAAAAAAAGGTAGTGAGTGCGGGTGCAGAATAAATGCATGTCTATCTCTTGGTAAGTTAAGGTAGGCCTATCTTTTTGTTCAAGCCCTTCTGCAGTGCTAACTGTAAGACTCTTTATGGTCGAGCCATTATGTGCGCGGGCGACAGCGTATTGCATCATGTGACCACCGCGGACCCCTTGCGGGACTATGGCAAGCCAAAGTGTTCACATAGCCACGCATTGTCTTTATTATATCACGCATTAGTAGAACGTGTGCCATTGTGCGCCCCAGTGCGCGTACCAGAACGCGTCCTGTAACACGTGATATAATAAAGACAACGCGTGGCTATGTGAACACTTTGTCTTGCCATACGGGACTAGCAGCGCACACGTCAAAAATGATAGGCTGACATGCTCACGGTGGCCTCCGTGGTGGTAACGTGATACTATGCGCTACCGCCTGGCTGCCGCCCGCGCGCATAAACGTTCGACTATATGGAGGCCTTTAAAAGCAAAGTTACATCGGATGGTCCAATCACAGACCTATAGAAATAGTGTATAGGTCTGTGGTCGCACTGGCGTCATCCCGTGTGCTGTCAGAGGCAGCTGGAGAAAAAAAGAGACTTTAACTTACACGCCGGCATTACGGCTGTGCCAGAGCTGACCACGTTGATGCCTGTTTACAATTCTTAACGTTACCCACTACAAAAAAGCGGCGACGCGCCATAAAAACAAAAATCGATTTTCCAGCAACTTAGTATCTAATTAGATACCAAAGGTCAATATCGATTTAGTATCTAAAATTGATTTTTTTGACAACCCTACATGGTCGGAATATTGATCTGGTCCAGTCCTATAAATATTTAGAACTTCATACAGACTGTGACCTCAGCTGACGAACATGTGACCAGTGTCTGAGCCCAGATCCACCAGAACCTTCAGTTTTTAACGTGGTTTCAGGGTGTTTGGTGTCTGCAGTAAAATAATGATGACTTTCTACAGAGCTACCGTAGTTCTATGGAGCAATCAGCTGGTGTGGAACCCTAAACACTGGCCCCGTATCACCCACATGACCTTAGGACCGGTTCCAACCAGCTCTTTTTAAAACAGGGAAAGAATATTTTAACAGATGTATGACATGTTTTAAATACAGAATATGTTTTATTGAATTTGGGAAGGACGTATAAGGTCCCACTCTGCAAAACAAATAAATATAAACAGTCATTCATCCCACTGTCAATCACACAAATAAATAAACAAATGGCACAGAAGGGACCGGAACATTAGAGCCATTTTTAGGCTTTTATTAATTGTATGTTTTTAATTAATGTATCTTCATAAATGTATTTATTGTGGGTATGAATGGAATGAGTGGGAAGGTGAGTTCTGGAAAATCACCCTCTAAATGTTGGATCATGTGGTGCAGTTCCACAGACAGATATTTGTTGGATTATACACAGATATATAGACCAGGGGTTGTCAAACTTTTTTGGCCCAGGTCCCCCTTGGAGGGGTGACATTTTTCCATGTCCC
>CM035784.1:27180696-27205696 GCA_020466265.1 Siphamia tubifer
TTGGAAGGTGTTGTATACAAATGATTAGACAGAAAATTATATTTAAAAAAAAAACCACATAAAATGAGCAAAAGAAAAGAGCAAAAAAGGAGGAAAATCAACAAAAATAGGAATAAAAAAAAGGATAAAATAGGAATAAAAAGAGCAAAAAAGGAGAAAATAGGAATAAAAAGAGCTGTAAAACAACACGTACAGTGGAACATTTAAAACCCTACCTCCTGTCTATCTATAATGTTTATTCCAGTTTAATTCAGAATAAAGGTTTATTCCTCTTTCACATGACCATGTAAAAACCTTATTCCAGTTGAAAATGACTATTCCCAATTAAAATTAATTGTGAATAAAGTCACTGGTTTATTCCACACTTCAGTGTTGGATAATTCCTGTGTCATGGAAACAGTGAATTCTTCTTTAACATTATTCCACTTCTTCTTCTGCACATGCTCCTGGTCTATGACACTCATCTTTCACACACCAGCATTAAGATCTGCACTCTGTCGAGCTGCTGCTTCATAATTATGACAAGAATTACCTGTAAAAGGTAGAATGGTAAATGTACTGCACTTATATATAGTTCTTTTCCACCTTCATGGTTCAAAGCTCTTTACATTAGCCTCACATTCACCCATTCACACACACTCACACACTAAGTCTGTCCTACAAACTAAAAAGAGTCACTGTTTCTTTTTATGGTGAAAATGTGTTTTTGTGTTTTTTTTCCTGGTTTGTCAACAAAGGTGACGACCGTATTCTAGCTACAGCGCTACGTTACCTGCTGAGTTTAGCCGCACTGTTGCAAATACCGGTACTTTTCAAACGCAGTATACATATCTTCGTGGTGACTTCACCTAGTAACATACGTCGCCATTTTGAGAGGGGAAAACAACAGCGTAACAAACACTGCACCGTCCTGCACGCTTCAAACTTGTCCAAATCTTGCGCAGCCTTCAGGTGTAAAAACCATGATTGGATGGAAGACAATCTGTCGACAGAAAAGGGTGAAAAATGTGCAGCATGTCTTCAGGCACCGAGAAGAATATCTAATGATGACAAGACCTGGAGTCTGAAATTAAAGTGGACCAGTGTTCGCTCCTGTTACGGGTTCGTTTTCAACCATGGAAATGACGGCTCGGACGACGAGACTTCAGTGATGATATGATTTATTCACCAAGTCCAATACCAGCAGTGATGGTGAACAATATTTACAGTGAAAAATTACTAAAAAATAACCCCAGGAAAAAAAGAAACTATTTACAGAAGATCTCAATCACACAAATAAAGTTCTTTCATTCAACCATTCTATTTAAATCCAAACACACACACTCAAATTTAAACACCAACTATTATAACTCAGCTCCAACACTACGCTTATATTACTATGCTCCACCCACAATCATACCATTCACTACTTTATTCAATTAACCCCCAATCTACAGTATTTACAGAACACATAACCCAAAATGAAATCACATTAAATCCTATAAATAAAGACACAAATTACACTCCATACATTTAACACAAAACAAAAAACCATCCCAATGTATGAATGTCCGTTTACTGTCAGTGGTGGTTCAGTCTGAGGTCATGTGTCCTGTTAAGGTGGGTGAATTATGTGTGTGTGTGTGTGTGTGTGTGTGTGTGTGTGTGTGTGTGTGTGTGTCCATCACGGGGAAATGTTTATATCTGATTTCTAGTTTAAGCCATGCGGGAGCGTTGCTCACAGCGCGAGAAAGTCGTGCTTCAAACCTGCAACGTATGTAGATTGAGAAAAGAGAGAAAGAAAAAAAATACACACGGGGCAGGAGGTGACGGCGCGCTAATGACGCACCGTCACAGCTCCCAACATTTAGTCAATGGTAGGTCTAACTATACGACTATTTTAGTGCCGAAAAATATAAATTTTTTTCATGAAATTGAGATAGAGACATTTTCGCTGGTTTTTTTTTGTAGGCTAGCTAGTAGCTATTATGACTATTTCTTCTAACGCAGCTAAACAGTTACCTGCTAGTCCTAATGGTCCCAATGGAAATTCTATTTCCATTATCTTACATTTATATTAACTCATCCTGACTGAAAAAGCAACATAAGTGATAGTTTGTTTATATAAATTAGATAGTCCTACATAAACATAGGCTCCTAGAGATGATACAATGAGCAAAGACTGGAGAGCCTGCGATGATAAACTAAAAAACAAACATGAGAAAAAAAAGTTAATGAACTAAAACATTCATAAAGTCAAACTAAAGTAGTAGAATGTTCTGGAAGCTGGGTGAGTGAGGGGCAGAGAAGTATTTAAATAAATGTATTTAAGCTCACGCTAACTAAACATATGTTTTCAGCCTCTGATAAGTTGACATTTTTTCTCATGTATATATGACAGGACTGTAGAGCAGATGGTCGTACATGTCTGGACACTTCATACGAGGACACGTCGTGGGGTCATTTCACCAAAAACCTGCTGGTAATTTATACGGACAGATGTGCAGTTGATCCCTGGTCATGTCCGTTCAGAACCGTCTTTTGTGGAGGACAGACGTTTATTAAAATAGTCGTAGGACATCGTAACAGAGCTGTCTGCTACGCTATTGTTTTACCCTTTTAAAATGGCGGCGTGGGTTCAAAGGTGATGTAATGATGTCATGTAAAGCCACGGTTCTCAAACTGGGGTCTGCGGACCCCTAGGGGGACGTGGCGCATGTCCAGGGGGTACGTGAAATTATTCACTGTTTTGTTTTTTTGCTGTTTTATTTTGAAATGCGGAAGTTTTATTTTGTAGCGAGCGGGCGGAAGTAACAGCGCTGTTTGACGCCAGCTTGACTAAATTGAGACGGAGCGAGTCACAGGCTATTTTTAGCCACCCTGCAGCGAACATGGATCGATTTTTGTGTCCGCCAAGTTCCTCAAGAAGTGGTAAAAGAAATGACAATGAAAATGACAATGACAAAAACAAACGCCCTAACCTTAAAAAGAGAAAGTACATTGATAGTTATATTGAGTTTGACAAGATCATCCCTCTCATTAAGTCTCTGTCTGTCTGTCTGTCTGTCTGTCTGTCTGTCTGTCACACACACACACACACACACACACACACGGTTTTGTGTGTCTTTTGTTCCGTTTATTATTTTAAAATTATTTTAAATTGTTGTTTCTGAAGTGTTCATTTATATTATAATACCTGAAAATGTGGCTGGTTTGTACAAAAGCACTATTAAAAAAGGTTATCATTGTTTCATAATAATCATTGTTGAAGTGGTTTTTTATCATTTTCAGTATCGTCAGGATGAGGGGGGACATGGAAAAATGTCACCCCTCCAAGGGGGACCTGGGCCAAAAAAGTTTGAGAACCCCTGGTGTAAAGTACCTTTCTAAATGCCTCAGTACCGTGGTACGGTACTAGTACCATGGTACGGTACTAGTACCATGGTACGGTACTAGTACCATGGTACGGTACTAGTACCGTACCATGGTACTAGTACCAGTAGTCATGACAACACTAACACATTTTTTCCCTTTCACTATATTTGATCTTTTTTCTGCAGCTTTTTTATTACCCTTGAACGGTGCAACTGTAACACCCAATCATTTCCCCCTGGGGTAAATGATTGTTATTTATATATTATTGTTTTCTATCCCAGACTAGTTTGAAAAGTAACACCTCCATCTCATCCAAATATGTCCATCCATATATTTAGATTTTTCCATCCTAGTAGACCAACACAATTAACATTAAATATCAAATACTACCTCATAAGCTTTTACTCTGAAATTAATAAGAATTTAAACCTGATACATAAAATAACCATCATTTAGGAAACTGACAAATGTCATCATATTATTGAATTTGGGAGGCCAGAGGTACCGTCGTAATGGAAGCTGCTTATGCAGTCAGATGGAATGCCTGGGGAAGTCGCCTGCAGAAATGTGCATTAGTGCATGAATGTGTCAGTAATAGATCAACTTAACCTGAGGCCAAACACAGGGTTAACAATACTAACCCATGATTATTTAACATTTATGTCCTGTTTTATAACTGAGACTTTTATGAGGTGCATTTACTATAACTGAGAACATAAGACTGAAGGAGAAAACTGGACTATTTTATCAATACAGTCATAATGTCAATTAATTTTTATATCTGTGGGTGACATATACATAGAAAATCATGTGGGAGTGATAATAATAATAATAATAATGATAATGATAATGATAATAATAATAATAATAATAATAATAATGATAATGATAATAATAATAATAATAATAATGATAACAATAATAACAATAATAATAATAATGATAATAATAATAATGATAATAATAATAATAATAATAATGATAATAATGATGCTAATAATAATAATAATAATATTATCATTATTATTATTATCATCATTATTATTAATAATAATAATAATAATAATAATAATGATGACAATAATAATAATCATGATAATAATGATGCTAATAATAATAATAATAATAATAATAATAATAATAATAATAATAATGATAATAATAATAATAATGCTAATAATAATAATAATAATAATAATAATAATAATAATAATAATGATGACAATAATAATAATCATGATAATAATGATGATAATAATAATAATAATAATAATAATAATAATAATGATGACAATAATAATAATAATGATAATAATAATGATAATAATAATAATAATAATAGTAATAATAATAATAATAATGATAATAATAATAATATTATCATTATTATTATTATCATTATTATTAATAATATTAATAATAATGATAATAATAATAATAATTATGATAATAATAATAATAATTTTAATAATAATAATAATAATAAAAATAATGGATTAGATTTATATAGCATTTATATACACACTTAAGGATCAACCGATATGGACTGTCGAGTTCTTTAAGATGATATTTGGGGCTGATATTGATAAAAAATAAATTAAAAAATGACAAATATTCCAGATCTCAAGTTAAAAATAAATATTGAACAGTAATAAACAAAATAAGTTATTCTGTTATTAGAATGGGTCAAAATGAATACAATGCACATTTTTGTAAATCTATTTTATATACTTTTTCTTTTGTACTGCTGTTTACACTTTCATTATTTTAGGAGACATTTTCACTTAAATTCAATATTGTGCAAACACCTATCAATAATTGTCCATTGTATGACCTTTGACCCACTCTAATTATCAAGTAATGTCTAAAATAAATATATCTTTGTATTTTTGGTAAAAAATAAGTGTTGGTGTTTTTTTTAAACAACCTGTAAAACATTAAATATTAAAGTTATGGACAAGTTAACATATTGTGCACAGTCCACACTGCATAATGTTTATTTTCAAACTAAAATAACTGTCCTAAAATATGGAAAAAGTGATCTACACAGTATGTTAGTGTTCGTTACATTGAGAGTCAAGTACGAAGTTTAGAAGAAAACAAACTTCATACGTCATAACCGCGGATAAACAAAAAAGCTGAGAGGCTAACGGAGCTAATGGACAAAACAACAATCGGCCGATGACGATACTTTTAAAAAAAACTCAAATATCGGCCGGACGATGAATTGGTCCACCCTTAGAGTGGATTATTATTCATTCACTCTCACATGCTCCCTCTGGTGTAAGTGGTAAACCACATATTAGGGCTTTAACTAATGAAACGATTAGTCGACTAATCAGACAATTCTTACTCTTTGTCTTAAATTGAACATGAAGTGGATTTAATTATCTGACAAATAATAATAAACACCAGAAAGATTAAATAATACACGTTTTATTGAACACACTGTAGAAAAAGTTAAATAAAAATGTCCTCTTGGGACAGTGCAGGGGGTGTCATGGTAGGTTTTAGTTCGGACACAGACCACATGTACCTTTAGTTTCTATTAAAGGAGTCGTTCCATTATTATTACTGAATGCATAAAAAAAAAAACTCATTTTAACCTCTTCAGACCCTACGTCCTAGTGCCCTGCACGGGCCTATTATCTGGGCCCGAGCCCGGCCCTGGCCCGAGGGGGTGGAGCCCGGTCCGACAGGTTTTCAGAATTCTCAGGCCCGAACCCGGCCCGACTTTTTTTGTTTGTTTTAACCTCCCATAAGAATGTTTTATCGTGATAGAACGTTATATTCATTGAGTGCGTTGGTAAATTAAATCTGCCGCTCTGAAAATGGGATAACGCTCTGCAGTTAGAAAAAACAGTATTCTATTTTTACTGTGAATAAGTGAACGGTTTCTGACAGATCAATGTGGACATAAAAGAACAGGTTAAAATAGGGGCTCATGTTTCCATCAGCAGCTTGACAACTCTGTCTGTGACCACTGCTGGATCCACCACATACCCGTTCAAAATGTGATGAACCTGTTTTTTTTTTTATGTCATATGACAGAACAGTTTTACATACAACACACTGAACAAACCCGTTTGGTTCATCTGGAAGGGTTGGAATAAGTTGAAACTTAGTCCAGAATGGACATTTTCCCTTAGTGTTGTTCACTCTCTTCAATTCACCATTTTCAACTTTGTTTTTATGTCGTTAGGGTCCATGTTTATGGTGGGAGTTGGGAAGTCGCGCGAATCGGATAGTGAGGGAGGCTACCGTATGCCCATATAAGGGAGGCTACCGTATGCCCATATAAGGTAGGCTACCGTATGCCCATATAAGGTAGGCTACCGTATGCCCATATAAGGGAGGCTACTGTATGCCCATATAAGGGAGGCTACCGTATGCCCATATAAGGGAGGCTACCGTATGCCCATATAAGGGAGGCTACCGTATGCCCATATAAGGGAGGCTACTGTATGCCCATATAAGGGAGGCTACCGTATGCCCATATAAGGGAGGCTACCGTATGCCCATATAAGGGAGGCTACCGTATGCCCATATAAGGTAGGCTACCGTATGCCCATATAAGGGAGGCTACCGTATGCCCATATAAGGGAGGCTACTGTATGCCCATATAAGGGAGGCTACTGTATGCCCATATAAGGGAGGCTACCGTAAGCCCATATAAGGGAGGTGCCGGGGAGAGCAGCAGCTGCTGCGTTCAATTGTTTCCATTTAAACACAACACAGGTTTTTTTTAATAATTAAATTGAAAAATAAAAGTGCCTGAGCCCGGCCCGTGTCCGAGGTAAGTATACGGTCGTCGGCCCGAAGCCCGGCCCTCGGGCAGAGGGCTCCAGTGCAGGACTGTACTACGTCCATTAGAATGGAGGTCACATGACATATGAAATAAATCCACCACTGATCATGTCAAAGTGAGGATTGTTTTTAACTTTTATTTACATTTATAGATATTTGTGCCAAGGTTTAATAGTTCTGTGGAATTAATTCATGTGTAATATCAAATGTATTAGTGTTTTGTTTTTTTACACAGTATTTTTTCAAACATTGTTCATAATAACAGACAGTGGTATTGAACTGATCCAGTATTAATCAATGATAAAAACAGAACTAAAGAACCAGTTGATAATCAGCTGAAAATATTCCAGATGTAGAATATACAACCCTTGAACTGACTGGAGATGGAAATATCTCTGATAGACAGATTTGGAAGTGATGAGGATGATGAAGATGAAGATAGATTTACAAACGTTGGAAACAACACGGTGGTAAATGTCCAGAATGTTCAGGAAAAATACATGTGAACTGTGACAAGGATAAAGTGGACTGTGTTTGTGTTCCAGAGAAATACCCACAGAAAATAAGGTGTCAAACATGTGGTCCGGGGGCTAGAATCGGCCCGCCGGTGGGTCCACTCTGGCCCCAGGGATGAATTTGTCAAATACAAAAATTCCACAGAAGATATTAATAATTAAAGAAGTTAAAATAATTTGACATCAATTCAACCAAAAATGGACTAGGCCGTAATCATAATAAATTATAATTATTATGAAAAACTATTTTCTTCTTTGTTTTAGCGTAAAAAATGTATTTTAAATAGACTAGTCTGTGAATGTGAATATTCTGAATGTTAGTAGATGTATTTGTGTTGTCTTTAAGTTGTGATGCACAAGTATAAATGATAAACTAAAACACAATATTATTAATATTGTGCTTATTTTGTTCATGTTCAAGAACAGTTCGTAAATGTAAACATTTTCATTATGGAATTAAACTAGTTTTGTTCAAAAACTTTGGAGTCGACATTTATACGTTTTTCTATTTGTATTATTTCACTTTATCATATGAGGCTGAATGGTGACGTGTTGACTGTTCATGTTCCATATGATGTCAATGTGATAATGTTGGTATTTTAACAACTGTTGGGACTCAATGTCCATTACAATGGACAAAATATTTAACAATTAAAGAGTTTTCATTAAATAGAATTGATTCTTATTTCTGGTTGAATAGAGATGAAGAAAAAATAATTCTATTTTACACAACATAATTCAGGTGTGAAAGGGTTAAGATCAGAATAAATGAGTCACTTTATTCTGAATTCACTTTAATTCATAATAGTTATTTTACATGGTGATCTTTAAGAGGAATTAACCTTTATTCTGGATTAAAAAACAGTCTTATTAAGCGGTCCAATGTCAAACTGCTGCTCTTTATGTAAGAATAACAGTGTTTTCATTTGTGAGAAAATGCACATATTTTACATTCACAGCAGAAAATCATTTCAGCTCTGACTGAACATGTGAATTCCTCAGACTGCAGAGATGGGAAGTGTGTCCAAGGTTACTGCCAGCCATCACAAATGAAGCTTAAATAAAACATGAGCTCAGTCCTCAGTGTCACACATTTCATGTCCTTCCTGCCAGACTGTGGTTCAGTGTTTACGTCATGTCTGATAATTATCTACACATTATTTTATTTCATGTTCAAGGCTGTACGTTCGTTAAAAAGCAGAAGTGCTCAGACCTGGATTTAGTTTTTAGCTCCAACTCAGTTACAACAAAAATGACAAACAATACATAATTACAGGAAATACATTTAATTTGTCTTAATTATGCTTTTATTAGTCTAATTACGTTACATTAAAAATGAGCTGATTATGTCCACTGGCAGCAGTTTGACAAATATATATAGATTAACCCTTTAATGACGACCATTATAACAGGACGCCTACATGTGTTTGTTTGTGCAATAAATATCAGAAAACATCGTCTTTGTTTTAAACCGTGTCAGAAACAGATTATTATATGAAGAGCTTATTAAAGCAAACAAAAAGAGAAAAAAACAACTATATATGAACAAAAAGAGAAAAAAACAACTATATATGAACAAAAAGAGAAAAAAAACAACTATATGAACAAGAGAAAAAACAACTATATGAACAAAAAGAGAAAAAAACAACTATATATGAACAAAAAGAGAAAAAAGAGAAAAAAACAACTATATATGAACAAAAAGAGAAAAAAAAACAACAACTATATGAACAAAAAGAGAAAAAAGAGAAAAAAAACAACAACTATAAGAACAAAAAGAGAAAAAAAAACTATATGAAGAGAAAAAACAACTATATATGAACAAAAAGAGAAAAAAACAACTATATGAACAAAAAGAGAAAAAAACAACTATGAGAACAAAAAGAGAAAAAAACAAAACTATATGAACAAAAAGAGAAAAAAAACAAAACTATATATGAACAAAAAGAGAAAAAAGAGAAAAAAAACAACTATATAAACAAAAAGAGAAAAAAAAACAACTATATATGAACAAAAAGAGAAAAAAAACCAACTATATAAACAAAAAGAGAAAAAAAAAAACTATATATTAACAAAAAGAGAAAAAAAAACAACTATATATGAACAAAAAGAGAAAAAAGAGAAAAAAAAAACTATATATGAACAAAAAGAGAAAAAAAACAACTATATAAACAAAAAGAGAAAAAAAACAACTATATATGAACAAAAAGAGAAAAAAAACAACTATATATGAACAGGCAAAAATGATGAAAATTCCCAGTGAAGACAGTGAATATTAGAGTGTAATGTTTTTATATGTTATTCATTATTGTAGTTCAGATCCAGACCGTGGTCCACCCTCTGGTCACAGTCGCTGTAATAATGATTATGATAATGAAAAAGCTTTAATGGTAATGACTGTCATTAGCAACGATGACATTAGCCTCATTATACTGAGGCTCTTTTTTTACTTCCCTTTGGGTTAATGATACATCTTCAAATATTCATTTATTTTACAGTGACCGTTGTTTCATTTTTGTCCATGAAGCCGTTCATTTCTAAGATAACATCAAATAAAAAACTAAATTAACAAACATGATCAATACAACAACCAACTAAATAAGTAACATGAACAAAGTAAGATGCAAACGAAAAAAAAACTCATTAAATGTGGAAAAGTCCAGAAAAAAGAAAAACAGTAAAGATTATTAAAAACTTATGGACACATTTGGATGGAATTTCCAGGATGTGTTGATGATTATTATATTTTGGTGGTGATCAGGAAGAGATCCTGGATCACTTTGAAATTTAGTCTCCATTTACTGCAATGTGAAATTTCAAAGTGATCCAGGATCTCTTCTAGATCACCACCAAAATATAATCATTCCAGATCTAATCATTACTGACCCTGTTACCATGTTCCTTCATCCACATCTGTCCAGAACCTTTTGAGTTATCTTACAGACAGACACATGGACAGACAGACAGACAGACTCTGGCATATATTATTATTAGTAGTAGTATTGTTATTATTATAATACTATTATTATTATTATCATTATTAGTATTATTATTAGTAGTAGTCGTAGTAGTAGTATTGTTATTATTATTATTATTATTATTATTAGTAGTAGTAGTATTATTTCTTTATTTAAGGGCCAGTGTACATATAGACAGTAACCATTTAAGGACAGACACTTGTACCAGGTTGAAGCATTTCCACCTGTCGTCTCTTTGGCAGGTTGATGTAATCCATAAAATATAAATAAAAAATAAAAATACACTTTATGTATAAATATATACAAATAGACAGCACCATTTTATATCAACAAAGCAGTTGGATAAGCACTTATTTAAATCGTCGCAGTATTTGATTTTATCCTCTAAGTGTCAAAGGTCAACTAAACCTTTTATTTTAGTCATATTTTCACTTAAACCATCTCATGTCTCCAGTTCATTAAAATTCTGACTCAGGACTCGACTGCCCTAAGGCTAAGCTATTGACGAGGCTAAAAAAACCAGGGTTCTCTCCATCTTATTTACTGTTACTGTGAACTAACCACTTTACCGTCCGTCCTCAGTCAAGCTGTAATGACTTCTTTACTGTCAGCGCTTTAAATCCTTAAGAGACCAGAGTGTCCAGAACACAAAGACATAAAGACACAAAACAAATGATTGGTTTGGGAGCTAAAGGCGAGATGTAATTATAACAAATGCTCACATTGATCCATGGGGATCAACTCGACTTTTGAATGGAAGGATTTTCTTTTATTTTACTTTTTTTTTTTTTTTTTTTTTTTACAAAGATCAAATATGAAATAACCCAGATGAACGGGTCATAAAAACCCATTTGTTCTGCATTAACCTCTGAAGTATATAAAAATAATAATAAGGATATGCTAAGTTAAGTGGAAATAATTAAATAATGACATATACAGTAGATCACACGGGGCCTAGTAGATTACACACGGGGCCTAGTAGATCACACACGGGACCTAGTAGATCACACACGGGGGCCCAGTAGATCACACACGGGATCCAATAGACTGCACACGGGATCTAGTAGAACGCATATGTGTTCTCGTTGATCATATATGGGATCTAGTGGATCACATACGTGATCTAGTGGATCACATACGTGATCTAGTGGATCACATACGTGATCTAGTGGATCACATACGTGATCTAGTGGATCACATATGTGATCTAGTTGATCACACGGGATCTAGTGGATCACACATGGAACCTGGATGATCTCATATATATGATCTGGTAGATCACATATGAGATCCAGCAGATCACATACAGAATCTAGCAGATCACATATGTGATCTAGTAGGTCACATACATGATCTAGTAGGTCACATACGGGACCTGGTGGATCACATACGTGATCCGGCAGATCACATACGAGATCCAGCAGATCTCTCATGATTCAGAAGATCGTATACGGGATCCAGTTGATCCCGTATGTGATCTAGTAGATCACATATACGATCTAGTAGATCACATGTATGATCTACTAGATCCTGTATGTGATCCAGCAGATCACATACTGATCCAGTAGATCGCATACATGACCTGGCAGACCGCATATGTGATCTACTAGATATATACGATCTAGTAGACCGTATATGTGATCTAGTGGACCACGTATGTATTCTACTAGATCACATATGCGATTTAGTAGATCACATATGGGACCTAGTAGATCACATATGGGACCTGGCAGATCACATGTGTGACCTAGCAGATCACATACTAGATCCACTAGATCATATTCGAGATCCACTGGATCCCATATGTGATCTAGTGGATCACATAAGGATCTAGTGAATCCCATATATGATCTGACAGAACACATACGGGACCTAGTAGAACACACACGGGGCCTAGTAGATCACACATGGGACCTAGTAGATCACACACGGGACCCAGTAGATCACACACGGGACCCAGTAGATCACACACTGGATACAATAGACTACATACGGGATCTAGTAGAACGCATATATGTTCTTGCTGATCACATATGTGATCTAGTGGATCACATATGGGATCTAGTTGATCACACGGGATCTAGTGGATCACACACGGGACCTAGCTGATCACATATATGATCTGGTAGATCACATACGAGATCCAGCAGATCACATACAGAATCTAGTAGATACCATACGAGATCCAGCAGATCACATACAGAATCTAGCAGATCACATATGTGATCTAGTAGGTCACATACATGATCTAGTAGGTCACATACGGGACCTGGTGGATCACATACGTGATCCGGCAGATCACATACGAGATCCAGCAGATCTCTCATGATTCAGAAGATCGTATACGGGATCCAGTTGATCCCGTATGTGAACTAGTAGATCACATATATGATCTAGTAGATCACATATATGATCTACTAGATCCTGTATGTGATCCAGCAGATCACATACTGATCCAGTAGATCGCATACATGACCTGGCAGACCGCATATGTGATCTACTAGATATATACGATCTAGTAGACCGTATATGTGATCTAGTGGACCACGTATGTATTCTACTAGATCACATATGCGATTTAGTAGATCACATATGGGAACTAGTAGATCACATATGGGACCTGGCAGATCACATGTGTGACCTAGCAGATCACATACTAGATCCACTAGATCATATTCGAGATCCACTGGATCACATAGGGGTCTAGTGAATCCCATATATGATCTGACAGAACACATACGGGACCTAGTAGATCACACACGGGACCTAGTAGATCACACATGGGACCTAGTAGATCACACATGGGACCCAGTAGATCACACACGGGACCCAGTAGATCACACACGAGACCCAGTAGATCACACACTGGATACAATAGATCACATATGGGATCCAGTGGGTCCCATATATGATCTAGTAGATCACATATGGGATCTAGTTGATCACACGGGATCTAGTGGATCACACACGGGGCCTAGCTGATCACATATATGATCTGGTAGATCACATACGAGATCCAGCAGATCACATACAGAATCTAGTAGATACCATACGAGATCCAGCAGATCACATACAGAATCTAGCAGATCACATATGTGATCTAGTAGGTCACATACATGATCTAGCAGGTCACATACGGGACCTGGTGGATCACATACGTGATCCGGCAGATCACATACGAGATCCAGCAGATCTTGTATGATTTTGAATATCGTATACGGGATCCAGTGGATCCCGTATGTAATCTAGTGGACCACATATATGATCTAGTAGATCCATATATGATATACTAGATCACGTAGGGATCCAACAGATCACATACAGATCCAGTAGATCGCACACATGACCTGGTGGACCGCATATGTGATCTACTAGATCACATATACAATCTAGTAGACCGTATATGTGATCTAGTGGATCACGTATGTATTCCACTAGATCACATATACGATTTAGCAGATTGCATATGGGACTTAGTAGATCACATATGGGACCTGATAGATCACATGTGTGACCTAACAGATCACATACGAGATCGCACGCGAGATCCAGCAGATCACATTCGAGATCCACTGATCCCGTACGTGATCTTGTAGATCACATATGGGATCTAGTGGATCCCACCAGTGGTCTAGTATATCACATATGGGATCCAGTGGATCACAAACATGATCTGGTAGACTATGTATGTGATCTACTAGACCACATACACGATCTAGTGGATCGTATATATGATCTAGTGGATCGCATATGCAATCTACCAGATCACATATGTGATCTAGTAGATCACATATGGGACCTGGCAGATCACATGTGTGAGCTAGTAGATCACATATGTGACCTACTGGATCACATACAGGATCCAGCAGATCACATTCGAGATACACCAGATCCCATACATAAAATTTTAGATCACATACGGGATCTAGAGGATCCCATACATGATCCAGTAGATCACAGAGATCTAGTGGTTCCCATATACGATCTAGTATATCGCATATGGGTCACTGTAGATAACATGCTGGATCTAGTAGATCACATATGGGATCCAGTGGGTCCCATATATGATCTAGTAGATCACATATGGGTTCTAGTTGAACACGCGGGATCTAGTGGATCACACACGGGACCTAGCGGATCGCATATATGATCTGGTAGATCACATATGAGATCCAGCAGATCACATACAGAATCTAGTAGATACCATACAAGATCCAGCAGATCACATACAGAATCTAGCAGATCACATATGTGATCTAGTAGGTCACATACATGATCTAGCAGGTCACATACATGATCTAGCAGGTCACATACGGGACCTGGTGGATCACATACGTGATCCGGCAGATCACATACGAGATCCAGCAGATCTCGTATGATTCTGAAGATCGCATACGGGATCCAGTGGATCCCGTATGTAATCTAGTAGACCACATATATGATCTAGTTGTTCCATATATGATCTACTAGATCACATAGGGATCCAGCAGATCACATACAGATCCAGTAGATCGCATACATGACCTGGCGACCGCATATGTGATCTACTAGATCACATATATGATCTAGTAGACCGTATATGTGATCTAGTGGATCACGTATGTATTCTTCTAGATCACATATACGATTTAGTAGATCGCATATGGGACCTAGTAGATCACATATGGGACCTGGAAGATCACATGTGTGACCTAACAGATCACATACGAGATCACACGCGGGATCCAGCGGATCACATTCGAGATCCACTGGGTCCCGTACGTGATCTAGTAGATCACATAGGGATCTAGTGGATCCCATCCGCTGTCTAGTATGTCACATTCGAGATTCAGTGGATCACTTACGTGATCCAGTAGGTCACAGACAAGATCTGGTAGGCCACGTATGTGATCTACAATATCACATACGCTGTCTAGTGGATCGCGTTTGTAATCTACTGGATCACATATATGATCTAGTGGATCGCATTTGTAATCTACTGGATCACATATGTGATCTAGTAGATCACATAGGGATCTAGTGGATCCAATATATGATCTTGTAGATCGCATACGGAATCTAGTAGATCGCATGCGGGATCCAGTAGATCACATACGGGACCTGATAGGTCACATTTGAGACCTAGTGAATCACATACGGGACCTGGTAGGTCACATGTGGGATCTAGCAGATCACATATAGGAGCTAGTAGATCACATATGGGACCTAGTAGATCACATATGGGGCCTAGTAGATCACATATGGGACCTAATTTATTAAGGTGCGAGTTAAAATTTAATGAGGTCACACCAGCGCTACTAGCCATCTTACTATGAAGTCTTACTGTCTTATTTCTGCCTGTCTGTTTGCCTACCTGTCTGTCTGCCTGCACCTATACAGGCTGTGCATGTTACGTGCACGCACACATACAAATAAATAACCAAAGCAGCTTCAGTTTGAAGACTGTGCCTCTAACATCTGAACAGAGCAGCACAGCTTTAAACTGTGATTTTTATATTAAAACCTCCACAATAATAATTTACCAACAGTTTCACTGTTTGATACTTTGATTTATTAATTATTTCAGTTTATTTCAGTTTATTTTGCTCTGACAAAGACTTTATAGACATTGACAGTTTTCAGTTCTTTAATTCTTATATTTAAATGAGAAACCTCAAAAGCAAAATAGCAAATAATTTTTGTTAAATCTATTTAAAATATAGAAAAAAACAGTGAGTAACTCGTGATTACACACAGAAGACCCCTTAAAGATGACTTTTACTGTCGGGACAATATCCACACCTTAACAAAAATACTAATTAAAAATGGGAAAATAATAATAATCAATTACCTCAGTTTTAAGATCAGGTTGGTGACAAAAGTTATGTTAATGTTGTTTGAAAATTATGCATATATTAGTTCTTGTAATGATTATGTCCTTTTATTTCTCTGGGATATAATATGTACTGTTTGGGTGGAATGACCCAAATAAAAGAACAAACAGAGCAGACAAAACAATAACCAGTGGACGGGCGTCTACAGACAGAAAAAGTCTGTTGAGGGTTTGGGGCGGGGCCAGCAGCGTGTACGGTTATGGAGGGGATTATTTCAACCAAAATCATCCTTTAACTTTCAGAAACATAACCTTAATAACATCTGGAGGTCATTCATTTGACTATAGCACCATACAATACTTTTTTTTTTCAGTATTCTGCACATTTGCGACAAGAGGTGTTATGGGGTTAAAATGAAAATTGGAATTAAATACATATATGTGTTATTAAATGTGTTGTTAATTCATTAAAATACCAATTCATTTGAGGTAAAAAAAAATAAAAAAAAAAAAATAAAAAATATATATATATATATATATATATATATATATATATATATATATATCTTCCTGGTCTTTGTGTTGCAGTGAATCATTAATTTATTTGATCTGTCAACCTCATCCATCAAAGTCAGTGGGCGGGTCTTAACAGCTGATTGGTTCCAATCAAATAGATTCCAGATAAAGTATTTGTCAACACATTCCCATACACTGGGTGACCTTTAACCTCTAGGTTTGTTTGGATACTTTAGGAAAATAAACTTTATTGGCAACTGTTAAAAATCTACACTCTTGGTCCGACACTCCCACTGTAGCCCCGCCCACCAACTTTGATGTGTGAGTTTGACAGATAAAATGAATTGATGATCCACTGTAACATAAAGACCATGAAATAATGTTAACACAAAGAACCACAGTTATCTATTTAGTTCAAATTTTAATGAACAAATTTTATTACATTTAATTAGTTAATTATGTATTTTATTACATTTTGTCATTTTAGTTCTAGATATTTTATAGGTAAATTTTGTAGCCACTCCACATGTTCCCCCAGGGCAGGTTCTGGTCCATTTGGTGCCCAAGGTGAACACCCCTCCTTACTTTTTGTGGAATTACAAATTAGCATCTGTCAAACTGATGCAATAAAAAGTCAAAATGATGCAATAAAAAGTCAAAATGATGCAATAAAAAGTCAAAATGATGCAATAAAAAGTCATAATGATGCAATAAAAAGTCATAATGATGCAATAAAAAGTCAAAATGATGCAATAAAAAGTCAAAATGATGCAATAAAAAGTCAAACTGATGCAATAAAAAGTCATAATGATGCAATAAAAAGTCAAACTGATGCAATAAAAAGTTAAATATTATGTGACAAAATTCCCAGTCACTAAGCACAACCTGAATTAATCCATATATTTGACTCATTGTGAGAAAATTAGTGTTAAATATTCTAATTATGTGGGTCTAGTCTGCCCCCACACCCAGTTTAACCCTACGCTACTGTGATACGTAAAAACAAAACTCTAAATATTAAATGTAGTATTAATATTGATAAACTCCAGCAGTGACTGTCCTTGTCAATGACGCTGATGACATTTCAGCAGCATGAATTATTTTGTGTCATCCACAGATAGATGAGATTTAAATAAGAAGTATAGATCAAGATGTGAGACGGGTGGGGGCGGGTGAGACGAGTACTTTGACAGAGATGAGTGCGACAGCCAGGCTGAATGTGAATTGCGTGAGCGATAAATTAACTCTTAATGCCCCGGGACTGAAGCTTGATGTGTTGGAAGTGATGGCATAGAAGGCAGCAGGTTCATATTTATGACCAGCTGTGTTTTCTACCAAAGATACATTTACATATTAGGATGAAAGTCAAGTGTCATAAATACCTGATAGGAATGAGAATATATGAAGATCATTGGAGTCAGGGAGCAGGTACAGGGAGCGAGGTACTCACATTCTTCCATCTCAAAGCAGCAGTAACAGGCTCGCTGTGTATTTAATGCCTTTAATGCCTACTGTTGCAAATATGCAACAGATCACACAGTCCAGACAACACTTCTGATGTCTGGAACATCTGTCCAGGGCTGGGGATGGTCAATGTGGTGCCCTAGGCCAACACTAGGCCAACACTAGGCCGACACTAGGCCGACACTAGGCCAACACTAGGCCAACACTAGGCCGACACTAGGCCGACACTAAGCCGACACTAGGCCGACACTAGGCCGACACTAGACCGACACAAGGCCAACACTAGGCCAACACTAGGCCAACACTAGACCAACACTAGGCCAACACTAGACTGACACTAGGCCAACACGAGGCCGACACTAGACCAACACTAGGCCGACACGAGGCCAACACGAGGCCAACACTAGACCAACACGAGGCAAACACTAGGTCAACACTAGGCCAACACTAGGCCCACACCCCTCTTTCCTTTTAGTGTAATTCTAAATGATCATGTGTAAACATAGTGTCCTACATGTGATGGAGTACGTACTGAGTGTCCATGAATAATCAGTGTCAATGTTAACTTTAATGATTTATTTACTGTATTTTCACTATAAGGTGAACTGTCAATGAATGGTTTATATTTTCAATTTTTTTTCAGATATAAGATGCATTTAATCAAGATAAACAGTCACAATAAGTCAACCTTGTGTAGTTGTACCATGGTACAAAACACACTCTTATTCTAATAAATCAAACTTTAAAAGAGTCCAAATTCTGGGATAAAAATACACATTATGCAATACGGCAAAATTATGCGATTAAAAAGTTAAAATTGACACAAAAAGCCAAAATTATGAACAAATGTAGTTCCAGATAGTTCTTTAGCCATTAATGACCTTACACATTCTACCACCTAATTAATAATAATTATAATGGTTAACATAAAACTGACTAATCATTTATAAATAGTTTATACATAATAAAACATTTAGTAATAGTTTATAACTGGTCATAACTATTTCAGATAGTTTTCTTTTCTATGAACCAACCATGTGTAACCGTGTGAACAAATACTTGGCTTATGATTAACTGTATATGAACAACATATTAATAAACCATTAATAAATGGATAACAATAGATTAATACCATTAACAAGTACTTATATAGTTCATTTATTCACCAGTTGGTTCTGATTTTGACAAACCGCAACCGCCCGTACCTATCATGTTTAAACTCGTATCCGACCCGTTTTCCGACGAAAAAATAAATAAATCGGCACCCGAACCGACCCGCTATAAATGAACCCGTTATCCGACCGGAACCCAAAAGAAAATGTCACATAGCCAAACTTAAATACAAACATTTATTGCCATGAATATATTGAACAGTGACATAGCCAAGGCATAAAAATGTTGTTAGCCTACGGCTCTTTTTAGCCTATGAACAGCAAATTAGACCCGCGATCACCCACATCCGACCCGAACCCGTGCAGGTCATTTTACGTCATTTTACATCATTTTACATCATTTTACAGCACTGTCACTGTTTATGTAAAGCCAGGAAATAAAACCAGCTGCTCTATGAAAACATGACACATTCCATGGATAATGACAAGAAAACATTTTCAAATATTTTCATCTCCCTGTTTCTATAGATGCATTTGATATTATTATTATTATTATTATTATTATTATAAATTATAAATTGATTTCAAAAGACTTTTATCACATTTGGCATTAAAATATATATAAAAACCTCTTTACACCTGGATTGAATTCTAAGTGGATAAAAGTAAATGTTAAGTTAGTTTTGTTTCTAACATGGACAGTAAATAGATCTTTTTAGGTATGTTACATATTTGTGACAGTAGGTTTTACAAGGTTCATTTAAAACAGGTTTCAGATATTTTAATCACAGAAGGGCAGCTTTCATGTCTTATTTTCACACATATTCCCGTTGACATATAAATGAACACACCCATTCATTTTCAACTGATAAACCGAACACTGTGAAATCAGTTTTACTCTTTTGGAAAAGGTCAGCGTTTCAATCTTTATTCATTTCCAAACACATGATTATGGTTCAGCCTTTCTTTGTTTCTGCCTCTGACCAGGAAGTCATTTTACTGTCAACATGTTTAAACAATCATCTTATGTCTTTACTGACTATTAGAACAGAGACTTCTGGAATAATAGAAAATGTCTCTTTACTATATGTACAAATTAATTATCAGATGTAATAAATGTTTAAAACTGTATGTTGTAATAATTAAAATACTTGATTTACTATAAAAAACTGTAAATGTTCATAATGAAAGTTTATGAGATTATAGAAATAAACGTTTAACTATTTGTGTCAAAGTCCTTTTGGTTTAATAATATAAAGTCAAATAAAAATATAAATATAGAAATAATAATCAAACCATTATAGAGGGAAAAAAGTCCATTTACGTTATGAAAATGTTTACTTCTACAAACAATAAATAATGAACAAACTGGAAAAAGTGTAATTTTAACATTATTTAACTTTAGTTGATCATTTATGTTTGTTTATTATAGCGAACAAATACTAAAACATTTTATAGAAGGTGGAATATTAATATTAATGTACTTTTCAGGTTCATATTTGATCCAGTTATTCAGTTTTTTTTGTGAAATTCTACTTTGTTTTAATGGAACTAATTATAACATTTACATTTATAGAGAGAAAAAAAAGTTTGTGTTGTGAGTATTTATGTTATTATGAGTGAATTAGTGTCAACGTGGAACCTCAACTAAAATCATTAATATATTAGTGTCATTACATTTTAAAATTCACCCAAAGGGCCGGACTGGACCCTACGGCGGGTAAGATTTGGGCCCCGGGCCGCATGTTTGACACCTTCTGTCTAGATCAGAGGTGTTAAACATGTGGCCCGGGGGCCAAAATTGGCCGGCCAATGAGTCCAATCTGGTCCCTGAGATGAATTCATGAAACAAATATGTAAAAATGTGAAAATGTGAAAATGTGAGGGGTGCATGTGTGCTGACCCTCAGTAGTGGTCTGTACGTTTGGAAAACCAAATTAGACAATAATATTTATACGTTTTTATCTTATTAGTTCTATTATTTTACTTTACACCATATTAGACTGAATTAAAATGACTTTGACACTTTGATCATTCAGTGTTTATGTTCCAGCCTCTGGTTTTTACTTATTTCTAATCATTCATCAATGAACTGTAGAAAGTGGAAAAAGATAGAGAGTGAAAACTAGAAAAGCACTGAGAGAGAGAGAGAGAGAGAGAGAGAGAGAGAGAGACAGAGACACTGAGAGAGAGAGAGAGAAAGAGAGAAGCGAGAGAGAGAGACAGAGAGAATGAGAGCGCGTGCAGAATCCACCAAGGCAGATCAGATCAATTAACAACAAATTTTTAAGAAGTTTTACATATTTAAAAAAAATTAAGAATTAATTTAATTTAAAATAATAATAAATGAAAAACAAAAAAACCTCCCTCTTCCATCACACCTGTCAGACATTACATCATGCTTAGGCTTTTGAAGAACTGATCAATAATTGACCTAGATGTGATAGAAGCTAAAACATACAGAACCACTGGATTAGACCCAGAGATGGTTTGAAACTTAATTAACAATTAACTAATTTTGTTTATGGAACTGATGTACAGGAAACAAAAACCAACTGATTTAGAAAAAGTCCAAACTAAAATTATTGGAACCAAATTACAACACTCCTTTTTTTTAAAACTTCATTTGTTGTGTTAATTAGTTAATATTTATTAGTTTGTTGATGTTGTTACTTATTGAAATTTATTATTGCTTGTTTTGTTATTCATTTTATTTTTTTCAGTTGTGTTTTTAGTGTCTTTGTTCATGTTCCACATTATTTTTGTTAATCATTTTACTGATTACTTTGGCAGTTTTTGTTCATTTAGTTGCTTATTTTATTTATTTATTTTATTTTGTAATTGCTTCAGTCTCAGGAGTTAAAGGGTTAACTGACAGTTAACAGCAGTCATTTTCATTCCTTTGATTTAATCTAATCTTTTTTTCCCCACATAAATGATTCCCAGTAAAGTGTTTTACCAATAAAAGTGTCAGTGATGAACAGTACAGTTTTAAGGTGGTGGTCTTACTCACAGTTCCATAGTTCACTGTCTCAGGTCAGTTTAGTGTAAAAACATTGAGTGCGTTGCAATAACGTTGGTCCAGACGTTAGCATTAGCCTAGCTTAGCCTCGCCAGAGCATACTCGTGCGTCCGTCCACCTGTCCTCGTGCACGCGCCTCTCAGTCAGTTTCCCCCGTCGTTAAAACTCACAGTGACATTGATTCATTCACAGTTTTTCCAGTGACGTCCACAGCTTCTAACGCTGAGGGTTTTTTCTCCTAAAAACCAGGTTTGGTTTTTACGGCGGCTCCCACTTCCGTCTCGTCCAGCCCGCACGCGCCTCTCTTCCGCCTTCCGCCATCTTTGTCCTCCTATGTGGAAGCTGCTGTTAGCAAAACACAAGATACAGAAGGTGGAGACGTGTAGACAAGGTTTAAACTTAGGTTATGGTTCGGTTGTTCCATTATTTTTCCACTCCAACTTCAGCGGTTTTGTTCAGCTTTGAAGTTCGACCAATCAGAAACCGAGTTGGCGTTGCCATGGGAATAAAACTCCTCCTGTATTTAGTGACCACGCCATTTTGTAAGGGTGTCTGAATTTATAGTGTAGATTTATCTTTTATTATATATTATGTGACTTTTTTTCTCATAATTTTCACTTTGTATGTAATAATTTAGACTTTACTTAATATTCTTTATAATCTAGTTCACCTTAAATATGAAAAATAAAAAAAAATAAAAAATCCATTCATTGACAGTGTCTTATAGTGACTAAATATTATCAATGAACCTTTATCACGTGACATAAACCAGACCAAACTAGACGTAAATGTGGGTCATGTGACGATAACTATCATTAAATATATAATGCAGTTATAGATGAACAATAAAAACAGACAAAATGTGGATTTATTTTTTTTGCCATTTTCTTATTTATTTATTGTTGCTGTCTCTTCCAAGGAAGTCGTCAAATTATGTCAACATGATTATTACTGCCATGGTTTTAATTCTACCTCTGTCTTGTGTTCTGAAACAAAGATCTGAATAAATCCATCATTTGTAAGAATCTTTGTGACCTCAGCATCTGTGTTCTGTCCTTGAAAATTACATCTGGTCCCAGAAAATAAATAATAAAAAGAAGTGTTTGGTCTGTTTTTCATAATTTTTTTCAGTAACTTTTTTGTTTTTAGAAAGAAAAAGTGAAAATCAGTTTTAATTTTTCATCTGTTTTGACACAAACCCTAACCTTGAAATTAAATTAAAATTCTTCCATTTTAAAATGAAAATCTATGAAAAAGTAGTTTTTCTTTTGTTTCCTTAAACTAAATCCAATTACCAAAAAATAAACTGACCATTTTACATGACAATACAGAGTGGGGTTACTGAAAAAGACAGAGAAGAATTTACATTTCACAGTTCGTTATTATTATTATTATTATTATTTTTTACTAAATAAGGCTCTCAGAATGTAAATCAATAATAGTTTTAGAGACACTGAATATGAACTGTGAAAAACTCATATTTTGCCTCAATGGTTTTTGTTTTTAAATCTCTTCAGCTATTTTTTAGCACTGGGATAAACTCCAAAAAAAGTAGTGACATGGTTAAAAACAGTAAAATAAAACAAAGGAAAATGACAGAGAAAACAATGTTTAACCCTTTAACAGTTCCAGTCAAAAATGAATAAAATAAGTCAGAAAACATCAGAAAATATGATGAAAATTAATTCATTTTCGACAGAACTCAAAGATTTACTGTGGATCTCTGGTCTGAGAACAACTGTTAACTAGTGTTAACAACTGTTAACTAGTGTTAACAACTGTTAACTAGTGTTAACAACTGTTAACTAGTGTTAACTAGTGTTAACTAGTGTTAACTAGTGTTAATACTTGAGGTCTGAGAACAACTGTTAACTAGTGTTAACTACTGTTAACAACTGTTAACTAGTGTTAACAACTGTTAACTAGTGTTAACTCGTGTTAATATCTGAGGTCTGAGAACAACTGTTAACTAGTGTTAACAACTGTTAACTAGTGTTAACTCGTGTTAATATCTGAGGTCTGAGAACAACTGTTAACTAGTGTTAACTAGTGTTAACAAGTGGTAACTAGTGATAATACCTGAGGTCTGAGAACAACTGTCAGTTCATTTAAATCAGATGAAAACATTATTGTTTTTACTTAAATTATTATTTGCTTTAAAATGTTTTTATGTCTCTATTTTAATTGTCTTTTAATGCATCTTTATCATTTTAATTTTCTTCTGTTTCTGTTTTTGTGTAAAGAACCTTGAGTTGTCCTGTACATGACATGTGATATACAAATAAATCTGCCTTTGCCTTAATTATGCATTTTTTGGCTGGTGCGATTTATAATCCGGAGCGACGTATAATAATAATAATAATAATAATAATAATAATACGGTACGTTAACAGTTACTGACTATTTTCTCCAAAACAACA
>CM035784.1:27210696-27218196 GCA_020466265.1 Siphamia tubifer
ATCTATCTATCTATCTATCTATCTATCTATCTATCTATCTATCTATCTATCTATCTATCTATCTATCTATAATAATATATTTTTTTAAGTTTCTAATCAAATGTCCATAAAAATGATGATAATAATAAAACAGAACTTTTTTTAGTAGTGTACAGGTGCAGGTTGACAGTTTTTATTTTGGCTGAACTTCATCCACTTTATTCCTTTATTGTTTTCTTCAATAAACACAAAAATCAAATGTTATAAAAGCCTTTTTTATTTCATCTCAATGAAATGAACAGAAGAAAGCTCAGAAAATCAAAGTAAATATTAGCCTGTAGCTCTGCCTGCACATGTTCTTTAATGTTGTGGTAATAAAATAGAATAGTTTTGCTTCTGCTCACAGCCCCCCCCCACCCCCCCCAGACAAACAACGGCACAAACACATTAACACAATTAACATTCACTTCAATGCAAGCAGCTCAAATCTTCGCACCATCTTTTTTTATCGTGTTGCACTTCTTATTTTCTTTCATTCTTTATATTTATTTTATTTTATTGTATTTTAGAGACAGTATGCACAGTACAAACATCTGTTCTGGATCTGCTGTAAGAAAATAGGTCTGATTTTGAAAACTCTATTTTACAGTTTATTATCCGGCACTAGGGTCAGTGTTAGTCATAGTCAGACTAGGCGGTCGCCTAGGGCAACAGATGAGTGGGTGACACCAAGTCCCATAGAATGATAATATTAAGATAGTGTTAGCCTAGTGTTGGTCTCGTGTTATCCTAGTGTTGTCCTGGTGTCAGTCTAGCATTGTCCTCGTGTTGTCCTGGTGTCAGTCTACTGTTGTCCTGGTGTTGGTCTAGCGTTGTCCTAGTGTTGGTCTATTGTTGTCCTAGTGTCGGTCTAGCTTTGTCCTGGTGTCAGTCTAGTGTTGTCCTGGTGTCAGTCTAGTGTTGGTCTATTGTTGTCCTAGTGTTGGACTAATGTTGTCCTTGCGTTGTCCTGGTGTCGGTCTAGCGTTGTCCTAGTGTTGTCCTAGTGTTGGTCTAGTGTTCTCCTAGTGTTGTCCCAGTGTTGTCCTAGTGTTGTTCCAGTGTTGTCCTAGTGTTGGTCTAGTGTTCTCCTAGTGTTGTCCCAGTGTTGTCCTAGTGTTGTTCCAGTGTGTCCTAGTGTTGTCCTAGTGTTGTTCCAGTGTTGTCCTAGTGTTATCCTAGTGTTGTCCCAGTGTTGTCCCAGTGTTATCCTAGTGTTGTCCCAGTGTTGTCCCAGTGTTGTCCCAGTGTTTTCCTAGTGTTGTCCCAGTGTTGTCCCAGTGTTGTCCCAGTGTTGTCCCAGTGTTGTCCCAGTGTTATCCTAGTGTTGTCCCAGTGTTGTCCCAGTGTTGTCCCAGTGTTATCCTAGTGTTGTCCCAGTGTTGTCCCAGTGTTGTCCCAGTGTTATCCTAGTGTTGTCCCAGTGTTGTCCCAGTGTTGTCCCAGTGTTATCCTAGTGCTGTCCCAGTGTTGTCCCAGTGTTATCCTAGTATTGTCCCAGTGTTGTCCCAGTGTTGTCCTAGTGTTGTCCCAGTGTTATCCTAGTGCTGTCCCAGTGTTGTCCCAGTGTTGTCCCAGTGTTATCCTAGTGTTGTTCCAGTGTTGTCCTAGTGTTGTCCCAGTGTTATCCTAGTGTTGTCCCAGTGTTGTCCCAGTGTTGTCCTAGTGTTGTCCCAGTGTTATCCTAGTGTTGTCCCAGTGTTGTCCCAGTGTTTCCTAGTGTTGTCCCAGTGTTGTCCCAGTGTTGTCCCAGTGTTGTCCTAGTGTTGTCCCAGTGTTGTCCTAGTGTTGTCCCAGTGTTATCCTAGTGTTGTCCCAGTGTTGTCCCAGTGTTATCCTAGTGTTGTCCCAGTGTTGTCCTAGTGTTGTCCCAGTGTTGTTCCAGTGTTGTCCTAGTGTTGTCTTAGTGTTGTTCCAGTGTTGTCCTAGTGTTGTCCCAGTGTTGTCCCAGTGTTATCCTAGTGTTGTCCCAGTGTTGTCCTAGTGTTGTCCCAGTGTTGTCCCAGTGTTATCCTAGTGTTGTCCCAGTGTTGTCCCAGTGTTATCCTAGTGCTGTCCCAGTGTTGTCCCAGTGTTGTCCTAGTGTCGGCCCAGTGTTGTCCCAGTGTTATCCTAGTGTTGTCCCAGTGTTGTCCTAGTGTTGTCCCAGTGTTGTCCTAGTGTTATCCTAGTGTTGTCCCAGTGTTGTCCCAGTGTTGTCCTAGTGTTGTCCTAGTGTTGTCCCAGTGTTATCCTAGTGCTGTCCCAGTGTTGTCCCAGTGTTATCCTAGTGTTGTCCCAGTGTAGTCCCAGTGTTGTCCTAGTGTTGGCCCAGGGCACCACATTGACCCTGTCAATCATTTGTTTGTGCATCATGACACCCAGGCTTCAGTGTGGTACTGAATGGGTCAGAACAGTTCTAAACTCACCACAGTCGCTGCTGCAGGTCCAGACACTTCATCCACCACAAACAACCTGTTTTCAAATGTAGAAGTGAAAATACATGAGGAACATTCAATAATTAGAGCTTGTAATCAACCTGAAAGAGCAAACGTCTTTAATCTGCACTTTTATTAATTAGTGAAGGTTTGTCTGTGGTAGAAAAGTGTGGTTTAACACAAGCCTTTATGTTTCCTGTCATGTAGCTCTTTGTAAAAACACGGCTGGTGATGAACCAGCGGAGGTTAACCCCTTAACGCCCGCTGTCGCACTTACACTGAAAAAAATGAAAACATTGAATCAAATTTAAAAAATCTTCTTTAATAGGTCACAAATAAAAACATGGACTTAAGTGAATCAAATTAAATTAAAATAACCCTCACATTATGTCATTTAATTTGGTTTTTATGTGACCATGAAAAGTCAAAATTGAATAAGAATTTTTGAATTGATTCAAAGTTTTACTTTCTTCAGTGTACTGTCGCAAATATATATAAATAAAATAAAAATCTATTGTATGTGCTATAGTCAAATTAATTATCTCCACTGTCATTTAACATTTATTTTTTTAAGGGCTGTCAAATAATACATGATAAAATTATTAATAAATGATAACATTTTTAAAATCAGATTAATCACAGTGTTTTTGGAATCAACATTTTAAATATTTGTCATATTTGTGGGTGTTTTTTTTCCAATATTTTTCATGGCTTTTTTCTATTTCATTATTTTTCTGTGTGATTTTTAGTGTATTTTGTGGGAATAATGATAAAATAAAATATATGTACAAATACAAAAGTAGAGCTGGTAAAGTGAATGCATGAAGTCACATTGATCCATTATTGTGATTAATCTGATTAAACATTTGTAAATACATTCACCCCTTCAACAGTTTCAACAAAAAAATTTAATAATTGTTCTAATTGCATTAAAATTTGTAATCACATGACTACACTTTTTCAAGTTAAAATTGTGAGATAAAAAAGTCAAAATTATTAGATAAAAAATAAAAGACGTGAGATTTGTTTGTGTCATTGGTTGTTAGTCCAGGACGACAGATGGAAATAAGCTTCTCTGCTAAATCTGGTGCATTTTGTTCCTTGTGACTAATGATAATACTGTCCTATATTAAATAAATAAATGAAATGAGAAAAAAGTCAAAATTATTCGATAAAAAGTCAAAATTATTAGATTAAAAAGTCTAAATTATTAGATAAAAAGTCAATAATTGTTCTAATTGCATTAAAAAAGTGATGGATTAATCTTCATTAATGTGTTTATTTTGACAGTCCTAATATAGTGTAAAATGGAATTATTTTCACATAATTGTCATTATTTTACACTAAAACAAAATAAAAAATAGATAGTGACAGCCCTTTTTTAATAGATATATATTTATATTTAAATGTAGGCGTTAAGGGATTAATACATTTGTTGGAAAAGCCAACGTTGTGCCTAATCTGTGTGAGCGCTGCAGCACTCATCAACACTTTTATAGATAATAAACAATTACACAGGAGTTTACTTTGGCCTCGCACTAAACAGGCTCCAGGAAAAACCAACGAGTGCCCGGACGAACCCCCGGATAGTTCGTCAATATTGTTCCTTCAGCTCAGGACAGAAGAGGACGTTACTGACCGTGTGGACACGCACTTTGTAATAAACGTCCAAAATGTCATGACTTTTTCATTTTATAATAAATGTTTAATCATTATATAATCATTTATTCTATTCTTCAGCAGCAGGTGTTTTGGTGGAATGACGTTAAAACTAAAGTAATTAGACATTAGGACAATAGAATGGAAATACAAATGTTATTGTTTCATATTAGTTTAAATGAATGTTAATGGATAAAAGATCTGGTCACAGCAGCTCAGTAAACAAACAAACAAACAAACAAACAAACAAACACTGATGTTGTTTAAGGTAGAACTTATATTCGTTGGTGGATTGGTCCAAATTATGAAATAAAACGTTAAAATCATGAGATAAAAAGTCAAAATTATAAGATAAAAAGTCAAAATTATAAGATAAAAAGTCAAAATTATAAGATAAAAAGTTAAAATTATAAGATGAATTGCCTCAAAAGGCTAAACAAACATTTCTATTTACAAATGTATCTGTAATTTCACATTGTCCTAATGTCTAATGTGTCTAATTACTGTTTCCCAAACATCTGCCTCCACCAGGTGGAGCAGTTCAGGTCCCTCTGGATCTTATTCACGAGTGACGGAAGGATGGAGCGGGAGGTCGACAGGTGGATTGGGGCGGTATCCGCAGTAATGCGGGTGTTAAACCGGTCAGTTGTGGTGAAGACAGAAGGTGAAGCTCTCAATTTACCGGTCGATCTACGTTCACGACCCTCACCTATGGTCATGAGCTTTGGGTCATGACCGAAAGAATGAGGTCACGGGTACAAGCGGCCGAAATAAGTTTCCTTCGCAGGGTGGCCGGGCTCAGCCTTAGAGATAGGGTGAGAAGCTCGGACATCTGGGAGGGACTCGGAGTAGAGCCGCTGCTCCTCCATGTCCAGAGGAGCCAGCTAAGGTGGATCGGGCACCTCGTGAATATGCCTCCTGGACGCCTCCCTGGTGAGGTGTTCCGGGCATTTCCGTCCGAGAGGAGACCTCGGGGATTATATCTCTGGGCTGGCCCAGGAACACCTCGGGATTCCCCTGGAGGAGCTGGCTGAGGTAGCTGGGGTGAGGGAAGTCTGGGCTACTCTGCTGAGGCTGCTGCTCCCGCAACCCGGACCCGGATCAAGCGGGAGACGAGTATGAGTACGTGTCCCGCAATGTCACACCAACAAAGCATCTGCTGCTGAAGAGTAGAATAAGTTATGATATAATGTAAAGTAAAGTTTATTATAAGTAAAGTTTATTATAAAAAGAAAAAGTACAACACTAGCTACATTTTTGACATTTATGACGTTATGCGGGCCAACCCCTCCCCCTTACAGTCCTGCTAACATTTCAGGTGTTTCTTGCTCGTCATGTCGTTCCAGATCCGGTGCATTTCCTCGGGGGAGATCTGGTGGACCGTGACGATTCTGCGGTAGCGGCAGAGGCTGTAGGCCATCTTCCAGTGGTTGAAGCCGCTGTTTTGGAAAGGGTGGATGCCTAGCTTACGGAGGCACACGCCCACGTACACGTCCTCCAGGTGCAGCAGCCTGGTGTGTAAGGACGTCTTGTAGATGAGCTCGGCTACGTCTGCTGAGAAGACGTACCCGGTGCCGGAGCAGAAGGGCGGGTACTTGCTCTCCGGGTACAGATCCCGAGGCATGTACCATTTGCTGCGCATGTCTCTGATGGGCCCGCCGTTGATGACGTAGCCGGTGAAATACCGTCTCCTGGGTTTGGTGGTGGGCTTCAGGAGGCTGTAGATGAGGTTCTCCATGTTGACGAAGATGTCGCTGTCCGTCTTTAGGACGTACTGAGCTTTGGAGCAGAAGGTGGCCACCCAGCGCATGCCCATCAGCGTCTTTAGCGTCAGGTTGTGGTAGGAGTCGATAAAATCCTCCACTACGATGTCGTGAAAGATCTGGCTTTCCTGCTCCACCATCTGGTTGAGGACGGGGTCTGTGCTGCGGCCCAACAAAAACAACGTGACCACGCGAACGTCCGAAAACGTGCTCTCGTCACCCCATGTCTCTCTGATCGCTTGGCGAGCGTCGAACTCCTTGTGGGTGGTGCTGATCAGGATGACCAGGAAGGGGGGCTCCGACTCGCATTTCTTGGCCTCGTTGATGAGGTAGCCGAAGTCATGAGGGTTGAGCGAGCGTGTGCGGATGTTGCTAAAAGTGGCGTTCTTCTGCACCTTCGGGACCTTACGGATGGGCATGTTCAGCTGGCCCACATAGGAGTTGGAGGGGCGGGAAACACTCAGGTACCACAGAGCGCTCGCCCAACAAACCACTGTCAGCAAGTATAAGCAGGAGACCTTTGAAGGCATCGCTGGTCACTCGACTGACTTTACCAGCGGCGGCAGAAACGTTGAAGCCACGCCTCCATGGGTTGTCCTAGATCTGGCGGCGCAGCTTGAGGCTGCCTCCGCAACACAGTTGACATTAATTATAGATAATGGACTCGTCTATTGTCTAGTGTTGGTGTTGTGATTGAAAAGGAGCGCTGCTGAGACTTCTTATCATGACTTCACTTCCACTGTGTCCCATCGCATCTCTGTGGAATGTGTTCAGCTCCTTTTGACAGCATCTAAAAAAAGATGAGAAAAACAGGCAGGGGCAACATAAATCAAACGCACATTATGAAATGGAGTCAGATAAGCAGGATGACTGGAGGTTTAAAAATAAAAAAAACTTTTTTTTTTTTCACACCACGGCGTGAGACACATTTAACCAATAAAATAATAATATGTGCTTTAACTACTTCCTGTTTGTGCTACACTGTCCTACAAAATAAAAGTCTGTAAGTGATAAAATAACCTACAGTAGTTGTAGATTATTGAACATGAGGCAGTTATTGTTACTGTTTATTAACTATTAATAACATAATAATAATATAATATTAACTAGTTCTATAAAAAACACAGTGGGACTGATATATGGATTAATACTGATAATGATTAGTGACTTTTTATCGCATTATTTAGACTTTTTATCTCATGATTTTGATTTTTTATCTCATTATTTGGACTTTTTATCTCATTATTTGGACTTTTTATCTCATTATTTGGACTTTTTATCTCATTATTTTGACTTTTTATCTCATTATTTTGACTTTTTATCTCATTATTTGGACTTCACTTAATGCGTCATATATGAAAAAGTAAATCACTGTTTTAGACTGAAACACATGATAGAATTCATGTATTTACTGGACTATAAGGTGAACTGTCAATGAATGGTTTTCATGAAGGTTTTTCATATATAAGGTTCATTAAGTGAAGTCAAAATTGTGAGATAAAAAGCCCAAATTTTATATATATATATGTGTGTGTGTGTGTGTGTGTGTGTGTGTGTGTGTGTGTATGTGTGTGTGTGTGTGTGTGTGTGTGTGTGTGTGTGTGTGTGTGTGTGTGTGTGTGTGTATAAACCCACTCATTCCC
>CM035784.1:27220696-27238181 GCA_020466265.1 Siphamia tubifer
CCTCCTCCTGCCATCTCCCACTCGCTCTGCACCTCAATGTCAAACTAAACTTCCTATGTGGACTTAACACACTCTGCTGTGTAATGAGCTGGACTGTTAGCTGTAGAAAATTCCGGCAACTTTCAGAATCACAGCTTTAATTGGACACAGTGACAGATCATAAGGGGATACGTTTAAGCTCCAACTGTGGAATATGGTAGTGGGTTTGAAATGGGGAGGTGGGCGTGGCCTGGGGGGGGCGCAGAGAAAACATACACCTGAACAAGTGGTGCCGCCACAACAAACCCCGCCCCCTTCAAACACATTTGACCTGATTTATCTGATCATTGTAAAAACACACACTATGCTTATTTATTAATATTAACTTTATTAAAGGACTCATTCTATGGTTATTTATTAATATTAACTTTATTAAAGGACTCATTCTATGCTTATTTATTAATATTAACGTTATTAAAGTACTCATTCTATGGTTATTTATTAATATTAACTTTATTAAAGGACTCATTCTATGCTTATTTATTAATATTAACTTTATTAAAGGACTCATTCTATGTTTATTTATTAATATTAACTTTATTAAAGGACACATTCTATGTTTATTTATTTATTTGACTTTTTATCTCATCATAGGTTTGGTGATGTCACCTCATACCTTTCCTGAAAGGTTCTTGTAACTTGGTTACGTTGCCTGCGGTCAATTGAAAAATATTTGTAATAATATTGCGGTTGCAGTTTTTTTTGTGGTTTTATATAAACATTAAAATAACCTGGTAAATAAACTTTATTTAGTGAATGTTGGTGAAGGTGTCGTCCATCGTGGTCAGTATCCTACAGTATGAAGTTGGGAGAGTGGAACTAAACCACTACAGTTTGGACCTGATGAGCAGCTGACAGTGTTTTGGTTTCCATGGAAACCAGGTTCAAATGTTTTATAAACATATTAACTTACAAACAATGACATGGAATTTATGCACAGAAATAAATGGAGGTATGTGAGTAAGGTCAAAGGTCATGTGATGTGGGTCAGGTCCGCCCTTGCGGTCTGTGTTGTGGGTTAGGGTTAGTATAAACAGCAGTGGGTGTGGTTTGTTTCTACATCGACCGTGCTTCACTGCAGAGTCCTGCACGGGTTCAGGTACCCGCGGGTGACCCGTGGGTGAACCGCAGATTTCCACGAAACGGGTGAAAAATATAGGTTCATAGGTTAAAAACTGTTCTTTAGTTTGGACTTGTATAGCTGTGTGTGTGTGTGTGTGTGTGTGTGTGTGTGTGTGTGTGTGTGTATGTGTGTGTGTGTGTGTGTGTGTGTGTCTGTGTGTGTGTGTGTGTGTGTGTGTGTGTATGTGTGTGTGTGTGTGTGTGTGTGTGTATGTGTGTCTGTGTGTGTGTGTGTGTGTGTGTGTGTGTGTATGTGTGTCTGTGTGTGTGTGTGTGTGTGTGTGTGTGTGTGTGTGAGCTCACGTATAAAACTATTTTTTGAGTTTATTATTTGTCTATTACTGTTTAATAACATTTTTATTTGCCTCTGCCTTGGCTATGTCACTGTTCAGTATATTCGTGGTAATAAATGTTTGTATTTAAGTTTGGCTATCTGACATTTTCTTCCGGGTTCGGGTTGGATATCAGGTTCATTTATTGCGGGTCGGTTCGGGTGCGGATTTTATTTTATTTTGTCGTCGAAAAATGGGTCGGATACGGGCGGTTGCGGTATGTCAAAATCAGAACCGTGCAGGACTGTGATGTACGGTTTATCGACTGTTGAGTATCGACTATTTTGGGTGAAGACAAATATTAAAAAACTTCAAAGTGAACTTTTAACATTAAGACTCAAAAGTGTCAGACAATAAAAAGTACAGAACTTTTATTTTAACATTTATCAAACATATAAAGTGGCTATCTGACATTTTCTTCCGGGTTCGGGTCGGATATCGGGTTCATTTATAGTGGGTCGGTTCGGGTGCGGATTTTTTTTTTTTTTTCGTCGGATACGGGTTTGAACATGACGGGTACGGGCGGTTGCGGTTTGTCAAAATCAGAACCGTGCAGGACTGGCTGGAATATAATAAAATGCTCTTGGTTGTTCTAGTCCAACTGGAGTGTGTGTTGTATTTAAATGTCAGTTGACATTGTGCAGCGTCCCTGTTGTGTTTCTAACCCAGTGATGGATGCCTGCTTCAATCGTACAACTACATTTCATCTAATCCTTGGTTCCAAACAGACGTTTTATTTGCTCCACACATAATCTCTTTTGATGTGGCATCAGCTCTGGCTTTACTCTACAGCACACAGACAAGTGAAATATTATTTATCATGCATAACTTATGATAAATGGAAAAAAAAATGGGACTGTGATCCTGTGGTAGATATGGAACATGCCAGAATCTGCACAGATAGATAGATGCTTGTGTGCTGTTTTAAAGATAAAAACATGGTTTTCTATCAGACGTCACATTTTCATGTCTTCATAGGATGTGATGGTTCTTTTTCATCAGGACTTTCTATTTCTTTCCTCTTTCCTCACACCATCTCTCCTCCTCTGAAGCAGAGTCATCAATCTCATGGTCCAGTAGAATCCATCTCATCATGGCTGCTTTTCTACACCTCCTCCTCCTCTCATCCTCTCCATCACACTATCTCTCTCTCTCTCTACTTCAGTGGCTGTTTGATCCATCTTTATATGTCTCACTACCTCCCTCTTCTACTTTCTTTCTCTTGTTCGTGTCCTTCTGTTTTTTACTGCTTTTGTCATTTCTACTTTCCTCATATTTCTTGTTCATTCTTCATGTTTTGCTCATTTTTTTTGGATTTCTATACCCTCCAATATCCTATTATTGACAGCTACTGCTGCAATCAATCTCCCTAAAGCCCCTCCTCTTCCACTGCCTCTCCTTCACAACACCACTAAATCATATCATCATATTCATCTCCATCCTTCGTCCTCACTCCTCTTCCTCTTCCTCCTCTTCATCATGTTTGCTCCACCAAAGGGTAATTGGTTGTTTCATTAACCTACAAAATCCTGCGCACTCATTTATCACCAGATCTGAGAAACTTCATTTCCTTCTTTCATCAGAAAATGGCACTAAGGCACTAAGGCACTAAGGCACTAAGGCACTAAGGCACTAAGGCACTAAGGTACTAAGGCACTAAGGCACTAAGGTACTAAGGCACTAAGGCACTAAGGCACTAAGGCACTAAGGTACTAAGGTACTAAGGCACTAAGGTACTAAGGCACTAAGGCACTAAGGCACTAAGGCACTAAGGTACTAAGGCACTAAGGTACTAAGGTACTAAGGCACTAAGGCACTAAGGCACTAAGGCACTAAGGCACTAAGGCACTAAGGCACTAAGGCACTAAGGCACTAAGACACTAAGGTACTAAGGTACTAAGGCACTAAGGCACTAAGGCACTAAGGTACTAAGGTACTAAGACACTAAGGCACTAAGGCACTAAGGTACTAAGGCACTAAGGCACTAAGGCACTAAGGCACTAAGGTACTAAGGCACTAAGGCACTAAGGCACTAAGGTACTAAGGCACTAAGGCACTAAGGCACTAAGGTACTAAGGCACTAAGGTACTAAGGTACTAAGGTACTAGGGCACTAAGGCACTAAGGTACTAAGGCACTAAGGTACTAAGGCACTAAGGCACTAAGGCACTAAGGTACTAAGGCACTAAGGTACTAAGGTACTAAGGCACTAAGGTACTAAGGTACTAAGGCACTAAGGTACTAAGGCACTAAGGTACTAATGTACTAAGGCACTAAGGCACTAAGGCACTAAGGTACTAAGGCACTAAGGCACTAAGGTACTAAGGTACTAAGGGACTAAGGTACTCTGGTACGTCCAGAAGAGTTGATACAGGTTTAGTTTTGAAACTATGTTAAAAATGGAAATGTTTCAGTAAAAAATCTGCATGAGGATGAAACGCTGCTGAAAATAATGCAAGCGCTGTAAGCCACACCCCTATGAGCGCTGTAAGCCACACCCCTATGAGCGCTGTAAGCCACACCCCTATGAGCGCTGTAAACCACTCCCCTATGAGCTCTGTAAACCACTCCCCTATGAGCTCTGTAAACCACTCCCCTATGAGCGCTGTAAACCACTCCCCTATGAGCTCTGTAAACCACACCCCTATGAGCGCTGTAAGCCACACCCCTATGAGCGCTGTAAACCACTCCCCTATGAGCTCTGTAAGCTACACCCCTATGAGCTCTGTAAACCACTCCCCTATGAGCTCTGTAAACCACACCCCTATGAGCGCTGTAAACCACTCCCCTATGAGCTCTGTAAGCTACACCCCTATGAGCGCTGTAAACCACTCCCCTATGAGCTCTGTAAACCACTCCCCTATGAGCGCTGTAAACCACTCCCCTATGAGCTCTGCAAACCACTCCCCTATGAGCTCTGTAAACCACTCCCCTATGAGCTCTGTAAACCACACCCCTATGAGCGCTGTAAGCCACACCCCTATGAGCGCTGTAAGCCACACCCCTATGAGCGCTGTAAGCCACACCCCTATGAGCGCTGTAAACCACTCCCCTATGAGCTCTGTAAGCTACACCCCTATGAGCGCTGTAAACCACACCCCTATGAGCTCTGTAAACCACTCCCCTATGAGCTCTGTAAACCACTCCCCTATGAGCTCTGTAAACCACACCCCTATGAGCGCTGTAAACCACTCCCCTATGAGCTCTGTAAGCCACACCCCTATGAGCGCTGTAAGCCACACCCCCATGAGCGCTGTAAACCAGTCCTACCAGATACAAGACAACAAACAGATCCTCCAGGATTTCATGATGTTGTGATTTGCAACTTCAACACAAATTCATTCAATCCTCATGAGTTCAGTGTGATTTTAACCAATCAATGCAACTTTCCAGAAAAATGTGACCAATCATTTGTGACATCTTGAGCTGTTCTTTCTGTCTTTTCCTTTTCACCTTACAGTACCATTACCCATGATGCACTAGTACCAACAGGTGCATTTGCAAGGTACTTTTTCTGCTGTATTTTTATCATCCAGGTAATACTTTAAAGGCCTCTACTACACAGTACACAGTACACATTACATAGTACTAGTAATAATGTTTTTTTTACTGGCTGAGACATTTATATTATATTTTATAACTTCATGTAGTGTTGTGATGTCATATGAACTTTAACCTTTGAACCAACAGGTTTTGTTTGGAAAAAATATATATTTAGTTGTATTTTTATAATCCTTGTAAGTGTTTATTTTCCTTCTCAGTAAAATGTAGCTTTAAGGACCATATCACAATGACTTTGAATTAGTATTATTAAATAAATATTTTAAATATTACTTAATTTTGATAACAAAAAGGTCAAATCGCAACTATTTATCACAATTTTCCCTTCCTCCTCCAACAAAAGACTAAAAAGCACAGCAACTTTCATCACAATTTTTGGGAAAAGCTCATGAAACATCAGATATTTTAGGAAGAAACTGTCACTACCTGTCTGTCACCTTTCCCCCAGATCCACTCCAGATCCACCTGTCTCACACCTCACAGCTGCAGGTCGTTCTGATCTAAAATTACTTCAGCAGTGAGGCTTACAGTTACCGATGCGGGACCATTCAGTTTGTCACCTCCATAAGCTGGACATTTTTCACCACCACGGACTCTGGCTGATCAACTCCCAGGTTTTGTTCTCTGTCTGTGTCATGTTTTTGCTTCTGTTTTTATTACATCTGTTCTTCCTTCAGCACCTTTTCCTTCACCCCCCCCCCCCATCATGACAGAAACAATCTGAAAAAAGGCCTGACACATCCTGAAGGGACTGAACAACAGAAGAAGAAGTGCACATCCTTTTTCTACCGGCAACACACTGGACACGAGCAACAATGCTAACACTGCTAACAATGCTAACACTGCTAACAATGCTAACAGGGTTCTACAGTGCGCCCATTTCACTTGGATTTGCAAACAAATATTTCATCATACGAACGAGGAAAACAAAACAGTCACACATGTGTGAGTGTTTGTTGCAGCAACAATAAGACACACAGACCTGAGGAGTTAATGAAAACCTACTAGAAATGAATTAAAAGTGTGTGAACAGCTCCACATAGAGACGAACACGGCACATATTGAAAGGATTAACCCTTTAACTCCTGATGCGTCAGCGCTGACACGTTCTGAGTGGATGGTTTAGTTTAAAAATTCAGACAAATTCAAGTGTTTTTTTAACTGTTATTTTACTGAGAATTTTGTTCATGGAACTGATGTACAGGTGTCGAAAAGCAAGTGATTAAGAAAAAGAAAAAGCCCAAACTAAAACTACTGGAACCAAATTACAACACTAGTTATTTATTCCTTTTTTTTTTTACTTCATTTTGGGTTTTGTGGGTTTTTGTTTTTTGCCTTTTTTTTCACGTTATTTCTTATTTTGTGAATATATATTAGTTTCTGTTGATGTTGTTTATTTTGTTTATTTTTCTGTTTTTTTAATTTTATTATTTTTTCTTTAATTGTGTTCTGTTAGTGTCTTACTTTGTTCATGTTACATATTATTTTGTTGGTTTATTATTCATTTTTGTTCATTTTACTGATCACTTTGACTGTTTTTTGTTCATTGTGTTGCTTATTTTATCTTATTTTATTTTTTACTGTGTCTCAGTCTCAGGAGTTAAAGGGTTAATCATTCTAAAATGGATCTAATAACAAGGCAGCCAATACAACGTTCTAAAATGTATCAAAGGACAAAGCATCCCATAATACAAAGTTATGTTATGGTCTGCTCTAAATTAACACAAATGACAGCAGTCATTCAACAATGTTGATATGTGTGCGTAAGTACTGCACTGTAAATAAATAAACATTTAAAAATAAAACCTACTTGTGCCCCTATTTTTTTGTGTGCTCCTAAATTTTTTAACTTAGGGGCACGTGTGCTCCTGGAAAAAAAAGTTAGTGTAGAGCCCTGGCTGCTAACACTGCTAACACTGCTAAGACATTCACCCATTCACCACTGACACTGTTGTTCACTATTGTCACTGTCTGACGTGGGTGTGAACACACATTTACTCGTCCAGATGGGTTTAGAAACGGCACCGTCTCCACATCTTCTCACTTTGGGACCCCTTTTTTCCACAGATATGGTTTTGGGGTCCCCATGATACCAGCCTCATTTTGACAAAAGGTCAGTCCGTTAAGAAAGTTCGTGGGTTTCAGTCAAATCTTAGTGACCCAGTTGTTAAGAAGAGCAGAGGATTCATTACAAATAATTTAGCAAAAAAACATGAATATTTAAAAACACGAGCTTGAAATTAAACATGTGAGGTTAGGAAGAGGGGAGTGTGGGAGGTGTGGGACTGTTAACTCAGTACATTTACATGCACACTGACGGCCTTAGTTTCACTAATATTAAAGTTTTCAAAGCCACGTAGCCAAAACCTTGACCTTAGTCGGACAATAATCAAATTTCAGTTCAGTTATTTTTATTTGAGCAGTTCATTTTAAAAATAAACAAAACATAGAACAATAGAAACTAGAAAAGCACTCTGAGAGCACAGACCTCCGCCAAGGTAGACACCCCCCCCCACCCCGATAATGAAACCAGTTCTTCCTGTTCACATTTCCAACATATCCTGAAAATTTCATCAAAATCCGTCCATAAGTTTTGGAGTTATCTTCAACACAGACAAACAGACAAACGCCGGCAAAAACATAAGCTCCTTTGGCGAAGGTAATAAAGGAGTCGGTTGAAGTTCAGAGAAATCCTACCCCTCATTTAAATATTTGACATTACTGTAATAACAATTTTATAGAGTTCATTTCCATTACTCATTTCATCTTGCTGGGGGAAGTACAGACACTGAGTTCTTTCTTCTCTTTCTCTCCCTCACATCTGTTTCTGTCATTTTTATAACATATCTTTCATACCAAGTCTGTTCATGACTAGTCACCTGGTGCCCCCTTTACCCCCTCCCCCCCCTGGGGGGAGTGGTGTCTCTCCTGACAGTGTCTGCACAGGAGCCATGGACGACAGGATCTGCAGTTTCTCGCCTGTGCTGACCTGTGACCCCGGACCACCGCCCCTGCCTGTCTGGACCAGCCCCCCCTTCCTGCATTTATACATGGACGTTCATCTATAGTCTGTCCGTCCATGGGAGTGGATCTGTCCTTCAATGTGGTTCTCCTCAAGATTTCTTCTTTTTCCCACTGGGTTTGGAAGTTTTTTCTGCTGAGAAGGAGGGTCTAAGGACAGGGGGAGGGTCTAAGGACAGGGGGAGGGTCTAAGGACAGGGGGAGGGTCTAAGGACAGGGGGAGGGTCTAAGGACAGGGGGAGGAGCTAAGGACAGGGGGAGGAGCTAAGGACAGGGGGAGGGTCTAAGGACAGGGGGAGGGTCTAAGGACAGGGGGAGGGTCTAAGGACAGGGGGAGGGTCTAAGGACAGGGGGAGGGTCTAAGGACAGGGGGAGGGTCTAAGGACACGGGGAGGGTCTAAGGACAGGGGGAGGGTCTAAGGACAGGGGGAGGGTCTAAGGACAGAAGGAGGGTCTAAGGACAGGGGGAGGGTCTAAGGACAGGGGGAGGGTCTAAGGACAGAAGGAGGGTCTAAGGACAGGGGGAGGGTCTAAGGACAGGGGGAGGGTCTAAGGACAGGGGGAGGGTCTAAGGACAGAAGGAGGGTCTAAGGACAGGGGGAGGGTCTAAGGACAGGGGGAGGGTCTAAGGACAGGGGGAGGGTCTAAGGACAGGGGGAGGGTCTAAGGACAGGGGGAGGAGCTAAGGACAGGGGGAGGAGCTAAGGACAGGGGGAGGGTCTAAGGACAGGGGGAGGGTCTAAGGACAGGGGGAGGGTCTAAGGACAGGGGGAGGGTCTAAGGACAGAAGGAGGGTCTAAGGACAGGGGGAGGGTCTAAGGACAGGGGGAGGGTCTAAGGACACGGGGAGGGTCTAAGGACAGGGGGAGGGTCTAAGGACACGGGGAGGGTCTAAGGACACGGGGAGGGTCTAAGGACAGGGGGAAGGTCTAAGGACAGGGGGAGGGTCTAAGGACACGGGGAGGGTCTAAGGACACGGGGAGGGTCTAAGGACACGGGGAGGGTCTAAGGACACGGGGAGGGTCTAAGGACAGGGGGAAGGTCTAAGGACATTCATGTATTTCTGTAGTTGATTGTGTTTTTGTAAAGCCCTCTGAGACGACTTTGTTGTGATTTAGGGCTTTATAAATAAAATTGAATTGAATCTTAACCATATGTTTTAAAATGGAACCTCCTGCATTATTGCAGGTGGTGTATTTTTGCATGTTTATATTTATGGACATAGACTTTATAGTTAAGGGAAAAAAAATGAAGAGCATCCGACCACATATTTATATATATTTTGTTTATTTTAAATTGAACTGGATAATGTGGTTCCATACATATAAATACCTCCAACCTTAGATTGGACACACCCCCTTCAGGAAGTGACCAGAGACACGCCATGACAACATGTACGTTACTGTAATAAATGAGAGTTTTAGTCATTCTTTAAGGGTTCGCTTGTATTTCTGTACTCTCCAATATCCTATTATTGCCTACACTCACCTGCAGTTACTGGTCATTCAACAATATTTTTAATAATATTGTGGTTGCGGTCGTGTGTCGTTTGAGATAAACATTCAAATAACCTTGTAAATAAACTTTAATGTTGGTGAAGGTGTCGTCCAACGTGGTCAGTATTAAAATGACTTATGGACGCTATGGACATGTCCATACCAATATTTGGATGTTTCTAAAATGTCCATACCAATTTTGAAGAGGAAATGACGTGACATTTGGGAAACTAAAGGTTACTGTATTTTCTGGACTATAAGGTGACACTGAAAAGACTAATATATGGACTCTTAATGTGCTTAGTGACTTTTTATCTAATGATGTTGATAATCCAGTTCACTTTATTATATATGAAGAATTGATAGTGCACCTTAGAATGACTAAATATTGTCAACAATGAACCTTTATGACGTGACAAAAATGAGATGAAACTAGACGTAAATGTGGGTCTTGTGACGATAACTAGAATTAAATATATAATGCAGTTATAGATGAAGAATAAAAACAGACAAAATGTGGATTAAGAAATAAAAAAACATTCCTAAAATGTCTTAGTTTTTGTGACAAAACCACAATGAGATGTTTGAATTCTTTTACGTGTGTTCCTATTTATTTATTGTTGTTGTCTCTCGTGAGGAAGTCATCAAATTATGTCCCCACTAATGTCAACATAATAATTACTGCCATGGTATGGAGGGAGTAAGAGAGGAAATAAACAAACAAACAAACAAAAACACTAAGGTTTGAAACACATTGGCTGAGATTTTTAAAGATGTGTTTTGGTTTCCATGGAAACCAGGTTCAAACGTGTCTTTGGGTGTTACAGGTTTAGATGCTGCGTTAGCGTTTATAACTTTTAAATGATGAAGAAGAACAAACATATTTATAAACATATTAACTTACAAACAATGACATGGAATTTAAACAGAAATAAATGCAGGTATGTGACTAAGGTCAAAGGTCATGTGATGTTCAGGTATGTGCGTAAGGTCAAAGGTCATGTGATGTTCAGGTATGTGAGTAAGGTCAAAGGTCATGTGGTGTTCAGGTATGTGAGTAAGGTGAAAGGTCATGTGGTGTTCGGGTATGTGAGTAAGGTCAAAGGTCATGTGGTGTTCAGGTATGTGAGTAAGGTGAAAGGTCATGTGGTGTTCGGGTATGTGAGTAAGGTCAAAGGTCATGTGATGTTCAGGTATGTGAGTAAGGTCAAAGGTCATGTGATGTTCAGGTATGTGAGTAAGGTCAAAGGTCATGTGGTGTTCAGGTATGTGAGTAAGGTGAAAGGTCATGTGGTGTTCAGGTATGTGAGTAAGGTCAAAGGTCATGTGGTGTTCAGGTATGTGAGTAAGGTGAAAGGTCATGTGGTGTTCGGGTATGAGAGTAAGGTGAAAGGTCATGTGGTGTTCAGGTATGTGAGTAAGGTCAAAGGTCATGTGATGTTCAGGTATGCGAGTAAGGTCAAAGGTCATGTGATGTTCAGGTATGTGAGTAAGGTCAAAGGTCATGTGATGTTCAGGTATGTGAGTAAGGTCAAAGGTCATGTGATGTTCAGGTATGCGAGTAAGGTCAAAGGTCATGTGATGTTCAGGTATGCGAGTAAGGTCAAAGGTCATGTGATGTTCAGGTGTGCAGGTCGGGTCCGTCCTTTTCAAATATATTTCTTGCGGTCATAGTTGCGGGCGGGTTAGTTAAAACAGCAGTGGGTTGTGGGTCGTTTCTATATCGACCCGTGCATAAACTCTAGTTCAGTCTTTAGCTCGATTCTTACCAATAGGTCGACGTAGATGTTCATGTAAACGTACTACGTAACTGTTTGGTGAAGTCCGAGCCCTAACTTGTGTTCTGTCCAGCGAGTCGGCTGTCGACCCTTCAGGTCCCGAAAGGAGAAGAAATGACGACTGGAAGGCCTCGTTGGGACCGCCAACCCAAATCCAGATTGATTTTTGAAAGTGTGGACATGAAAATCCAATTATTATAAATCAGATCCATTTGGAGGTGGACTCAAATACAGTTCAGGTCAGATCCTGGTGTGTTCTGACCATGTGGGGACCCGTGGGTTCTAGGTCTGATCCTCCTTATGCTGTTGTGCACTGTAAAAAATGACCCCTTAATGCACAGGTGTCAAACATAAGGCCCGGGGGCTAAATGCGGCCCACCAAAAGGTCCAATCTGGTCCATCGGGACTTACACTGAATATATTAATTTAAGTTCCATGTACAGAAAAATTCGATCTCAGTTGGTTCAGAACGATAAATTATGATCAGAATCTATAAATAATGTAATCTGCAGATTTTATTTTTGTTTTAGTGTAAAAAGGGGAAATTACATGAAAATCTGAATATTGACTCATTATCTTTTTTTATTTATTTTTTTGGCAAAAAATGTGAATAACCTGAACAAAGATGAACAACCTGAAGGGTCTTAAGAGAAGTTAAGTGTAATTTTACCAATATTCTGCCTTTGAATAAATGTTTTATGGATTTCTAATTGTAATCTTAGTTGTAACAGAAGCAAAAAATATTGTTAAAATTGCATTTGTTTTTCTTTAGACACTTCAAGTTGCTCATGTTGTTCAGATTTTTAAGGAACCATTGTAAATATAAACATAGTCTTGATGTAATTTAGCTTTTTTTCACTGTTATTATTTGACTGATCCGGCTCATTTCAGATCATAATGAGCTGAATGTGAACCCCTTAATGTCTGAATTTAAATAGAATTTTAAAAAAATACAGTAAATGCTAAATTAAGTGTAGATAATGAATTTGATTATAGCATATATTATTTTAGTGTGTTGCATATTTGCATTAAGGATTTAATATTAGGACTGTATTTGTAGAGCCTCTTTGTCTGCCTATGCCCCCGTCACTGTTATGACAAGCATTTATAGCAGCAGGTCATTAGCTCTAATCTTATTGATGGACTGTTAATAATAACTGTAATTATCAGAAGTGAATTATTTTTTTCTCACTTTTCTACTCCTTAATGTCTACTTTTACTGCCAAGAACATTTTTTTTTCCACTGCTGTTTTCCTGCTGACATCTTTAGAGCTCTTTTATTAATGAGACCAGTCTTTATTCATGGTTCATATAATAGTAAACCTGAAGGAACCTGGATTATTAAGCATTAGTGGTTAAAACACAAACTGATGAAGGTTGAACTAAAGCACAAGGAGAAGGTGAAAACATGGGGTTGGATCAGCCATGTTTTCTTAATAAATAGATATTTAACATTTACTGTTGCAAATATACAACATTAATACTTGAACCCCAGCTTCAGTCCCCACACAGTTCATACTTAACACACTAATGAATCACGTCCTAATAATTACTCCACCAAGGAAACAGGAACTAATGTTTATATGGGTTTGTTTGTTAATTAGCAAGAAATGTTGATACTGGTACAAGGAACAAGTAATACAACTTTAGTATATATATATATATATATATATATATATATATATATATATATATATATATATATATATATATATATATATATATATATATATATATATATATATATTTATTCTCTTTATGAAAGGAAACTGAAACCTCCCAGACATGAATACAGTACTGTATGTACAGTACTATAGTACACATAAATACAGTACTGTATGTACAGTACTATAGTACACATAAATACAGTACTGTATGTACAGTACTATAGTACACATAAATACAGTACTGTATGTACAGTACTATAGTACACATTAATACAGTAATGTATGTACAGTACTATAGTAAACATAAATACAGTACTGTATGTACAGTACTATAGTAAACATAAATACAGTACTGTATGTACAATACTATAGTACACATAAATACAGTACTGTATGTACAGTACTATAGTACACATAAATACAGTACTGTATGTACAATACTATAGTAAACATAAATACAGTACTGTATGTACAGTACTATAGTACACATAAATACAGTACTGTATGTACAGTACTATAGTAACTACGTACTGTACGTATCATCCCATTGGCTATGAGGGAGTTACCCATGATTTTTGCTTCTGGTGACCTTTGACCTTCATTCATCAGTTGTTGTTATTTCCTCAGTTTTTCTCAGTGTGTTTATTTAAACTTTATTACAGTACGTTTTATAAAATGACAGTAAACAGGTCGATGGTGTCGCCCTGTTTGTCTGCGGCTGCTGTGTCTCCATGGTAACACACACACTTTAACGCTCATTTCTCCACCTAGACCAGCGCTGTTAGTATCAACAGTTGAGCCCAACGGTGCAGAAGAGTATATGACCCACACACTATCATCAGCATAAACACAACTGGTCCAAACTTGGACTCCTCAAGCCCGGACACGTGGACCGTTCTACAGAACCTGGGTCTGCTACGCCGCTCAGATCCAGCGTCCTACAGCGGAAGCTCCGCCTCCAGAGACATGGGAGGCGGAGCCAGAGGAAGTAGAAGTGCGTCTGTGGCGGTGGATTTCCAGCTAAGCTAAGAGCTAACCCGTTCAGACTCGCCAACGTACGCTCAGTGGAAAACAAAGTGGACTACCTGAAGATTTAAACACAAACATGATCCACCAGACTGATGGATCCTCATTCTGACCCAGACCTGGATCAACTCTTCTGTCCCACACACCCACATTAGCCTGGACCCACTAACAATATAAAAATACATTTGATAACAACACATGTTTATACAAATGTGTACATTTATATTATTTTTAGGGGGTAGTATTGGGGGTTTATAAAAAATGAAAAATGAAACTACGAAAAATTCATGGTATGAAAACACTTCTAGAACAAATTAACTTCGTAATTAGAGGTACCACTGTATTTATGTATGTATATATATATATATACAGTATATATATATATATATATATATATATATATATATATATATATATATATATATATATATATATATATATATATATATATATACATACACACACATATATATTCCTTTTACAATGAGTTGATAGCAGTAGACCAGGGTGGTTTCACAGACATGGTTTTATGTTGCAGTGTATAATTGATTGCAGTCATTAGTGCAGAGCAGAGTGACCTTGCTCAGGGGGGGCGATGACTACACGAGTGTGAGTGTGTGAGTCAGAGAGAGAACAAGTGAGTCAGACAGAAAAACAAAGCACAGATGTGGTTGTACCAGGTGGTTTAATAGACTGTAATGTCTGTGTCTGTGTGTGTCTGTGTGTGTGTGTGTGTGTGTGTGTGTGTGTGTGTGTCTGTGTGTGTGTGTGTGTCTGTGTGTGTGTGTGTGTGTGTGTGTGTGTGTGTCTGTGTGTGTGTGTGTGTGTGTGTGTGTGTGTGTGTGAGTGTGTGTGTGTGTGTGTGTGTGTGTGTCTGTGTGTGTGTGTGTGTGTGTGTGTGTGTGTGTGTCTGTGTGTGTGTGTGTGTGTGTGTGTGTGTGTGTGTGTGTGTGTGTGTGTGTGTGTGTGTGTGTCTGTGTGTGTGTGTGTGTGTGTGTGTGTGTGTGAGTGTGTGTGTGTGTGTGTGTGTGTGTGTCTGTGTGTGTGTGTGTGTGTGTGTGTGTGTGTGTGTCTGTGTGTGTGTGTGAGTGTGTGTGTGTGTGTGTGTGTGTGTGTCTGTGTGTGTGTGTGTGTGTGTGTGTGTGTGTGTGTGTGTGTCTGTGTGTGTGTGTGTGTGTGTCTGTGTGTGTGTGTGTGTCTGTGTGTGTGTGTGTGTGTGTGTGTCTGTGTGTGTGTGTGTGTGTGTGTGTGTGTGTGTGTGTCTGTGTGTGTGTGTGTGTGTGTGTGTGTGTGTGTGTGTGCACTGGTGTTTGATGTGACTGTGTTTCAAGGACACACACATGTGAAGGTAAATAAATCATATTCTAGGTTCAAAGATGACATGTTACATTCACACTGCACTGCTTCAATATTACTGATTTTAATGACTGGTAAAGAAAAAAAAAACCTAAAAACCCAGGAACCATCACTTACTATTTTCACATCTGCTGCTTTAGGAGAAACTGTCAAAACATTTTGTGCAGAGAAAAAAGTCTTTATATGGATGGATATGATGTGAACTGGTGCCACCTGTAAAACACCTAACAACCAAAAAAGAAGTGGAGAATAAATACAATTATTTATTGAACAACGATAAATGCTACTTATGTTCCACAGCCAATTATATTTAACCCCTGAGAACCTGGATAGAAATATATATATACAGTGGTACTTCTACTTATCAAAGAATATATATATATATATATATATATATATATATATATATATATATATATATATATATATATATATATACAAAATACACACACAGTGGTACCTCTACTTATCAAAGAACCTGCTAACAAATGATCCAAGTAACAAAAAACCTTTACCTCAATTTTTTCGTATCTGAATACGAAACAAAATTCTATTTATGAAATGAAAGTGAAACCTCAGGCATAAATACTCTGTACATTACTGTGTGTACTGTACGTATCATCCAATTAGCTATGAGAGAGCTACCCATGATGCTTTTGGTGACCTTTGAGCCTCATTCATCACAGAGTTCTAACCATACACATGTAAAGGAGAGAACCACCGCTGCCTGAGTGCACCCACCCAAACCCCACCACAGCACCCACCCACCCCCACCAACAGAAGTGAAGCAAGAGGCAAAAAAAAGAGGAGGAGCCATCACTCCACCAGCACCAACAAAAGACATGCAGACAAAACACTACGAACCCACGACAAAAAAAATGTCCATGAGTCATTTCATCACCCTGATGTCGCACATGCCCCGCCCACCCCAGGAAATGGTAAATGGACAGTGCTTATATCGTTCTTTTCCACCGTCATGGTGCTCAAAGCTCTTTACATTAGCCTCACATTCACCCATTCACACACACTCATACACTAGTAGTTTATAAGGTCTAAGGAAGATCACGAAAAGTCATCAAAGTCAATGGTCCCTGGATCTACACCCACCAAACAACTGTCAACAAACACTGAAGGTGTAAACAAACAATGGTATGAAAACAACCCACATGTCTGGTATGAAAATGACCCACATGTCTGGTATAAAAACGACCCACATGTCTGGTATGAAAATGACCCACATGTCTGGTATGAAAACCACCCACATGTCTGGTATGAAAACCACCCACATGTCTGGTATGAAAACCACCCACATGTCTGGTATAAAAAGGACCCACATGTCTGGTATGAAAACCACCCACATATCTGGTATGAAAACCACCCACATGTCTGGTATGAAAACCACCCACATTTCTGGTATGAAAACCACCCACATGTCTGGTATGAAAACCACCCACATGTCTGGTATGAAAATGACCCACATGTCTGGTATGAAAATGACCCACATGTCTGGTATGAAAATGACCCACATGTCTGGTATAAAAACGACCCACATGTCTGGTATGAAAATGACCCACATGTCTGGTATGAAAACCACCCACATGTCTGGTATGAAAACCACCCACATGTCTGGTATGAAAACCACTCACATGTCTGGTATAAAAAGGACCCACATGTCTGGTATGAAAACCACCCACATATCTGGTATGAAAACCACCCACATGTCTGGTATGAAAACCACCCACATTTCTGGTATGAAAACCACCCACATGTCTGGTATGAAAACCACCCACATGTCTGGTATGAAAATGACCCACATGTCTGGTATGAAAATGACCCACATGTCTGGTATGAAAATGACCCACATGTCTGGTATAAAAACGACCCACATGTCTGGTATGAAAATGACCCACATGTCTGGTATGAAAACCACCCACATGTCTGGTATGAAAACCACCCACATGTCTGGTATGAAAACCACCCACATGTCTGGTATAAAAAGGACCCACATGTCTGGTATGAAAACCACCCACATATCTGGTATGAAAACCACCCACATGTCTGGTATGAAAACCACCCACATTTCTGGTA
>CM035784.1:27238281-27263281 GCA_020466265.1 Siphamia tubifer
CCTGCCATCTCCCACTCGCTCTGCACCTCAATGTCAAACTAAACTTCCTATGTGGACTTAACACACTCTGCTGTGTAATGAGCTGGACTGTTAGCTGTAGAAAATTCCGGCAACTTTCAGAATCACAGCTTTAATTGGACACAGTGACAGATCATAAGGGGATACGTTTAAGCTCCAACTGTGGAATATGGTAGTGGGTTTGAAATGGGGAGGTGGGCGTGGCCTGGGGGGGGCGCAGAGAAAACATACACCTGAACAAGTGGTGCCGCCACAACAAACCCCGCCCCCTTCAAACACATTTGACCTGATTTATCTGATCATTGTAAAAACACACACTATGCTTATTTATTAATATTAACTTTATTAAAGGACTCATTCTATGGTTATTTATTAATATTAACTTTATTAAAGGACTCATTCTATAGTTATTTATTAATATTAACTTTATTAAAGGACTCATTCTATGGTTATTTATTAATATTAACTTTATTAAAGGACTCATTCTATGGTTATTTATTAATATTAACTTTATTAAAGGACTCATTCTATGCTTATTTATTAATATTAACTTTATTAAAGGACTCATTCTATAGTTATTTATTAATATTAACTTTATTAAAGGACTCATTCTATGCTTATTTATTAATATTAACTTTATTAAAGGACTCATTCTATAGTTATTTATTAATATTAACTTTATTAAAGGACTCATTCTATGCTTATTTATTAATATTAACTTTATTAAAGGACTCATTCTATGCTTATTTATTAATATTAACTTTATTAAAGGACTCATTCTATGCTTATTTATTAATATTAACTTTATTAAAGGACTCATTCTATACTTATTTATTAATATTAACTTTATTAAAGGACTCATTCTATGATTATTTATTAATATTAACTTTATTAAATGACTCATTCTATGATTATTTATTAATATTAACTTTATTAAAGGACTCATTCTATACTTATTTATTAATATTAACTTTATTAAAGGACTCATTCTATGCTTATTTATTAATATTAACTTTATTAAAGGACTCATTCTATGTTTATTTATTAATATTAACTTTATTAAAGGACTCATTCTATGTTTATTTATTAATATTAACTTTATTAAAGGACTCATTCTATGGTTATTTATTAATATTAACTTTATTAAAGGACTCATTCTATACTTATTTATTAATATTAACTTTATTAAAGGACTCATTCTATGCTTATTTATTAATATTAACTTTATTAAAGGACTCATTCTATGCTTATTTATTAATATTAACTTTATTAAAGGACTCATTCTATGGTTATTTATTAATATTAACTTTATTAAAGGACTCATTCTATGTTTATTTATTAATATTAACTTTATTAAAGGACTCATTCTATGCTTATTTATTTATTTGACTTTTTATCTCATCATAGGTTTGGTGATGTCACCTCATACCTTTCCTGAAAGGTTCTTGTAAGTTGGTTAGGTTGCCTGCGGTCAATTGAAAAATATTTGTAATAATATTGCGGTTGCAGTTTTTTTTGTGGTTTTATATAAACATTAAAATAACCTGGTAAATAAACTTTATTCAGTGAATGTTGGTGAAGGTGTCGTCCATCGTGGTCAGTATCCTACAGTATGAAGTTGGGAGAGTGGAACTAAACCACTACAGTTTGGACCTGATGAGCGGCTGACAGTGTTTTGGTTTCCATGGAAACCAGGTTCAAATGTTTTATAAACATATTAACTTACAAACAATGACATGGAATTTATGTACAGAAATAAATGGAGGTATGTGAGTAAGGTCAAAGGTCATGTGATGTGGGTCAGGTCCACCCTTGCGGTCTGTGTTGTGGGTTAGGGTTAGTATAAACAGCAGTGGGTGTGGTTTGTTTCTACATCGACCGTGCTTCACTGCAGAGTCCTGCACGGGTTCAGGTACCCGCGGGTGACCCGTGGGTGAACCGCAGATATCCACGAAACGGGTGAAAAATATAGGTTCATAGGTTAAAAACTGTTCTTTAGTTTGGACTTGTATAGCTGTGTGTGTGTGTGTGTGTGTGTGTGTGTCTGTGTGTGTATGTGTGTATGTGTGTATGTGTGTGTGTGTGTGTGTATGTGTGTGTCTGTGTGTGTGTGTGTGTGTGTGTGTGTTTATGTGTGTGTGTGTGTGTGTATGTGTGTGTCTGTGTGTGTGTGTGTGTGTGTGTGTGTGTCTGTGTGTGTGTGTGTGTGTGTGTATGTGTGTATGTGTGTATGTGTGTGTGTGTGTGTATGTGTGTGTCTGTGTGTGTGTGTGTATGTGTGTGTCTGTGTGTGTGTATGTGTGTGTCTGTGTGTGTGTGTGTGTGTGTGTGTGTGTGTGTGTGTGTGTGTGTCTGTGTGTGTGTGTGTGTGTGTGTATGTGTGTATGTGTGTATGTGTGTGTGTGTGTGTATGTGTGTGTCTGTGTGTGTGTGTGTATGTGTGTGTCTGTGTGTGTGTATGTGTGTGTCTGTGTGTGTGTGTGTATGTGTGTCTGTGTGTGTGTGTGTGTGTGTGTGTGTGTGTGTGTGTGTGTGAGCTCACGTATAAAACTATTTTTTGAGTTTATTATTTGTCTATTACTGTTTAATAACATTTTTATTTGGCTCTGCCTTGGCTATGTCACTGTTCAGTATATTCGTGGTAATAAATGTTTGTATTTAAGTTTGGCTATCTGACATTTTCTTCCGGGTTTGGGTCGGATGTCGGGTTCATTTATTGCGGGTCGGTTCGGGTGCGGATTTTATTTTATTTTTTCATCGGAAAACGGGTTGGATACGGGCGGTTGCGGTATGTCAAAATCAGAACCGTGCAGGACTCTGATGTACGGTTTATCGACTGTTGAGTATCAACTATTTTGGGTGAAGACAAATATTGAAAAACTTCAAAGTGAACTTTTAACATTAAGACTCAAAAGTGTCAGACTATAAAAAGTACAGAACTTTTATTTTAACATTTATAAAACATATAAAGTGGCTATCTGACATTTTCTTCCGGGTTCGGGTCGGATATCGGGTTCATTTATAGCGGGTCGGTTCGGGTATGGATTTTTTTTTTTTTTTCGTCGGATACGGGTTTGAACATGACGGGTACGGGCGGTTGCGGTTTGTCAAAATCAGAACCGTGCAGGACTGGCTGGAATATAATAAAATGCTCTTGGTTGTTCTAGTCCAACTGGAGTGTGTGTTGTATTTAAATGTCAGTTGACATTGTGCAGCGTCCCTGTTGTGTTTCTAACCCAGTGATGGATGCCTGCTTCAATCGTACAACTACATTTCATCTAATCCTTGGTTCCAAACAGACGTTTTATTTGCTCCACACATAATCTCTTTTGATGTGGCATCAGCTCTGGCTTTACTCTACAGCACACAGACAAGTGGAATATTATTTATCATGCATAACTTATGATAAATGGAAAAAAAAATGGGACTGTGATCCTGTGGTAGATATGGAACATGCCAGAATCTGCACAGATAGATAGATGCTTGTGTGCTGTTTTAAAGATAAAAACATGGTTTTCTATCAGACGTCACATTTTCATGTCTTCATAGGATGTGATGGTTCTTTTTCATCAGGACTTTCTATTTCTTTCCTCTTTCCTCACACCATCTCTCCTCCTCTGAAGCAGAGTCATCAATCTCATGGTCCAGTAGAATCCATCTCATCATGGCTGCTTTTCTACACCTCCTCCTCCTCTCATCCTCTCCATCACACTATCTCTCTCTCTCTCTACTTCAGTGGCTGTTTGATCCATCTTTATATGTCTCACTACCTCCCTCTTCTACTTTCTTTCTCTTGTTCGTGTCCTTCTGTTTTTTACTGCTTTTGTCATTTCTACTTTCCTCATATTTCTTGTTCATTCTTCATGTTTTGCTCATTTTTTTTGGATTTCTATACCCTCCAATATCCTATTATTGACAGCTACTGCTGCAATCAATTTCCCTAAAGCCCCTCCTCTTCCACTGCCTCTCCTTCACAACACCACTAAATCATATCATCATATTCATCTCCATCCTTCGTCCTCACTCCTCTTCCTCTTCCTCCTCTTCATCATGTTTGCTCCACCAAAGGGTAATTGGTTGTTTCATTAACCTACAAAATCCTGCGCACTCATTTATCACCAGATCTGAGAAACTTCATTTCCTTCTTTCATCAGAAAATGGCACTAAGGCACTAAGGCACTAAGGTACTAAGGCACTAAGGCACTAAGGTACTAAGGTACTAAGGCACTAAGGTACTAAGGTACTAAGGCACTAAGGTACTAAGGCACTAAGGCACTAAGGCACTAAGGCACTAAGGTACTAAGGCACTAAGGTACTAAGGTACTAAGGCACTAAGGCACTAAGGCACTAAGGCACTAAGGCACTAAGGCACTAAGGCACTAAGACACTAAGGTACTAAGGTACTAAGGCACTAAGGCACTAAGGCACTAAGGTACTAAGGTACTAAGACACTAAGGCACTAAGGCACTAAGGTACTAAGGTACTAAGGTACTAAGGCACTAAGGCACTAAGGCACTAAGGTACTAAGGTACTAAGACACTAAGGCACTAAGGTACTAAGGTACTAAGGTACTAAGGCACTAAGGCACTAAGGCACTAAGGCACTAAGGTACTAAGGCACTAAGGCACTAAGGCACTAAGGTACTAAGGTACTAAGACACTAAGGCACTAAGGTACTAAGGTACTAAGGTACTAAGGCACTAAGGCACTAAGGCACTAAGGCACTAAGGTACTAAGGCACTAAGGCACTAAGGTACTAAGGCACTAAGGCACTAAGGCACTAAGGTACTAAGGTACTAAGGCACTAAGGTACTAAGGCACTAAGGCACTAAGGCACTAAGGCACTAAGGTACTAAGGCACTAAGGTACTAAGGTACTAAGGCACTAAGGCACTAAGGCACTAAGGCACTAAGGCACTAAGGCACTAAGGCACTAAGACACTAAGGTACTAAGGTACTAAGGCACTAAGGCACTAAGGCACTAAGGTACTAAGGTACTAAGACACTAAGGCACTAAGGCACTAAGGTACTAAGGCACTAAGGCACTAAGGTACTAAGGCACTAAGGCAGTAAGGCACTAAGGTACTAAGGTACTAAGGCACTAAGGTACTAAGGCACTAAGGCACTAAGGCACTAAGGTACTAAGGCACTAAGGTACTAAGGTACTAAGGCACTAAGGTACTAAGGCACTAAGGCAATAAGGCACTAAGGCACTAAGGTACTAAGGTACTAAGGCACTAAGGTACTAAGGCACTAAGGCACTAAGGCACTAAGGCAGTAAGGCACTAAGGCACTAAGGTACTAAGGCACTAAGGCACTAAGGCACTAAGGCACTAAGGCACTAAGGTACTAAGGTACTAAGGCACTAAGGCACTAAGGCACTAAGGCACTAAGGCACTAAGGCACTAAGGCACTAAGGCACTAAGGTACTAAGGCACTAAGGCACTAAGGCACTAAGGTACTAAGGTACTAAGGCACTAAGGCACTAAGGCACTAAGACACTAAGGTACTAAGGCACTAAGGCACTAAGGTACTAAGGTACTAAGACATTAAGGCACTAAGGCACTAAGGCACTAAGGTACTAAGGCACTAAGGCACTAAGGTACTAAGGCACTAAGGCACTAAGGCACTAAGGTACTAAGGTACTAAGGCACTAAGGCACTAAGGCACTAAGGCACTAAGGTACTAAGGCACTAAGGTACTAAGGTACTAAGGCACTAAGGCACTAAGGCACTAAGGTACTAAGGCACTAAGGTACTAAGGCACTAAGGCACTAAGGCACTAAGGCACTAAGGCACTAAGGTACTAAGGTACTAAGGTACTAAGGCACTAAGGTACTAAGGTACTAAGGCACTAAGGTACTAAGGCACTAAGGTACTAAGGCACTAAGGCACTAAGGCACTAAGGTACTAAGGCACTAAGGTACTAAGGCACTAAAGCACTAAGGCACTAAGGTACTAAGGCACTAAGGCACTAAGGTACTAAGGTACTAAGGCACTAAGGCACTAAGGTACTAAGGTACTAAGGCACTAAGGTACTAAGGCACTAAAGCACTAAGGCACTAAGGTACTAAGGCACTAAGGCACTAAGGTACTAAGGCACTAAGGCACTAAGGCACTAAGGCACTAAGGCACTAAGGCACTAAGGCACTAAGGCACTAAGGTACTCTGGTACGTCCAGAAGAGTTGATACAGGTTTAGTTTTGAAACTATGTTAAAAATGGAAATGTTTCAGTAAAAAATCTGCATGAGGATGAAACGCTGCTGAAAATAATGCAAGCGCTGTAAGCCACACCCCTATGAGCGCTGTAAGCCACACCCCTATGAGCGCTGTAAGCCACTCCCCTATGAGCTCTGTAAACCACTCCCCTATGAGCTCTGTAAACCACACCCCTATGAGCGCTGTAAGCCACACCCCTATGAGCGCTGTAAACCACTCCCCTATGAGCTCTGTAAGCTACACCCCTATGAGCGCTGTAAGCCACACCCCTATGAGCTCTGTAAACCACACCCCTATGAGCGCTGTAAACCACTCCCCTATGAGCTCTGTAAACCACTCCCCTATGAGCTCTGTAAACCACACCCCTATGAGCGCTGTAAGCCACACCCCTATGAGCGCTGTAAACCACTCCCCTATGAGTTCTGTAAGCCACACCCCTATGAGCGTTGTAAGCCACTCCCCAATGAGCGCTGTAAGCCACACCCCTTTGAGCGGTGTAAACCACTCCCCTATGAGCGCTGTAAGCCACACCCCTATGAGCGCTGTAAACCACTCCCCTATGAGCTCTGTAAGCTACACCCCTATGAGCGCTGTAAGCCACACCCCTATGAGCTCTGTAAGTCACACCCCTATGAGTTCTGTAAACCACACCCCTATTAGCGCTGTAAACCACTCCCCTATGAGCGCTGTAAACCACACCCCTATGAGCGCTGTAAGCCACACCCCTATGAGCGCTGTAAACCACTCCCCTATGAGTTCTGTAAGCCACACCCCTATGAGCGTTGTAAGCCACTCCCCTATGAGCCCTGTAAGCCACACCCCTATGAGCGTTGTAAGCCACTCCCCAATGAGCGCTGTAAGCCACACCCCTATGAGTTCTGTAAGCCACATCCCTTTGAGTGGTGTAAACCACTCCCCTATGAGCCCTGTAAGCCACACCCCTATGAGCGCTGTAAACCACTCCCCTATGAGCTCTGTAAACCACACCCCTATGAGCGCTGTAAACCACTCCCCTATGAGCTCTGTAAACCACTCCCCTATGAGCTCTGTAAACCACACCCCTATGAGCGCTGTAAGCCACACCCCTATGAGCGCTGTAAACCACTCCCCTATGAGTTCTGTAAGCCACACCCCTATGAGCGTTGTAAGCCACTCCCCAATGAGCGCTGTAAGCCACACCCCTTTGAGCGGTGTAAACCACTCCCCTATGAGCGCTGTAAGCCACACCCCTATGAGCGCTGTAAACCACTCCCCTATGAGCTCTGTAAGCTACACCCCTATGAGCGCTGTAAGCCACACCCCTATGAGCTCTGTAAGTCACACCCCTATGAGTTCTGTAAACCACACCCCTATTAGCGCTGTAAACCACTCCCCTATGAGCGCTGTAAACCACACCCCTATGAGCGCTGTAAGCCACACCCCTATGAGCGCTGTAAACCACTCCCCTATGAGTTCTGTAAGCCACATCCCTTTGAGTGGTGTAAACCACACCCCTATGAGCGCTGTAAACCACTCCCCTATGAGCCCTGTAAGCCACACCCCTATGAGCGTTGTAAGCCACTCCCCAATGAGCGCTGTAAGCCACACCCCTTTGAGCGGTGTAAACCACTCCCCTATGAGCGCTGTAAGCCACACCCCTTTGAGCGGTGTAAACCACTCCCCTATGAGCGCTGTAAGCCACACCCCTATGAGCTCTGTAAGCCACTCCCCTATGAGCTCTGTAAGCCACACCCCCATGATTGCTGTAAACCACACCCCTATGAGTGCTGTAAGCCACACCCCCATGAGTGCTGTAAGCCACACCCCCATGAGTGCTGTAAGCCACACCCCTATGAGCTCTGTAAGCCACACCCCCATGAGTGCTGTAAGCCACACCCCTATGAGCGCTGTAAGCCACACCCCCATGAGCGCTGTAAACCAGTCCTACCAGATACAAGACAACAAACAGATCCTCCAGGATTTCATGATGTTGTGATTTGCAACTTCAACACAAATTCATTCAATCCTCATGAGTTCAGTGTGATTTTAACCAATCAATGCAACTTTCCAGAAAAATGTGACCAATCATTTGTGACATCTTGAGCTGTTCTTTCTGTCTTTTCCTTTTCACCTTACAGTACCATTACCCATGATGCACTAGTACCAACAGGTGCATTTGCAAGGTACTTTTTCTGCTGTATTTTTATCATCCAGGTAATACTTTATAGGCCTCTACTACACAGTACACAGTACACATTGCATAGTACTAGTAATAATGTTTTTTTTTACTGGCTGAGACATTTATATTATATTTTATAACTTCATGTAGTGTTGTGATGTCATATGAACTTTAACCTTTGAACCAACAGGTTTTGTTTGGAAAAAATATATATTTAGTTGTATTTTTATAATCCTTGTAAGTGTTTATTTTCCTTCTCAGTAAAATGTAGCTTTAAGGACCATATCACAATGACTTTGAATTAGTATTATTAAATAAATATTTTAAATATTACTTAATTTTGATAACAAAAAGGTCAAATTGCAACTATTTATTGCAATTTTCCCTTCCTCCTCCAACAAAAGACTAAAAAGCACAGCAACTTTCATCACAATTTTTGGGAAAAGCTCATGAAACATCAGATATTTTAGGAAGAAACTGTCACTACCTGTCTGTCACCTTTCCCCCAGATCCACTCCAGATCCACCTGTCTCACACCTCACAGCTGCAGGTCGTTCTGATCTAAAATTACTTCAGCAGTGAGGCTTACAGTTACCGGTGCGGGACCATTCAGTTTGTCACCTCCATAACCTGGACATTTTTCACCACCACGGACTCTGGCTGATCAACTCCCAGGTTTTGTTCTCTGTCTGTGTCATGTTTTTGCTTCTGTTTTTATTACATCTGTTCTTCCTTCAGCACCTTTTCCTTCACCCCCCCCCCATCATGACAGAAACAATCTGAAAAAAGGCCTGACACATCCTGAAGGGACTGAACAACAGAAGAAGAAGTGCACATCCTTTTTCTACCGGCAACACACTGGACACGAGCAACAATGCTAACACTGCTAACAATGCTAACACTGCTAACAATGCTAACAGGGTTCTACAGTGCACCCATTTCACTCACATTTGCAGCAAATATTTCATCATGTGAACGAGGAAAACAAAACAGTCTCACATGTGTGAGTGTTTGTTGCAGCAACAATAAGACACACAGACCTGAGGAGTTAATGAAAACCTACTAGAAATGAATTAAAAGTGTGTGAACAGCTCCACATAGAGACGAACACGGCACATATTGAAAGGATTAACCCTTTAACTCCTGATGCGTCAGCGCTGACACGTTCTGAGTGGATGGTTTAGTTTAAAAATTCAGACAAATTCAAGTGTTTTTTTAACTGTTATTTTACTGAGAATTTTGTTCATGGAACTGATGTACAGGTGTCGAAAAGCAAGTGATTAAGAAAAAGAAAAAGCCCAAACTAAAACTACTGGAACCAAATTACAACACTAGTTATTTATTCCTTTTTTTTTACTTCATTTTGGGTTTTGTGGGTTTTTATTTTTTGCCTTTTTTCCACGTTATTTCTTATTTTGTGAATATATATTAGTTTATGTTGATGTTGCTTATTTTGTTTATTTTTCTGTTTTTTTTATTTTATTATTTTTCTTTAATTGTGTTCTGTTAGTGTCTTACTTTGTTCATGTTACATATTATTTTGTTGGTTTATTATTCATTTTTGTTCATTTTACTGATCACTTTGACTGTTTTTTGTTCATTGTGTTGCTTATTTTATCTTATTTTATTTTTTACTGTGTCTCAGTCTCAGGAGTTAAAGGGTTAATCATTCTAAAATGGATCTAATAACAAGGCAGCCAATACAACGTTCTAAAATGTATCAAAGGACAAAACATCCCATAATACAAAGTTATGTTATGGTCTGCTCTAAATTAACACAAATGACAGCAGTCATTCAACAATGTTGGTATCTGTGCGTAAGTACTGCACTGTAAATAAATAAACATTTAAAACTAAAACCCACTTGTGCCCATATTTTTTTTGTGTGCTCCTAAATGTTTTAACTTAGGGGCACGTGTGCTCCTGGAAAAAAAAGTTAGTGTAGAGCCCTGGCTGCTAACACTGCTAACACTGCTAACACTGCTAACACTGCTAACACATTCACCCATTCACCACTGACACTGTTGTTCACTATTGTCGCTGTCTGACGTGGGTGTGAACACACATTTACTCGCCCAGATGGGTTTAGAAACGGCACCGTCTCCACGTCTTCTCACTTTGGGACCCCTTTTTTCCACAGATATGGTTTTGGGGTCCCCATGATACCAGCCTCATTTTGACAAAAGGTCAGTCCGTTAAGAAAGTTCGTGGGTTTCAGTCAAATCTTAGTGACCCAGTTGTTAAGAAGAGCAGAGGATTCATTACAAATAATTTAGCAAAAAAACATGAATATTTAAAAAACACGAGCTTGAAATTAAACATGTGAGGTTAGGAAGAGGGGAGTGTGGGAGGTGTGGGACTGTTAACTCAGTACATTTACATGCACACTGACGGCCTTAGTTTCACTAATATTAAAGTTTTCAAAGCCACGTAGCCAAAACCTTGACCTTAGTCGGACAATAATCAAATTTCAGTTCAGTTATTTTTATTTGAGCAGTTCATTTTAAAAATAAACAAAATATAGAACAATAGAAACTAGAAAAGCACTCTGAGAGCGCAGACCTCCGCCAAGGTAGACACCCCCCCCCACCCCCCGATAATGAAACCAGTTCTTCCTGTTCACATTTCCAACATATCCTGAAAATTTCATCAAAATCCGTCCATAAGTTTTGGAGTTATCTTCAACACAGACAAACAGACAAACGCCGGCAAAAACATAAGCTCCTTTGGCGAAGGTAATAAAGGAGTCGGTTGAAGTTCAGAGAAATCCTACCCCTCATTTAAATATTTGACATTACTGTAATAACAATTTTATAGAGTTCATTTCCATTACTCATTTCATCTTGCTGGGGGAAGTACAGACACTGAGTTCTTTCTTCTCTTTCTCTCTCTCACATCTGTTTGTGTCATTTTTATAACATATCTTTCATACCAAGTCTGTTCATGACTAGTCACCTGGTGTCCCCTTTACCCCCTCCCCCCCCTGGGGGGAGTGGTGGTTTTCCTGACAGTGTCTGCACGGGAGCCATGGACGACAGGATCTGCAGTATCTCGCCTGTGCTGACCTGTGACCCCGGACCCCCGCCCCTGCCTGTCTGGACCAGCCCCCCCTTCCTGCATTTATAAATGGACGTTCATCTATAGTCTGTCCGTCCATGGGAGTGGATCTGTCCTTCAATGTGGTTCTCCTCGAGATTTCTTCTTTTTCCCACTGGGTTTGGAAGTTTTTTCTTGCCGAGAAGGAGGGTCTAAGGACAGGGGGAGGGTCTAAGGACAGGGGGAGGGTCTAAGGACAGGGGATGCCTGGGACTTTTCATGTATTTCTGTAGTTGATTGTGTTTTTGTAAAGTCCTCTGAGACGACTTTGTTGTGATTTAGGGCTTTATAAATAAAATGGAATTGAATCTTAACCATATGTTTTAAAATGGAACCTCCTGCATTATTGCAGGTGGTGTATTTTTGCATGTTTATATTTATGGACATAGACTTTATAGTTAAGGAAAAAAAAAATGAAGAGCATCCGACCACATATTTATATATATTTTGTTTATTTTAAATTGAACTGGATAATGTGGTTCCATACATATAAATACCTCCAACCTTAGATTGGACACACCCCCTTCAGGAAGTGACCAGAGACACGCCATGACAACATGTACGTTACTGTAATAAATCACAGTTTGTCATTCTTTAAGGGTTCGCTTGTATTTCTGTACTCTCCAATATCCTATTATTGCCTACACTCACCTGCAGTTACTGGTCATTCAACAATATTTTTAATAATATTGTGGTTGCGGTCGTGTGTTGTTTGAGATAAACATTCAAATAACCTTGTAAATAAACTTTAATGTTGGTGAAGGTGTCGTCCAACGTGGTCAGTATTAAAATGGCTTATGGACGCTATGGACATGTCCATACCAATATTTGGATGTTTCTAAAATGTCCATACCAATTTTGAAGAGGAAATGACGTGACATTTGGGAAACTAACCGTTACTGTATTTTCTGGACTATAAGGTGACACTGAAAAGACTAATATATGGACTCTTAATGTGCTTAGTGACTTTTTATCTAATGATGTTGATAATCCAGTTCACTTTATTATATATGAAGAATTGATAGTGCACCTTAGAATGACTAAATATTGTCAACAATGAACCTTTATGACGTGACAAAAATGAGATGAAACTAGACGTAAATGTGGGTCTTGTGACGATAACTAGAATTAAATATATAATGCAGTCATAGATGAAGAATAAAAACAGACAAAATGTGGATTAAGAAATAAAAAAACATTCCTAAAATGTCTTAGTTTTTGTGACAAAACCACAATGAGATGTTTGAATTCTTTTACGTGTGTTCCTATTTATTTATTGTTGTTGTCTCTCGTCAGGAAGTCATCAAATTATGTCCCCACTAATGTCAACATAATAATTACTGCCATGGTATGGAGGGAGTAAGAGAGGAAATAAACAAACAAACAAACAAAAACACTAAGGTTTGGACACATTGGCTGAGATTTTTAAAGATGTGTTTTTGTTTCCATGGAAACCAGGTTCAAATGTGTCTTTGGGTGTTACAGGTTTAGATGCTGCGTTAGCGTTGATAACTTTTAAATGATGAAGAAGAACAAACATATTTATAAACATATTAACTTACAAACAATGACATGGAATTTATACACAGAAATAAATGCAGGTATGTGAGTAAGGTCAAAGGTCATGTGATGTTCAGGTATGTGAGTAAGGTCAAAGGTCATGTGATGTTCAGGTATGTGAGTAAGGTCAAAGGTCATGTGATGTCCAGGTCTGTGAGTAAGGTCAAAGGTCATGTGATGTTCAGGTATGTGAGTAAGGTCAAAGGTCATGTGGTGTTCAGGTATGTGCGCAAGGTCAAAGGTCATGTGATGTTCAGGCATGTGAGTAAGGTCAAAGGTCATGTGATGTTCAGGTATGTGAGTAAGGTCAAAGGTCATGTGATGTTCAGGTATGTGAGTAAGGTCAAAGGTCATGTGATGTTCAGGTATGTGAGTAAGGTCAAAGGTCATGTGATGGTCAGGTATGTGAGTAAGGTCAAAGGTCATGTGATGTTCAGGTATGTGCGCAAGGTCAAAGGTCATGTGATGTTCAGGTATGCGAGTAAGGTCAAAGGTCATGTGATGTTCAGGTATGCGAGTAAGGTCAAAGGTCATGTGATGTTCAGGTGTGCAGGTCGGGTCCGTCCTTTTCAAATATATTTCTTGCGGTCATAGTTGCGGGCGGGTTAGTTAAAACAGCAGTGGGTTGTGGGTCGTTTCTATATCGACCCGTGCATAAACTCTAGTTCAGTCTTTAGCTCGATTCTTACCAATAGGTCGACGTAGATGTTCATGTAAACGTACTACGTGACTGTTTGGTGAAGTCCGAGCCCTAACTTGTGTTCTGTCCAGCGAGTCGGCTGTCGACCCTTCAGGTCCCGAAAAGGAGAAGAAATGACGACTGGAAGGCCTCGTTGGGACCGCCAACCCAAATCCAGATTGATTTTTGAAAGTGTGGACATGAAAATCCAATTATTATAAATCAGATCCATTTGGAGGTGGACTCAAATACAGTTCAGGTCAGATCCTGGTGTGTTCTGACCATGTGGGGACCCGTGGGTTCTAGGTCTGATCCTCCTTATGCTGTTGTGCACTGTAAAAAATAACCCCTTAATGCACAGGTGTCAAAACATAAGGCCCGGGGGCTAAATGCGGCCCACCCAAAGGTCCAATCTGGTCCATAGGGACTTACACTGAATATATTAATTTAGGTTCCATGTACAGAATAATTCAATCTAAGTTGGTTCAGAACGATAAATTATGATCAGAATCTATAAATAATGTAATCTGCAAATTTTATTTTTGTTTTAGTGTAAAAAGGGGAAATTACATGAAAATCTGAATATTGACTCATTATCTTTTTTTATTTATTTTTTTTGCAAAAAATGTGAATAACCTGAACAAAGATGAAAAACCTGAAGGGTCTAAAGAGAAGTTAAGTGTAATTTTACCAATATTCTGCCTTTGAATAAATGTTTTATGGATTTCTAATTGTAATCTTAGTTGTAACAGAAGCAAAAAATATTGTTAAAATTGCATTTGTTTTTCTTTAGACACTTCAAGTTGCTCATGTTGTTCAGATTTTTAAGGAACCATTGTAAATATAAACATAGTGTTGATGTAATTTAGCTTTTTTTCACTGTTATTATTTGACTGATCCGGCTCATTTCAGATCATAATGAGCTGAATGTGAACCCCTTAATGTCTGAATTTAAATAGAATTTTAAAAAAATACAGTAAATGCTAAATTAAGTGTAGATAATGAATTTGATTATAGCATATATTATGTTAGTGTGTTGCATATTTGCATTAAGGATTTAATATTAGGACTGTATTTGTAGAGCCTCTTTGTCTGCCTATGCCCCCGTCACTGTTATGACAAGCATTTACAGCAGCAGGTCATTAGCTCTAATCTTATTGATGGACTGTTAATAATAACTGTAATTATCAGAAGTGAATTATTTTTTTCTCACTTTTCTACTCCTTAATGTCTACTTTTACTGCCAAGAACATTTTTTTTTCCACTGCTGTTTTCCTGCTGACATCTTTAGAGCTCTTTTATTAATGAGACCAGTCTTTATTCATGGTTCATATAATAGTAAACCTGAAGGAACCTGGATTATTAAGCATTAGTGGTTAAAACACAAACTGATGAAGGTTGAACTAAAGCACAAGGTGAAAACATGGGGTTGGATCAGCCATGTTTTCTTAATAAATAGATATTTAACATTTACTGTTGCAAATATACAATATTAATACTTGAACTCCAGCTTCAGTCCCCACACAGTTCATACTTAACACACTAATGAATCACGTCCTAATAATTACTCCACCAAGGATACAGGAAGTAATGTTTATATGGGTTTGTTTGTTAATTAGCAAGAAATGTTGATACTGGTACAAGGAACAACTAATACAACTTTAGTATATATATATATATATATATATATATATATATATATATATATATATATATATATATTTATTCTCTTTATGAAAGGAAACTGAAACCTCCCAGACATGAATACAGTACTGTATGTACAGTACTATAGTACACATATATACAGTACTGTATGTACAGTACTATAGTACACATAAATACAGTACTGTATGTACAGTACTGTAGTACACATAAATACAGTACTGTATGTACAGTACTATAGTACACATAAATACAGTACTGTATGTACAGTACTATAGTACACATAAATACAGTACTGTATGTACAGTACTATAGTACACATAAATACAGTACTGTATGTACAGTACTATAGTACACATAAATACAGTACTGTATGTACAGTACTATAGTACACATAAATACAGTACTGTATGTACAGTACTGTAGTACACATAAATACAGTACTGTATGTACAGTACTATAGTACACATAAATACAGTACTGTATGTACAGTACTATAGTACACATAAATACAGTACTGTATGTACAGTACTATAGTACACATAAATACAGTACTGTATGTACAGTACTATAGTACACATGAATACAGTACTGTATGTACAGTACTATAGTACACATAAATACAGTACTGTATGTACAGTACTGTAGTACACATAAATACAGTACTGTATGTACAGTACTATAGTACACATAAATACAGTACTGTATGTACAGTACTATAGTACACATAAATACAGTACTGTATGTACAGTACTATAGTACACATAAATACAGTACTGTATGTACAGTACTATAGTACACATAAATACAGTACTGTATGTACAGTACTATAGTACACATAAATACAGTACTGTATGTACAGTACTATAGTACACATAAATACAGTACTGTATGTACAATACTATAGTAAACATAAATACAGTACTGTATGTACAGTACTATAGTAAACATAAATACAGTACTGTATGTACAGTACTATAGTACACATAAATACAGTACTGTATGTACAGTACTATAGTACACATAAATACAATACTGTATGTACAGTACTATAGTAAACATAAATACAGTACTGTATGTACAGTACTATAGTACACATAAATACAGTATGGTATGTACAGTACTATAGTACACATTAATACAGTACTGTATGTACAGTACTATAGTACACATAAATACAGTACTGTATGTACAGTACTATAGTACACATAAATACAGTACTGTATGTACAGTACTATAGTACACATAAATACAGTACTGTATGTACAGTACTATAGTACACATAAATACAGTACTGTATGTACAGTACTATAGTACACATAAATACAGTACTGTATGTACAGTACTATAGTACACATAAATACAGTACTGTATGTACAGTACTATAGTAACTACGTACTGTACGTATCATCCCATTGGCTATGAGGGAGTTACCCATGATGCTTCTGGTGACCTTTGACCTTCATTCATCAGTTGTTGTTTCCTCAGTTTTTCTCAGTGTGTTTATTTAAACTTTATTACAGTACGTTTTATAAAATGACAGTAAACAGGTCGATGGTGTCGCCCTGTTTGTCTGCGGCTGCTGTGTCTCCATGGTAACACACACACTTTAACGCTCATTTCTCCACCTAGACCAGCGCTGTTAGTATCAACAGTTGAGAGTATATGACCCACACACTATCATCAGCTTAAACACAACTGGTCCAAACTTGGACTCCTCAAGCCCGGACACGTGGACCGTTCTACAGAACCTGGGTCTGCTACGCCGCTCAGATCCAGGGTCCTACAGCGGAGGCCCCGCCTCCAGAGACATGGGAGGCGGAGCCAGAGGAAGTAGAAGTGCGTCTGTGGCGGTGGATTTCCAGCTAAGCTAAGAGCTAACCCGTTCAGACTCGCCAACGTACGCTCAGTGGAAAACAAAGTGGACTACCTGAAGATTTAAACACCAAACATGATCCACCAGACTGATGGATCCTCATTCTGACCCAGACCTGGATCAACTCTTCTGTCCCACACACCCACATTAGCCTGGACCCACTAACAATATAAAAATACATTTGATAACAACACATGTTTATACAAATGTGTACATTTATATTATTTTTAGGGGGTAGTATTGGGGGTTTATAAAAAATGAAAAATGAAACTACGAAAAATTCATTGTATGAAAACACTTTTGAAACAAATTAACTTCGTAATTAGAGGTACCACTGTATTTATGTATGTGTGTATATGTATATATATATATATATATATATATATATATATATATATATATATATATATACATACACACACATATATATTCCTTTTACAATGAGTTGATAGCAGTAGACCAGGGTGGTTTCACAGACATGGTTTTATGTTGCAGTGTATAATTGATTGCAGTCATTAGTGCAGAGCAGAGTGACCTTGCTCAGGGGGGGCGATGACTACACGAGTGTGAGTGTGTGAGTCAGAGAGAGAACAAGTGAGTCAGACAGAAAAACAAAGCACAGATGTGGTTGTACCAGGTGGTTTAATAGACTGTAATGTCTGTGTGTGTCTGTGTGTGTGTGTGTGTGTGTGTGTGTGTGTCTGTGTGTGTGTGTGTGTGTGTGTGTGTGTCTGTGTCTGTGTGTGTTTGTGTGTCTGTGTGTGTGTGTGTGTGTGTGTGTGTGTCTGTGTCTGTGTGTGTTTGTGTGTCTGTGTGTGTGTGTGTGTGTTTGTGTGTCTGTGTGTGTGTGTGTGTGTGTGTGTGTGTGTGTGTGTGTGTGTGTGTGTGTGTGAGTGTGTGTGTGTGTGTGTGTGTGTGCACTGGTGTTTGATGTGACTGTGTTTCAAGGACACACACATGTGAAGGTAAATAAATCATATTCTAGGTTCAAAGATGACATGTTACATTCACACTGCACTGCTTCAATATTACTGATTTTAATGACTGGTAAAGAAAAAAAAAAACCTAAAAACCCAGGAACCATCACTTACTATTTTCACATCTGCTGCTTTAGGAGAAACTGTCAAAACATTTTGTGCAGAGAAAAAAGTCTTTATATGGATGGATATGATGTGAACTGGTGCCACCTGTAAAACACCTAACAACCAAAAAAGAAGTGGAGAAAAAATACAATTATTTATTGAACAACGATAAATGCTACTTATGTTCCACAGCCAATTATATTTAACCCCTGAGAACCTGGATAGAAATATATAAATACAGTGGTACTTCTACTTATCAAAGAATATATATATATATATATATATATAATACACACACAGTGGTACCTCTACTTACCGAAGAACCAGCTAACAAATGATCCAAGTAACAAAAAACCTTTACCTCAATTTTTTCGTATCTGAATACGAAACAAAATTCTATTTATGAAATGAAAGTGAAACCTCAGGCATAAATACTCTGTACATTACTGTGTGTACTGTACGTATCATCCCATTAGCTATGAAAGAGCTACCCATGATGCTTTTGGTGACCTTTGACCCTCATTCATCACAGAGTTCTAACCATACACATGTAAAGGCCAGAACCACCGCTGCCTGAGTGCACCCACCCAAACCCCACCACAGCACCCACCCACCCCCACCCAAAGAAAGTGACTGCTGTCCACCAACAGAAGTGAAGCAAGAGGCAAAAAAAAGAGGAGGAGCCATCACTCCACCAGCACCAACAAAAGACATGCAGACAAAACGCTACGAACCCACGAAAAAAAAAAAAACATCCTGAAAAAAATGTCCATGAGTCATTTCATCACCCTGATGTCGCACATGCCCCGCCCACCCCAGGAAATGGTAAATGGACAGTGCTTATATAGTTCTTTTTCACCGTCATGGTGTTCAAAGCTCTTTACATTAGACTCACATTCACCCATTCACACACACTCATACACCAGTAGTTTATAAGGTCTAAGGAAGATCACGAAAAGTCATCAAAGTCAATGGTCCCTGGATCTACACCCACCAAACAACTGTCAACAAACACTGAAGGTGTAAACAAACAATGGTATGAAAATGACCCACATGTCTGGTATGAAAATGACCCACATGTCTGGTATGAAAATGACCCACATGTCTGGTATGAAAATGACCCACATGTCTGGTATGAAAATGACCCACATGTCTGGTGAAGACACATTTACCCAGTGACACCAATGCATTACATCTGACATATACTGTTTATAAAACTATTTTACTATTTTTTTTTTACTTTTTATCTGATCATTTAGATGTTTTATGGTCACATATTAAAATCTAGTTGAGTGAACCTAATTAAATTGCATAGTTATGGTAATTTTAATTTAATTTAATTAACTCAACTAGATGTTTTTATGTGTGACCTATTGAAGATTAATTTTAACCCTTTAACCCCTGATGCATTAGCGATGACCCATCAGGGGTTTTGTTCATGGATCTGATAAATGAAAATAAACAGATGAGAAAAAAAAACAAAATTTAGAAAAAAACTTAAACTACTGGACCCAAATGACAATTTTTATTTATTTATACTACATTTTAGTTTATTTGAACTAAGTTATTATTTTATCAATATTTATTAGTTTTCCTTCATTTTCTTCCTTATTTTGTTTTATATTTCTACATTTAATATTATATTTTATTATTTTTCATACCATTTGTGTCTTATTTTATTCATATTACTTATTATCTTGTTGGTTTATTCTACATTTTTGGCTGTTATTGTCCATTTTGTTGCTTATTTTATTAATTTTTACTGTCAAACTTTCAGCAGTTAAAGGGTTCAGTTGATTCAATGTTTTACTATTTTCATTAAAAAGTCTTAAACCAGTGGAATCTTTGCAGACATTGTGCACATCCGTAACTCAACACCTTATCGGACGCTCCTTCTGTTGAATATGAGATAAGCTCAACAGGAGGTTTAGAACCGTCTGCGACACAAAAAAAAAGAAGAGAAAGAAAAAACAAAGTGTCTTGTGTTGAATGTTTTGATCCTCTTTTCCCTTCAATCTCCTGCCAAGTTTAAAACCCATTATGCCCAGCTCCAAACATTCAAAAGAGGAATTAATGTGTGAGGATTTTAACAGCCACGGTCAAATTGGTTACCATCCCACCTAATATGAGACAGAAGCACAATTAAAATGTCATGGCTGGTCGACTCCCAGTGTGGCAGTAGCTTTTCTTTTTTGTTTCCTGGATAATAAAAGATTCAATGATGGTTGTTTTAAAGCCCGGCTCGCTGCGTAGTCCACATCACAGGCCACGGGCTGGACACTCTGGGTTTAGCGTAAAGCTCCTGAATGCAAAGCAGCTTAGGAGTGACAGAGGAAATGGGATATCAATAGCGTCCAACAGATTTGGCTGCTGTACAGAAGCCTGATGCTCCAGCTCCACTTCAGTGCTGACAAAAAACCAAAAATGTTCCGGAAGCATCATCGGCCCCGAGCCAATACTGGCTGAAAATGGTCTGCATTTGTTTTTAAAAACACAGGCTTCAAAAAAGGACATAAGGAAGGAAAGTTAAATGTTGACTTTGGTCGACTTGGAAAATGCTATATTTTTTGTTTGTAAAAGCGATAACGAAATAACAGCTGATAACATTAAAAAAAAAGAAAAAGAGAAAAAAAAGAGGTCCTTTTTAAAATGTAATTGGACAATACCACTGTATTTGAGTTGGTTTAACACAGTTAAAACCTCATTAAAACAGTTAAAACTTCACTAAAACACAGTTAAAACCTGATTAAAACTGTTAAAACTTCACTAAAACAGAGTTAAAACCTCATTAAAACTGTTAAAACTTCACTAAAACACAGTTAAAACCTCATTAAAACTGTTAAAACTTCACTAAAACACAGTTAAAACCTAATTAAAACTGTTAAAACTTCACTAAAACCTGATTAAAACTGTTAAAACTTCACTAAAACACACTTAAAACATAATTAAAACAGTTAAAACTTCACTAAAACACAGTTAAAACATCATTAAAACTGTTAAAACTTCACTAAAACACACTTAAAACATAATTAAAACAGTTAAAACTTCACTAAAACACACTTAAAACATAATTAAAACAGTTAAAACTTCACTAAAACACAGTTAAAACCTAATTAAAACTGTTAAAACTTCACTAAAACACACTTAAAACATAATTAAAACAGTTAAAACTTCACTAAAACACAGTTAAAACCTAATTAAAACTGTTAAAACTTCACTAAAACACAGTTAAAACCTAATTAAAACTGTTAAAACATCACTAAAACACACTTAAAACATAATTAAAACTGTTAAAACATCACTAAAACACACTTAAAACATAATTAAAACTGTTAAAACATCACTAAAACACACTTAAAACATAATTAAAACAGTTAAAACTTCACTAAAACACAGTTAAAACCTGATTAAAACTGTTAAAACTTCACTAAAAGAGTCAAAACCTCATTAAAAACTTTTATTAAAATGAAAATTAAATTAAATTAAAATTTAAATTCGTGACGGATCATTTTGAAATATAGTGTGTGCAAGGACACAGATAGGAGGAAGACCGAATTTCAGCCGATTTGTTCAAGTAACTACGGACGATTGTAGTTTGTTTGTTTGTCAACAGCTTTACACAAACATTACTGGACCAACTGACATGACGTTTTCATTAAAGGTGTGACGTGGTCCACAATAGATCCAATGATATTTTGGTGAATGTAGGTCAAAGGTCAAAGTCACCAGACATACGGTAAATCAGGTCAAATATGTGAAGGGGGCGGGGCTTGTTGTGGCGGGAAACACTTGTTTAGAAAGTTTGTGCTTCAGATATTAAATGAAAGTGGTGCCTGGTACAACAAACAAATAAGTATTATTTCATTAATGGAAAAAATGAAAAGCTGAAAAAACAGACAACTTACATTTATGTATTTATTTACTTATATTCTTTTCTTTTCCTACTTAAACCTCTTTTTGAATGAGAAATATTAACAAAAATCCCCTGATAATGTCACAAAAATATCATCAATTTAGTCACAAAAGGAGATTTTTAACAAATTACCATAACATTTTTTTTTACCTGTTTTAGAAAAATGGATTTAATTTTTAGATTCAAAGCTACAAAATGTTCAGAACTGCAGTCAGAGAACCCTTCCATGTGTATATATTTATTTCCAGCGTCTTCGTTTACTCCAGTGCAGCAGTGAGTTTGAATATTATATAACACCAATGTCACCCGGTCGGACAGTGAAATGTATTACCTGCATGAATCATGTTGTCATTTTAAATGTATGAGGAGGTTTAACATTCAGAGCACAGTTTGGTCAGTGTGGGGAGTCTGCTGAAGATGATGCAACATTTAACACTGTTTCTATTCAAGTCTGTGACAAAACAAAAACACAACAACAACGCCTGGACTCATCATTTAGTGACGTTTGAATGGATGATAATAAAAGGAAGGAAACATATTCTGTCCTAAAAAGTACAAAGATACGAACTGTATTTATGGTGAAAATTAGTTATTGTCTTTTTTTAAACATTTAAATCATTGTTTATCATTTAATAAAATATTTCATCTCAAATGTCAGTGTTTGTTCAGTAACTGCTGGACTATAAGGTGGACTGGACTATAAGGTGGACTGGACTATAAGGTGAACTGGACTATAAGGTGGACTGGACTATAAGGTGAACTGGACTATAAGGTGGACTGGACTATAAGGTGGACTGGACTATAAGGTGGACTGGACTATAAGGTGAACTGGACTATAAGGTGGACTGGGCTATAAGGTGGACTGGACTATAAGGTGAACTGGACTATAAGGTGAACTGGACTATAAGGTGAACTGGACTATAAGATGAACTGGACTATAAGGTGGACTGGACTATAAGGTGGACTGGACTATAAGGTGGACTGGACTATAAGATGAACTGGACTATAAGGTGAACTGGACTATAAGGTGAACTGTCAATTAATGGTTTTTATGAAGGTTTTTCATATTTAAGGTTCATTAAATAAAGTCTAAATTCCCAGTCAATAATCATTATCAGTATTAATCCATATATCAGTCCCACTGTGTTTTTAGTAGAACTAGTTAATATTATATTATTATTATGTTATTAATAGTTAATAAACAGTAACAATAACTGCCTCATGTTCAATAATCTACAACTACTGTAGGTTATTTTATCACTGACTGACTTTTATTTTGAAGGACAGAATAATGTTTCCCTCAAAATGTGAATAACATCAACAACAACCAGAACACGTCTTTAGGAAAACCAATGTAATTTAAACGAGGCCCGGGGCGATTTATCGACATTTGTGATACAGTATCTTAAGATGTTTTATGAAATCGAGAAAGAATTTGCCTTTTGAAATATCTGTGCTGTGGACCTGCCACGTGTGTGTGTGTGTGTGTGTGTGTGTGTGTGTGTGTGTATGTGTGTATGTGTACACACACACACAGGACAGGACATGCACAACTTCTACAACTCCATAAAAAGCATCCATGGCCCCAAAAGCTGCTCTGTCACACCCTTGAAAACCGCAGATGGTCTCACACACTTAAAGGACCAAAACCAGATCTTGTTGAGGTGGGCTGAACATTTCGATGCTCTCCTCAACCAACATTCCTCTGCAGATGACACCATTTTGGAAGAACTGCCTGAACGTCCCCCAATTCATGACCTCAACCAGCCGCCAACTTTTATGGAGGTTCGCAAAGCTGTCCATGCTCTGAAAAACAACAAGTCCCCTGGCATTGACAACATCTCAGCCGAACTACTGAAGGAGGGCGGGTACCTATGTACAAGGAGTCTCCACCAGTACATTCTGATGGCCTGGGAACAGGAGAGCATGCCCCAACAGTGGAAGGACGCCAACATTGTCACCATTTATAAAAACAAGGGTGATAAGTCCATCTGCGGTAACAGCAGGGGGATAGCACTCCTCTCTGTTGCTGGAAAGGTACTGGCCAAGGTGATGCTACAGAGGCTAATAAATAACATCACAGAGTCGTTGCTTCCTGAGTCACAATGTGGTTTTAGGAAAGACAGGAGTACGGTCGACATGATCTTCACGACAAGACAACTCCAGGAGAAGTGCCGGGAACAACACAAGGACCTCTTTGTGGCCTTCATCGACCTCTCCAAGGCTTTCGATACCGTGAACAGGGAACTCGTGTGGAGTGTGCTTGTCAGGTTTGGCTGCCCAGCCAAATTTGTCAACATACTACGCCAGTTCCATGATGGGATGATGGCTCGCGTGTCCATTGGAGGGCAAGAGTCTGAGTCTTTCCCTGTGCGCACAGGGGTAAGACAAGGGTGTGTGCTAGCACCCGTGCTCTTCAACATCTTCCTCCTTTGTGTCACCCAGCTTCTCCAAAAGGAACTTGAGGATAGTAGTGGGGTCGCAGTGGACTTCAGATTGGATGGTAACCTTTTTAATATCAGGAGACTACAAGCAACCACCAAACTGTCTACGGAGAGGGTCCTCAAGCTGCAGTATGCAGATGACTGTGCCCTTGTGGCACACTCTCCACACGACCTGCAGATCATCCTTGATGTGGCTGTCAGGTCTTAGAACAGGATGGGTCTCTCTGTCAACACCACCAAGACAGAAGTAGTCTGCCAATGGAGCTCCAATACCCCACACACCCTGCCTGTCTTC
>CM035784.1:27268281-27270781 GCA_020466265.1 Siphamia tubifer
ATATATATATATATATATATATATATATATATATATATATATATATATATATATATATATATATATATATATATATATAATCATTTTAAAACTGAAGGTAAAACAGATGCTTTGAATTAATTTGGTGTAAAAATGAATAAACTAAAATAAAAAAGGACATGTTAACCTTGATAGATGTGGAGCAGAAGTCACACTTGTATAGTATTGATAAAGTATATCAGCTGTAGTCACACAGTATTGATAAAGTATGTCAGATGTAGTCAGACAGTATTGATAAAGTATATCAGATGTAGTCAGACAGTATTGATAAAGTATATCAGATGTAGTCAGACAGTATTGATAAAGTATATCAGCTGTAGTCAGACAGTATTGATAAAGTATATCAGATGTAGTCAGACAGTATTGATAAAGTATATCAGCTGTAGTCAGACAGTATTGATAAAGTATATCAGATGTAGTCAGACAGTATTGATAAAGTATATCAGATGTAGTCAGACAGTATTGATAAAGTATATCAGCTGTAGTCAGACAGTATTGATAAAGTATATCAGATGTAGTCAGACAGTATTGATAAAGTATATCAGCTGTAGTCAGACAGTATTGATAAAGTATATCAGATGTAGTCAGACAGTATTGATAAAGTATATCAGATGTAGTCAGACAGTATTGATAAAGTATATCAGATGTAGTCAGACAGTATTGATAAAGTATATCAGATGTAGTCAGACAGTATTGATAAAGTATATCAGCTGTAGTCAGACAGTATTGATAAAGTATATCAGATGTAGTCAGACAGTATTGATAAAGTATATCAGATGTAGTCAGACAGTATTGATAAAGTATATCAGCTGTAGTCAGACAGTATTGATAAAGTATATCAGCTGTAGTCAGACAGTATTGATAAAGCATATCAGCTGTAGTCAGACAGTATTGATAAAGTATATCAGATGTAGTCAGACAGTATTGATAAAGTATATCAGCTGTAGTCAGACAGTATTGATAAAGTATATCAGCTGTAGTCAGACAGTAGGCGTCCTGGTTCATGCACTGTTGGCTGTTTTAAACTTTTATATTATCCAGGGCATAGTTTTGCTGATGCTGGGTGAACGCTCATCACTTCCTGTGTCACATTCACCAACACACACACCTGAACGCTGCTCTGTCGCTCCTGTCCAACAGCACTTTTCTACTTTTATGTCCACACAAGCATCTGCACACTTTAAATGGATGTGATAAATGAGTGCATTTACTGCCGTAGCTTCATTAACATCAACCTTTAACCACCTTCAGCTGCTTTTTTTTTTTACATCAGTAGAAATACTACTGCACAAGTCTGAACACATACCAACACAGGAGTAACCATGGTTACTGGTGGGGACATCATTTGACCACTTCCTTATAAGAGACAGCAACAATAAATAAAGAAATAAATAACAACTAAAATAACATCTCACTTTAAAGACATTTTAGGAATATTCTATTTATTTATTATACTAGACTCACATTTACATCTAGTTTGGTTTATGTCACATGATAAATGTTCATTAATGATAATATTTAGTCACTATAAGACACACTGTCAATGAATGGATTATTTTATAGATTCTTTATATATAAGGTGAAGTGGATTATAAAGAACATTAAGTCAAGTAGATAAAAAGTCTAAATTATTAGATAAAAAGTTTAAATTGTTAGATAAAAAGTCTAAATTATTAGATAAAAAGTTTAAATTATTAGATAAAAAGTTTAAATTATTTGATAAAAAGTCCAAATTATTAGATAAAAAGTCTAAATTATTAGATAAAAAGTCTAAATTATTAGATAAAAAGTCTAAATTATTAGATAAAAAGTCTAAATTATTAGATAAAAAGTTTAAATTATTAGATAAAAAGTTTAAATTATTAGATAAAAAGTTTAAATTATTAGATAAAAAGTCTAAATTATTAGATAAAAAGTTTAAATTATTAGATAAAAAGTCTAAATTATTAGATAAAAAGTCAAAATTATTAGATAAAAAGTGAAAATGATGAGATAAAAAGTCTAAATTATTAGATAAAAAGTCTAAATTATTAGATAAAAAGTGAAAATGATGAGATAAAAAGTCTAAGTCATGTTAGTCAGGTCCATTGAGGCAGTTTAAATGAAAGTCGAGCAGCAGAGCATGACAAACATGCAGAATGTTTTGCAGTGTTCATTCCAGTCTCTTACACTCGGGGGCTTCTGTTTATGGCTGGTCATTTTCCACATGTAATAAAGCTTCTCCATCTGCACCACACCACTGGATTAACACAAATCATCTAGAAGTGAAATAAAATAACTTTAAAACCATATTAAGTTAAGAGCTGAATAAGCAGAAGTGGAAACACCATGCTCTTACAATCCTCACTTTTATTACTATCATAGAAACATGAGGCACAACTCATTTAAAACAGTTAATATATGTTCACCCTAACCCTGATACAATAACTGCAAATATGTCATGGTAACACACACTGAAAAA
>CM035784.1:27275781-27305781 GCA_020466265.1 Siphamia tubifer
CAAGATTATTCAAATACTTGGTGAAATTATACTTTCTTTTACTGTAAATGTGTGAAAATAATTCACATTTACAAAGAGAAAAAATGTTGTATTTATAGATTATTATGATCAGACTAAAGTGATTATTAATATTTGAATATTTATTTTAGCATTTCACAAATTCATCCCAAGGGCCGGAATGGACCCTTCGGTGGACCGGATTTGGCCCCCGGGCCTTATGTTTGACACCTGTACTTTAAAGGCACTAACATGTCAAACTATTTTTTATAAGTGTCTGGACATGTGGTCCACATATTAAATATAAATATGCTCAGCACTTAATAACAATAACAAATTATAAATGTTTGTAGTGTTTTTTTTACACAGTTCTTGTACTTGACACTTTACAGAACAGAGAATAGATTTATCTGTAAAAAAAAAAATGGCGTCCCAGCAGCCAATGGTTGTTATGGTTACAGTGACTGTCAGAGAAGTGATCATGTGACCATGTACGTCACATCATGTGCTTTTGTGAAATATTAGAATATGGACACGTCTGAAAAACCACCTCATGAAAGCGTAAAAATGTATCGATATTTTTGGGGGGGTTTTTTACATTCCCAGTTTTTATAGCGATATTTACATTTGGTGAATTTCCAAGGGTAGTGGAAACACACCTAATGACTAGAACCTCATTATAAATGGAACTTTATGGAATATTTAGACCTGTCATATGATTAATGCCTTAATACCTACTGTAGGGTTGTCACGATACTAAAATTTCCAACTTGATACCGATACTAAGGATAATACTCGATACTCGATACTAATTTCGATACTGGAGATGTGAGGGATTCCTTTTAAAAGTTCCTCCATGGACTGTTAAAAAAAGGTAGTGAGTGCGGGTGCAGAATAAATGCATGTCTATCTCTTGGTAAGTTAAGGTAGGTCTATCTTTTTGCTCAAGCCCTTCTGCAGTGCTAACTGTAAGACTCTTTATGGTCGAGTTATTATGTGCGCGGACGGCAGCGTATTGCATCATGTGACCACCGCGGACCCCTTGCGGGACTATGGCAAGCCAAAGTGTTCACATAGCCACGCATTGTCTTTTTTATATCACGCGTTACAGAACGCGTGCCATTGTGTGCGCCAGTGCGTGTGCTAGAACCCGTTCTGTAACACGTGATATAATAAAGACAACGCGTGGCTATGTGAACACTTTGTCTTGCCATACGGGACTAGCAGCGCGCACGTCAAAAATGATAGGCTGACATGCTCACGGTGGCCTCCGTGGTGGTAACGTGATACTATGCGCTACCGCCTGGCTGCCGCCCGCGCGCATAAACGTTCGACTATATGGAGGCCTTTAAAAGCAAAGTTACATGGGATGGTCCAATCACAGACCTATAGAAATAGTGTATAGGTCTGTGGTCGCACTGGCGTCATCCCGTGTGCTGTCAGAGGCAGCTGGAGAAAAAAAGAGACTTTAACTTACACGCCGGCATTACGGCTGTGCCAGAGCTGACCGCGTTGATGCCTGTTTACAATTCTTAACGTTACCCGCTACAAAAAAGCGGCGACGCCATAAAAACAAAAATCGATTTTCCAGCAACTTAGTATCTAATTAGATACCAAGGGTCAATATCGATTTAGTATCTAAAATCGATTTTTTTTGACAACCCTAATATATATATATATATATATATATATATATATATATATATATCTTCCTGGTCCTTGTGTTGCAGTGAATCATTAATTTATTTGATCTGTCAACCTCATCCATCAAAGTCAGTGGGCGGGTCTTAACAGCTGATTGGTTCCAGTCAAATAGATTCCAGATAAAGTATTGATGCAGAGTTTGTCAACACATTCCCATACATTGGGTGACCTTTAACCTCTAGGTTTGTTTGGATACTTTAGGAAACTAAACTTTATTGGCAACTAATAAAAATCTTGGTCCTACACTCCCACTGTAGCCCCGCCCACTAAGTTTGCATAATTAGTTATTTAATTATGTATTTATTACATTTTGTTATTTTCGTTCTAGATATTTTATAGGTAAATTTTGCAGCCACTCCACATGTGCCCCCAGGGCAGGTTCTGGTCCATTTGGTGCCCAAGGTGAACACCCCTCCTTACTTTTTGTTGAATTACAAATTAGCATCTGTCAAAATGATGCAATAAAAAGTCAAAAATATAGTATCTAAAATCTATTTTTTTGACAACACTAACCTACTGTTGCAAATATGCAACATGTATTATCTGTGCTGTCGTCAAATTCAGCCCTTAATGCTTGAAGTTAAAGTATATACAGTGCTTAAAGTGGAAACAAAGAAGTAGAGGAACCTGGATTTTCTATAGAATAGAAAGTGCAGCTCAAACAACATTTGGATTTTGGAAATAGGACAAATAATAAATGAAAAAAAGTGTCACAGTCCTCTGAAAAGTGTGAATATAACCTGAGTGTGTTTACTGTTATACATGTTAACTTATGTTGTGGTTTCTCTGATCTTATCTTACAGGTGCTGTCATATTAAATAATTCATGTTCCCACCATAACCTCCAAACATTAACTGTTCCACACAGTCACATGTTGTTGTGTTTGAATAAACGTTGGTTCGTCAACATGACCCTGGAAACCTGGGATGAGTTTCCTTCTTGAACATATCTGACAGAAGCCGGCAGTCCAATATGTACAACAAATAATTGTAAACATGCGTGCGAACATGAACCACAAATCTTGGTTGACCCGTGTCCCGCCTCCTGACGCTTTAACATCCTGTTCTCAGCAGATGATGGATAGCGATGCAGCTCTGTAATATTAAAAAGGCCATATGCTCACCAGAGGGACTGTTACATTATGGACATCAATTAGAACTAACACACACACACAAAAAACTCCTCCAGACAATGGAGGAGATTTTCACAAATGAAGATGAAATATATTAACCCTTTAAAGACCAATGCTTCACCACTGACACAGTTTTACAGCCACTGTTTGTGCTACATGCTGCAAATACAAACATGTTTTATCTGTACTTTCTGTTTTATAACACATTAGGGTAGAACGCTGCATTGGCTGAAGGGGAGGGGTGGAAGTGGGCGGAGCTTAAAGCAGCAGAAGGAAGACGGTGAGAGAGAGAGAGGGAACATTTTAAGATATTTGAACTGTTTTAGTGAAGTTCCAACTGTGTTTTAATGAGGTTTTAACTGTGTTGTTTTGGTGGGGACATCATTTGACCACTTCCTTGTGAGACACAGCAACAATAAATAAATAAATAAACAAACAAATAAATAAATAAATAAATAAATAGGCACACGGCTAAAAGAACTTAAATAATGTCTCCTTTTGTTTTTGTCATCAAAAATTTAAGAGACATTTTAGGAATGTTTTTTTATTTCTTAATCCACATTTTGTCTGTTTTTTATTGTTCATCTATATATATATATATATATATATATATATATATATATATATATATATATATATATCGTCACAAGACTCACATTCACGTCTAGTTTCATCTCGTGATAAAGGTTTGTTGATGACAATATTTAATCACTATAAGGTGCACTGTCAATGAATGGATTATTTTTTAGATTCTTTATATATAAGGTGAAATTGATTATAAAGAGCATTAAGTCAAGTCAACATTATTAGATAAAAAGTGAAAATTATGAAAAAGAAAGTCCAAATTATCAGATAAAATGTCTAAATTCACAGCCACAATAAATCCATACGAAGAGTTCATTTGCAAAAACAGATAACTCCATTTTTCTTTTTTTTTCACAAAATGTCATTTTTTACTCTACATTCCACAGATAATACTGATTTATTTGATATATTATTTATTTCATTTGGTAAGATCCACTAAATTGAATAAATAATATATCAAATCAATGAGTATTACCTGGAATGTAGAATAAAAAATGCAATTTTCTGAAAAAAAAAAACGAAAAATGGAGTTATCTGTTTTTGCAAATTAACTCTTCATACATATATATATATATATATATACATATATATATATATATGTATATATATATATATATATATATATATATATATATATATATATATATATATATATATATATATATATATATATATATGTGTATATATCTGTGGGTTTTGGAGGAAATGAAAGTCTTATAATCTGGACACATCCATAATGTCCAAACACAGTTTTACATCCATGCATTAAAGTCATACAATCGTGCTCACATTAGTCACATTAAGTCCTTTAGCTTTTGGAAAAACATATGGAAGGAGCTGATTGAGATGAAGGATTACAGTAGGAAGTCTTTATTCAAACACACGTGCGCTGCTTCTGCCCAACGGCGTTCTTCCTGCAGTCTGCGGTAGAACTCTATCATGGGGGCAAAGAGTTATCAAGAACACCATCTCAGCGCTGGCAGATGGGTACAGCTTGGAACAGGCTGAACACATCCTATTATATAGAAGGGCACAGACAACTGCACCTGTCTAGATAACACACACAACTGCAGGCAACAGTGACGGCGAGGGAGAACGCACACGGTGCAGAGAGCGAGCACATGTACAGGCTTCTAATCCACTGATGGATCATATGCACTGAAAAAAGTTCAACACTGAATCAACTGAAAAATGCTTCTTCAATAGGTCACACATAAAAACATCCAGTTGAGTGAATTAAATTACATTAAATTAAAATAAACCCTAACCCTGCGCAATTTAATTTGGTTCACTCAACTTGATTTATTTATGTGTGACCATAAAAAGTAAAAATTATGAGTTAAAAAATCAAAATTATGAGATAAAAAAATCCAAATTATGAGATAAGCGCTTTGAGCACCATGAAAGTGTAAAAGAACTATAGTGTAGTCCATTTATTGTTGTTAAATCTGTAGCTGACTCACCCAGTTCTGCCTCAACAGTTAAATTAAATATAGCAGTGGCTGCCATTATTGCGATTTCCAAATTAAAAGTCTTACTTGTTTCATGTATGTGTATATATATATATATATATATATATATATATATATATATATATGTGTGTGTGTGTGTGAATATATATTTAAAAAAAATACATAAATCCTTTTTCTCTTTTTAAAAAGTAAACAAATCTTCAAACCTTTGAAAAATAAGTTTGATGATGCACCTGTTTCCCCTGTGGTTTATGAGGACTTTATAAAGCTACATCATTTCTATTTTACTAGTGAGGACCGTTATTTATATTTAACCCTCGTGTTGGTCCCCATAGTATCAGAGGTCCCCATGGTGTGACTGTGTAAACACATTAATGTCCCCAGAAAGATAGGAATACAAGCACACTCTCCCTCTCTCTCTCACACACACTCACACACACACTCACACACACACACACACACACTCACACACACTCACACACACACACACACACACACACTCACACACACTCACACACACACACACACACACACACACACACATACACACACACACACACACACACACACTCACACACACACACACACACACACACACACACACCACTGCTGATGGCAGCAGTGGCTGAGGACATGCAACTTCAGCATTCCTTCTGCTAAATAACACTCCTACTACTGAGGGCACCAGGAGTCACTACAGACAGACAGACAGACAGACAGGCAGACAAACAGACAGACAGGTTTCCATGTGTCATGAAGACCAAGTTTGTAATCATCATTTCTAGTTAAAATAGCGATTAGGGTCATACATAAAGAAATAAAGTAACAAGTTATTAATTAGATTTAATGACGGACGGACAGACAGACAGACAGACAGACAGATAGATAGATAGATAGATAGATAGATAGATAGATAGATAGATAGATAGATAGTACTCACATTTACCACAAAATGCAGAAAAATACAATAAGAAACACAACAAAATGGGGAAACACACACACACACACATATATATATAAACATGCTAAAATACAGTCAAATTCTTAAGTAACACATTGTATAAATGTTCTTCACTTCTATAGTTGTTCCACCTTCATGGTTCAAAGCTCTTTACATTAGCCTCACATTCACCCATTCACTCACACTCATACACCAGTAGGTTCTAAGGTCAAAGGTCAGTCCTACTGGGAGACTAAGGGTTCAGTGTCTTTGTCCAAGGACACTTGGACATGTGGACAGACAGATGTCCAAAAGCTCTTCTAAAATACAGACAAATATCCACGACATAAGAAAGAATGTGAATATATAACCCATTCACATGTTTCTTCATCATCTTTGTATTTTCCTGGTTCTGGTTCTGGTCCTTTTCAGATCATACTGGACTGAATGTGGCCCCTGAATTAAACTGACTACATGACATTAGAGGCCTTTTATAGCCCAGTGTGAACACATTTGAAATCACTTTAAAGCCTGTTGTCTTTTCTGTATATTTCTGTATCTGTTGTCAGACAGCTGAGTGACGATGAAATACTCATTAAATCACAGAATATAACGATTATATGTCAACAACCTGCAGAGTCTAAGCTATTTTCAAGCCATTGTTGCTGTGAGATAAAAACCTTTACTTTTTTTTATCACTATAATGTAGTCAAACATATAATCAGACACATTTCAAGCTGTGTAGAGATCGAAGGCATAAGTATCTTATTTTTTACCTCAACTAAAAAAAATAAAATATTAAATATCAGGTGTTTTTGTCACAATAGAAACAATAAAACCAAACATACTTATGTAAACATATCAAACTAGGGATGTTAACCGATGACCGTTTGACCGACGGTTGACCCCATCGGCGTCATTATTTTCTGTCAGCGGTTAAAAAAAAAAACATCCTGCATCAGTCATTAAAGAGGAAGCTTCTGTCCATAGCATAACTTTCTTTATTCTACGTCCTTCTAGAGCGTCCCATTCACTTTGAATGACGTCAGCGGGCGGATTTTTTTCGATAACCGCCCGCTGCGCCGTTAACACCCACTGCCCATGGCAACGGGTTTTGTCACTTCAGATTCACTGTACCATATCACTCCGCAGGTAGTTCGGTCACTTTAAAGTAAATATTAGCTTAGTTGTAACTGCTAGCTTATCCAGTGTTAGCCTATGCTAATGTTATCCTTACCGTAGTCAGGAAATCAGGGGGCATCACCGTCCTCATCTCGTACAGAATCTCCAGTATTTTACTCCTCAGTTAACTCCTCTATGATGGTTTTTATAAAACAAGGAGCAGTTTCATTGAGCTTCATTTTCAGTATTTATTTACAGGAACGGGACAACACCTGCTCTGACCTGACTGTGTACATCCTCTCTCTCTTTTCTTCACCTAAAACTCTCTGCACCCCCTTCTGTCTGCCCCGCATATTTCACAACACTAGTGTGTTAAAGTAGTGACAGTAAAAAACTGTAATAACCTGTAGAATAAGGGAATTGCAAATTTGAGCCTCAACAATACAAGACGGAATTCATTAATAGCAAACACAGAGATGAGTTAATCGACATTTGACACCAGTCTGAATGTTTGATCCAAACATAAAGGGACAGGAAGATGACACCATGAAAAACAAAAGTGTGGAAACAATAGTGATGTGAAGTCTGATGTCTGAAGGTTAGGGGTCAAAGGTTAAGGTCATAGGTGTTGACCCATCTGATGTCTGAAGGTTAGGGGTCAAAGGTTAGGGTTATAGCTGTTGACCTTTTGTGTGACGTTGACCTTTGACCTTCATTGCTCAAAATCTAATGTGTTCTTCCTTGACCCATTATCTATTATTTGTGAAAGTTTCATCCAAATCTGTTGGATAATCCTGCTGACAGACAGACCTTTCTGTCCTGACCCTGGTGTCTCCTCAGCCCGTCCTCCTCTAACTGTCTCACTTTATAACAGTCTTTCAGAGTTCTTACAACTCAGAATGTGGGTAGAGTTAGCGATAATAGCATGGGCGTGTATGAGTTGCATGATCATTACTGTGACATAATTGATGTAAACAAGCGTGGGACTGGTCCATCTGCTGTTCACTGTCTCATATCACCTCCACCTGCTGCTAATGATGACTGTTACTGTGGAGGACAGGTTCAAATCCACACCTCATCAACAAAAATGCAACTTACAAATGGGAAAATAATACTCAATGACCTTATTTTTAAGATCAGACGGGTGACAAAAGTTATGTTAATGTTTTAAAACCATATATGTGACCCTCCACCACGAAACCAGGCATAAGTGGCGCTGAGCCGTTCAGAGCTACAGCCAAATTTAGGCTGGAAGGTGATTTGTTATTAGTGTTTACACCTTATCAAAAAACGGTACCTTAACACCTCTATGTTCACTTCCTGTGGTCATTACATTGAAATCCAATCAATAAAGGTGTTTATTGAGTCAATTATTTAAGTGGTGACAAAAGTTCAGGTATTGCTGAGCAAAGACAAAGACGACTTCCACCTCTTTTCGCCGAACAAAACGATCTCCGTTCCGTGGGTAAACACCCAAGTGTTTGGTACGAGGTAAAAGCTTATATTGAATGTTCTGTCCAATGGTGTAAGCCAAATGATTATAATACGTCACACTTCTGTCCTATTATTATAATATATAAAACTTCTGTGACATGTCCATCAGAGTGTCCTTTAACATCTGTCAACAATTTGTGTCAATCGGATACAAATTATTATGCGTTGCTAAGGACTTCCTACCCCAAAACAGTCCAAAACTTTAACGGACAATATCTAAAAATATGCAAATTGTAAAATATGTCCAAATGTGGATATTAAAATGACCATAACTTTGGTTCTACTTGTGATAGAAACATCATTTTTTCACCATCTTAAACCTTAGTTTCCACTCTACCAAGATACACACATAACTCTGTTTGGATTTACACACACTTATGCCTGCTTTACTGGTGGGGGGTCATATATTTGTTATTGTAATGATTTTATGACCATTTATTTCTCTGGGACAAAATATGCACCGATTCAGTGCCATCTTCATAAATTTTTGGGATAAGTTTCTGGATGTTCATGATAGTGAAATTTCTTCTGGCCATAGTGGATGTCAAGGGAAGCAGATAAATATTAATGGAGCTTCGCACACACTTTTCTTCCTTGACACGCGCTCAAACTTCGCTATTCTGAAAAAAAATAAAAAAATCACAGCAGGCACTTTAGCTGCTCTGATGTGTGTTTGGTTAGCGTGATAACCTGTGGTCTGGCTGCACTGGGCCTTAGGGTGAAGCTGCTCCTCTCTGCAGCCAGCAGGAGGTGTGGACAAAGGCCATGCTGCTCACTATGCCCTCAGTAAATAAATGATTCCACCTGTCAGAGCCACTCAGCCTCAGCTTCACAGAGGTTAGACACCAGAGGAAGCATGTGTTTGAGTCCACTTTTCTGTTTATGTGAGAAGGATGAAGAAGCCATGACATGGACAGAGGGGGGGGGGCATAAAGGCCACTGAGATCGTTTTAGACGACTTAGACTTAAACTCTGACAAGAATACACAATTTAGTTTTAAATGGTTCTGTTCGCACGACTGTGTCTGTTCAACAAACACACAAAACTGCAACAGAAACTGATCCAAATAAAAGCTGCAACGAAGTCCATCCAATAAAAAGACAATTATTTATAATGAAAGGGTTTAATAAGAAGAAGGAATAAAAGGGAGGGGAATAAAATATACACCTGAATAAAAATGTGTAAACATGTGGTTAACTAACTATAGTACATCTAGTTAACTAACTATAGTACATCTAGTTAACTAACTACAACACATGTAGCTAACTAACTACAGCACATGTGGTTAACTAACTACAGCACATGTAGTTAACTAACTACAGCACATGTAGTTAACTAACTACAGCACATCTAGTTAACTAACTACAGCACATCTAGTTAACTAACTACAGTACATGAGGTTAACTAACTACAGCACATGTGGTTAACTAACTACAGTACGTGAGGTTAACTAACTACAGTACATGCGGTTAACTAACTACAGCACATGCGGTTAACTAACTACAGTACATGAGGTTAACTAACTACAGTACATGCGGTTAACTAACTACAGCACATGCGGTTAACTAACTACAGTACATGTGGTTAACTAACTACAGCACATGTGGTTAACTAACTACAGTACATGTGGTTAACTAACTACAGCACATGTGGTTAACTAACTACAGTACATGAGGTTAACTAACTACAGTACATGAGGTTAACTAACTACAGTACATGAGGTTAACTAACTACAGCACGTGTGGTTAACTAACTACAGCACATGAGGTTAACTAACTACAGTACATGTGGTTAACTAACTACAGCACATGTGGTTAACTAACTACAGCACATGTGGTTAACTAACTACAGCACATGTGGTTAACTAACTACAGTACATGTGGTTAACTAACTACAGTACGTGAGGTTAACTAACTACAGTACATGTAGTTAACTAGTGTAGGTTCAGGGACAGTGGTCTTTGATGACCTTTCGTGATCTTCCTGGGGTGCGCAGGGCGTGTGCGTCGTCAGGGTGATGGAGCGGCTCGTGGACATTTTTGGTGTGTTTTTTTCCGGCAGGTTCAGAGGGTTGGTGCGGTTTAGTCATCATGTCTTTTGTTGGTGCTGGTGGAGTGATGGATGCCTCACTTTGGGTGGGGGGGTGCTATGGGGGGTTTGGGTGGGTGCACTTGGTGACTCTGTCCTTTATATGTGTGTGGTTAGAATGAGGGTCAAAGGTCACCAAGAGCATCCTGGGTAGCTCCCTCATAGCCAATGGGATGATACATGTGTGTGTGTGTGTGTGTGTGTGTGTGTGTGTGTTTGTGTGTGTGTGTGTATGCGTGTGTATGCGTGTGTGTGTATGCGTGTGTGTGTGTGTGTGTATGTGTGTAAATGTATGTGTGTGTATATGTGTGTGTATGTGTGTGTGTGTGTATATGTGTGTGTGTGTATATGTGTGTGTGTGTGTATATGTGTGTGTGTATATGTGTGTGTGTGTGTGTATGTGTGTGTATGTGTGTGTGTGTATGCGTGTGTGTGTGTGTGTATATGTGTGTGTGTGTGTGTATGTGTGTGTGTGTGTGTGTGTGTATATGTGTGTGTGTGTATATGTGTGTGTGTATATGTGTGTGTATGTGTGTGTGTGTGTATATGTGTGTGTGTGTGTGTATGTGTGTGTATGTGTGTGTATGTGTGTGTATGTGTGTATGCGTGTGTGTGTGTGTATGTGTATAAATGTATGTGTGTATAAAGATAGGAGTTGAAGGAATTCAGTCTGAGCCACAGGTACTAAGGACATGTGTGTATTTATATTTACGTGTATGTATGTTGTTTTTATATATATATTATATGAGTGATTGCTTACCCACACAGCCAACCCTATGACAGTGTTTCCATGGTGACCGCATGCAGGAAAAGGTACTGAAGTCATGTTGGATAGTAAGTGAAATGAAAGTAATGTTTAATGTTTAACCTGCTGACACCCAGGAAGTAAACATTTTCACCATTTACATTAAATAATTGTCTTAATTGGAAACAGAATGATACAGATACACATACACATAGTATATACTATATATAGTGAGTATAAAATACACATACTTATATATAATATAAAAACAGGAAGAAAATGACATGTAACTGTTCAAACTGTTCAGTCTAATATGAGGTAAAATTTACAATAATAGTATTTATTAAATATGAAACATCTATTGTATAAAGCTATAGTCAAATTAAATATCTCCACTTAATTTAGCAATTTTTTTTAACTTATATTATAATTTTGGCATTAAAGGGTTAAGATGCACTTATAAGTTTATTTAAAAACCTTAGTAAAACTCTATTTGGAGACAAAATGATCCATTTTTATTTGCTTGTGTACAAAGGTAGAAGGTACATAAATAAATAAAAGCTCAAGTAGACAGTAATAGACTTCAGAATAAAAGCTCCAGTAGACAGTAATAGACTTCAGAATAAAAGCTCCAGTAGACAGTAATAAACTTCAGAATAAAAGCTCCAGTAGACAGTAATAAACTTCAGAATAAAAGCTCCAGTAGACAGTAATAGACTTCAGAATAAAAGCTCCAGTAGACAGTAATAGACTTCAGAATAAAAGCTCCAGTAGACAGTAATAGACTTCAGAATAAAAGCTCCAGTAGACAGTAATAAACTTCAGAATAAAAGCTCCAGTAGACAGTAATAAACTTCAGAATAAAAGCTCCAGTAGACAGTAATAGACTTCAGAATAAAAGCTCCAGTAGACAGTAATAGACTTCAGAATAAAAGCTCCAGTAGACAGTAATAAACTTCAGAATAAAAGCTCCAGTACAGTAATAAACTTCAGAATAAAAGCTCCAGTAGACAGTAATAGACTTCAGAATAAAAGCTCCAGTAGACAGTAATAGACTTCAGAATAAAAGCTCCAGTAGACAGTAATAGACTTCAGAATAAAAGCTCCAGTAGACAGGTATAAATGGTACGTTTAAACTCATTCTGTTGATGTGTATATACCTGATGAAAACTTCAACATAAGTGGCTGAAGCAGCGTGTTACTCAATATTATTCATCTAATCACATGCAAGGATTTTAGATAAGGCCCCTATTTTAAAAATGGATTGGTTTTCAGAAGGGTCCCAGATGGTATTATGATGGACATTAACGGTTGTACAACTGGTCACATACAGAAATAGTGTAGGTTTCATGAAGGTTTTTCTTTTCACTGCCCAACTGTTACTGGGCAGCAGCAGAAAAGACCAGATGAGGAGGATGAAGTTGTCTGTGGTGAACGGTAACACTTGACAATTGTAATATCCAGGAACAAAAGGACTGTGGATGAAGTGATAGAGTGGATAGAAAGATGAGTAGAAGCACAAGTGAAACGTCCTGCACTGTCCATGGTGGTGAAAGGTGAAAAACACTGGAGCTTTTTATACAACATTAGGTTTGTACTGATATGAAGGATAGCATTAAGTCTTATGATACTTCAGTGAAATAAAGAGGTCATTAAAGGTTCTGTTTGAGTTTCCTGTTGTTCTACCAAGGTTATCTGCCTCTGTGCTCATCCCATTACTGACCTCCACACCCAGGACGGTACCGGTGGAAGCGAAAACATGGACTCACATAAGTTCCAGTGTGTGAAACAACAAGATCCAATGGTCCTCAACCCCTGGGCTGTGGACCAGTACCGGTCCATGGATCAATTGGTACTAGGCCACCAGCCGCCTAATAATAATTAATTAATTAATTACCGTAATTTCCGGACTATAGAGCGCACCTGTATATAAGCCGCATGTGCCCACATTAAAACATGTAACACAAACACAAAATTAACCCAAACCCGACTTCAAGTCCCACCAATGAAACTAAATGTCCTTCATTAGAGTCCACAGTCCAAAAATCACAGCCGGTAAAATGAAGGGAAAATGATACTTAAGGTTTGATGCAGACCTGCAGAGTCCGGGTCCCGTTGAAAGTAATCCAAGGAAAAAAAAGTGTATATTTCCAAAGGTAAGGGAGGGAAAAATATATATCCACTATTGTCCGCCGCGTCCACAAACAGGTGGCTGGTCGCCGCCTCGCCTCATCTATGGCAGAGTCAGTGATAACTTTAATCTTTGGCAGAGAGTTCAGGTCAAACTCCTCCGTGCCAACGTGTAAAAATAATCCACAGGGTCTGGTCGAGCCTCTGTCTTCTCTCACACACCGCCGCAGGTTTTTCTTTAAGCAACTTTTTACCCCCTCTTCACCTTTTTTTTGTCTGTCCCTCACCTTTACCGCTCCCACTTAAACCCATCACCCCGCGTTTGTTCCGCCCCTCCTTTTTCATTCAGTCTTCCTCGACGCATATATTCCACCGGTCTAAATCTGACCTTTTCTACTCGAGCGCCGCTGGCGACCGTTAGGAAAATTACATAAATTGGCCGCATCACTGAATAAGCCGCAAGGTTGAAAGTTTGGGAAAAAAGTAGCGGCTTATAGTCCGGAATTTACGGTAATTATCTTGTATTCATTATCAGAGTCTGAACAATCTTTTATTTTGAAAAGTGACTGGATTCTCTCAGTTACATGTGTGTCACTTTAACACCACATATGCAACCCACATGTCAGCTTTAAACCGACAACCCCAGGAGTTGTACTTCAAATATGGATTTATGGTGACAGGTGACGCCCACAGACCACGCCCACGCTGTAGACTGATATAAACAATCTACGTATTCAACCTTACTGATACTAGGATAATACACTGATACTAATAATAGGACTAGATTTTACTAATACTTTAAGTCAAATAAAATACAATTAAAGAAATAACCTAGAAAAGTTTAGAATTATTATTATGTAATGCATCACTTTATTATATTTTCTACAAAATAAAAAAATTTCCAAGTGCATTTTGTAATAATGTAATGCAGGAAAATGTATTATATAATGTGTTAGGGCAGTTTATTACAAAATGAAATGAAAAACTTACTACATTTGGACATTTATTACACATTGCAGCTCTATCAAACATTCTCTTCTCTGTCGCTAGTGCTTCCATAAAATACATTATTTTACACAATAAGTAATGGTACAATTTGCAGTAAAATTGTGGGTTCCAACCCTTTGACTGTTGACATGTAGTGTCTTAAAGGCACAGGTGTCAAACTCCAGTCCTCCAGGGCCGGTGTTCTGCATGTTTTACATATTTCTTTCTTCCATGTGATTCAGTTTAACCCTTTAACTCCTGAGAACTAACAAAATAACTGGTAACAAGAGCAAATGGTAGAAAATGAAAGAAAAATACTACAATAATAACCAAAAAAATGTAGAAAAATAAAGAAAATGAGCAACAAAAACTAATAAATATTTACAAAATGACAAATAATGTGGAACATTTTGAAAAAAGAAATTACTAAAGAAGAAAAGTACTATTGTAATTTGGTCCCAGCAATTTTAATTTTGCCTTTTAAAAATGTTTAAATAAAATAAAAAAAACCTCTTGCTTTTTGGCACCTTGTCCATGCACAAAACTTAAAGGAAAATAGTTTAATTTTTCTGAATATTTAAACTAAATCATCCATTCATAACACATCAGCACTGACATTTAAAGAGTTAATAATCAGCTCCTCATCAGACTGATAATGATGTAATGGTAGAGGGGAACATCTAAAACATGCAGGACACCGGCCCTCGTGGACCACAGTTTGACACCCCTGCTTAAAGGGAACCAGTGTCTGTGTCAGGTTCCTCTGTGATGAGAGGTTCCCACTGCTGTTACTTAGTAACTCAGACATGATGGTACTTATTCTAACGTACCCTCTGAAGGAACAGCAAAGATTTAGAAAAACTACGATGAATATTTAAATTCTTCTGTGGTCAACAGTGATGTGGATTCTACTGTCATCACACTTTGACCTCTGGAGCAGACTTTGACATAACTACAGTACAGGTTGACCTTTGACCTTTACTCAATGGATCATTGAATGTGGATGTGCATTAACTACATGTATATGTTGATGTAATTCCATGATGATATCTACAATATTCATTAGGTTATAGCATAATACGTCTCTGTGGACACACACACACACACACACACACACACACACACACACACACACACACACACACACTGATTACTATAATCTCTCCCAACCAATGTTGATCAACAATCAAAGGTTAGGGTTATAGGTGTTGACCCATCTGATGTCTGAAGGTTAGGGGTCAAAGGTTAGGGTTATAGGTGTTGACCCATCTGATGTCTGAAGGTTAGGGGTCAAAGGTTAGGGTTATAGGTGTTGACCCATCTGATGTCTGAAGGTTAGGGGTCAAAGGTTAGGGTTATAGGTGTTGACCCATCTGATGTCTGAAGGTTAGGGGTCAAAGGTTAGGGTTATAGGTGTTGACCCATCTGATGTCTGAAGGTTAGGGGTCAAAGGTTAGGGTTATAGGTGTTGACCCATCTGGTGTCTGAAGGTTAGGGTTAGGGGTCAAAGGTCAGACCATGTGAATGAAAAAAAAAACCTGATATATTACCACCGATGTGTTTTAGCTGTTGACCTTTAGTTTGACCTTGACCTTTGACCTTCATTGCTCAACATCTAATGGGTTCTTCCTTGACCCATTATCTAACATTCCTGAAAGTTTCATCAAAATCTGTTCAGAACTTTTTGCGTAATCCTGCTGACAGACAGACAGACAGACAGACAGACAGACAGACAGACCTGAATTTAATACCCCCTTGGAGAAGGAAAACAAGGGTCGTCATGAGACATGTTAACGAGTATGTGTGTGTGTGTGTGTGTGTGTGTGTGTGTGTGTGTGTGTGTGTGTGTGTGTGTGTGTGAGGAGTGGAGGGAGGAAGACAACACTGCAGGACAGATGAAGGGTTGGCAGGGTGGGTAATGGAGCAACACCTAATCCCAAAATGTTCCATTTGTTTGTGTCCTTTAGCTCAGGGTAACCATTAAATATGTGCACTGGCTTTAATGCTGTTGATCAATAGCAGTGACTCAATGGTTATTTTGCCAAGTGCTGAGACTTTAAGATTCAAAGACTGGAAATAAAACCTCCATTAGACGACTGAACACCCTGAGAAAATAAAACATCCATTAGACGACTGAACACCCTGAGAAAATAAAACCTCCATTAGACGACTGAACACCCTGAGAAAATAAAACCTCCATTAGACGACTGAACACCCTGAGAAAATAAAACCTCCATTAGACGACTGAACACCCTGAGAAAATAAAACATCCATTAGACGACTGAACACCCTGAGAAAATAAAACCTCCATTAGACGACTGAACACCCTGAGAAAATAAAACCTCCATTAGACGACTGAACACCCTGAGAAAATAAAACATCCATTAGACGACTGAACACCCTGAGAAAATAAAACATCCAATCAACTTCAAAATTCTACTTCAATTTGGACTTTTTATCTCATAAGTTTGACTTTTTAAATCTCATGATTTTGACTTTTTTATGGTCACATATAAAAAATCTCGTGAACCAAATTAAATTACAAAGCATGAGGTGGAGGTGATAGTGGGTCCAGTTGAGAACCAGTAGATTAGATGGAAGTACAGTGAAGAGGTGCAGAACATTCACAGACAGTTAAAGGAGGCAGGTGAGGCAGGGTCTCTACAGACATAATCCATCATGAGTTATGATCAATATAAATAATAATAATAATAATAAACATTTGTCCAAGTGTCTGTGTTATAAATAACGTCTGTATGATTCCAATACTTTCAATCATTTTCGTATTTGTTTGTTTCCTCTTCAACTGCAGTGAATACGCAGTGAATGTGCAGTGAATATGCAGTGAATATGCAGTGAGCTCAGCACAGATTAAACAATCCCTTGTTAAGTGTTGGAGGTCGTGACCTTTGTGCTTCCTCTGTTCATGCCAACAACATAAAGCTGTAGAAAGAGGTTTTTATCCACTTTACATTTGTCTGTTATATGGACTCACTTTACTTAGAATGGGTTGTGTTTTTTTAACTATGTTTTCCACTTATGCAGTGTTAACAATTTGACATCAAACAAAAGTGAACAGACATGAGGTGAGACAGGCAGTAACTCTGCCTCAGTAGAGGGCGTGGTCTATGTTAACTGACTTTTATCTGGTTACTAGGTTACCAATGGTTGTTATGGTGTTATTGTTGGCTTCATCTAAAACCATGGAGGATCAGGATGTTATAGTTAAACTCAAAGGACTTGATAAAGAATGGACGAGCGACGCCACAGCTAAAGCATCTAGTTCAAAGGTGTCAAACATGCGGCCCGGGGGCCAAATCTGGCCCGCCTAAGAGTTCAATCCGGGCCCTTTGGATGAATTTATGAAATGCAAAAAATTACACTAAGATTTAAATAATTTTAGTTCATGGTTCACATTCAGATGAATTCAGTCTCATAATATAATAAGCTACAAATATTCACAAGTATAAAAAAAATTTACTGACACTAAAAACAAAGTTTCATTTCACAAAAAAAATCAATAATCCTAACAAATGTGAAAAATTTCAAATATCTTTAAGAGAAGTATCGGTAAATACAATTTTCATAATATTCCACCTATTATTAAATATGCATATGTGTAAATGGTAAACTAAAGTCTAATATTGTTTGTTTTCATGATGTCATTTTACTTTTTTTTCCCTTTAAAACAGATAAAAGTTTGGAGTTATTTATATATTATGTTTTGCTTTTCTTTGTTTGTTTTTTTTGGTTCGGCCCACTTCAGATTAAATTTAGCTAAATGTGGCCCCTGTACTAAAATGAGTTTGACACCCCTGAAGTCAAAGGACTGGGCAGAAGATAACGCCATGGTTTCAGGTTGAATGGTTGGAATTAAAAAAACACCAATGTTCAGCTCATAATATTTGGTGGATTTGAAAACGCCACAGAGCTGGTGTGTACAGGACGTTGTGTGTAGAAAGTTACCGGTGACAGGAAGTGATCCAGTCGGGGTCTCAGTGCAGATGATGACCGTCCGACAGCAGATCCATCAGTGTGATTAGCCACTGGACTGGGCCGCCTTTTCCTCCTGAGATGGATCGATGTGCGTCTGTGGTTGACTCCGCCCCCCTGTTAGAAATAAGCATGTGCATGTGTGAGTGTGTGTTTACAAAGTGCTACTGAAGCTTCATATTTTTACAGTAGACCTGGACCATACATCCATTTTTATCAATTCATTAGTTTTTTGTTGTGGCCGATGTAAAAAAAAAAAAACACTTCTCTTCGTAGGCTAATGTAAAGCGCTTTGAACCATGAAGGTGGAAAAGAACTATATAAATGCAGAACATTTACCATTTTACCATTTCCATGTGGCGAGTTCTCAAGGACTTTTTGGAGTCTCCTCACAGACTCGGGTAAATGGACAGTGTTTGCATATATTCACAAGTCCAAGTCCACGAAAAGGAGGTTTGACTGCAATGATAAGTAATAAGTCAGAGGAAATGACTGCATCCTCTGCAGTGTCTTTACTTTCAGGCGCTGGTTGCATTGAGTTATTACACAGTAATAAGTCAGTATGAAAAAGTCAGTTACAGGGTAGCATTCAGTATTAATTCTGTCCATCACAATAGAATGTCATAGAAACCCTATTTAGCTGAGTGAGTTTTCCGAACACACCTGTCGGATTTGCGAGGAAAACCGTAGCTATTTACTGTAATTAGCTGATTCCTACTATTCCACGGGCATACGCACTTTCTGACTGACCATTCAAACTTACCGCTAGTGTGACAATACACCCTGGATCAGTATCATTATTATGGAAATGTACGCCACCACACTGCAAACCACCGCCATGTTGTTGACTGTGGGAGGGCGACGCTGATTGGCTATATGCTAATGAGAAGAGAGTGGAACTCTGTGGAAAAAGGAAATGCGTCCTAGACACCGCCATTAGCCTGGATGTGCTAAAGTCTAAATTTACATTTTCTTTTTAACACATATTTCATACGAAATTGGTAAATTTTTTATCATTTTTAAAGGGTTTGAGGGGTAGTATTGGAGGCCTTGGGACGAATTAGGCCTTTTACATGTAAAATGCAACTATTTACAGAAAAAAAATCACCTTACAAAAACAATTCTGGAAAGAAATAATTTCGTAAGTAGAGGTACCGCTGTATTTATATTTTTTGCATATATTTTGGATATTTTATCACATTTTTGGGGGTTTTTTTTCAGCATTTTAGAAGACTTTTTGAATATGTGATCCTCTCATCTTCTTGCTTGCCCTTGACCAAGTGCAAAATAGCCTCCATCAAAGCTCGATCATTCAGCCTTGCACAGACATTTCTAAGCCTGGAGGGGTGCACTGACAGATGAAAACACAGCTTCTTCTCACAGCCAGTCTGATCAGCCACATCTTTCCTTCTATTGGGGGAGGGAATGTGATCTGAGCAGGAATCTCTGAATGAAATCCTCTATCCTGGTTCACATGCTCTGCCATGGCTCACATTCATTTTACCCACTGCAGGTGCTCTGATCCTTTGATGAGACACACAAATATTTATTTATTTATTTATTTTTTACCTAGGGAACGCTGAAAATATGTGTAAAATACCATTTCATTACGGTCGGCACTAGATCATATACGCAACTGGGATGGAAGCAACAGAATCACACATGGCGCCGGTCGATGCGCTTTGTAAATAATCACGTAAAGTCATTAAAAGTCTAAATTAATATCGACGATGCAGCGGGTTAATGAAAACAACAGTGAACCATATCGTGTAAACCTGAGTCCAGCCACAAAGACACGGTACAAGGACAAAAATACAGGGAATCAAAGGCTGGATCCCTAGAGCATAAGAACTGGTCCACCTGCTGCTGAACTTCCATCACCATATACTTTAAATGTCACTTCATACAAGTGTAGAGTATTCTTCCTTAATAAAGATAAAGGATACAGAATGTATTCAGTCTTCGTGTATTTTATTTGGGATGAATAAAAATCATCATGTCAGTGAACCGGTTCTTCTGCTCAGAAGGATCCAGACCTTTGTATTTTTTTCCTCGTACCGTGTCTTTACGGTTGGATCCAGTTTTAGTTGGTATGGTTCACTGTTGTTTTCATTAACCCGCTGCATTGTCGATGTTCATTTTGGCTTTTAATTAATTTACGTGATTATTTACAAAGTGTATCGACAGGCGCCATATTGGATTCTGTTACTTTCGTCCTGATTCTGTCTACGATCGAGTACCAACCTTTTCACTACTGGATAATAAACTGATCAATCTTCAGGTGTTTTTTTGTTTTTAAATGAACCATATGTAATGACTGTAAGTTCAAGTGGCTTTTCAATTAACATTAAAATCAGAGGTCGTTCCTGAAATCATGGTCCTTTAAATATGTCATGAATCCTGAATCCGGTGTCCTGTTTATGTCTAGTGTGTGTTTGTCTTTCTACCTTTTCTGTCGTCATTGGTGTTTTGGGCTTTTTATTTTGTTATGTGGGTTCATGTACATCTTTCCTGCTTTGCTTCCTGTCACCGGTGTTTGCCCCGCCTCAATTAATTTTCACCTCATTTGTCTCACCTGTTAGCTTATTTAAACCCTTCTGTGTAATTGTCTGGTGCGAATTTGTCTGCTTCCATGCGACTTATTACTTATTACTGTATTCCTGTTTTTTAGCAGTTTTGGATTTTCGCTTTCTGGGTTTTGGATTTCGATTTCTGCTTGCCCATTGTCTGTCATTGTGTGGATCTCCTGTGTACTGACCTTAAGCCTGTTTTGGACCTGCAGTTTGCCTTGCCCCCCTCAGTGCCTCATCGGACCTTGGACCCTTGGCGTGACCCTGCTACGGACTTTGACTACGGTGTGTTTTGGATTCCCCTTTTGTTGGATCATCTGTACGAACCCTGCCTGTCTGACCACCGCTCTCCCTGTATTCACTGCGGCTCAGAGTGTCCCGTTTCCCCGGACGGACGAACCAGGAGGCGTCCCATCAGCACATATTAACTCTCTAATTAATAAAGACTGTGAAGCATATTTGGAACCTCAGCGTTTTGCATTTTGGGTCCATCTAAGCAATTGATCTGTTACAAAATATGGGAAGCTGATTTTGGGGTTAACCCTTAAATATAATATGCGCAAACCAGTCACCAAAACCACAAGGCAAGCCCTAAAATGGAACCCCCAAGGGAAAAGGAGGAGAGGTCAGCCACGGAACACCTGGCGATGCGACCTTGAGGCTGATGTCAAGAAGCTGGGCCACACCTGGAGACAGCTGGAGCGACTTACCCAGGACAGAGAAGGATGTAAAGACCTTGTTGGCGAAAGACAAATGATCATATATACAATAGATAGACTGTTTTGCTATGTTGCATATTTGCTACAGTAGGCATTAGGGGTTAAATAATAAAATATTTAAATTAATTTCTATGTACATTCTGGTTATGTTCCTTTTCTTTAAAATGCTTGTCTTTTCCACGAACTGAAACAAAGAAATGTTGAAATTGTGTTTTATTGACACTGTAAGAAATAAACAACAGGGTTCATACCCACTTTAACCAATATTATTCCACGACTTTTCGGCAAATTTCCATGACTACGTACTCCTACAAATGCAAGTGGATTTTAAACAATAAGAATAAAACGTGAATAGAAAAAAAATTAGAACCTTAGTGGTTAAGAAAACATAAAATTAACTTTTTATTCACTCATTCAAACATTTGTTTTAAATTATTAATCGCATATTATTGTGAAAAATTAAATCCATGACTTTTCCAAAACGTTCTGGGTCTTTTTACTTTTCTAAAACCTTCCCAGGCCTGGAATTTACGTTTTTCAAATTCCAAAACTTTACCAGGTTTTTTCAAAACGTATGAAACCTGTTGGGGTTGTGGAAACATGTTAAATTTTCAAAAAATCTTTGAATAGTTTCTAGCCAATTTTAAATTTTTATTTGGACCAAAAGTCAGATCCCACGGTAAAACCACAAAAACACAATTAAACTTCATTAAAACACAGTTAAACTTCATTAAAACACAGTTAAACTTCACTAAAACACAGTTAAACTTCACTAAAACACAGTTAAACTTCACTAAAACACAGTTAAACTTCACTAAAACAGTTAAACTTGATTAAAACACAGTTAAAGTTCATTAAAACACAGTTAAACTTCATTAAAACATAGTTAAACTTCATTAAAACACAGTTAAACTTCATTAAAACACAGTTAAACTTCACTAAAACACAGTTAAACTTCATTAAAACACAGTTAAACTTCACTAAAACAGTTAAACTTCATTAAAACACAGTTAAACTTCATTAAAACACAGTTAAACTTCATTAAAACACAGTTAAACTTCATTAAAACACAGTTAAACTTCATTAAAACACAGTTAAACTTTAAAACAGTTCAAAGTTCAATACACTAAAAGTCATATAAATCTTCTTTCTCCTTAAGCTCCGCCCACTTCCACCCTTCCCCCTCGGCCAACACATGTTTCTTCCCTCTAATGTGTTCTAGAATAGAAAGTACTGATGAAAGATGACGTTTGGACCTTGGAAATAGTGGATGTAAAAATGTGTCAGCGTCGACAACAGTGGTTTTAAAAGGATTAATTTCCCAATAGTGGGATCAATAGACTATTAACTGATAATAAGACAGACGTGTTTTGTATCTTTTCTTTCATTGGACATCATATTAAATATTTGGTTTATAGAAGCATACTTTTGTCTGCACATCACAAAGAGTGTTTTCACTCCACTTGAACGGTTGCCGTGACAACACACTCTGAGCCAACTCCACTTCACAGTGAAAACAGACTAGTTTAGTTTAGTGCGTATTTGGAAAAAAGCCTCAATTAAGTCGTAATCGAAGCGTGTCACCTCTTCGCTCATTCGCAGGAACTCTTTTGAATGTGTTCAGAGGGTGAAGGGGATGGGGAGGGCCGTGTGCAGCAAGAAAAAAAAATACTGCAATGCACCCCCACCCCCCCACTACCTCGTTTTCTTCCAAACTCTGCACCCGGTCATGATGGAAACACTGTTGTTGGGTGACCCCGCCCCCCGCCCCCCCGCCCCCACCCACACCATCCCTCGCTCTTGAAGCAAATTCATTTTTCTGGCTGTGTCCTTGAAGGGAGGACGTCGACAGAGCCGTCAACATCAGAACTGGTTGGTTACGTAACGGGCATCCTAAATACTGAAGCCATTTCATATGATTGATTTTTAGCTGCTTTTTATTTTTTATTTTACAAACTACATATTCTTCACAAGAAAAGATAAAGGGCAGACATGAGCTTTAGTTCTACAAGGTTTAAATCTACATGAAATAATACTGGCACACTGTCAAAACATTTAGGAATGACTCAATAAGGTGAAAGCTTTGTATCTCATTTTGACTTTTTACCTCATTTTTTTTAAATTTTTATCTCATTTTGACTTTTTACCTCATAATTTTTTTTATTTTTATCTCATCATTTTGGCTTTTTATCTCATCATTTTTTTTATTTTTATCTCATTTTCACTTTTTACCTCATAATTTTTTTTATTTTTATCTCATCATTTTGGCTTTTTATCTCATCATTTTTTTTATTTTTATCTCATCATTTTTTTTATTTTTATCTCATCATTTTTTTTATTTTTATCTCATCATTTTTTTTATTTTTACCTCATCATTTTGACTTTTTACCTCATCATTTTTTTTATTTTTATCTCATCATTTTTTTTATTTTTATCTCATCATTTTTTAAATTTTTATCTCATAATTTTATCTTTTTATCTCATCATCGTCGCGGGGGATGGCGACGGCCTTTGAGACTGCTTGCAGTTTTAATTGTTATTATTATTATTCCTCACTATTTATACAGTACGGTATATTTGTGCTGCAGTATTATTACTCTTTTGTTTAGTGATTATTCATTTTATTAAGGTGAGGCATTATGTTCATTTTCTATTGACACTGAGAATTGTTAGTTATTCTTTGTTAAATCATTCTACAGATTTTTACTTGTCTGTCATACCATCTAGGGCCACAAAGGAAACAAGTATATTTTATCACTTTTTTGTGCTACCCTGTACATTTTTAATCTAAGTTTTATTCGCATTATCTTTTTACGAATAAATCAAATCAAAAATCTCTGTCCCACACAGTTCACAAGATTGTCCTGGGACTGGCTCATCGACAGCTTTAGTTCGGTCATAGTGTCAGTGAGTTACGTTAGTGGCCTTTAGGTGCTACTATCTTACTAACTTTGCGATGGATCAACATTCCTCCCAGGTCAAAAGTGAGGAAAGTTACCACCATAGTCTAATTACATATCTTCGATGTCCTCGATAGACAGAGGTGTCAAACATACAGCCTGAAACTCTCACCATGAATCCCTGCTGTATCCAGACAAACTTGTACCTTGAGGACAGTCGGGTTCTCCCGGACCACCCTTCTTTGATCATAATAATAATATAATATAATCATTTCTATAGTGCTTTTCAACCCAAAGTGCTTAACATTATTGATCCATTATTCATTCACTCTCACGTGTTCCCTCTGGTGGTGGTAAACTACATATGTAGTCACAGTTGCCCTGGGGCAGACTGTCATTTCACAACTATGGCCCCTCTGACCACCACCCAACATTTATACGCATTCATGTTGATGAGTAGAAGCAATCGATTACATTAAATACCCAATTGATTACATCCATAGTTTAACAGAAGACAAGTCAACAGGGGCTTGTAAGAAAGAAAATCACAGGACTGGCCAACAAGAGAAGACAAGAGGCGACGGAGGCTGAGCAGCAGCAACGATAAAGTACAAAGTCGAAGCGGAGCGAGCAGGAGGAAAATACGATTGTTTGCTAGTAAAGAGAGGAAATGGCACAAAAGTGAATGCAATATGAAATGTAGAAATATAAAACAAAGTAAGGAATAAAATTAACAAAAATAAAAATGTACAAAATAATAACTTAGTTAAAATAAATTAAAATGAAGTATAATTAAATAAATAAATAATATTGAAATTTGGTTCCAGTAGTTTTGGTTTGAGCTTTTTCTTTTTTTTCTAAAACAGTTGCTTTTTTGACACCTGTTTATTTCCATGTGTATCTGTAATTATACAGATGTGAAGCAGTAAAGAGTGTTTTCTGACACTCCTGACGCTTTACTCTGTTAAATCACTCCTGACCATAAACACAACAGGGGCTACAGTTACCACACAGGCACCGAACTGCCATTGTCATTTTCATTAAATCACTAATTAAAACAACCACACTAAATGTTTGGAGCTCATACTTCCATCACTTTAATTACGTTAATTGCTATTTGATACAGTGCTCATTGTAATTTCAGTTAATTAAGGGAACTATGAAGAGTCAAACGACCAGCGGCAATCATGGAGGAAATCTGTGCTCTGCATTTGAAATTAACCCCTTAATGTCTGAGTTTAAATATAAGTACACCAATAAGTAGTGCTGTCAGAATTAACACATTCATGTGGATTCATCCATTATCGTAATTAATCTGATTAAACATTTTTAACACAATTAAATGGAACAGTTGTTTATAGTTGTTTGATTTGAACTCTTTAAGGTGTTGAATAAACATGTTAATTGCATATATATTAATATTTTTGCATATATTATGAATATTTTCTCATATTTTTTTCCCTGTATTTTAGAAGTTTTTGAATGTTTTGGGTTTTTCATTCCTCTTTTGTGAATTTTAATAGATTTTAAAATTTTTTTGGTGTTTCTTCATGTATTTTTAGTACAAAAAACCCAAACCTGAGACAGAACAGTCGACCCACATCAAGTGTTTCGATCTGTTGTGAATCTGGACTAATGTGACGTTCTTTTGTCCGTCTTTTTTGTACTTTTCTTTTATTTCTGTCGTTGTTGGTGTCCAGGACTTTATTTTTTTGTTATGTGGGTATGTGTGCACGTTGTCTAGTTTTGCTTCCTGTCACTGGTCTAATCAAGATTGAATCTACCTGTATGTGTGTATGTGTGTGTGTGTGTGTGTGTGTGTGTGTGTCCAGTGCTAGTTTGTCTGCCTCAGTTTGCACCCAAAGAAGCGTTATCACCAGTGTCTAGTAATTCTGTGCATGACTGTGTTCAGTTTGTGGTTTGGGTCGGTTGTGTGCTCCTTCTTGCCTTTGGCTTGTTACTCTGTTTTGGTACCGGACTCATTTTTGTTCCTTAATCTGCCTCTCCCCTCCTGGACCCCGTCGTTGGATAGATCACCTGGTTCCTCCTTCACCTGCCCGCTGGTAACGTCTCTCGGATTGTGTTTATTTGATGGGATTTTTTGGTATCTAACTGTACCAGCCTAGTGACCTGCTTTTGCCTTGCCCCCAGTTACCGGTTCCATCCACTCTGCAACAGCCACACTTCTACTTCCTCTCGCACCGCTTCCAATGTCTCTGGAGGCGGAGCTTGAGGAGTGTGTTACCATGGAGACACAGCAGCCGCAGACAAACAGGACGACACCATCGACCTGTTTACTGTCATTTTATAATACGTACTGTAATAAAGTTTAAATAAACACACTGAGAAAAACTGAGGAAACAACAGGAACTCTGGGATGATGCTACGTACTGTATATATGTGACGTATTTACGTAGTTACATATAGTAATGTACTGTATTTATGTCTCGAGGTTTCAGTTTCCTTTCGTAAACATAATTTTCTTTCGTATTCAGTTCGTTGGGTCTTTGGTAAGTACAGGTACCACTGTACTTTGTTGCACCAGGGTACAGCACTGTGAATGAAGGTTAAAAATGACCTGTTTCCTTTAGACCAGGGGGTTTTCCAAATCCAGTCCTCCAGGGCCGGTATCCTGCCTGTTTTAAATATGTCTCTCTTTCACACCGTCTGGTTCAATGAATGAATGATCAGCTCATCATAAAGATAAGATGTAATGGCTTCCAGAACTATCTAAAACATGCAGGATACTGGCCCCCCAGGACTGGAGTTGGACACCCCTGCTTTAGATGTTCACATAAGTCAAATCCCGGACATGCTGTTATTTTGGAATAAGTTGTTTTACAGGATTGTGATGCTTTGTTATGATTAATACCTATATTTTTGTAGGCGGGGTGTTGCTGAATCTGGTACAGGTCAGTGCACAGAGAACTCAATCTGCAGCTTCTGCACATGAGGGAGGAAAAGATGCAACTGTGACTGACAATGTTTTTAACACCTTAACGTCTAGGTTTAAATTTTTTATTTTAAAACCCAAAAAACTAGGGTTGTCAAAATAAACACATTAATGCAGATTAATTCACCATCGTGATTAATCTGATGAATATTTTTAACACAATTAAATGTTGAAATCTTTGAAGTTAAAGATGTCATTCTGCTGAAAACCACTTTTCTCCTTTTGGAATCTGATGGGTCACCCTGAGTTACCAACACATAATAAGCTAGCTGTCATCTGAGTGACTCATACAGTCGTCTACGGTCTTACAAGTGGTAATCTTTTCCACCCGGCTTAAAATAAGTCATTTAAATATGGGGGGAAAAAAGATTTACAAAAAAAAAATCAATTTAAAAATCAGAAAACAAAAAATTATTATGATATTCAACATTAGCTTCAACAACACACCAGTGTTAACTTGTGCACAGATAAACACTATGATAATATTTATTTAACTGTTATTAATGTGACCTTGTGTCATTTACATACAGTAATGTAAACAGAGGGTGCTTAGCAACAACACAGCAGCTAATTTTAAACACAGAGGTGGTGCGTTCAGGACCGTCAAAATATCTGTGGTGCGTTCAACAGTGTGGGATATCTGAAAACTTATAGAAAATGAGTTGTTCGTGAATAAATGTCGTTAAATAATCAACATCAGTTAAAGTGTGTGGTGTTTGTAACTTTAAACTTTATTATAAGTCTGTTTATTTAAAGGATCCTGTTTGTGTTGGAGATAAATGTCACAGTTTACTTCCCATAGTCTGGTTCAAATATATTACTGCTGAATAAATGTGATGGAAATATGTCTAATGATATGATCTGGAGGATCATCATCAGCTGTTTCACCTGCTCTGGTGTTAAAAAGGAAAGAGAAACATCTGGAATATCAAAGAATCGCAATTTAATTTGAATTGGCACCAAAAAAACCATAAAAGAATAGAATCTAAATAAAACCATATCATCCCAGCCCGAGTAAACACACACAGAGCCAGAGGGGAGGGGGGAGTGTTCCTTCACACATTCTGAGCCAATCACAGACGCCTCATCAGCGCGTCATGGACATGTATGAGGAAGTAGAAGTAAACTGTGTTGTTCCACCTCCAGTCATTTTTCTACCGTGAAAAAACAACTGGAAACAAAACAATCTGAACGTTTTTATAAATAGAACCAACACACAATGAATTCAATAACAATGAAGAACAACAATATTAATAAATAAGCATAGAATGAGTCCTTTAATAAAGTTAATATTAATAAATAAGCATAGAATGAGTCCTTTAATAAAGTTAATATTAATAAATAACCATAGAATGAGTCCTTTAATAAAGTTAATATTAATAAATAAGCATAGAATGAGTCCTTTAATAAAGTTAATATTAATAAATAACCATAGAATGAGTCCTTTAATTGCATATATATTTTTATTTTTGTCTATATTTTGGATATTTTATCATATTTTTGGGTGTTTCTTTCTATAGTTAGTAGAGGTTTTGAATATGTTTTGGATTTTTCATCCTTTTTGGTTCAAATTTTGGTGAATTTGGAATTTTTCTTCTGCACATTTTTTGTTTCTTTGTGTATTTTTGTGGGAAATTTGAGTAGAACAAAAAGCAGAGGCCTCTTATAAAGTATGTAAGCTTTAACACATTTAATGTCTGAAGAAGAAAACCTGTAGAGTGGTATCATAGATATTTTGGTATGTTGCATATTTGCGACAGCTGGCGTTATGGGGTTAAATGACTCAATCAATCAATATGAAGTTGAACAGCCTTGATAATAATAATAATAACAATATAAATAAACCTTTTATCAGTGCATTCCCATGATTCATGCTTGTACTTTAGTGCATATACTGTTGACTGTCAGCGTTTACAGCTCACAGTTAAAGGTCTATCTGTTTAGTTGATGCTGTTACTGCACACATTTGTATCTCACCCTCCTGTTGTTTCAGTGCCAGAGCAGAGTTTATGGACCATACATCAGATGTATCAGGTGATACATCTGAGGGAGCGATGGGAACTTATTCATCTTCCTGCCGCTGCAACACTGAAGGCTTATTGTGATGGGATTAGTTTGACCTGGAGACCCGTGTAATAAAACAAATGACCACTTTACGTCTGGTTTTTATGTGGCCTATTCTGTCTGACGTCAACATTAGTACGCCACTTAGGTATGGGTGATTTTTTTTGTTGTAAATCTAACAGTGACACCCATCCAGCCTGTGCCAATTATAAAATAAAAATCTGAAAAAACTGTGTAACAATTGAACAGTATTTACAGACAGTACAGGTGACCCTCAAAAACTGAATTTAACCAATCAATCAAAATGTTTCTAGTGATGCAACCGATCACAGATACCGATCACCAAAAAACATGATCAGCTAATCACTGCCGATCACGGAAAAAAATTTAAACATCCAAACCTTTC
>CM035784.1:27310781-27323275 GCA_020466265.1 Siphamia tubifer
GTTCCCAGTGTCGACCCAATATTTTTTTTTACCCAGTACAAAAAGAAGCTTAATGCGCTGCTGTGTAGACAAAGCTTTTTTTTTTTCCTCTCTTGTGTTTGCTTCATTTAACTAACAGTGAAGTAGAGACAAGTGGAAGTTGGTGTCAGATGGTGCATTCAGGAACAACAGGACCAGATCTAGGGTGTGATTTACACTTCTGATAAACACCACCAGTCCTCAGTTCTTGTGTCCTCCTCTCTCATTCCCTCCTTCTTGGCTTTCAGATTTAAGATAAGATGAAACTTTAATGACCCCCTCCCATCCTATCCTCCACCCCCGTGTGGAAAATGGGTCGACAAAGTGCAAATAAGAACAAGACACAGCAAAGAAGTGGAGGATACAAGGATGAAACGGAGGTTTGTTAACTCTGGTCAAACCGATTGTATTATATGTGTTCACCTCTTAACCCTTTGTTGGTCACACTACAAAAATCACAATAAAAATTTTTATTTTTTTTTGCTTTTTCCACCTCACAGGGACTATTATAACATAAAATGTATTTTGTTTTTTTTTACTGACCCTAAATTTAACTAAAGCAGGGGTGTCAAACTCCAGTCCTCGAGGGCCGGTGTCCTGCATGTTTTAGAGATTTCCCTTTCCCATGTGATTTAGTTTAACCCTTTAACTCCTGAGATTTTAGCAATCAGTAAAAAAAAGTTACAAAAAATAAAATAAAATAAAATGAGCAACAACAAAAAACAAAGATGAATAATAAGCTAACAAAATAATTGGTAACATGAGAAAAGTAAGACACAAATGGCAGAAAACCAAAGAAAAATAATGACATTTAAAAAAAAAAAAATGTAGAAAAATAAACAAAATCAGCAACAAAATGAACAAAAAACTAAAACATATTTACAAAATGAAAAAATAATGTGAAAAATTAAAAAAAAAAAGAAAACTAGTATTAAAATTTGGTCCCAGCAGTTTTAATTTTGCCTTTATATATATATATATATATATATATATATATATATATATATATAATTTTTTTTAATACATTTTTTTTTGCTTTTTGGCACCTTGTCCATGCACAAAACTAAAAGGAAGATGGTTGAATTTTTCTGAATATTTAAACTAAATCATCCATTCATAACACATCATCACTGACATTTAAAGAGTTAATAATCAGCTCCTCATCAGACTGATAATGATGTAATGACCTCCATGTGGAATGGAAGAAGGAAACATCTAAAACATGCAGGACACCGGCCCTCGAGGACCACAGTTTGACACCCCTGAACTCAAGTATCAAAACTCAAGCATTACTGCTTCACCACTCTTACCAACACAATTTGTGACTTGGTTTAAATAAGATGTATCATTACCCATTACCAATTAGCATTAGCGTTTCAAGACCCTTCACGATCATCTCTACTGTTTGGTTAAGGATGTTTTCAAAAAATTATGAGAAATTATGTAAAATAGACTCTCTGAAACTTAATAAAATGAAAAAAATTAAACTTGCCTGCAATTTTGTGTCCAAAAGAAAAGATCATAACAGGTGTTGTTTTGGTTTATATATATATATATATATATATATATATATATATATACTAGCATGACCTGAATATATCATTGACTGCCCAAGAAGCTTAGTGTGTTGAAGGACTTAAATTTAGATTAGATATCAGGGTTCAAAGTCACCTCTACCAAACGGTTGAGCTGACCAACAAAGGGTTAACCCTCTGGGCGCCCAAGTCGCAAATTTGCGCCAAGCGGCGGTGCTCTGTTTAATCCACTCTCTCATCTAACTGCGATTTGAATGCAGTTCATACTCCATACTATTAGGTGGCAGACATGCAAATCTGTCTCCCGAGCACAAATTTAGGCCCTGCCCCCATGAAAAGTTTTCCAGGAAATGCCTTGGTAAATAACCGCACCTCGAAGCGCTAGCTCAGAGCTATTCCGGAGTATTACGGAGGCGGCTGCTCTCGCATTGCTGACTAAAGTTATACATCAAACACACGAAATGGCAAAAAAGAGGTTCACGGTTCATGAGGCATTGTGTCAGGTCTTAGCTGACTCGGATTCTGAACCTGAAGATCCAACATTTGATGATTTTGACCGAAGTAGTAGCAGTGATAGTGAGGAATCTGACCAGGAAAACTTTTGCGTAAATGTGCAGTGTGGTGCTTCAGGATCACGTTTTCGATCTGGAGCAAGAGGATTGAGATGTCGGATAGATAGAATAGAACTGATTTGTGAGTGACCCCCTGAGGCATGTGTATGGATGAATATTTGGCATGTTTGTGTAGTTCTTAGGCCTACATGTTTCATTGTTTTGAATAATATTTTGAATCAGTTCTTTGCCATGTAAATAATATTTTGAATTGTATTTTGAATCAGTTCTTTGAAATATAAAATCAGTTCCTGAAATATAAATATAATAATAAAGCTAAAAAGGATTCTTAGCTAGAGTTATTGATACTCAAATATGATATTTCAACCCTCTTGATAATATATGAAGTATTTTCTCTTTTTTCCATGCATATTGTCTAAAATTACCTTATTTTATGGCCAGACACACAAGAGAAATTTCAACAGAATTCCGAGCAGTCAACATATGTCATCAATGTTTTCTTGGATGCTCACTACGGATGCATCTAAAGTAAATAACAGTATTTTAAGCAACAACAAGGTCACAGACACTCAGTAGATGACAAAACATTAAATTTTTAAGCAAAACATCCCAATTTGATTGATCCAGAGTCTCTCCCACTGTGAAATTCCTTAATTTCAGCTGTCCGCCTACTGATGACGTCATGATGATGTCATAATATGCTAATTAGATCTACAAAAATATCTTAAAAATATACTTTAGGTCCTGCCCTACAAATTTGTAATTTGGAGCAAAGCTCTATCTCTTACCACTTTTGTGCAACAGCTCTTTGAAATATTCATGTAAAAAATATGTCAACATTGAAAAAAAATGGGGCGCCCAAAGGGTTAAGTACCCTCTCACATTAATATTAATTTAAAAAACATATTAATCACATCCCATATGTACATCTTGTGTATAGCATATATTTGTGAACAGGCAGATTTGTTTATTAGTAAACTGTTTTTGTTGTTTGTTTTAAAACATGTGTATTGTTGTTTTGTGGTATTTTTTTCTTTTAAAATGATTATTATTACTGTTATGTATGTTTGGTAGGACCAGAAATGGCAGGGTGAGGGGGTGAGAACAATGGGATATGCCCCGTGCTTCTGTAACTTAGTACTTAAATGTTCAATGTCACTTAAATTTGCACATAAAATGATGAATAAGCATGAGGGGGAAAAACTACCCAAACACTATCAGGAAAATTACAGGAAAAGATAGTGATATTTTATGGTCTATGTGTAGACAGTATATTAATCTTCATGCAGTCTTATTTACTACTACCCAAATGTTGTTGTTTTTTCCCCCCTGTACATACACATCTTGTAAATCATCTACCTTGGGTGAGGAAGCAAGCTTATTTTCTGCCTTGCTCATCAAATATCCCATAATAACTGGAGTAAAATCAGTGAAAAACAATGATGGGTTATTTTCCCTGACAGTGTTCTTGCACAAATTCAGCTTAATGGAACAACAATGGCTCAATGTGCTTGACAATACAATTTATAAGCAAAGGTTCGGAGAGAAAAGTTGGATCACATTATGGATCATTAATAAGGTGGTCATTCGATAGTAATTTTGATGTAATTTCATGGGAATAATGCTTTTGTAATGGCTTAATACAAACTATTTCCATACAGATTCCAATGCAATTACTCTGCAGTTTTCAGGTAATAGTGATGAAAATATCTTTCATTTAGGGTAGAAAATGGTCATTATTTTAAAATTAATCTTTACTTGTTAGAATGATGAGTCCAGGACTTACTTGTTTTTCTTTAATTACCCGAAAAACAAGGAGGTAAATTCCAGGTAAATCTGCAGCATCAGGGCCGTAAAATGCATTATCAGTTGTTTCCACCCAATTACTAAGAAAGAAACCAAATGTAGTCAGTGCAGTAGTACGATGGTAACTACATTTAATGGAAATGACATGGTATCAGAGCTGGAAAATTAACTATTGTCTTTTAAGACTTCATCAATTAGCTGTGTTGATAAACCTATCAATTAACCTTATAACATTTTTAGAGTTGTTTTTGTTTAATTACCTGAAAAAAGGAGGTAATTTCTAGGAAATTATTACCATATTACATCAAAATGACCACCTTATTAGCGATTTGTTACTTGTAATAACCTGTTACAAAGGCATTATTACCATTAAAATGACATCAAAATGACCATGGAATGACCACCTTATTAGCAATTGGAAATGTAAAGTCTTAGTTAATTATGAATTTGTAAATTATTGTCCAACAGTTTAGGACATGCTTACATTTGTCATTGAGTTTCCATCAGAAACGTCACGTTGAAAGAAGCTAAATTTATTCTATAGCCACACAACAACCTATTTGTCATAACGTATTCCAAAAGAAACACTGGATCAGCAGAGTTGGAGAACTGACTGTGGAGCGTAGGGGACAAGGCCATTTTTAAATCTGTATATTTACATACACTTGGAGTCCCACACATATTCAAGTTTTCAAAGACATGTTTACACCTTAGACTGTAACTGAATCAAACTAGAGTTTTAGAAGTCAGACTAACCAAGTCAGATAACATGATGTCAGACTGTCCTGGACACGCCCCCTACAGGAAGTGACCAAAGTCGTCATGAAAACATGTACGTTCCTGTAATAAATCTGTTTGAAATTATTTGTACCAAATGTACTGAGCTGCTGCACAAGTGTGGTCCATATTTTATGGTTGTGGTCCATATGTTTAGGGTTGTGGTCCATATCTTCATGGTTGTGGTCCATATCTTCATGGTTGTGGTCCATATGTTTATGGTTGTGGTCCATATCTTCATGGTTGTGGTCCATATGTTTATGGTTGTGGTCCATATCTTCATGGTTGTGGTCCATATGTTTATGGTTGTGGTCCATATGTTTATGGTTGTGGTCCATATCTTCATGGTTGTAGTCCATATCTTCATGGTTGTGGTCCATATGTTTATGGTTGTGGTCCATATCTTCATGGTTGTGGTCCCATATGTTTATGGTTGTGGTCCATATCTTCATGGTTGTGGTCCATATCTTCATGGTTGTGGTCCATATGTTTATGGTTGTGGTCCATATCTTCATGGTTGTAGTCCATATCTTCATGGTTGTGGTCCATATGTTTATGGTTGTGGTCCATATCTTCATGGTTGTGGTCCATATGTTTATGGTTGTGGTCCATATGTTTATGGTTGTGGTCCATATCTTCATGGTTGTGGTCCATATCTTCATGGTTGTGGTCCATATGTTTATGGTTGTGGTCCATATCTTCATGGTTGTGGTCCATATGTTTATGGTTGTGGTCCATTTGTTTATGGTTGTGGTCCATATCTTCATGGTTGTGGTCCATATGTTTATGGTTGTGGTCCATATCTTCATGGTTGTGGTCCATATGTTTATGGTTGTGGTCCATATCTTCATGGTTGTGGTCCATATCTTCATGGTTGTGGTCCATATCTTCATGGTTGTGGTCCATATGTTTATGGTTGTGGTCCATATGTTTATGGTTGTGGTCCATATCTTCATGGTTGTGGTCCATATCTTCATGGTTGTGGTCCATTTGTTTATGGTTGTGGTCCATATCTTCATGGTTGTGGTCCATATGTTTATGGTTGTGGTCCATATCTTCATGGTTGTGGTCCATCTGTTTATGGTTGTGGTCCATATCTTCATGGTTGTGGTCCATATGTTTATGGTTGTGGTCCATATGTTTATGGTTGTGGTCCATATCTTCATGGTTGTGGTCCATATGTTTATGGTTGTGGTCCATATCTTCATGGTTGTGTTGAATATTAGTTGGATTGAGGTAATAATTCAAAAGTGCTTTGACAAAAAACGAACCAGAACTGGACTCACAGACACTGGCGGTCCGTAAGTCACTGTGGGTGCACCAGAGTAAAGTTGGTGATCCCTTACAAATTCATGTGAAAAATAGTGAAGTATCCCTTTAACATTTGCTGTGTGACTGTAGCCTTAGCGGCATCACGGTGTCCACAGCATATATTAACACCTGTGTTACTTCTGCTTTGGAACCAGAACCAGAATGTTATTTATGGATGAAGTAGTTTTCATTTAACAAAACAAAAACATTCAAATATAATAAATAAGAAAGCAAATATACAGTACTTGATGATTCATTTACAAACACAAGCCAAGGTCTGTTGAAATAGAAAAATAAGAGGTACTTTTATGTTTTAGTGGCGCTAATATATTCCTCTTCTAATTTGCATTTCTTATTTCTTTGTTTTTGCAGATTATTTCAAGTGCATTTCTATGAAGTCATGCTACTCACATTAATACGTAGTTTGGTGCTAATTTAAATAACCAAATTTAGAAAGTGGATTATTTTCTTTGCAGTTTGTGAGTCACTGGGCTACAGACACGTACAGGCCATAATCATGAACGAATGCATCCGTATATTTAAAAAAAAAAAACAACCCTTTTGAGTGTTGATCTTATGCTTTTGCAGCTGAAAATGAATGACAATGACGATGCAAAACATATTATCCTGCGGCCGCAGAGCTAATTATGGCTTCTAATGTGAGACCAATTAGAAAGACCCATCACGCCATACAGCTCCGATGTGCAATTAGATTTAATTATATGATAGGAAAGTGGCTGGTAGCAAGAGAGGATGAGATGCACAACATTTGCTTTTCACTCAAAACTTACCAAAATGTTAGTGACCGTCAGTTTACCTAAAAAAAAAACTCACACCTGAATAAACGTCAGCGAGCAGCTGTTTTTATTTCTTTTTTCTCAATGACAATCGCCACAAATTGATTTGTCAGGATTCTACTGCGACCCACATTAGCGGGTTCTGTGCTGCATATGTGGTTTCGGAAGCAAAATGGGAGGTTGTGACCAAAATAGATGAGCTAATTTGGCTCTAAGGACTGTGTCACATATAGACTGGCTGACTAAACATGTGCTTCTCTGCAGCTCTCTGCACTTCTAATTTATAATGCAAATATCAAATTACCATATTAACTCTTTAATGCCTAATGTTGCAAATGTGAAACATTCCAAAAATGCATCTATTGTACATGCTCCACTCAAATTAATTATTGACACTTAATTCAGCAAGTATTCTTTTTTTTTTTTTTTGCTTGGATATAAAATTGGGTGCTATGGGGTTAACAGGGTCTCTGCACATTCCTGATAAGCAAATATAAAGCTTTTTAAGATCATTTTAAAACCTTGAGTATAAAGAATAAGACCACTACTGCAAAACAAATACGTACAGTAAAAAAAAAAAAAAAGAAAAAGAAGCAGACTCTAGGTTAAATTCTGCCTTTAGCATAGCAGTTGTAACCCACACTATTTCTACCTTTAGCATAGCGGTTGAACCCACAGTATTTCTACCTTTAGCATAGTGGTTGAACCCACAGTATTTCTACCTTTAGCATAGCGGTTAAACCCACAGTATTTCTACCTTTAGCATAGCGGTTGAACCCACAGTATTTCTACCTTTAGCATAGCGGTTGAACCCACAGTATTTCTACCTTTAGCATAGTGGTTGAACCCACAGTATTTCTACCTTTAGCATAGCGGTTGAACCCACAGTATTTCTACCTTTAGCATAGCGGTTGAACCCACAGTATTTCTACCTTTAGCATAGCGGTTAAACCCACAGTATTTCTACCTTTAGCATAGCGGTTGAACCCACAGTATTTCTACCTTTAGCATAGCGGTTGAACCCACAGTATTTCTACCTTTAGCATAGCGGTTGAACCCACACTATTTCTACCTTTAGCATAGCGGTTAAACCCACAGTATTTCTACCTTTAGCATAGCGGTTAAACCCACAGTATTTCTACCTTTAGCATAGCGGTTGAACCCACACTATTTCTACCTTTAGCATAGCGGTTGAACCCACACTATTTCTACCTTTAGCATAGCGGTTGAACCCACACTATTTCTACCTTTAGCATAGCGGTTGAACCCACACTATTTCTACCTTTAGCATAGCGGTTGAACCCACAGTATTTCTACCTTTAGCATAGCGGTTAAACCCACAGTATTTCTACCTTTAGCATAGCGGTTAAACCCACAGTATTTCTACCTTTAGCATAGCGGTTGAACCCACACTATTTCTACCTTTAGCATAGCGGTTGAACCCACACTATTTCTACCTTTAGCATAGCGGTTGAACCCACACTATTTCTACCTTTAGCATAGCGGTTGAACCCACACTATTTCTACCTTTAGCATAGCGGTTGAACCCACAGTATTTCTACCTTTAGCATAGCGGTTAAACCCACAGTATTTGTACCTTTAGCATAGCGGTTAAACCCACAGTATTTCTACCTTTAGCATAGCGGTTGAACCCACACTATTTCTACCTTTAGCATAGCGGTTGAACCCACACTATTTCTACCTTTAGCATAGCGGTTGAACCCACACTATTTCTACCTTTAGCATAGCGGTTGAACCCACACTATTTCTACCTTTAGCATAGCGGTTGAACCCACAGTATTTCTACCTTTAGCATAGCGGTTAAACTCACAGTATTTCTACCTTTAGCATAGCGGTTAAACTCACAGTATTTCTACCTCTCTCTACCTCTCTCGATTCATAATCTTCCAAATCGGACTAAGATCGATTCTGCTACGCCGGTCAGATCCAGTGTCCTACAGTGGATTCTCCCCCCACAAAGGCTCCGCCTCCAGAGACATCAGAGGTGGAGCCAGAGGAAGTAGAAGTGCGTCTGTGGCAGTGGATTTACAGCTAAGCTAAGAGCTAACCCGTTCAGACCGCCGCTTCCATCTACCTGAAGATTTAAACACAAACACGATCCACCAGACTGATGCATCCTCCTTCTCACCCAGACCTGGATCAACTCTTCTGTCCCAGACACCCACATTAGCCTGGACCCACTAACAATATAAATATACATTTTATAACAACACATATTTATACAAAATTGGTAATTTTTTTAAATAATTTTTAAAGGGTTGGAGGGGTAGTATTGGTGGCCTTGGAACCGATTAGACCTTTTACATGAAAAATGTGACTTTTACATGTAAAATACACGGTACGAAAACACTTCTGGAACAAATTAATTTCCTAAATAGAGGCACCACTGTACTAACAGATAAACACATATACTAACATAAACACATACTAACATAAACACATATACTAACATAAACACATATACTAACAGATAAACACATATACTAACATAAACACATATACTAACAGATAAACACATATACTAACATAAACACATATACTAACAGGTAAACACATATACTAACAGATAAACACATATACTAACATAAACACATATACTAACAGATAAACACATATACTAACATAAACACATATACTAACAGGTAAACACATATACTAACAGATAAACACATATACTAACATAAACACATATACTAACATAAACACATATACTAACAGATAAACACATATACTAACATAAACACATATACTAACATAAACACATATACTAACAGATAAACACATATACTAACATAAACACATATACTAACATAAACACATATACTAACAGATAAACACATATACTAACATAAACACATATACTAACATAAACACATATACTAACAGATAAACACATATACTAACATAAACACATATACTAACATAAACACATACTAACATAAACACATATACTAACATAAACACATATACTAACAGATAAACACATATACTAACATAAACACATATACTAACAGATAAACACATATACTAACATAAACACATATACTAACAGGTAAACACATATACTAACAGATAAACACATATACTAACATAAACACATATACTAACAGATAAACACATATACTAACATAAACACATATACTAACAGGTAAACACATATACTAACAGATAAACACATATACTAACATAAACACATATACTAACATAAACACATATACTAACAGATAAACACATATACTAACATAAACACATATACTAACATAAACACATATACTAACAGATAAACACATATACTAACATAAACACATATACTAACATAAACACATATACTAACATAAACACATATACTAACAGATAAACACATATACTAACATAAACACATATACTATAGCTGCTCCCAACTTTTCTTTACAGGTTGACAAAAAAGGTGCCACGCTCCGACTGATGATTCAAACGTTTTATTCCTGGAATTTCTTCCTTACAGACGTCTAAGACCACCGTGAACACTGAAATAAACCATGGTGACAAACACATCAGTACAACTGTCATATAAATTGCTTAGCTTAAAAGCTAGCTTGAAATATGAATGTTCTCCAAACAAAAACACAATTTAAACACAAGAATATTTCACTAAATATTTCAATGTCTATACCGTGTGCGCCTCCAACCAGGTCAGGAGCCACTAGAAGTCCAACTTTCTATTCCTTTTAGTCCGTTTTCTTTGCACCTCGCTTGCACACGTTGACCAACTCAAAAATGAAACTTAGTGATCTATATCACATGGATCACATGACCAAGTGATTAACCAACTACTGACGTGGACAGGTGATGTCATTACTCTTCCCCAAAGTATATACAATAATAAAAATTATACAAAATATACAACAAATATTAAACAAAATAAATAAATAAACAAACTCTCTCACACACAGAAAATACCTATGTTTCTGCATTCGTTACACTGCCACCAAAATTACAAAAGGTTTACTTTCACCATATTCAAATAAACAAAATTGTAATTTTCCAATACCTTAAACTATACCCATAAATTCTAATGAATAGACTGCTAAATTGGGTGTCTGATACTTATCTATTTTTATATCAATGCTGAACTATTCTGAGTAATGTTCAACTAACACAACTAATTTCTGGACTGGGCGCTCAAGAAATGAAGGTTGTGTTAAGCGCTCACCTTTTGGTCCTAACTTATTTTGGCCTACTTGTAGTTTCACCTTTCGTACGAGACCATCATCATCTTCCTGTGCCTCAACAACCTTAGCTAGTGGCCACTCATTTCTAGGAGTGTTTTCATTCTTAACAATGACTACATCTCCAACTTGCACATTTCGTCTCGTTGTATGCCACTGCTGACGAAGGCTGATGTTGGTTAAGTATTCTCTGCGCCACCTGCTCCAGAACTGTTCTGCGAGATACTGTACTTTGCGCCATCTCCTTCTTGCATACAGATCTTCTTGAATGAACTTTCCAGGAGGTGGAAGGGGTACCGTAGGCTTCATAGTAAGCAAGTGATTAGGTGTCAAGGGTTCGGGACCTTTAGGATCAGAGAGAGTGTTTGTTGTCAGTGGGCGACTGTTGACTATGGACATGGCCTCATAAAAGAATGTTCTTAATGAGGAGTCATCCAAACGTCCTTTAGCTTGAGCAAGGACAGAACTCATCACGCTCCTAGTCGTCCGTATCTGACGCTCCCATATGCCTCCCATATGACTGGCTTCGGGGACATTCATAAGGAAATCACATTCCTTTCTTGCTAGATAGGTCACGATCCTTTCCTTGTCGAGTTCCATCAAGCACTTTCCCAACTCATTCTTAGCTCCTATGAAATTCGTACCTTGGTCAGATCTGATTTGTCTGACTGTTCCTCTTATCGCTATGAAGCATCTTAATGCATTTAGAAATGCATCAGTTGTCAGGTCCTCAAGCATCTCAATATGAATAGCCCGGGAGCTTAGGCATGTTAACAACAGACCATACCTTTTGTACTCTTTTCTTCCTTGTTTTGTGTAGAAAGGGCCAAAGCAGTCGATGCCTGTATATGAGAAAGGAGGAGACGGTTCTATTCGTTCAACAGGTAAGTCAGCCATGCGCTGTTCTTCAGTTCGGCCCCGCACCCTTTTACATGTCACACAACTCTTGATGTGCTTGGCCACAAATTTACTGGCACCCATTATCCAGTAGCCATTGGCTCTGAGTTCGTTCAGTGTTTGCCCTCGGCCTTGGTGCTGTGTTCTTTTATGGCAATGGTCAAGTATCAGTTGTGTAACAATGCCTTCCTTTGGGAGTATTATGGGATGTTTGAACTCTAGTGAAGATGATGACCTTCTTAACCTGCCACCAACTCTGAGCACTCCATTCTCAAGAAAAGGGTCAAGTTCATGCATTTTATGAGTTTTCCTGAGCTTTTGTGATTGGCCAAGTAATTTGAGTTCTTCTCCAAATACTTCCCTTTGTGCCACCTTGATCAAAATGAGAGCTGCCTTCTTTCGCTCTTCTACAGTAACAGGCCCCGATATGTCCCTATGAGCCAGCCTCTGAATGCGAGCAATGACATTGAGGCATGTGAGCCAGTCTGAAAATCTTGCCAACCTTTTCATTAGGTCATTTTCTTCCACAACATTGGTTTTCAGGACTTTGAC
>CM035784.1:27323375-27335875 GCA_020466265.1 Siphamia tubifer
TAGTATATGTGTTTATCTGTTAGTATATGTGTTTATCTGTTAGTATATGTGTTTATGTTAGTATATGTGTTTATCTGTTAGTATATGTGTTTATGTTAGTATATGTGTTTATCTGTTAGTATATGTGTTTATGTTAGTATATGTGTTTATCTGTTAGTATATGTGTTTATCTGTTAGTATATGTGTTTATGTTAGTATATGTGTTTATGTTAGTATATGTGTTTATGTTAGTATGTGTGTTTATGTTAGTATATGTGTTTATGTTAGTATATGTGTTTATGTTAGTATATGTGTTTATGTTAGTATATGTGTTTATCTGTTAGTATATGTGTTTATGTTAGTATATGTGTTTATGTTAGTATATGTGTTTATGTTAGTATGTGTGTTTATGTTAGTATATGTGTTTATGTTAGTATATGTGTTTATGTTAGTATATGTGTTTATGTTAGTATATTTGTTTATCTGTTAGTATATGTGTTTATGTTAGTATATGTGTTTATCTATCAGTATATGTGTTTATGTTAGTATATGTGTTTATCTGTTAGTATATGTGTTTATGTTAGTATATGTGTTTATCTGTTAGTATATGTGTTTATATGTTAGTATATGTGTTTATGTTAGTATATGTGTTTATGTTAGTATATGTGTTTATGTTAGTATATGTGTTTATGTTAGTATATGTGTTTATGTTAGTATATGTGTTTATCTGTTAGTATGTGTTTATGTTAGTATATGTGTTTATGTTAGTATATGTGTTTATGTTAGTATATGTGTTTATCTGTTAGTATGTGTTTATGTTAGTATATGTGTTTATCTGTTAGTATGTGTTTATGTTAGTATATGTGTTTATCTGTTAGTATATGTGTTTATGTTAGTATATGTGTTTATGTTAGTATATGTGTTTATCTGTTAGTATATGTGTTTATCTGTTAGTATATGTGTTTATGTTAGTATATGTGTTTATGTTAGTATATGTGTTTATCTGTTAGTATATGTGTTTATGTTAGTATATGTGTTTATGTTAGTATATGTGTTTATCTGTTAGTATATGTGTTTATCTGTTAGTATATGTGTTTATGTTAGTATATGTGTTTATGTTAGTATATGTGTTTATCTGTTAGTATATGTGTTTATCTGTTAGTATATGTGTTTATGTTAGTATATGTGTTTATGTTAGTATATGTGTTTATGTTAGTATATGTGTTTATGTTAGTATATGTGTTTATGTTAGTATATGTGTTTATGTTAGTATGTGTGTTTATGTTAGTATATGTGTTTATGTTAGTATATGTGTTTATGTTAGTATATGTGTTTATGTTAGTATATGTGTTTATCTGTTAGTATATGTGTTTATGTTAGTATATGTGTTTATGTTAGTATATGTGTTTATGTTAGTATGTGTGTTTATGTTAGTATATGTGTTTATGTTAGTATATGTGTTTATGTTAGTATATGTGTTTATGTTAGTATATTTGTTTATCTGTTAGTATATGTGTTTATGTTAGTATATGTGTTTATCTATCAGTAAATGTGTTTATGTTAGTATATGTGTTTATCTGTTAGTATATGTGTTTATGTTAGTATATGTGTTTATCTGTTAGTATATGTGTTTATATGTTAGTATATGTGTTTATGTTAGTATATGTGTTTATGTTAGTATATGTGTTTATGTTAGTATATGTGTTTATGTTAGTATATGTGTTTATGTTAGTATATGTGTTTATCTGTTAGTATGTGTTTATGTTAGTATATGTGTTTATGTTAGTATATGTGTTTATGTTAGTATATGTGTTTATCTGTTAGTATGTGTTTATGTTAGTATATGTGTTTATCTGTTAGTATGTGTTTATGTTAGTATATGTGTTTATCTGTTAGTATATGTGTTTATGTTAGTATATGTGTTTATGTTAGTATATGTGTTTATCTGTTAGTATATGTGTTTATCTGTTAGTATATGTGTTTATGTTAGTATATGTGTTTATGTTAGTATATGTGTTTATATGTTAGTATATGTGTTTATGTTAGTATATGTGTTTATGTTAGTATATGTGTTTATGTTAGTATATGTGTTTATCTGTTAGTATGTGTTTATGTTAGTATATGTGTTTATCTGTTAGTATGTGTTTATGTTAGTATATGTGTTTATCTGTTAGTATATGTGTTTATGTTAGTATATGTGTTTACCTGTTAGTATATGTGTTTATCTGTTAGTATATGTGTTTATGTTAGTATATGTGTTTATGTTAGTATATGTGTTTATGTTAGTATATGTGTTTACCTGTTAGTATATGTGTTTATCTGTTAGTATATGTGTTTATGTTAGTATATGTGTTTATCTGTTAGTATATGTGTTTATGTTAGTATATGTGTTTATCTGTTAGTACAGTGGTACCTCTATTTAGGAAATTAATTTGTTCCAGAAGTGTTTTCGTACCGTGTGTTTTACATGTAAAAGTCACATTTTTCATGTAAAAGGTCTAATCGGTTCCAAGGCCACCAATACTACCCCTCCAACCCTTTAAAAATTATTTAAAAAAATTAACAATTTTGTATAAATATGTGTTGTTATAAAATGTATATTTATATTGTTAGTGGGTCCAGGCTAATGTGGGTGTCTGGGACAGAAGAGTTGATCCAGGTCTGGGTGAGAAGGAGGATGCATCAGTCTGGTGGATCGTGTTTGTGTTTAAATCTTCAGGTAGATGGAAGCGGCAGTCTGAACGGGTTAGCTCTTAGCTTAGCTGTAAATCCACTGCCACAGACGCACTTCTACTTCCTCTGGCTCCACCTCTGATGTCTCTGGAGCCGGAGCCTTTGTGGGGGGAGAATCCACTGTAGGACACTGGATCTGACCGGCGTAGCAGAATCGATCTTAGTCCGATTTGGAAGATTATGAATCGAGAGAGGTAGAGAGAGGTAGAAATACTGTGGGTTTAACCGCTATGCTAAAGGTAGAAATACTGTGGGTTCAACCGCTATGCTAAAGGTAGAAATAGTGTGGGTTCAACCGCTATGCTAAAGGTAGAAATAGTGTGGGTTCAACCGCTATGCTAAAGGTAGAAATAGTGTGGGTTCAACCGCTATGCTAAAGGTAGAAATACTGTGGGTTTAACCGCTATGCTAAAGGTAGAAATACTGTGGGTTTAACCGCTATGCTAAAGGTAGAAATAGTGTGGGTTCAACCGCTATGCTAAAGGTAGAAATACTGTGGGTTCAACCGCTATGCTAAAGGTAGAAATACTGTGGGTTTAACCGCTATGCTAAAGGTAGAAATACTGTGGGTTCAACCGCTATGCTAAAGGTAGAAATAGTGTGGGTTCAACCGCTATGCTAAAGGTAGAAATAGTGTGGGTTCAACCGTTATGCTAAAGGTAGAAATAGTGTGGGTACAACCGCTATGCTAAAGGTAGAAGTTAACCTAGAGTCTGCTTCTTTTTCCTTTTTTTTTTTTTTTTACTGTACGTATTTGTTTTGCAGTAGTGGTCTTATTCTTTATACTCAAGGTTTTAAAATGATCTTAAAAAGCTTTATATTTGCTTATCAGGAATGTGCAGAGACCCTGTTAACCCCATAGCACCCAAATTTATATCCAAGCAAAAAAAAAAAAAAGAATACTTGCTGAATTAAGTGTCAATAATTAATTTGAGTGGAGCATGTACAATAGATGCATTTTTGGACTGTTTCACATTTGCAACATTAGGCATTAAAGAGTTAATATGGTAATTTGATATTTGCATTATAAATTAGAAGTGCAGAGAGCTGCAGAGAAGCACATGTTTAGTCAGCCAGTCTATATGTGACACAGTCCTTAGAGCCAAATTAGCTCATCTATTTTGGTCACAACCTCCCATTTTGCTTCCGAAACCACATATGCAGCACAGAACCCGCTAATGTGGGTCGCAGTAGAATCCTGACAAATCAATTTGTGGCGATTGTCATTGAGAAAAAGAAATAAAAACAGCTGCTCGCTGACGTTATTCAGGTGTGAGGTTTTTTTTTTTAGGTAAACTGACGGTCACTAACATTTTGGTAAGTTTTGAGTGAAAAGCAAATGTTGTGCATCTCATCCTCTCTTGCTACCAGCCACTTTCCTATCATATAATTAAATCTAATTGCACATCGGAGCTGTACGGCGTGATGGGTCTTTCTAATTGGTCTCACATTAGAAGCCATAATTAGCTCTGCGGCCGCAGGATAATATGTTTTGCATCGTCATTGTCATTCATTTTCAGCTGCTAAAGCATAAGATCAACACTCAAAAGGGTTGTTTTTTTTTTTAAGTATACGGATGCATTCGTTCATGATTATGGCCTGTACGTGTCTGTAGCCCAGTGACTCACAAACTGCAAAGAAAATAATCCACTTTCTAAATTTGGTTATTTAAATTAGTACCAAACTACGTATTAATGTGAGTAGCATGACTTCATAGAAATGCACTTGAAATAATCTGCAAAAACAAAGAAATAAGAAATGCAAATTAGAAGAGGAATATATTAGCGCCACTAAAACATAAAAGTACCTCTTATTTTTCTCTTTCAACAGACCTTGGCTTGTGTTTGTAAATGAATCATCAAGTACTGTATATTTGCTTTCTTATTTATTATATTTGAATGTTTTTGTTTTGTTAAATGAAAACTACTTCATCCATAAATAACATTCTGGTTCTGGTTCCAAAGCAGAAGTAACACAGGTGTTAATATATGCTGTGACACCGTGATGCCGCTAAGGCTACATTCACACAGCAAATGTTAAAGGGATACTTCACTATTTTTCACATGAATTTGTAAGGGATCACCATCTTTACTCTGGTGCACCCACAGTGACTTACGACCGCCAGTGTCCTGTGAGTCCAGTTCTGGTTCGTTTTTTGTCAAAGCACTTTTGAATTATTACCTCAATCCAACTAATATTCAACACAACCATGAAGATATGGACCACAACCATAAACATATGGACCACAACCATGAAGATATGGACCACAACCATAAACATATGGACCACAACCATAAACATATGGACCACAACCATGAAGATATGGACCACAACCATAAACATATGGACCACAACCATGAAGATATGGACCACAACCATAAACATATGGACCACAACCATGAAGATATGGACCACAACCATAAACAAATGGACCACAACCATGAAGATATGGACCACAACCATGAAGATATGGACCACAACCATAAACATATGGACCACAACCATAAACATATGGACCACAACCATGAAGATATGGACCACAACCATGAAGATATGGACCACAACCATGAAGATATGGACCACAACCATAAACATATGGACCACAACCATGAAGATATGGACCACAACCATAAACATATGGACCACAACCATGAAGATATGGACCACAACCATAAACAAATGGACCACAACCATAAACATATGGACCACAACCATGAAGATATGGACCACAACCATAAACATATGGACCACAACCATGAAGATATGGACCACAACCATGAAGATATGGACCACAACCATAAACATATGGACCACAACCATAAACATATGGACCACAACCATGAAGATATGGACCACAACCATAAACATATGGACCACAACCATGAAGATATGGACTACAACCATGAAGATATGGACCACAACCATAAACATATGGACCACAACCATGAAGATATGGACCACAACCATGAAGATATGGACCACAACCATAAACATATGGACCACAACCATGAAGATATGGACCACAACCATAAACATATGGACCACAACCATGAAGATATGGACTACAACCATGAAGATATGGACCACAACCATAAACATATGGACCACAACCATAAACATATGGACCACAACCATGAAGATATGGACCACAACCATAAACATATGGACCACAACCATGAAGATATGGACCACAACCATAAACATATGGACCACAACCATGAAGATATGGACCACAACCATGAAGATATGGACCACAACCCTAAACATATGGACCACAACCATAAAATATGGACCACACTTGTGCAGCAGCTCAGTACATTTGGTACAAATAATTTCAAACAGATTTATTACAGGAACGTACATGTTTTCATGACGACTTTGGTCACTTCCTGTAGGGGGCGTGTCCAGGACAGTCTGACATCATGTTATCTGACTTGGTTAGTCTGACTTCTAAAACTCTAGTTTGATTCAGTTACAGTCTAAGGTGTAAACATGTCTTTGAAAACTTGAATATGTGTGGGACTCCAAGTGTATGTAAATATACAGATTTAAAAATGGCCTTGTCCCCTACGCTCCACAGTCAGTTCTCCAACTCTGCTGATCCAGTGTTTCTTTTGGAATACGTTATGACAAATAGGTTGTTGTGTGACTATAGAATAAATTTAGCTTCTTTCAACGTGACGTTTCTGATGGAAACTCAATGACAAATGTAAGCATGTCCTAAACTGTTGGACAATAATTTACAAATTCATAATTAACTAAGACTTTACATTTCCAATTGCTAATAAGGTGGTCATTCCATGGTCATTTTGATGTCATTTTAATGGTAATAATGCCTTTGTAACAGGTTATTACAAGTAACAAATCGCTAATAAGGTGGTCATTTTGATGTAATATGGTAATAATTTCCTAGAAATTACCTCCTTTTTTCAGGTAATTAAACAAAAACAACTCTAAAAATGTTGTAAGGTTAATTGATAGGTTTATCAACACAGCTAATTGATGAAGTCTTAAAAGACAATAGTTAATTTTCCAGCTCTGATACCATGTCATTTCCATTAAATGTAGTTACCATCTTACTACTGCACTGACTACATTTGGTTTCTTTCTTAGTAATTGGGTGGAAACAACTGATAATGCATTTTACGGCCCTGATGCTGCAGATTTACCTGGAATTTACCTCCTTGTTTTTCGGGTAATTAAAGAAAAACAAGTAAGTCCTGAACTCATCATTCTAACAACTAAAGATTAATTTTAAAATAATTACCATTTTCTACCCTAAATGAAAGATATTTTCATCACTATTACCTGAAAACTGCAGAGTAATTGCATTGGAATCTGTATGGAAATAGCTTGTATTAAGCCATTACAAAAACATTATTCCCATGAAATTACATCAAAATTACTATCGAATGACCACCTTATTAATGATCCATAATGTGATCCAACTTTTGTCTCCGAACCTTTGCTTATAAATTGTATTGTCAAGCACATTGAGCCATTGTTGTTCCATTAAGCTGAATTTGTGTAAGAACACTGTCAGGGAAAATAACCCATCATTGTTTTTCACTGATTTTACTCCAGTTATTATGGGATATTTGATGAGCAAGGCAGAAAATAAGCAAGGTAGATGATTTACAAGATGTGTATGTACAGGGGGGAAAAAACAACAACATTTGGGTAGTAGTAAATAAGACTGCATGAAGATTAATATACTGTCTACACATAGACCATAAAATATCACTATCTTTTCCTGTAATTTTCCTGATAGTGTTTGGGTAGTTTTTCCCCCTCATGCTTATTCATCATTTTATGTGCAAATTTAAGTGACATTGAACATTTAAGTACTAAGTTCCAGAAGCACGGGGCATATCCCATTGTTCTCACCCCCTCACCCTGCCATTTCTGGTCCTACCAAACATACATAACAGTAATAATAATCATTTTAAAAGAAAAAAATACCACAAAACAACAATACACATGTTTTAAAACAAACAACAAAAACAGTTTACTAATAAACAAATCTGCCTGTTCACAAATATATGCTATACACAAGATGTACATATGGGATGTGATTAATATGTTTTTTAAATTAATATTAATGTGAGAGGGTACTTAACCCTTTGGGCGCCCCATTTTTTTTCAATGTTGACATATTTTTTACATGAATATTTCAAAGAGCTGTTGCACAAAAGTGGTAAGAGATAGAGCTTTGCTCCAAATTACAAATTTGTAGGGCAGGACCTAAAGTATATTTTTAAGATATTTTTGTAGATCTAATTTGCATATTATGACATCATCATGACGTCATCAGTAGGCGGACAGCTGAAATTAAGGAATTTCACAGTGGGAGAGACTCTGGATCAATCAAATTGGGATGTTTTGCTTAAAAATTTAATGTTTTGTCATCTACTGAGTGTCTGTGACCTTGTTGTTGCTTAAAATACTGTTATTTACTTTAGATGCATCCGTAGTGAGCATCCAAGAAAACATTGATGACATATGTTGACTGCTCGGAATTCTGTTGAAATTTCTCTTGTGTGTCTGGCCATAAAATAAGGTAATTTTAGACAATATGCATGGAAAAAAGAGAAAATACTTCATATATTATCAAGAGGGTTGAAATATCATATTTGAGTATCAATAACTCTAGCTAAGAATCCTTTTTAGCTTTATTATTATATTTATATTTCAGGAACTGATTTTATATTTCAAAGAACTGATTCAAAATACAATTCAAAATATTATTTACATGGCAAAGAACTGATTCAAAATATTATTCAAAACAATGAAACATGTAGGCCTAAGAACTACACAAACATGCCAAATATTCATCCATACACATGCCTCAGGGGGTCACTGAGAAATCAGTTCTATTCTATCTATCCGACATCTCAATCCTCTTGCTCCAGATCGAAAACGTGATCCTGAAGCACCACACTGCACATTTACGCAAAAGTTTTCCTGGTCAGATTCCTCACTATCACTACTACTTCGGTCAAAATCATCAAATGTTGGATCTTCAGGTTCAGAATCCGAGTCAGCTAAGACCTGACACAATGCCTCATGAACCGTGAACCTCTTTTTTGCCATTTCGTGTGTTTGATGTATAACTTTAGTCAGTAATGCGAGAGCAGCCGCCTCCGTAATACTCCGGAATAGCTCTGAGCGAGCGCTTCGAGGTGCGGTCATTTACCAAGGCATTTCCTGGAAAACTTTTCATGGGGGCAGGGCCTAAATTTGTGCTCGGGAGACAGATTTGCATGTCTGCCACCTAATAGTATGGAGTATGAACTGCATTCAAATCGCAGTTAGATGAGAGAGTGGATTAAACAGAGCACCGCCGCTTGGCGCAAATTTGCGACTTGGGCGCCCAGAGGGTTAACCCTTTGTTGGTCAGCTCAACCGTTTGGTAGAGGTGACTTTGAACCCTGATATCTAATCTAAATTTAAGTCCTTCAACACACTAACCTTCTTGGGCAGTCAATGATATATTCAGGTCATGCTAGTATATATATATATATATAAAAAAAAAAAAAATGTTCCTCTCGCCCCACGTGGGCGGTGTCTCCTTCAGGCTCGGGTCCTCTACCAGAGGCCTGGGAGCCTGAGGGTTCTGCGCAGGATCTTAGCTGTTCCTAGCAATGCGCTCTTTTGTACAGAGATCTCTGATGTTGTTCCTGGTATCTGCTGGAGCCATTCTCCCAGCTTGGGGGTCACTGCCCCTAATGCTCCGATCACTACTGGTACCACCGTTGCCTTCACACTCCACATTTTCTCTAACTCCTCTTTCAGCCCTTGGTATTTCTCAAGCTTCTCATGTTCTTTCTTTCTGATGTTGCTATCACTGGGGACTGCTACATCTATCACCACCACTGTCTTCTCATGTTTATCCACCACCACTATGTCAGGCTGATTGGCCATCACCATCTTGTCAGTCTGGATCTGGAAGTCCCACAGGATCTTGGCCTGTTTGTTCTCTGTCACCTTTGGGGGGTTCTCCCATCTTGACCCTGGGACCTCCAGTCCATACTCTTTACAGATGTTCCTGTACAGTATGCCAGCTACCTGGTTATGCCTCTCCATGTATGCCTTGCCTGCCAGCATCTTACACCCTGCTGTGATGTGCTGGACTGTTTCAGGGGCTTCTCTACACAGCCTACACCTTGGGTCCTGTCTGATGTGGTAGACCCCGGCCTCTATTGCTCTGGTGTTCAGGGCTTGTTCTTGTGCAGCCATGAGTAGCGCCTCTGTGCTGTCCTTTAGTCCAGCCTTTTCCAGCCACTGGTATGTCTTTTCCATATCAGCCACTTCCTCAATTTGTCGATGGTACACGCCATGCAAGGGTTTGTCCCTCCATGATAGCCCCTCTGGTTCCTCGACCTTACTGGGCTTTTGTTGCCTGAGGCATTCACTTAGCAGTTGGTCATTGGGGGCCATTTTCTTGATGTATTCCTGGAGGTTCGCCGTTTCCTCCTGGACAGTAGTTCTGACACTTACTAGTCCTCGGCCCCCTTCCTTTCGCTTAGTGTACAGCCTCAGGACACTGGACTTGGGGTGGAACCCTCCATGCATGGTAAGGAGTTTCCTTGTCTTGATATCAGTGGCTTGTATATCTTCCAGTGGCCAGGATATTATCCCAGCTGGGTATCTGATTACTGGCAGGGCATAGGTGTTAATGGCCTGGATCTTATTTTTGCCGTTCAGCTGGCTTTTCAGGACCTGTCTTACCCTCTGTAGGTATTTGGCTGTGGCTGACTTCCGAGCTGCCTCCTCATGATTACCATTTGTCTGTGGGATCCCTAGGTATTTGTAACTTTCCTGCACATCTGTGATATTCCCTTCAGGTAGGTCAACCCCTTCAGTTGTGATCACCTTTCCTCTTCTAGATATCATCCGCCCACATTTATCTAGTCCGAATGACATCCCAATGTCTTTGCTGTAGATCCGGGTGAGGTGAATTAGGGAATCAATGTCACGCTCATTCTTGGCATACAGCTTGATGTCATCCATGTAGAGGAGGTGGTTGATGGATGTTCCACTTCGGAACTGGTATCCAAAGCCACTCTTTGAGATGATCTGGCTGAGGGGGTTTAGGCCTATGCAGAACAGCAGGGGGGACAGAGCATCTCCTTGGTAAATGCCGCATCTGATGTTCACCTGTGCAATTGGCTTTGAGTTGGCCTCCAGAGTTGTCTTCCACAGCCTCATTGAGTTCTGGATGAACTCTCTTAGTGTCCTGTTGATGTTATACAGTTTTAAGCATTCCAGTATCCATGTATGTGGCATTGAGTCATAGGCTTTCTTGTAATCAATCCAGGCAGTGCACAGGTTGGACTGGATAGCTTAGTGGTCTACACCACTGACTTTGGTGCGGAAGGTTGCCGGTTCGAATCCCAGGTGTGCCCTTAGGCAAGGCACTTTACGCTATACATGCCTATACCTCACGATGAGCGATACAATAAATAGAGTCATACCGGCTCGGACGGCGCCCGGGACAACAAGGTCCGCGTTAGGGGTTGAGGAACCAGGACACCCTGATGTTAAATTGGCTACTGGAACAAGACATTCATGGAGCAGGGCAGAGAACATGGTACTGATGGAGTGTTACTACGGGAGTAGCCCCAGTGAGAGAGGGTACATGCAGAGGATGTGGGAGAAATGGTTGCTTCGAAACCCCACATCCTCACTGACTAAGAAACAGCTCCTAGCTCAGTGTTCGAATATCTGCAATAAGAGGTTACTATCACAGCTAGAGATCAATGAGGTACAGCGTTGTACCTCATCCACGGTACAAAGATGCTACGGCAAGGGGGAGCCAGGACGACAGGTCAGCTTGGGGGTGGTTTCACCACCACCCCCAAATATCGAGATTGGGTACCAAGCCCCAGAAAGACTAAACACAAGGGCAGCTGACCTGAGAAAGAGAATCATGAAATCCTGGGGGAACACAACTACCTGCTTGCCAAGGCTAAAGAACAAAGTACCAGACCAGTCTCTACTGGAGGACCTGAACACTGCACTGCAAACTGTCCCTACCACTACCATCACTGAGACCAATCAGCTGATGTATGCAGCAGCAACCGTATATATATATATATATATATATATATATATATATATATATATATATATATATATATATATATAAACCAAAACAACACCTGTTATGATCTTTTCTTTTGGACACAAAATTGCAGGCAAGTTTAATTTTTTTCATTTTATTAAGTTTCAGAGAGTCTATTTTACATAATTTCTCATAATTTTTTGAAAACATCCTTAACCAAACAGTAGAGATGATCGTAAATCATTCAAATCAATCAAATCAAAGGGTATTGAAATGCTAATGCTAATTGGTAATGGGTAATGATGCATCTTATTTAAACCAAGTCACAAATTGTGTTGGTAAGAGTGGTGAAGCAGTAATGTTTGAGTTTTGATACTTGAGTTCAGGGGTGTCAAACTGTGGTCCTCGAGGGCCGGTGTCCTGCATGTTTTAGATGTTTCCTTCTTCCATTCCACATGGAGGTCATTACATCATTATCAGTCTGATGAGGAGCTGATTATTAACTCTTTAAATGTCAGGGATGATGTGTTATGAATGGATGATTATGTTTAAATATTCAGAAAAATTCAACCATCTTCCTTTTAGTTTTGTGCATGGACAAGGTGCCAAAAAGCAAAAAAAAATGTATTAAAAAAAATTATATATATATATATATATATATATATATATATATATATATATATATATATATATAAAGGCAAAATTAAAACTGCTGGGACCA
>CM035784.1:27340875-27358375 GCA_020466265.1 Siphamia tubifer
ATCCGATGTAACTTTGCTTTTAAAGGCCTCCATATAGTCGAACGTTTATGCGCGCGGGCGGCAGCCAGGCGGTAGCGCATAGTATCACGTTACCACCACGGAGGCCACCGTGAGCATGTCAGCCTATCATTTTTGACGTGTGTGCTGCTAGTCCCGCAAGGGGTCCGCGGTGGTCACATGATGCAATACGCTGCCGCCCGCGCACATAACCTTAACTTACCAAGAGATAGACATGCATTTATTCTGCACCCGCACTCACTACCTTTTTTTAACAGTCCATGGAGGACATTTTAAAAGGAATCCCTCACATCTCCAGTATCGAAATTAGTATCGAGTATCGAGTATTATCCTTAGTATCGGTATCGAGTTGGAAATTTTAGTATCGTGACAACCCTAATATATATATATATATATATATATATATATATATATATATATATATATATATATATATATATATATACATAGATCACTCACCAATGATGCATCAGAAGTTAAAGGGTTTTTAAAAAAATGGAATTCGTCCGATTACCTGATAGAATACTCAATGACAAAAGTATTTGATAGTTGCAGGGCTGTAAATATCCAAACCTAAATGAAAGGTTTGGATGTTTAAATTTTTTTCCGTGATCGGCAGTGATCAGCTGATCATGTTTTTTGGTGATCGGTATCTGTGATCGGTTGCATCACTAGAAACAAAGTTTGATTGATTGGTTAAATTCAGTTTTTGAGGGTCACCTGTACTGTCTGTAAATACTGTTCAATTGTTACACAGTTTTTTCAGATTTTTATTTTATAATTGGCACAGGCTGGATGGGTGTCACTGTTAGATTTACAACAAAAAAAATCACCCATACTTAAGTGGCGTACTAATGTTGACGTCAGACAGAATAGGCCACATAAAAACCAGACGTAAAGTGGTCATTTGTTTTATTACACGGGTCTCCAGGTCAAACTAATCCCATCACAATAAGCCTTCAGTGTTGCAGCGGCAGGAAGATGAATAAGTTCCCATCGCTCCCTCAGATGTATCACCTGATACATCTGATGTATGGTCCATAAACTCTGCTCTGGCACTGAAACAACAGGAGGGTGAGATACAAATGTGTGCAGTAACAGCATCAACTAAACAGATAGACCTTTAGCTGTGAGCTGTAAACAGTATATGCACTAAAGTACAAGCATGAATCATGGGAATGCACTGATAAAAGGTTTATTTATATTGTTATTATTATTATTATCAAGGCTGTTCAACTTCATATTGATTGATTGAGTCACTTAACCCCATAACGCCAGCTGTCGCAAATATGCAACATACCAAAATATCTATTATACCACTCTACAGGTTTTCTTCTTCAGACATTAAATGTGTTAAAGCTTACATACTTTATAAGAGGCCTCTGCTTTTTGTTCTACTCAAATTTCCCACAAAAATACACAAAGAAACAAAAAATGTGCAGAAGAAAAATTCCAAATTCACCAAAATTTGAACCAAAAAGGATGAAAAATCCAAAACATATTCAAAACCTCTACTAACTATAGAAAGAAACACCCAAAAATATGATAAAATATCCAAAATATAGACAAAAATAAAAATATATATGCAATTAAAGGACTCATTCTATGCTTATTTATTAATATTAACTTTATTAAAGGACTCATTCTATGCTTATTTATTAATATTAACTTTATTAAAGGACTCATTCTATGCTTATTTATTAATATTAACTTTATTAAAGGACTCATTCTATGCTTATTTATTAATATTAACTTTATTAAAGTACTCATTCTATGCTTATTTATTAATATTAACTTTATTAAAGGACTCATTCTATGCTTATTTATTAATATTAACTTTATTAAAGGACTCATTCTATGCTTATTTATTAATATTAACTTTATTAAAGGACTCATTCTATGCTTATTTATTAATATTAACTTTATTAAAGGACTCATTCTATGCTTATTTATTAATATTAACTTTATTAAAGTACTCATTCTATGCTTATTTATTAATATTAACTTTATTAAAGGACTCATTCTATGCTTATTTATTAATATTAACTTTATTAAAGGACTCATTCTATGCTTATTTATTAATATTAACTTTATTAAAGGACTCATTCTATGCTTATTTATTAATATTAACTTTATTAAAGGACTCATTCTATGGTTATTTATTAATATTAACTTTATTAAAGGACTCATTCTATGTTTATTTATTAATATTAACTTTATTAAAGGACTCATTCTATGATTATTTATTAATATTAACTTTATTAAAGGACTCATTCTATGCTTATTTATTAATATTAACTTTATTAAAGGACTCATTCTATGCTTATTTATTAATATTAACTTTATTAAAGGACTCATTCTATGGTTATTTATTAATATTGTTGTTCTTCATTGTTATTGAATTCATTGTGTGTTGGTTCTATTTATAAAAACGTTCAGATTGTTTTGTTTCCAGTTGTTTTTTCACGGTAGAAAAATGACTGGAGGTGGAACAACACAGTTTACTTCTACTTCCTCATACATGTCCATGACGCGCTGATGAGGCGTCTGTGATTGGCTCAGAATGTGTGAAGGAACACTCCCCCCTCCCCTCTGGCTCTGTGTGTGTGTGTTTACTCGGGCTGGGATGATATGGTTTTATTTAGATTCTATTCTTTTATGGTTTTTTTGGTGCCAATTCAAATTAAATTGCGATTCTTGGATATTCTAGATGTTTCTCTTTCCTTTTTAACACCAGAGCAGGTGAAACAGCTGATGATGATCCTCCAGATCATATCAGGAGACATATTTCCATCACATTTATTCAGCAGTAATATATTTAAACCAGACTATGGGAAGTAAACTGTGACATTTATCTCCAACACAAACAGGATCCTTTAAATAAACAGACTTATAATAAAGTTTAAAGTTACAAACACCACACACTTTAACTGATGTTGATTATTTAACGACATTTATTCACGAACAACTCATTTTCTATAAGTTTTCAGATATCCCACACTGTTGAACGCACCACAGATATTTTGACGGTCCTGAACGCACCACCTCTGTGTTTAGAATTAGCTGCTGTGTTGTTGCTAAGCACCCTCTGTTTACATTACTGTATGTAAATGACACAAGGTCACATTAATAACAGTTAAATAAATATTATCATAGTGTTTATCTGTGCACAAGTTAATGCTGGTGTGTTGTTGAAGCTAATGTTGAATATCATAATAATTTTTTGTTTTCTGATTTTTAAATTGATTTTTTTTGGTAAATCTTTTTTCCCCCCATATTTAAATGACTTATTTTAAGCCGGGTGGAAAAGATTACCACTTGTAAGACCGTAGACGACTGTATGAGTCACTCAGATGACAGCTAGCTTATTATGTGTTGGTAACTCAGGGTGACCCATCAGATTCCAAAAGGAGAAAAGTGGTTTTCAGCAGAATGACACCTTTAACTTCAAAGATTTCAACATTTAATTGTGTTAAAAATATTCATCAGATTAATCACGATGGTGAATTAATCTGCATTAATGTGTTTATTTTGACAACCCTAGTTTTTTGGGTTTTAAAATAAAACATTTAAACCTAGACGTTAAGGTGTTAAAAACATTGTCAGTCACAGTTGCATCTTTTCCTCCCTCATGTGCAGAAGCTGCAGATTGAGTTCTCTGTGCACTGACCTGTACCAGATTCAGCAACACCCAGCCTACAAAAATATAGGTATTAATCATAACAAAGCATCACAATCCTGTAAAACAACTTATTCCAAAATAACAGCATGTCCGGGATTTGACTTATGTGAACATCTAAAGCAGGGGTGTCCAACTCCAGTCCTGGGGGGCCAGTATCCTGCATGTTTTAGATAGTTCTGGAAGCCATTACATCTTATCTTTATGATGAGCTGATCATTCATTCATTGAACCAGACGGCGTGAAAGAGGGACATATTTAAAACAGGCAGGATACCGGCCCTGGAGGACTGGATTTGGAAAACCCCCTGGTCTAAAGGAAACAGGTCATTTTTAACCTTCATTCACAGTGCTGTACCCTGGTGCAACGAAGTACAGTGGTACCTGTACTTACCAAAGACCCAACGAACTGAATACGAAAGAAAATTATGTTTACGAAAGGAAACTGAAACCTCGAGACATAAATACAGTACATTACTATATGTAACTACGTAAATACGTCACATACTTACAGTACGTAGCATCATCCCAGAGTTCCTGTTGTTTCCTCAGTTTTTCCCAGTGTGTTTATTTAAACTTTATTACAGTACGTTTTATAAAATGACAGTAAACAGGTCGATGGTGTCGTCCTGTTTGTCTGCGGCTGCTGTGTCTCCATGGTAACACACACACTTTAACGCTCATTTCTCCACCTAGACCAGCGCTGTTAGTATCAACAGTTGAGCCCAACGGTGCAGAAGAGTATATGACCCACACACTATCATCAGCTTAAACACAACTGGTCCAAACTTGGACTCCTCAAGCTCCGCCTCCAGAGACATTGGAAGCGGTGCGAGAGGAAGTAGAAGTGTGGCTGTTGCAGAGTGGATGGAACCGGTAACTGGGGGCAAGGCAAAAGCAGGTCACTAGGCTGGTACAGTTCAGTACCAAAAAATCCCATCAAATAAACACAATCCGAGAGACGTTACCAGCGGGCAGGTGAAGGAGGAACCAGGTGATCTATCCAACGACGGGGTCCAGGAGGGGAGAGGCAGATTAAGGGACAAAAATGAGTCCGGTACCAAAACAGAGTAACAAGCCAAAGGCAAGAAGGAACAGACAACCGACCCAAACCACAAACTGAACACAGTCATGCACAGAATTACTAGACACTGGTGATAACGCTTCTTTGGGTGCAAACTGAGGCAGACAAACTAGCACTGGACACACACACACACACACACACACACACACACACACACATACATACACACATACAGGTAGATTCAATCTTGATTAGACCAGTGACAGGAAGCAAAACTAGACAATGTGCACACATACCCACATAACAAAAAAAAAAAGTCCTGGACACCAACAACGACAGAAATAAAAGAAAAGTACAAAAAAGACGGACAAAAGAACGTCACATTAGTCCAGATTCACAACAGATCGAAACACTTGATGTGGGTCGACTGTTCTGTCTCAGGTTTGGGTTTTTTGTACTAAAAATACATGAAGAAACACCAAAAAATGTTAAAATCTATTAAAATTCACAAAAGAGGAATGAAAAACCCAAAACATTCAAAAACTTCTAAAATACAGGGAAAAAATATGAGAAAATATTCATAATATATGCAAAAATATTAATATATATGCAATTAACATGTTTATTCAACACCTTAAAGAGTTCAAATCAAACAACTATAAACAACTGTTCCATTTAATTGTGTTAAAAATGTTTAATCAGATTAATTACGATAATGGATGAATCCACATGAATGTGTTAATTCTGACAGCACTACTTATTGATGTACTTATATTTAAACTCAGACATTAAGGGGTTAATTTCAAATGCAGAGCACAGATTTCCTCCATGATTGCCGCTGGTCGTTTGACTCTTCATAGTTCCCTTAATTAACTGAAATTACAATGAGCACTGTATCAAATAGCAATTAACGTAATTAAAGTGATGGAAATATGAGCTCCAAACATTTAGTGTGGTTGTTTTAATTAGTGATTTAATGAAAATGACAATGGCAGTTTGGTGCCTGTGTGGTAACTGTAGCCCCTGTTGTGTTTATGGTCAGGAGTGATTTAACAGAGTAAAGCGTCAGGAGTGTCAGAAAACACTCTTTACTGCTTCACATCTGTATAATTACAGATACACATGGAAATAAACAGGTGTCAAAAAAGCAACTGTTTTAGAAAAAAAAGAAAAAGCTCAAACCAAAACTACTGGAACCAAATTTCAATATTATTTATTTATTTAATTATACTTCATTTTAATTTATTTTAACTAAGTTATTATTTTGTACATTTTTATTTTTGTTAATTTTATTCCTTACTTTGTTTTATATTTCTACATTTCATATTGCATTCACTTTTATGCCATTTCCTCTCTTTACTAGCAAACAATCGTATTTTCCTCTTGCTCGCTCCGCTTCGACTTTGTACTTTATCGTTGCTGCTGCTCGGCCTCCGTCGCCTCTTGTCTTCTCTTGTTGGCCAGTCCTGTGATTTTCTTTCTTACAAGCCCCTGTTGACTTGTCTTCTGTTAAACTATGGATGTAATCAATTGGGTATTTAATGTAATCGATTACTTCTACTCATCAACATGAATGCGTATAAATGTTGGGTGGTGGTCAGAGGGGCCATAGTTGTGAAATGACAGTCTGCCCCAGGGCAACTGTGACTACATATGTAGTTTACCACCACCAGAGGGAACACGTGAGAGTGAATGAATAATGGATCAATAATGTTAAGCACTTTGGGTTGAAAAGCACTATAGAAATGATTATATTATATTATTATTATGATCAAGGAAGGGTGGTCCGGGAGAACCCGACTGTCCTCAAGGTACAAGTTTGTCTGGATACAGCAGGGATTCATGGTGAGAGTTTCAGGCTGTATGTTTGACACCTCTGTCTATCGAGGACATCGAAGATATGTACATAATTAGACTATGGTGGTAACTTTCCTCACTTTTGACCTGGGAGGAATGTTGATCCATCGCAAAGTTAGGAAGATAGTAGCACCTAAAGGCCACTAACGTAACTCACTGACACTATGACCGAACTAAAGCTGTCGATGAGCCAGTCCCAGGACAATCTTGTGAACTGTGTGGGACAGAGATTTTTGATTTGATTTATTCGTAAAAAGATAATGCGAATAAAACTTAGATTAAAAATGTACAGGGTAGCACAAAAAAGTGATAAAATATACTTGTTTCCTTTGTGGCCCTAGATGGTATGACAGACAAGTAAAAATCTGTAGAATGATTTAACAAAGAATAACTAACAATTCTCAGTGTCAATAGAAAATGAACATAATGCCTGACCTTAATAAAATGAATAATCACTAAACAAAAGAGTAATAATACTGCAGCACAAATATACCGTACTGTATAAATAGTGAGGAATAATAATAATAACAATTAAAACTGCAAGCAGTCTCAAAGGCCGTCGCCATCCCCCGTGACGATGATGAGATAAAAAGATAAAATGATGAGATAAAAATAAAAAAAAATGATGAGGTAAAAATAAAAAAAATTATGAGATAAAAATAAAAAAAATGATGAGGTAAAAAGTCAAAATGATGAGATAAAAATTAAAAAAATGATGAGATAAAAATAAAAAAAATGATGAGATAAAAATAAAAAAAATGATGAGATAAAAAGTCAAAATGATGACATAAAAAAAAATGAGGTAAAAAGTCAAAATGAGATAAAAATTTAAAAAAAATGAGGTAAAAAGTCAAAATGAGATACAAAGCTTTCACCTTATTGAGTCATTCCTAAATGTTTTGACAGTGTGCCAGTATTATTTCATGTAGATTTAAACCTTGTAGAACAAAAGCTCATGTCTGCCCTTTATCTTTTCTTGTGAAGAATATGTAGTTTGTAAAATAAAAAATAAAAAGCAGCTAAAAATCAATCACATGAAATGGCTTCAGTATTTAGGATGCCCGTTACGTAACCAACCAGTTCTGATGTTGACGGCTCTGTCGACGTCCTCCCTTCAAGGACACAGCCAGAAAAATGAATTTGCTTCAAGAGCAAGGGATGGTGTGGGTGGGGGCGGGGGGCGGGGTCACCCAACAACAGTGTTTCCATCATGACCGGGTGCAGAGTTTGGAAGAAAACGAGGTAGTGGGGGGGGTGGGGGTGCATTGCAGTATTTTTTTTTCTTGCTGCACACAGCCCTCCCCATCCCCTTCACCCTCTGAACACATTCAAAAGAGTTCCTGCGAATGAGCGAAGAGGTGACACGCTTCGATTACGACTTAATTGAGGCTTTTTTTCAAATACGCACTAAACTAAACTAGTCTGTTTTCACTGTGAAGTGGAGTTGGCTCAGAGTGTGTTGTCACGGCAACCGTTCAAGTGGAGTGAAAACACTCTTTGTGATGTGCAGACAAAAGTATGCTTCTATAAACCAAATATTTAATATGATGTCCAATGAAAGAAAAGATACAAAACACGTCTGTCTTATTATCAGTTAATAGTCTATTGATCCCACTATTGGGAAATTAATCCTTTTAAAACCACTGTTGTCGACGCTGACACATTTGTACATCCACTATTTCCAAGGTCCAAACGTCATCTTTCATCAGTACTTTCTATTCTAGAACACATTAGAGGGAAGAAGCATGTGTTGGCCGAGGGGGAAGGGTGGAAGTGGGCGGAGCTTAAGGAGAAAGAAGATTTATATGACTTTTAGTGTATTGAACTTTGAACTGTTTTAAGGTTTAACTGTGTTTTAATGAAGTTTAACTGTGTTTTAATGAAGTTTAACTGTGTTTTAATGAAGTTTAACTGTGTTTTAATGAAGTTTAACTGTGTTTTAATGAAGTTTAACTGTGTTTTAGTGAAGTTTAACTGTGTTTTAGTGAAGTTTAACTGTGTTTTAGTGAAGTTTAACTGTGTTTTAATGAAGTTTAACTGTGTTTTAATGAAGTTTAACTGTGTTTTAATGAAGTTTAACTGTGTTTTAGTGAAGTTTAACTGTGTTTTAGTGAAGTTTAACTGTGTTTTAGTGAAGTTTAACTGTGTTTTAGTGAAGTTTAACTGTGTTTTAATGAAGTTTAACTGTGTTTTAATGAAGTTTAACTGTGTTTTAGTGAAGTTTAATTGTGTTTTTGTGGTTTTACCGTGGGATTTGACTTTTGGTCCAAATAAAAATGTAAAATTGGCTAGAAACTATTCAAAGATTTTTTGAAAATTTAACATGTTTCCACAACCCCAACAGGTTTCATACGTTTTGAAAAAACCTGGTAAAGTTTTGGAATTTGAAAAACGTAAATTCCAGGCCTGGGAAGGTTTTAGAAAAGTAAAAAGACCCAGAACGTTTTGGAAAAGTCATGGATTTAATTTTTCACAATAATATGCGATTAATAATTTAAAACAAATGTTTGAATGAGTGAATAAAAAGTTAATTTTATGTTTTCTTAACCACTAAGGTTCTAATTTTTTTTCTATTCACGTTTTATTCTTATTGTTTAAAATCCACTTGCATTTGTAGGAGTACGTAGTCATGGAAATTTGCCGAAAAGTCGTGGAATAATATTGGTTAAAGTGGGTATGAACCCTGTTGTTTATTTCTTACAGTGTCAATAAAACACAATTTCAACATTTCTTTGTTTCAGTTCGTGGAAAAGACAAGCATTTTAAAGAAAAGGAACATAACCAGAATGTACATAGAAATTAATTGAAATATTTTATCATTTAACCCCTAATGCCTACTGTAGCAAATATGCAACATAGCAAAACAGTCTATCTATTGTATATACGATCATTTGTCTTTCGCCCCTTCCTGGGACATAGGCCGCCAATAAGGTCTTTACATCCTTCTCTGTCCTGGGTAAGTCGCTCCAGCTGTCTCCAGGTGTGGCCCAGCTTCTTGACATCAGCCTCAAGGTCGCATCGCCAGGTGTTCCGTGGCTGACCTCTCCTCCTTTTCCCTTGGGGGTTCCATTTTAGGGCTTGCCTTGTGGTTTTGGTGACTGGTTTGCGCATATTATATTTAAGGGTTAACCCCAAAATCAGCTTCCCATATTTTGTAACAGATCAATTGCTTAGATGGACCCAAAATGCAAAACGCTGAGGTTCCAAATATGCTTCACAGTCTTTATTAATTAGAGAGTTAATATGTGCTGATGGGACGCCTCCTGGTTCGTCCGTCCGGGGAAACGGGACACTCCGAGCTGCAGTGAATACAGGGAGAGCGGTGGTCAGACAGGCAGGGTTCGTACAGATGATCCAACAAAAGGGGAATCAGAAACACACCGTAGTCAAAGTCCGTAGCAGGGTCACGCCAAGGGTCCAAGGTCCGATGAGGCACTGAGGGGGGCAAGGCAAACTGCAGGTCCAAAACAGGCTTGAGGTCAGTACACAGGAGATCCACACAATGACAGACAATGGGCAAGCAGAGATCAAAATCCAAAACCCAGAAAGCGAAAATCCAAAACTGCAAAAAAACAGGAATACAGTAATAAGTAATAAGTCGCATGGAAGCAGACAAATTCGCACCAGACAATTACACAGAAGGGTTTAAATAAGCTAACAGGTGAGACAAATGAGGTGAAAATTAATTGAGGCGGGGCAAACACCGGTGACAGGAAGCAAAGCAGGAAAGATGAACATGAACCCACATAACAAAATAAAAAGCCCAAAACACCAATGACGACAGAAAAGGTAGAAAGACAAACACACACTAGACATAAACAGGACACCGGATTCAGGACTCATGACATATTTAAAGGACCATGATTTCAGGAACGACCTCTGATTTTAATGTTAATTGAAAAGCCACTTGAACTTACAGTCATTACATATGGTTCATTTAAAAACAAAAAAAAACACCTGAAGATTGATCAGTTTATTATCCAGTAGTGAAAAGGTCGGCACTCGATCGTAGACAGAATCAGGACGAAAGTAACAGAATCCAATATGGCGCCTGTCGATACACTTTGTAAATAATCACGTAAATTAATTAAAAGCCAAAATGAACATCGACAATGCAGCGGGTTAATGAAAACAACAGTGAACCATACCAACTAAAACTGGATCCAACCGTAAAGACACGGTACGAGGAAAAAAATACATGAGCAGAAGAACCGATTTTTATTCATCCCAAATAAAATACACGAAGACTGAATACATTCTGTATCCTTTATCTTTATTAACCTCTTCCACCCTGAGCCTATTTTCAGAGAAAAACGCCTAAAAAAACATACCCAAAGTAAATGAAGAATTGCTCCACAATCCTAAGGTTTATATGGATGTTCTTTGTGTCTATGGACATCTACAGGCTTCACAGAATCTATTCCCATTGTCTAAAATAGTGTAGCTACTACTATGACTGAATAAACTGGAATAAACTAAAAGATAAATTAGAATTTTTTGGTCTCGCCTGAATTTATTATTTTTTTGACAAAAGAAAACACCCTGCTAACAATGATTCCAAGAATATAGACACTATTGATCACCTTCAGTAACTCCTTTCCAACACAGGAACAAAAGTTGATAGAATTAGAGCAAAGGACAAAGCCTCCAGAAAGGTTTAAGTCCAGATAACACCAGGCGGACAGTGCATTTGGAACAGTTTGGCACACTGTTGTGCCAAACTGTTCCAAATACATTATTTTAATTTTCCAGTAAAATCTGTGTGAAAAATACAACTCATATCCATTACAGAAGTCTATTACTGTCTACTGGAGCTTTTAGAAATGAAATTTACCTTGTGTTTCATCAACTTCTACCTTTGTGCACAACTAAAATGAATAAAACCATATAAACATGGATTATTTTGTCTCCAAATGGAGTAGTTTTATTAAGAACTTACTCCAAACAATGTAATAATATATCAATAATAATAATAATAATACACTTTAGTAAAAATCAAATATAAAGTTGAACAAATGTGCAAAAATATATGATAAATTCAATTAGAATAAATATAAATATCAAAATTAGTGCAAATTTACTAAACAAAATAACTAATACAAACATTCAAAACACAAACAATTGCAATAAAGTCCAAAAATGTCCATGTGTTATCATCAGGTGGGGGCTGGTTTATCATTAGGTTGGGGGGAACTGAACAGGCTGTCATCTTCCTACCTAGGAAAAATGAAGACAATCATGATTTGAGACTTTTTCCTTCTCATGAAATGATATAATGTTATTTATTTTTGACAGAGAAAGTGAATAAATCCTCAAACAATCATTGATTAATTATAAACTTATCTACTTATGTGTAGAAATAACAATACAATGAGAAATGAGACTGAAAAAATACTACTATAGTCAACAGTGTTTGCATGTGTATAGTATAAAATGTAGTATTATTGTTATTATTATTACTATTAGTTTGTAAAACAGATATCAGTAAGATACAACAACTTACTGGGTAGATGTTCATCCTGTTTTGAGTTCATATCCACAGTCAGTCAGATGTTGAACATTCAACTCCTTCTCTGTAGTGTCTCTGTTGTTTACATGTTAGCACGCGGCTAACATGCTAGCTTCACAAAGCTTACCATAGTCAGTAACATTCAGGAAAATACACTGTCACTCACTGTTACCCACTAAAACTCTCTAAAATGACTTAGAACTAAGAGTAAAGTCGGGAAATATAACTATAACCGGCACAGCGATGTCTAGCACCCTGCTTACTACGCTGCCGTAGCGTGTGTGCCCCAAGCCGGTCCCGTGCATGCGCTCGACATGCGCAAAGATGCTAACCTTTCACCTTTTACGCATGCATTTCCTGTCCAGAGGGAAATGTAGTTCATGGAATGTGAGGTGTCATTGGATTCAGGAGACTCTCCTCTTTCAAACGCCTACAAACATGGCCGCCTTATCGCTCGCCAAAAGGAGATATAAATTAATTAATAGCGCGTATCGGCAATTAAAAATAACTTATATTTCACCACACACACATTAAAGATCATATTTAAAGGTGACTTTTATCACTAAAGTACACTTTATATGTACTTTTATGAACATTAGGGTCTTAACTTTGAGCAAAAGTTGAAACAAATTTCCATTGTCCAGATTTATTATATGTTAATAATTAATGAAAAATTACACAATTTTCTCGGCCCACCCGTGGGCCGACCGGGCTTAAGGGGTTAAGGAAGAATACTCTACACTTGTATGAAGTGACATTTAAAATATATGGTGATGGAAGTTCAGCAGCAGGTGGATGTCAGTGGACCAGTTCTTATGCTCTAGGGATCCAGCCTTTGATTCCCTGTATTTTTGTCCTTGTACCGTGTCTTTGTGGCTGGACTCAGGTTTACACGATATGGTTCACTGTTGTTTTCATTAACCCGCTGCATCGTCGATATTAATTTAGACTTTTAATGACTTTACGTGATTATTTACAAAGCGCATCGACCGGCGCCATGTGTGATTCTGTTGCTTCCATCCCAGTTGCGTATATGATCTAGTGCCGACCGTAATGAAATGGTATTTTACACATATTTTCAGCGTTCCCTAGGTAAAAAATAAATAAATAAATAAATATTTGTGTGTCTCATCAAAGGATCAGAGCACCTGCAGTGGGTAAAATGAATGTGAGCCATGGCAGAGCATGTGAACCAGGATAGAGGATTTCATTCAGAGATTCCTGCTCAGATCACATTCCCTCCCCCAATAGAAGGAAAGATGTGGCTGATCAGTCTGGCTGTGAGAAGAAGCTGTGTTTTCATCTGTCAGTGCACCCCTCCAGGCTTAGAAATGTCTGTGCAAGGCTGAATGATCGAGCTTTGATGGAGGCTATTTTGCACTTGGTCAAGGGCAAGCAAGAAGATGAGAGGATCACATATTCAAAAAGTCTTCTAAAATGTTGAAAAAAAACCCCCAAAAATGTGATAAAATATCCAAAATATATGCAAAAAATATAAATACAGCGGTACCTCTACTTACGAAATTATTTCTTTCCAGAATTGTTTTTGTAAGGTGATTTTTTTTCTGTAAATAGTTGCATTTTACATGTAAAAGGCCTAATTCGTCCCAAGGCCTCCAATACTACCCCTCAAACCCTTTAAAAATGATAAAAAATTTACCAATTTCGTATGAAATATGTGTTAAAAAGAAAATGTAAATTTAGACTTTAGCACATCCAGGCTAATGGCGGTGTCTAGGACGCATTTCCTTTTTCCACAGAGTTCCACTCTCTTCTCATTAGCATATAGCCAATCAGCGTCGCCCTCCCACAGTCAACAACATGGTTTGCAGTGTGGTGGCGTACATTTCCATAATAATGATACTGATCCAGGGTGTATTGTCACACTAGCGGTAAGTTTGAATGTTCAGTCAGAAAGTGCATATGCCCGTGGAATGGTAGGAATCAGCTAATTACAGTAAATAGCTACGGTTTTCCTCGCAAATCCGACAGGTGTGTTCGGAAAACTCACTCAGCTAAATAGAGTTTCTATGACATTCTATTGTGATGGACAGAATTAATACTGAATGCTACCCTGTAACTGACTTTTTCATACTGACTTATTACTGTGTAATAACTCAATGCAACCAGCGCCTGAAAGTAAAGACACTGCAGAGGATGCAGTCATTTCCTCTGACTTATTACTTGTCATTGCAGTCAAACCTCTTTTTCGTGGACTTGGACTTGTGAATATATGCAAACACTGTCCATTTACCCGAGTCTGTGAGGAGACTCCAAAAAGTCCTTGAGAACTCGCCACATGGAACATGAGAAAATGTAAACAGGCGAAGGAAACGAAGATTCGCTCTGATTGGCTGTATGCTAATGAGATGAGATTGGTGTTCGGAACTCTTGCGTCCAGGATAGAAGAGTTGATCCAGGTCTGGGTAAGAATGAGGATGCATCAGTCTGGTGGATCATGTTTGGTGTTTAAATCCAGCTTCAGGTAGTCCACTTTGTCCTCTGATGTCTCTGGAGGCGGAGCCTCTGTGGGGGGAGACTCTGCTGTAGGATGCTGGATCATAGCGGCGTAGCAGACCCAGGTTCTGTAGAACGGTCCACGTCTCCGGGCTTGAGGAGTCCAAGTTTGGACCAGTTGTGTTTAAGCTGATGATAGTGTGTGGGTCATATACTCTTCTGCACCGTTGGCCTCAACTGTTGATACTAACAGCGCTGGTCTAGGTGGAGAAATGAGCGTTAAAGTGTGTGTGTTACCATGGAGACACAGCAGCCGCTCTGGGATGAATGAGGGTCAAAGGTCACCAAAAGCATCATGGGTAGCTCCCTCATAGCCAATGGGATGATACGTACAGTACGTATGTGACATATTTACGTACATTACGTAGTTATATCCAGTACTGTATTTACGTCTGAGGTTTCAGTTTCCTTTCATAAATAGAATTTTCTTTCGTATTCAGAGACGAAAAATGTGCAGGTTTTTCGTAACTTGGATTTTTCGTTAGCTGGGTCTTTGGTCAGTCGAGGTATGACTGTATATTTGGAATTAACATGTTTATTAAACACCTTCAACAGTTTCAGCTGTAAACAAATGTTCCATTGAATTGTGTTAACATTTTTATTCCAAATGAATGAGTGAATTTAATTTCATTATACTCTATCGATATTGAAAACTACTGCATTAATATTTGTAGGTATTTATTCAAATGCATATATGGTGGAGGTTAATTTTTGTTTTTCTTTATTGCTTGTATCTTTATTATCATTTAAAAGGGTTTTATTAACCCATTCACACCTACTGTTGCAAATAAGCAACATACCAAAAATCTATCTGTTGTTTGTGTTATAGTTAAATTAATTTTCTACACTCAATTTAGCATTTCCTTTCCTTTTTTTCCATTTTTTTTTTTTACTTATATTTAAATTGAAGTGTTAAAGGGTTAAATCAGATGGTCTGAAGCAGCAGAAGACTAGACCTGAAACTGGACCTGAAACTGGACCTGAAACTAGACCTGAAACTGGACCTGAAACTGGACCTGAAACTAGACCTGAAACTGGACCTGAAACTGGACCTGAAACTAGACCTGAAACTGGACCTGAAACTGGACCTGAAACTGGACCTGAAACTAGACCTGAAACTGGACCTGAAACTGGACCTGAAACTGGACCTGAAACTAGACCTGAAACTGGACCTGAAACTGGAACTACATTCACTAGAGGACACAAAAATTGGACCATCAATCATGGGACAAACATTGTCCGACTGAGACTGATGAGTGTTGTTTTCTGCTGTGACAATTGTTTTGTTGGGTCAAAAGTTGGATCCATCCTTGTTGGGATTAATGGGTTTAAAGTTCTGGTGTAATGGTCCTTTAATAATAACTGGGATTAAATTTAAATAGAAGTAACAACAAAAAAAGACAAATAAATACTTAATTAAGTGAAGATAATTTAACTATAGCATATACAATAGAAATATTTTATTGGTATTTTACATATTTATGACGGTTAAGGGGTTAATTAAACAATTATTAAATGATAATAAATGAGATTAAATCAAATTCACTCATTCATGTGGAATAAAAATATTAATTCAACGTAACACTCGTTTTGCAGCTCAAACTGTTGAAGGTGTTAAATAAATATATTACTTCTAAACATACTCATTATATTTTGAATATTTTATCACATTTTTTGTTGTTTTTTTCAGCATTTCAGAAGTTTTTCAATATGTTCTGGATTTTTCATTGCTAGGTTTTTTACATTTTAAGTCTTGAATCTTTTTTTTATTCATTCAAACGTGCTCTTCTGCGTACGTCATTTGTACCTCTGTTCTACTTCAGCTTCCGATATTAAATGTGCTAAATCTTACATATTTGAATAAGTCCCACAAAATACACAAAAATACAATAAAAACACAAAAAAAAATATGGATCTCGTCCAATGACCAAGAGGGTGGCGGTTCGTGTCCCAGCTCTGGTTGTCCACACGTCGAAGACACTGAACCCTGACTTAGGACTGACCTTCGACCTTAGAAACCTACTGGTGTATGAGTGTGTGTGTGTGAATGGGTGAATGTGAAGCTAATGTAAAGCGCTTTGAACCATGAAGGTGGAAAACAACTATATAAGTGCAGACCATTTACCAAAACAATTAGCAAACACAAAGTAAGCCACGAAAAATCCTAAAACATATTGAAAAACTGTTCTAAATTACAGAAAAATCACAAAAAATTGTGATAAATTATCCAAAACATATGGAAAAATCCAAATATATATGCAATTAAAATGCTTACTCAACAGTTTGAACAAAACAACTGTTCCATTTAATTGTGTTAATATTTATTAATCAGATTAAACTGCTCTACTGTTTTTAGAAAGTATCTGCTTCAGACATTAAATGTGCAAAATATTACACTGTTTCATAAAATGTCTCTGTTCTGTCCCATAAAATACACAAAAATACAATAAAAACACAAAAAATAGAGAGAGAAAAATATACAAAAGATGCTAAAATCCATTAAAATTCACCAAAAATAAACACAAAGTAAGTAACAAAAATTCCTAAAATATATTCAAAAACTTGGCTAGTTATATTAGCTGGGGGGGGGGGGGGGGGCATACGAAGAGAAGTGTTTTTTTTTTACATCGGCCACAACAAAAAACTAATGAATTGATAAAAATGGATGTATGGTCCAGGTCTACTGTAAAAATATGAAGCTTCAGTAGCACTTTGTAAACACACACTCACACATGCACATGCTTATTTCTAACAGGGGGGCGGAGTCAACCACAGACGCACATCGATCCATCTCAGGAGGAAAAGGCGGCCCAGTCCAGTGGCTAATCACACTGATGGATCTGCTGTCGGACGGTCATCATCTGCACTGAGACCCCGACTGGATCACTTCCTGTCAC
>CM035784.1:27363375-27365875 GCA_020466265.1 Siphamia tubifer
ATGTATTTTATGGAAGCACTAGCGACAGAGAAGAGAATGTTTGATAGAGCTGCAATGTGTAATAAATGTCCAAATGTAGTAAGTTTTTCATTTCATTTTGTAATAAACTGCCCTAACGCATTATATAATACATTTTCCTGCATTACATTATTACAAAATGCACTTGGAAATTTTTTTATTTTGTAGGAAATATAATAAAGTGATGCATTACATAATAATAATTCTAAACTTTTCTAGGTTATTTCTTTAATTGTATTTTATTTGACTTAAAGTATTAGTAAAATCTAGTCCTATTATTAGTATCAGTGTATTATCCTAGTATCAGTAAGGTTGAATACGTAGATTGTTTATATCAGTCTACAGCGTGGGCGTGGTCTGTGGGCGTCACCTGTCACCATAAATCCATATTTGAAGTACAACTCCTGGGGTTGTCGGTTTAAAGCTGACATGTGGGTTACATATGTGGTGTTAAAGTGACACACATGTAACTGAGAGAATCCAGTCACTTTTCAAAATAAAAGATTGTTCAGACTCTGATAATGAATACAAGATAATTACCGTAAATTCCGGACTATAAGCCGCTACTTTTTTCCCAAACTTTCAACCCTGCGGCTTATTCAGTGATGCGGCCAATTTATGTAATTTTCCTAACGGTCGCCAGCGGCGCTCGAGTAGAAAAGGTCAGATTTAGAGCGGTGGAATATATGCGTCGAGGAAGACTGAATGAAAAAGGAGGGGCGGAACAAACGCGGGGTGATGGGTTTAAGTGGGACCGGTAAAGGTGAGGGACAGACAAAAAAAAGGTGAAGAGGGGGTAAAAAGTTGCTTAAAGAAAAACCCGCGGCGGTGTGTGAGAGAAGACAGAGGCTCGACCAGACCCTGTGGATTATTTCTGAACGTTGGCACGGAGGAGTTTGACCTGAACTCTCTGCCAAAGATTAAAGTTATCACTGACTCTGCCATAGATGAGGCGAGGCGGCGACCAGCCACCTGTTTGTGGACGCGGTGGACAATAGTGGATATATATTTTTCCCTCCCTTACCTTTGGAAATATACACTTTTTTTTCCTTGGATTACTTTCAACGGGACCCGGACTCTGCAGGTCTGCATCAAACCTTAAGTATCATTTTCCGTTCATTTTGTCGGCTGTGATTTTTGGACTGTGGACTTTAATGAAGGACATTTAGTTTCATTGGCGGGACTTGAAGTCGGGTTTGGGTTAATTTTGTGTTTGTGTTACATGTTTTAATGTGGGCACATGCGGCTTATATACAGGTGCGCTCTATAGTCCGGAAATTACGGTAATTAATTAATTAATTATTATTAGGCGGCTGGTGGCCTAGTACCAATTGATCCATGGACCGGTACTGGTCCACAGCCCAGGGGTTGAGGACCATTGGATCTTGTTGTTTCACACACTGGAACTTATGTGAGTCCATGTTTTCGCTTCCACCGGTAACATCCTGGGTGTGGAGGTCAGTAATGGGATGAGCACAGAGGCAGATAACCTTGGTAGAACAACAGGAAACTCAAACAGAACCTTTAATGACCTCTTTATTTCACTGAAGTATCATAAGACTTAATGCTATCCTTCATATCAGTACAAACCTAATGTTGTATAAAAAGCTCCAGTGTTTTTCACCTTTCACCACCATGGACAGTGCAGGAGGTTTCACTTGTGCTTCTACTCATCTTTCTATCCACTCTATCACTTCATCCACAGTCCTTTTGTTCCTGGATATTACAATTGTCAAGTGTTACCGTTCACCACAGACAACTTCAGATGAGGACATCTGGTCTTTTCTGCTGCTGCCCAGTAACAGTTGGGCAGTGAAAAGAAAAACCTTCATGAAACCTACACTATTTCTGTACGTGACCAGTTGTACAACCGTTAATGTCCATTTCTAAGATAATACCATCATAATACCATCTGGGACCCTTCTGAAAACCAATCCATTTTTAAAATAGGGGCCTTATCTAAAATCCTTGCATGTGATTAGATGAATAATATTGAGTAACACGCTGCTTCAGCCACTTATGTTGAAGTTTTCATCAGGTATATACACATCAACAGAATGAGTTTAAACGTACCATTTATACCTGTCTACTGGAGCTTTTATTCTGAAGTCTATTACTGTCTACTGGAGCTTTTATTCTGAAGTCTATTACTGTCTACTGGAGCTTTTATTCTGAAGTCTATTACTGTCTACTGGAGCTTTTATTCTGAAGTCTATTACTGTCTACTGGAGCTTTTATTCTGAAGTCTATTACTGTCTACTGGAGCTTTTATTCTGAAGTCTATTACTGTCTACTGGAGCTTTTATTCTGAAGTTTATTACTGTACTGGAGCTTTTATTCTGAAGTTTATTACTGTCTACTGGAGCTTTTATTCTGAAGTCTATTACTGTCTACTGGAGCTTTTATTCTGAAGTCTATTACTGTCTACTGGAGCTTTTATTCTGAAGTTTATTACTGTCTACTGGAGCTTTTATTCTGAAGT
>CM035784.1:27368375-27378375 GCA_020466265.1 Siphamia tubifer
CTGTAGTTAGTTAACTACATGTGCTGTAGTTAGTTAACCACATGTGCTGTAGTTAGTTAGCTACATGTGTTGTAGTTAGTTAACTAGATGTACTATAGTTAGTTAACTAGATGTACTATAGTTAGTTAACCACATGTTTACACATTTTTATTCAGGTGTATCTTTTATTCCCCTCCCCTTTTATTCCTTCTTCTTATTAAACCCTTTCATTATAAATAATTGTCTTTTTATTGGATGGACTTCGTTGCAGCTTTTATTTGGATCAGTTTCTGTTGCAGTTTTGTGTGTTTGTTGAACAGACACAGTCGTGCGAACAGAACCATTAAAAACTAAATTGTGTATTCCTGTCAGAGTTTAAGTCTAAGTCGTCTAAAACGATCTCAGTGGCCTTTATGCCCCCCCCCTCTGTCCATGTCATGGCTTCTTCATCCTTCTCACATAAACAGAAAAGTGGACTCAAACACATGCTTCCTCTGGTGTCTAACCTCTGTGAAGCTGAGGCTGAGTGGCTCTGACAGGTGGAATCATTTATTTACTGAGGGCATAGTGAGCAGCATGGCCTTTGTCCACACCTCCTGCTGGCTGCAGAGAGGAGCAGCTTCACCCTAAGGCCCCAGTGCAGCCAGACCACAGGTTATCACGCTAACCAAACACACATCAGAGCGGCTAAAGTGCCTGCTGTGAGTTTTTTTTTTTTTTTCAGAATAGCGAAGTTTGAGCGCGTGTCAAGGAAGAAAAGTGTGTGCGAAGCTCCATTAATATTTATCTGCTTCCCTTGACATCCACTATGGCCAGACGAAATGTCACTATCATGAACATCCAGAAACTTATCCCAAAAATCTATGAAGATGGCACTGAATGGGTGCATATTTTGTCCCAGAGAAATAAATGGTCATAAAATCATTACAATAACAAATATGTGACCCACCACCAGTAAACCAGACATAAGTGTGTGTAAATCCAAACAGAGTTATGTGTGTATCTTGGTAGAGTGGAAACTAAGGTTTAAGATGGTGAAAAAATGATGTTTCTATCACAAGTAGAACCAAAGTTATGGTCATTTTAATATCCACATTTGGACATATTTTACAATTTGCATATTTTTAGATATTGTCCGTTAAAGTTTTGGACTGTTTTGGGGTAGGAAGTCCTTAGCAACGCATAATAATTTGTATCCGATTGACACAAATTGTTGACAGATGTTAAAGGACACTCTGATGGACATGTCACAGAAGTTTTATATATTATAATAATAGGACAGAAGTGTGACGTATTATAATCATTTGGCTTACACCATTGGACAGAACATTCAATATAAGCTTTTACCTCGTACCAAACACTTGGGTGTTTACCCACGGAACGGAGATCGTTTTGTTCGGCGAAAAGAGGTGGAAGTCGTCTTTGTCTTTGCTCAGCAATACCTGAACTTTTGTCACCGCTTAAATAATTGACTCAATAAACACCTTTATTGATTGGATTTCAATGTAATGACCACAGGAAGTGAACATAGAGGTGTTAAGGTACCGTTTTTTGATAAGGTGTAAACACTAATAACAAATCACCTTCCAGCCTAAATTTGGCTGTAGCTCTGAACGGCTCAGCGCCACTTATGCCTGGTTTGGTGGTGGAGGGTCACATATATGGTTTTAAAACATTAACATAACTTTTGTCACCCGTCTGATCTTAAAAATAAGGTCATTGAGTATTATTTTCCCATTTGTAAGTTGCATTTTTGTTGATGAGGTGTGGATTTGAACCTGTCCTCCACAGTAACAGTCATCATTAGCAGCAGGTGGAGGTGATATGAGACAGTGAACAGCAGATGGACCAGTCCCACGCTTGTTTACATCAATTATGTCACAGTAATGATCATGCAACTCATACACGCCCATGCTATTATCGCTAACTCCACCCACATTCTGAGTTGTAAGAACTCTGAAAGACTGTTATAAAGTGAGACAGTTAGAGGAGGACGGGCTGAGGAGACACCAGGGTCAGGACAGAAAGGTCTGTCTGTCAGCAGGATTATCCAACAGATTTGGATGAAACTTTCATGAATAATAGATAGTGGGTCAAGGAAGAACACATTAGATTTTGAGCAATGAAGGTCAAAGGTCAACGTCACACAAAAGGTCAACAGCTATAACCCTAACCTTTGACCCCTAACCTTCAGACATCAGATGGGTCAACACCTATGACCTTAACCTTTGACCCCTAACCTTCAGACATCAGATGGGTCAACACCGATGACCTTAACCTTTGACCCCTAACCTTCAGACATCAGATGGGTCAACACCTATGACCTTAACCTTTGACCCCTAACCTTCAGACATCAGATGGGTCAACACCTATGACCTTAACCTTTGACCCCTAACCTTCAGACATCAGATGGGTCAACACCTATGACCTTAACCTTTGACCCCTAACCTTCAGACATCAGACTTCACATCACTATTGTTTCCACACTTTTGTTTTTCATGGTGTCATCTTCCTGTCCCTTTATGTTTGGATCAAACATTCAGACTGGTGTCAAATATCGATTAACTCATCTCTGTGTTTGCTATTAATGAATTCCGTCTTGTATTGTTGAGGCTCAAATTTGCAATTCCCTTTTTCTACGGGTTATTACAGTTTTTTACTGTCACTACTTTAACACACTAGTGTTGTGAAATAGGCGGGGCAGACAGAAGGGGGTGCAGAGAGTTTTAGGTGAAGAAAAGAGAGAGAGGATGTACACAGTCAGGTCAGAGCAGGTGTTGTTCCGTTCCTGTAAATAAATACTGAAAACGAAGCTCAATGAAACTGCTCCTTGTTTTATAAAAACCATCATAGAGGAGTTAACTGAGGAGTAAAATACTGACTACGGCCCTGGAGATTCTGTACGAGATGAGGACGGTGGTTTCCCCTGATTTCCTGACTACGGTAAGGATAACATTAGCATAGGCTAACATTGGATAAGCTAGCAGTTACAACCAAGCTAATATTTACTTTAAAGTGACCGAACTACCTGCGGAGTGATATGGTACAGTGAATCTGAAGTGACAAAACCCGTTGCCATGGGCAGCGGGTGTTAACGGCGCAGCGGGCGGTTATCGAAAAAAATCCGCCCGCTAACGTCATTCAAAGTGAACGGGATGTTCTAGAAGGACGTAGAATAAAGAAAGTTATGCTATGGACAGAAGCTTCCTCTTTAATGACTGATGCAGGATGGTTTTTTTTTTAACCGCTGACAGAAAATAATAACGCCGATGGGGTCAACCGTCGGTCAAACGGTCATCGGTTAACATCCCTAGTTTGATATGTTTACATAAGTATGTTTGGTTTTATTGTTTCTATTGTGACAAAAACACCTGATATTTAATATTTTATTTTTTTTAGTTGAGGTAAAAAATAAGATACTTATGCCTTCGATCTCTACACAGCTTGAAATGTGTCTGATTATATGTTTGACTACATTATGGTGATAAAAAAAAAAGTAAAGGTTTTTATCTCACAGCAACAATGGCTTGAAAATAGCTTAGACTCTGCAGGTTGTTGACATATAATCGTTATATTCTGTGATTTAATGAGTATTTCATCGTCACTCAGCTGTCTGACAACAGATACAGAAATATACAGAAAAGACAACAGGCTTTAAAGTGATTTCAAATGTGTTCACACTGGGCTATAAAAGGCCTCTAATGTCATGTAGTCAGTTTAATTCAGGGGCCACATTCAGTCCAGTATGATCTGAAAAGAACCAGAACCAGAACCAGGAAAATACAAAGATGATGAAGAAACATGTGAATGGGTTATATATTCACATTCTTTCTTATGTCGTGGATATTTGTCTGTATTTTAGAAGAGCTTTTGGACATCTGTCTGTCCACATGTCCAAGTGTCCTTGGACAAAGACACTGAACCCTTAGTCTCCCAGTAGGACTGACCTTTGACCTTAGAACCTACTGGTGTATGAGTGTGTGTGAATGGGTGAATGTGAGGCTAATGTAAAGAGCTTTGAACCATGAAGGTAGAACAACTATAGAAGTGAAGAACATTTATACAATGTGTTACTTAAGAATTTGACTGTATTTTAGCATGTTTATATATATATATATATATATATGTGTGTGTGTGTGTGTGTGTTTCCCCATTTTGTTGTGTTTCTTATTGTATTTTTCTGCATTTTGTGGTAAATGTGAGTACTATCTATCTATCTATCTGTCTGTCTGTCTGTCTGTCTGTCTGTCTGTCTGTCTGTCCGTCCGTCCGTCATTAAATCTAATTAATAACTTGTTACTTTATTTCTTTATGTATGACCCTAATCGCTATTTTAACTAGAAATGATGATTACAAACTTGGTCTTCATGACACATGGAAACCTGTCTGTCTGTCTGTCTGTCTGTCTGTCTGTCTGTCTGTCTGTCTGTCTGTCTGTCTGTAGTGACTCCTGGTGCCCTCAGTAGTAGGAGTGTTATTTAGCAGAAGGAATGCTGAAGTTGCATGTCCTCAGCCACTGCTGCCATCAGCAGTGGTGTGTGTGTGAGTGTGTGTGTATATGTGTGTGTGAGTGTGTGTGTGTGTGTGTGTGTGTGTGTGTGTGTGTGTGTGTGAGTGTGTGTGTGTGTGTGAGTGTGTGTGTGTGTGAGAGAGAGAGAGGGAGAGTGTGCTTGTATTCCTATCTTTCTGGGGACATTAATGTGTTTACACAGTCACACCATGGGGACCTCTGATACTATGGGGACCAACACGAGGGTTAAATATAAATAATGGTCCTCACTAGTAAAATAGAACTGATGTAGCTTTATAAAGTCCTCATAAACCACAGGGGAAACAGGTGCATCATCAAACTTATTTTTCAAAGGTTTGAAGATTTGTTTACTTTTTAAAAAGAGAAAAAGGATTTATGTATTTTTTTTAAATATATATTCACACACACACACACACACACATATATATATATATATATATATATATATATATATATATATACATATATGAAACAAGTAAGACTATTAATTTGGAAATCGCAATAATGGCAGCCACTGCTATATTTAATTTAACTGTTGAGGCAGAACTGGGTGAGTCAGCTACAGATTTAACAACAATAAATGGACTACACTATAGTTCTGTTACACTTTCATGGTGCTCAAAGCGCTTATCTCATAATTTAGACTTTTTATCTCATAATTTGGATTTTTTAACTCATAATTTTTACTTTTTATGGTCACACATAAATAAATCAAGTTGAGTGAACCAAATTAAATTGCGCAGGGTTAGGGTTTATTTTAATTTAATGTAATTTAATTCACTCAACTGGATGTTTTTATGTGTGACCTATTGAAGAAGCATTTTTCAGTTGATTCAGTGTTGAACTTTTTTCAGTGCATATGATCCATCAGTGGATTAGAAGCCTGTACGTGTGCTCGCTCTCTGCACCGTGTGCGTTCTCCCTCGCCGTCACTGTTGCCTGCAGTTGTGTGTGTTATCTAGACAGGTGCAGTTGTCTGTGCCCTTCTATATAATAGGATGTGTTCAGCCTGTTCCAAGCTGTACCCATCTGCCAGCGCTGAGATGGTGTTCTTGATAACTCTTTGCCCCCATGATAGAGTTCTACCGCAGACTGCAGGAAGAACGCCGTTGGGCAGAAGCAGCGCACGTGTGTTTGAATAAAGACTTCCTACTGTAATCCTTCATCTCAATCAGCTCCTTCCATATGTTTTTCCAAAAGCTAAAGGACTTAATGTGACTAATGTGAGTACGATTATATGACTTTAATGCATGGATGTAAAACTGTGTTTGGACATTATGGATGTGTCCAGATTATAAGACTTTCATTTCCTCCAAAACCCACAGATATATACACATATATATATATATATATATATATATATATATATATATATATATATATATATATATATATATATATATATATATATATATATATATATATATATATATATATGAAGAGTTAATTTGCAAAAACAGATAACTCCATTTTTCGTTTTTTTTTTTCAGAAAATTGCATTTTTTACTCTACATTCCAGGTAATACTCATTGATTTGATATATTATTTATTCAATTTAGTGGATCTTACCAAATGAAATAAATAATATATCAAATAAATCAGTATTATCTGTGGAATGTAGAGTAAAAAATGACATTTTGTGAAAAAAAAAGAAAAATGGAGTTATCTGTTTTTGCAAATGAACTCTTCGTATGGATTTATTGTGGCTGTGAATTTAGACATTTTATCTGATAATTTGGACTTTCTTTCTCATAATTTTCACTTTTTATCTAATAATGTTGACTTGACTTAATGCTCTTTATAATCAATTTCACCTTATATATAAAGAATCTAAAAAATAATCCATTCATTGACAGTGCGCATTATACTGATTAAATAACCTTTATCACGAGATGAAACTAGACGTGAATGTGAGTCATGTGACGATACCTATAATTAAATATATAATGTAGTTATAGATGAACAATAAAAAACAGACAAAATGTGGATTAAGAAATAAAAAAACATTCCTAAAATGTGTCTTAAATTTTTGCTGACAAAAACAAAAGGAGACATTATTTAAGTTCTTTTAGCCGTGTTCCTATTTATTTATTTATTTGTTTATTTATTTATTTATTTATTGTTGCTGTGTCTCACAAGGAAGTGGTCAAATGATGTCCCCACCAAAACAACACAGTTAAAACCTCATTAAAACACAGTTGGAACTTCACTAAAACAGTTCAAATATCTTAAAATGTTCCCCCTCTCTCTCTCACCGTCTTCCTTCTGCTGCTTTAAGCTCCGCCCACTTCCACCCCTCCCCTTCAGCCAATGCAGCGTTCTACCCTAATGTGTTATAAAACAGAAAGTACAGATAAAACATGTTTGTATTTGCAGCATGTAGCACAAACAGTGGCTGTAAAACTGTGTCAGTGGTGAAGCATTGGTCTTTAAAGGGTTAATATATTTCATCTTCATTTGTGAAAATCTCCTCCATTGTCTGGAGGAGTTTTTTTTGTGTGTGTGTGTGAACATGTGTGTTGGTTCTAATTGATGTCCATAATGTAACAGTCCCTCTGGTGAGCATATGGCCTTTTTAATATTACAGAGCTGCATCGCTATCCATCATCTGCTGAGAACAGGATGTTAAAGCGTCAGGAGGCGGGACACGGGTCAACCAAGATTTGTGGTTCATGTTCGCACGCATGTTTACAATTATTTGTTGTACATATTGGACTGTCGGCTTCTGTCAGATATGTTCAAGAAGGAAACTCATCCCAGATTTCCAGGGTCATGTTGACGAACCAACGTTTTTATTCAAACACAACAACATGTGACTGTGTGGAACAGTTAATGTTTGGAGGTTATGGTGGGAACATGAATTATTTAATATGACAGCACCTGTAAGATAAGATCAGAGAAACCACAACATAAGTTAACATGTATAACAGTAAACACACTCAGGTTATATTCACACTTTTCAGAGGACTGTGACACTTTTTTTCATTTATTATTTGTCCTATTTCCAAAATCCAAATGTTGTTTGAGCTGCACTTTCTATTCTATAGAAAATCCAGGTTCCTCTACTTCTTTGTTTCCACTTTAAGCACTGTATATACTTTAACTTCAAGCATTAAGGGCTGAATTTGACGACAGCACAGATAATACATGTTGCATATTTGCAACAGTAGGTTAGTGTTGTCAAAAAAATAGATTTTAGATACTCTATTTTTGACTATTTATTGCATCAGTTTGACAGATGCTAATTTGTAATTCCACAAAAAGTAAGGAGGGGTGTTCACCTTGGGCATCAAATGGACCAGAACCTGCCCTGGGGGCACATGTGGAGTGGCTGCAAAATTTACCTATAAAATATCTAGAACGAAAATAACAAAATGTAATAAATACATAATTAAATAACTAATTATGCAAACTTAGTGGGCGGGGCTACAGTGGGAGTGTAGGACCAAGATTTTTATTAGTTGCCAATAAAGTTTAGTTTCCTAAAGTATCCAAACAAACCTAGAGGTTAAAGGTCACCCAATGTATGGGAATGTGTTGACAAACTCTGCATCAATAATTTATCTGGAATCTATTTGACTGGAACCAATCAGCTGTTAAGACCCACCCACTGACTTTGATGGATGAGGTTGACAGATCAAATAAATTAATGATTCACTGCAACACAAAGACCAGGAAGATATATATATATATATATATATATATATATATATATATATATATATATACATATATATTAGGGTTGTCAAAAAAAAATTGATTTTAGATACTAAATCGATATTGACCCTTGGTATCTAATTAGATACTAAGTTGCTGGAAAATCGATTTTTGTTTTCATGGCGCGTCGCCGCTTTTTTGTAGCGGGTAACGTTAAGAATTGTAAACAGGCATCAACGCGGTCAGCTCTGGCACAGCCGTAATGCCGGCGTGTAAGTTAAAGTCTCTTTTTTTCTCCAGCTGCCTCTGACAGCACACGGGATGACGCCAGTGCGACCACAGACCTATACACTATTTCTATAGGTCTGTGATTGGACCATCCGATGTAACTTTGCTTTTAAAGGCCTCCATATAGTCGAACGTTTATGCGCGCGGGCGGCAGCCAGGCGGTAGCGCATAGTATCACGTTACCACCACAGAGGCCACCGTGAGCATGTCAGCCTATCATTTTTGACGTGCGTGCTGCTAGTCCCGTATGGCAAACCAAAGTGTTCACATAGCCACTCGTTGTCTTTATTATATCACGTGTTACAGAACGCGTTCCAGCACGCGCACTGGCGCACACAATGGCACGCGTTCTGTAACGCGTGATATAATAAAGACAACACCTGGCTATGTGAACACTTTGGCTTGCCATAGTCCCGCAAGGGGTCCGCGGTGGTCACATGATGCAATACGCTGCCGTCCGCGCACATAATGCTCGACCATAAAGAGTCTTACAGTTAGCACTGCAGAAGGACTTGAACAAAAAGATAGACCTACCTTAACTTACCAAGAGATAGACATGCATTTATTCTGCACCTGCACTCACTACCTTTTTTTAACAGTCCATGGAGGACATTTTAAAAGGAATCCCTCACATCTCCAGTATCGAAATTAGTATCGAGTATCGAGTATTATCCTTAGTATCGGTATCAAGTTGGAAATTTTTGTATCGTGACAACCCTACAGTAGGTATTAAGGCATTAATCATATGACAGGTCTAAATATTCCATAAAGTTCCATTCATAATGAGGTTCTAGTCATTAGGTGTGTTTCCACTACCCTTGGAAATTCACCAAATGTAAATATCGCTATAAAAACTGGGAATGTAAAAAACCCCCCCAAAAATATCGATACATTTTTACACTTTCATGAGGTGGTTTTTCAGACGTGTCCATATTCTAATATTTCACAAAAGCACATGATGTGACGTACATGGTCACATGATCACTTCTCTGACAGTCACTGTAACCATAACAACCATTGGCTGCTGGGACGCCTTTTTTTTTTTTACAGATAAATATATTCTCTGTTCTGTAAAGTGTCAAGTACAAGAACTGTGTAAAAAAAACACTACAAACATTTATAATTTGTTATTGTTATTAAGTGCTGAGCATATTTATATTTAATATTTGGACCACATGTCCAGACACTTATAAAAAATAGTTTGACATGTTAGTGCCTTTAAAGTACAGGTATCAAACATAAGGCCCGGGGGCCAAATCCGGTCCACCGAAGGGTCCATTCCGGCCCTTGGGATGAATTTGTGAAATGCTAAAATAAATATTAAAACATTAATAATCACTTTAGTCTGATCATAATAATCTATAAATACAACATTTTTTCTCTTTGTAAATGTGAATTATTTTCACACATTTACAGTAAAAGAAAGTATAATTTCACCAATTATTTGAATAATCTTGAACAAAACCTAAAGTATTTCAAGTGAAGTCAGTGGGATGTTCAGAATAATCTGCTTGATATGAAATATTTGTGTTTGCATTTGATCCA
>CM035784.1:27392495-27399333 GCA_020466265.1 Siphamia tubifer
AATGAAAAAAACAGATAGTGATGCATTTTTTTCAGTTTTAATTTTGTGTTTAAATGAATAATAGAAAAAAGTTTTTACATTTTATCTATTTGAATAAACAAGAAATTAATGTCAACAACTGAAAGACACATGCTCAGGTCATAGGGTGACCCTCTTAGTTTAGGGTGACCCTCTTAGTTTAGGGTGACCCTCTTAGTTTAGGGTGACCCTCTTAGTTTAGGGTGAACCTCTTAGTTAAGGGTGACCCGCTTAGTTTAGGGTGACCCTCTTAGTTTAGGGTGAACCTCTTAGTTAAGGGTGACCCGCTTAGTTTAGGGTGACCCTCTTAGTTTAGGGTGACCCTCTTAGTTTAGGGTGACCCTCTTAGTTTAGGGTGACCCGCTTAGTTTAGGGTGACCCCCGTAGTTTACTCTAATAGGACGTAGGTTTACATCTTTGTCAGTGCGGGTCAAAGGTCATTACCAGTTAATTCAATTTGTTTCAGGTCAAAATTGGATCAAACTGAAAACGTCCATGATCAGTTTTTTCTATTATTCATTTAAACACAAAAAGGAAAACTAAAAAAATGCATCATCGTTTTTTTCATTTTGGTTTTGGACACAAATAATTGGTTTTATTTTGAAAATCAAATGAACGAATGAATCACAGACTTTGATGCAATATATTTGGAGAGTGACAGATGGTCGTCGATCATGAAGCCAAGGTTTTTGGGAACTTTGTTTTGGGGTCACAGCGGTAGAGTGAGGTCGACTCTTTATAGTAAGTCAGTGTTGGACTGTGGTTCAACTTTAGCTGGTGTTCCTTCATGTGTGTTGACAGTGACGGTGAGGCAGCAACTGTGTCACATGACTGAAGGATGGGTACAGCCTGTTGTTATTGTTGGTTTCTTCTAGTCGGGGGCAATTAACTGTGCATTTGTGTGTGTGTGTGTAATCATGTGTTTGTGTCGTTGTGTGTCTTTCAGGGACATGTGTTTAACTTTTTATCTTAAATGTCATGTTTAAATTATGCAAAAAAAATATATAAATGTTTTGTTCACAGGCTGGTGGGTGGGTGGGTGGGGGGGTGGGGGGGTGGGGGTTCTAGCCTCGCGCCCCAACAGACTCTAGGAACACCCCTGCTGCCCCATCCATGTTTGTCAAATGTTCTAAATGTTGTAGATTAAATGTTAGCGACTTAAACCAGTGGATCCAACTTTAAAACCTCCATCATTTCATCACTTGGACCCGTGAACATGAAACAGAGTCGACTTGTTAAAATATGGAATCTTCAAAGATGCAGGTTTTCAATAATAGAACGATGTAACGCCTTTGAAGAACTGACGTTCATACGTGCGTCGACACCGCAGCTGCTTTGACTTCTTTACAGTCAAGTATACGTCGAACAATGGAATAATGTTTGTGATGAGGTCAGGTCAAAGGTCACAGGTCAAAAGTGTCTGAACCCAGTCTTAGTCCCCAGTAGGACAGACAGAACCTAGAATATACTAAGTTAATAAGTAATGTTTTCATTTAAGCTCTGGAATTTTTTTTTTTTTTTTTTTTTTTTTTATTCATCAACTTAAAATAATTGAGGCAATCGATTGGCTTAAATTTTTTGGAGTTCTGCTAAACTTATTCAGGTTTACAGTGTCCGTACATAACGTAATTACGTATAGTCATGTACATACTCTGTATTTATGTCTGGGAGGGTTCCGTTTTATTTTCATGAATCGAATTTTCTTTGAAAAATTGAGGTAAAGGTTTTTCGTAACGTGGATCATTCGTTAGCTGGGTCTTACGTAAATAGAGGTACGACTTTTTAGGACTTCGCCGTGTCCCACGTTGGCACAAGGCCGATCTGATTTAGCCCTTTGAGCTCTAATTTGACCCCCTGAACATGCACGAAAACTCACCAAATTTTGCACACACATTAGAAGTGTTTATAAATGTATAGGTCTTGTATAAGTTGGTAAAGAAATGTGTCTAGAGCGCCCCCTAGAAAAGGTGAAATAGTTTGTATTAGGCCAGATCACGCCATAGTAAAGTTAGAGCTATGAAAATCGGTACACATGTTCGTCATATGACGATGAACAAAAAACCTAATGATGACCACGCCCATAAACCAACAGGAAGTCCGCCATCTTGGATTGAAATTTTAAAAAGTTTGAGTCGTCGTTTTCGCCGTCATTGGAATTTATCTACCTCCTCCTCGGCCGTTGGATCAAATGAGCTCAAAATCTGTGAACACGATCTAGACAAGTGGGACTTCAAAAGTTCTCAATTTTTTTTTTTTTGGAAAAGTTACATCGTTTTTGTTCTACGCTGTCACAAAGTTTGCAAAGATTTCGGGAAAAATGACCACTATATAAAGTGCTTCAGCTTGGACATACAAACACCGATTTAGCTGAAATTTGACTCAGACGTCTGTCTCCCAGGTCTACATCCATTTAACTAAAGACATTCTGATTTTTTACTATAGCGCCCCCTACAAATGTACTTTTATTAAAATGGCAGTAGATCGGACATACAAACACCGATTTAGCTGAAATTTGACTCAGACGTCTGTCTCCTCGGTATACACCTGTTTGTCAAATGAAATTGTTATTTCACACTATAGCGCCCCCTACAGATTCCCCAAATACACTATTAGTAAAATGGCAGTAGATCAAACAAACGAACACGGATTTGGCTCAAATTTGACTGGGACGTCACTTCTGGAGGCGGTCACCAGGGACGGCGACCGCTGCAAGTTTACATTTCTATTTGAATTCAGGCATGAAGGGGTTAACCTGGGTTTGTGTGTGTACTCCATCTGCACCCCCCCCCACCCCCACCCCCTCAGTCTCATAAACACATGTTCAGTTTTCATATCAACCACCTGGAGGGGGAAATAAATGCCTGGGTGGTATTTTGACGTTCCGTTGGCAGCTGACAGGTTCAGGATAATCACTTCAACACTCCCATGAAATTCCCTAATAAGCCATTCGCCAAATGTCAATCCAGCTTTACCTGGGTGAGGTGTGTGTGTGTGTGTGTGTGTGTGTGTGTGTGTGTGTGTGTGTGTGTGTGTGTGTGTGTGTGACCAAGAATCCTCTGGATTTGCTTCATATTGTTTTGTTTTTTTTTCTTTCCTTTGTCAGCTCATTTCACTCACTACGTTGGCAGCTGTTGTTGTTAATTTCCTCGCTGCTTCTTTTTTTCTGAAGGATCCGTCTGGTTTTATGACGACAGTGAAGGAACCCTAACAACACTGTCTGTTTTCTATGGACGTGGACATATTGTCTCTATACAGACAGGTACTACTGGAAGGAACCAAGTAAAAGTACTTCATTACTTAAGTACATTTTTGGGGGGTATTTTTTACGTTTGTATAAATATATGTACTTTATACTCTTTATATTTATATATATATAGACTATATAAACTGGACTGACAATGAATGTTTTTTATAAGTGAAGCCAAAATGATCAGATAAAGTCTAAATTATCAGTCAATAATCATTATCAGTATTAATCCATATATCAGTCCCACTGTGGCTTTTGTTGAACTAGTTAATATTATATTATTATTATATTATTATTAGTTAATAAACAGTAACAATAACTGCCTCATGTTCAATAATCTACAACTACTGTAAGGTTATTTTATCAGTTACTGACTTTTATTTTGAAGGACAGAACAGTCCAGATCTTTCCATATCCATATCAACAGGAACAAAACACACATTTAATTCACTCATACATCACATTTACTTTACTGTTGTCGGGCAGATTAAACCATTAGTGGCCAAAATGTCCGTTAGGAAATAAGGCAAATAAATAAATAAATAAATCCACTAATGGGTTTTGAAATTGACTAATATTTTCCGACCTGTAGAAATGTTGCCAAATCATCTTAATTAGAAAGTTGTAGGTCAACAGGAGTTCCCTGAAGACACTTTTGACTTTGTGAGAGGTTGTATTAGAGGGAAGTTCACGACAGTGATTGAACTTTCTACATGTTTGACAGGATGAATTAAAGTCCTGTCACTTATTACTGTTTAAAACAAGAATAACAGAAGTATTATGAAGTGGGAAGAGAGTTTCCATATTAATGGATATCAATAGTAAAATACAGTCACAGACAGGGTCAGTGGTAGTCATAGTAATTACAACATTTAGACTTTTTATCTCATCATTTCGACTTTTTATCCAATAATTCTGACTTTTTATCTCATAATTTGGACTTTTTATCCAATAATTTTGACTTTTTATCCAATAATTCTGACTTTTTATCTCATAATTTTGACTTTTTATCTCATAATTTTGACTTTTTATCCAATAATTCTGACTTTTTATCCAATAATTCTGACTTTTTACCTCATAATTTTGACTTTTTATATCATAATTTTGACTTTTTATCCAATAATTCTGACTTTTTATCTCATAATTTGGACTTTTTATCACATAATTTTGACTTTTTATCCAATAATTCTGACTTTTTATCTCATAATTTGGACTTTTTATCTCATAATTTTGACTTTTTATCCAATAATTTTGACTTTTTATGCAATAATTCTGACTTTTTATCTCATAATTTTGACTTTTTATCCAATAATTTTGACTTTTTATCCAATAATTCTGACTTTTTATCCAATAATTCTGACTTTTTATCTCATAATCTTGACTTTTTATATCATAATTTTGACTTTTTATCCAATAATTCTGACTTTTTATCTCATAATCTTGACTTTTTATATCATAATTTTGACTTTTTATCCAATAATTCTGACTTTTTATCTCATAATTTGGACTTTTTATCACATAATTTTGACTTTTTATCCAATAATTCTGACTTTTTATCTCATAATTTGGACTTTTTATCACATAATTTTGACTTTTTATCCAATAATTCTGACTTTTTATCTCATCTCATAATTTAGACTTTTTATCCAATAATTCTGACTTTTTATCTCATAATTTTGACTTTTTTATCAGATAATGTTGCCGTATTATCTCATAATTTTGACTTTTTATCGCATACGTTTGTTTATCTTTTAAAGTTTAGGTTTGAGTTCATTATTACCCCCAAATTTCTAACTTGCTTTTTAGTTGTTGTTTTTTGTCACACCATCAGTTTATTAATTTGTGAATTTAAATATAAGCTAAAAAAGTATCTACTATAGTCATTTGACTATAGTAGATACAATAGATTTATTTAGGTATGTTGCATATTTGGAACAGTAGGTGTTAAATGTTTAATGAGGGTTAACAGCGAAATGTTCAGTGTAACGCCGCCTTAACACCTACTGTTGCAAATATGCAACATACCAGAAATCTATCTATTATTATTTATTATTATTATTATTATTATTATTATTATTATTATTATTATTATTATTATTATTATTATTATTATTATTATTATTATTATTATTAAGTTATAATCCAAATAATTATCTACACATTATTTAGTATTTCATTTTCATTTATTTATTTTTTTATTTATTAACTCTTTTTTTAAAGTCAGGTGTTAGAAGCTGCAGGTTTTAGATCCGTGTTTTTCAACAGTTTTCAACAGTTTTCAACATTTATTTCCAGTGTTTGTGAAACACGTCTGCAGAAGCACAAAGAGACCAAAGGACAATTACAGACAGAGATATTCTATTTCACTTCTTCAAAGAATAAGAGCGTTTCTTTTCTTTTCTTTGCTGTTTTTGTTAATGTGACGCCAGGGGCAGTTTTTTTTTTTCCAACCACAGATGATTCCTTCTTAGAATAACTGTTTGTTTTTGTTTGTGTTCTTCTGCCAGCGTTTATTTATTTATGACCCCACCCCCCGAATGGGATGACTGGGGGTTTGATTTTGACTGGGTATGTCTGTTTGTTTGTCCGTTTGTCCGTTTGTTTGTTTGTTTGTTTGTTTGTTTGTTTGTTTGTTTGTTTGTTTGTTTGTTTGTTTGTTTGTTTGTAAACAGGTCTACGCAAAAAAAGTACTGCACCACTTTCTGTTTCATATTTTTTTTGTAGGTGTATAAAGATGTACAGACGCTGTTTATATACACTCACACATGTTAACAACAAACAATAAGAACAATAAATAAATAATACCGTATTTTCCGCACTATAAGGCACGTTAAGGGAAGTAAAAATTATGAAATAAAAAGTTACAATTATAAAATATAAAAATAAAATTATGAGATAAAAAGTTAAAATTTAAAAAATTCCAAGTCCCAAAACTCAACCATAATTAATCCATATATAAATATATTCTGGAAAATATGGTACCAATAAAAAATAAGAGTAAGAATGTCATTAAAAAAGCCCCCCCCCCTTTTTTAATTTACATATTAAGTAGAGGTAGAAGAGTGTGACTGAGCCTCTTCATTGACCCCCCCTTAACCCTGTACCAGTTGTATGTTTGTGTGTTTGTGTGTTTGTGTTGTTGTGTTGTTGTGTGTTTATGTTGTGTTGTTGTGTTTGTGTGTTTATGTTGTGTTGTTGTGTTGTTGTTGTGTTTGTGTGTTTATGTTGTGTTGTTGTGTTGTTGTTGTTGTGTTTGTGTTGTTGTTGTGTTTGTGTGTTTATGTTGTTGTTTGTTGTGTTTTTGTGTGTTTGTGTTGTTGTGTTTTTGTGTCGTTGTTGTGTTTGTGTTGTTGTGTTGTTGTTGTTGTGTTGTTGTTGTGTTTGTGTGTTTATGTTGTGTTGTTGCCAGTAGACACAGTTGTATTGAAGGTGTTGCAGTTGTTCCAGTTCTACAAAGACAGTTGTTAGTAAATGTATTATTTGTTTTTCTGTAGAACAGTGCACGTTCTTCAACAGGGGGGGTGACTCCGCCCCTCTCCTCTCTCTCTCTCTCTCTCTCTCTCTCTCTCTCTC
>CM035784.1:27399433-27406933 GCA_020466265.1 Siphamia tubifer
CACAACAACAACAACACAACAACACAACATAAACACACAAACACAACAACACAACATAAACACACAAACACAACAACAACACAACAACAACAACACAACAACACAAACACAACAACGACACAAAAACAACAACACAAACACACAAAAACACAACAAACAACAACATAAACACACAAACACAACAACAACACAACAACACAACATAAACACACAAACACAACAACACAACATAAACACACAACAACACAACAACACAAACACACAAACACACAAACATACAACTGGTACAGGGTTAAGGGGGGGTCAATGAAGAGGCTCAGTCACACTCTTCTACCTCTACTTAATATGTAAATTAAAAAAGGGGGGGGGGCTTTTTTAATGACATTCTTACTCTTATTTTTATTGGTACCATATTTTCCAGAATATATTTATATATGGATTAATTATGGTTGAGTTTTGGGACTTGGAATTTTTTAAATTTTAACTTTTTATCTCATAATTTTATTTTTATATTTTATAATTGTAACTTTTTATTTCATAATTTTTACTTCCCTTAACGTGCCTTATAGTGCGGAAAATACGGTATTATTTATTTATTGTTCTTATTGTTTGTTGTTAACATGTGTGAGTGTATATAAACAGTGTCTGTACATCTTTATACACCTACAAAAAAAATATGAAACAGAAAGTGGTGCAGTACTTTTTTTGCGTAGACCTGTTTACAAACAAACAAACAAACAAACAAACAAACAAACAAACAAACAAACAAACGGACAAACGGACAAACAAACAGACATACCCAGTCAAAATCAAACCCCCAGTCATCCCATTCGGGGGGTGGGGTCATAAATAAATAAACGCTGGCAGAAGAACACAAACAAAAACAAACAGTTATTCTAAGAAGGAATCATCTGTGGTTGGAAAAAAAAAAAAACTGCCCCTGGCGTCACATTAACAAAAACAGCAAAGAAAAGAAAAGAAACGCTCTTATTCTTTGAAGAAGTGAAATAGAATATCTCTGTCTGTAATTGTCCTTTGGTCTCTTTGTGCTTCTGCAGACGTGTTTCACAAACACTGGAAATAAATGTTGAAAACTGTTGAAAACTGTTGAAAACTGTTGAAAAACACGGATCTCAAACCTGCAGCTTCTAACACCTGACTTTAAAAAAAGAGTTAATAAATAAAAAAATAAATAAATGAAAATGAAATACTAAATAATGTGTAGATAATTATTTGGATTATAACTTAATAATAATAATATAATAATAATAATAATAATAATAATAATAATAATAATAATAATAATAATAATAATAATAAATAATAATAGATAGATTTCTGGTATGTTGCATATTTGCAACAGTAGGTGTTAAGGCGGCGTTACACTGAACATTTCGCTGTTAACCCTCATTAAACATTTAACACCTACTGTTCCAAATATGCAACATACCTAAATAAATCTATTGTATCTACTATAGTCAAATGACTATAGTAGATACTTTTTTAGCTTATATTTAAATTCACAAATTAATAAACTGATGGTGTGACAAAAAACAACAACTAAAAAGCAAGTTAGAAATTTGGGGGTAATAATGAACTCAAACCTAAACTTTAAAAGATAAACAAACGTATGCGATAAAAAGTCAAAATTATGAGATAATACGGCAACATTATCTGATAAAAAAGTCAAAATTATGAGATAAAAAGTCAGAATTATTGGATAAAAAGTCTAAATTATGAGATGAGATAAAAAGTCAGAATTATTGGATAAAAAGTCAAAATTATGTGATAAAAAGTCCAAATTATGAGATAAAAAGTCAGAATTATTGGATAAAAAGTCAAAATTATGTGATAAAAAGTCCAAATTATGAGATAAAAAGTCAGAATTATTGGATAAAAAGTCAAAATTATGATATAAAAAGTCAAGATTATGAGATAAAAAGTCAGAATTATTGGATAAAAAGTCAAAATTATGATATAAAAAGTCAAGATTATGAGATAAAAAGTCAGAATTATTGGATAAAAAGTCAGAATTATTGGATAAAAAGTCAAAATTATTGGATAAAAAGTCAAAATTATGAGATAAAAAGTCAGAATTATTGCATAAAAAGTCAAAATTATTGGATAAAAAGTCAAAATTATGAGATAAAAAGTCCAAATTATGAGATAAAAAGTCAGAATTATTGGATAAAAAGTCAAAATTATGTGATAAAAAGTCCAAATTATGAGATAAAAAGTCAGAATTATTGGATAAAAAGTCAAAATTATGATATAAAAAGTCAAAATTATGAGATAAAAAGTCAGAATTATTGGATAAAAAGTCAGAATTATTGGATAAAAAGTCAAAATTATGAGATAAAAAGTCAAAATTATGAGATAAAAAGTCAGAATTATTGGATAAAAAGTCAAAATTATTGGATAAAAAGTCAAAATTATGAGATAAAAAGTCCAAATTATGAGATAAAAAGTCAGAATTATTGGATAAAAAGTCGAAATTATGTGATACAAAGTCTAAATGTTGTAATTACTATGACTACCACTGACCCTGTCTGTGACTGTATTTTACTATTGATATCCATTAATATGGAAACTCTCTTCCCACTTCATAATACTTCTGTTATTCTTGTTTTAAACAGTAATAAGTGACAGGACTTTAATTCATCCTGTCAAAAATGTTGAAAGTTCAATCACTGTCGTGAACTTCCCTCTAATACAACCTCTCACAAAGTCAAAAGTGTCTTCAGGGAACTCCTGTTGACCTACAAGTTTCTAATTAAGATGATTTGGCAACATTTCTACAGGTCGGAAAATATTAGTCAATTTCAAAACCCATTAGTGGATTTATTTATTTATTTATTTGCCTTATTTCCCAACGGACATTTTGGCCACTAATGGTTTAATCTGCCCGACAACAGTAAAGTAAATGTGATGTATGAGTGAATTAAATGTGTGTTTTGTTCCTGTTGATATGGATATGGAAAGATCTGGACTGTTCTGTCCTTCAAAATAAAAGTCAGTAACTGATAAAATAACCTTACAGTAGTTGTAGATTATTGAACATGAGGCAGTTATTGTTACTGTTTATTAACTAATAATAATATAATAATAATATAATATTAACTAGTTCAACAAAAGCCACAGTGGGACTGATATATGGATTAATACTGATATTGATTATTGACTGATAATTTAGACTTTATCTGATCATTTTGGCTTCACTTATAATCTAGTTTATATAGTCTATATATATAAATATAAAGAGTATAAAGTACATATATTTATACAAACGTAAAAAATACCCCCCAAAAATGTACTTAAGTAATGAAGTACTTTTACTTGGTTCCTTCCAGTAGTACCTGTCTGTATAGAGACAATATGTCCACGTCCATAGAAAACAGACAGTGTTGTGAGGGTTCCTTCACTGTCGTCATAAAACCAGACGGATCCTTCAGAAAAAAAGAAGCAGCGAGGAAATTAACAACAACAGCTGCCAACGTAGTGAGTGAAATGAGCTGACAAAGGAAAGAAAAAAAAACAAAACAATATGAAGCAAATCCAGAGGATTCTTGGTCACACACACACACACACACACACACACACACACACACACACACACACACACACACACCTCACCCAGGTAAAGCTGGATTGACATTTGGCGAATGGCTTATTAGGGAATTTCATGGGAGTGTTGAAGTGATTATCCTGAACCTGTCAGCTGCCAACGGAACGTCAAAATACCACCCAGGCATTTATTTCCCCCTCCAGGTGGTTGATATGAAAACTGAACATGTGTTTATGAGACTGAGGGGGTGGGGGGGGGGGGGTGCAGATGGAGTACACACACAAACCCAGGTTAACCCCTTCATGCCTGAATTCAAATCGAAATGTAAACTTGCAGCGGCCGCCGTCCCTGGTGACCGCCTCCAGAAGTGACGTCCCAGTCAAATTTGAGCCAAATCCGTGTTCGTTTGTTTGATCTACTGCCATTTTACTAATAGTGTATTTGGGGAATCTGTAGGGGGCGCTATAGTGTGAAATAACAATTTCATTTGACAAACAGGTGTAGACCGAGGAGACAGACGTCTGAGTCAAATTTCAGCTAAATCGGTGTTTGTATGTCCGATCTACTGCCATTTTAATAAAAGTACATTTGTAGGGGGCGCTATAGTAAAAAATCAGAATGTCTTTAGTTAAATGGATGTAGACCTGGGAGACAGACGTCTGAGTCAAATTTGAGCCAAATCCGTGTTTGTATGTCCAAGCTGAAGCACTTTATATAGTGGTCATTTTTCCCGAAATCTTTGCAAACTTTGTGACAGCGTAGAACAAAAACGATGTAACTTTTCCAAAAAAAAAATTGAGAACTTTTGAAGTCCCACTTGTCTAGATCGTGTTCACAGATTTTGAGCTCATTTGATCCAACGGCCGAGGAGGAGGTAGATAAATTCCAATGACGGCGAAAACGACGACTCAAACTTTTTAAATTTTCAATCCAAGATGGCGGACTTCCTGTTGGTTTATGGGCGTGGTCATCATTAGGTTTTTTTGTTCATCGTCATATGACGAACATGTGTACCGATTTTCATAGCTCTAACTTTACTAGGGCGTGATCTGGCCTAATGCAAACTATTTCACCTTTTCTAGGGGGCGCTCTAGACACATTTCTTTACCAACTTATACAAGACCTATACATTTATAAACACTTCTAATGTGTGTGCAAAATTTGGTGAGTTTTCGTGCATGTTCAGGGGGTCAAATTAGAGCTCAAAGGGCTAAATCAGATCGGCCTTGTGCCAACGTGGGACACGGCGAAGTCCTAAAAAGTCGTACCTCTATTTACGTAAGACCCAGCTAACGAATGATCCACGTTACGAAAAACTTTTACCTCAATTTTTCAAAGAAAATTCGATTCATGAAAATAAAACGGAACCCTCCCAGACATAAATACAGAGTATGTACATGACTATACATAATTACGTTATGTACGGACACTGTAAACCTGAATAAGTTTAGCAGAACTCCAAAAAATTTAAGCCAATCGATTGCCTCAATTATTTTAAGTTGATGAATAAAAAAAAAAAAAAAAATTCCAGAGCTTAAATGAAAACATTACTTATTAACTTAGTATATTCTAGGTTCTGTCTGTCCTACTGGGGACTAACACTGGGTTCAGACACTTTTGACCTGTGACCTTTGACCTGACCTCATCACAAACATTATTCCATTGTTCGACGTATACTTGACTGTAAAGAAGTCAAAGCAGCTGCGGTGTCGACGCACGTATGAACGTCAGTTCTTCAAAGGCGTTACATCGTTCTATTATTGAAAACCTGCATCTTTGAAGATTCCATATTTTAACAAGTCGACTCTGTTTCATGTTCACGGGTCCAAGTGATGAAATGATGGAGGTTTTAAAGTTGGATCCACTGGTTTAAGTCGCTAACATTTAATCTACAACATTTAGAACATTTAACAAACATGGATGGGGCAGCAGGGGTGTTCCTAGAGTCTGTTGGGGCGCGAGGCTAGAACCCCCACCCACCCACCCACCCACCCACCAGCCTGTGAACAAAACATTTATATATTTTTTTTGCATAATTTAAACATGACATTTAAGATAAAAAGTTAAACACATGTCCCTGAAAGACACACAACGACACAAACACATGATTACACACACACACAAATGCACAGTTAATTGCCCCCGACTAGAAGAAACCAACAATAACAACAGGCTGTACCCATCCTTCAGTCATGTGACACAGTTGCTGCCTCACCGTCACTGTCAACACACATGAAGGAACACCAGCTAAAGTTGAACCACAGTCCAACACTGACTTACTATAAAGAGTCGACCTCACTCTACCGCTGTGACCCCAAAACAAAGTTCCTAAAAACCTTGGCTTCATGATCGACGACCATCTGTCACTCTCCAAATATATTGCATCAAAGTCTGTGAATCATTCGTTCATTTGATTTTCAAAATAAAACCAATTATTTGTGTCCAAAACCAAAATGAAAAAAACGATGATGCATTTTTTCAGTTTTCCTTTTTGTGTTTAAATGAATAATAGAAAAAACTGATCATGGACGTTTTCAGTTTGATCCAATTTTGACCTGAAACACCTTGACCTGGTAATGACCTTTGACCCGCACTGATAAAGATGTAAACCTACGTCCTATTAGAGTAAACTACGGGGGTCACCCTAAACTAAGCGGGTCACCCTTAACTACGAGGGTCACCCTAAACTAAGAGGGTCACCCTAAACTAAGAGGTTCACCCTAAACTAAGAGGGTCACCCTAAACTAAGAGGGTCACCCTAAACTAAGAGGGTCACCCTAAACTAAGAGGTTCACCCTAAACTAAGAGGTTCACCCTAAACTAAGAGGTTCACCCTAAACTAAGAGGGTCACCCTAAACTAAGAGGGTCACCCTAAACTAAGAGGTTCACCCTAAACTAAGAGGTTCACCCTAAACTAAGAGGGTCACCCTAAACTAAGAGGGTCACCCTAAACTAAGAGGGTCACCCTAAACTAAGAGGTTCACCCTAAACTAAGAGGTTCACCCTAAACTAAGAGGGTCACCCTAAACTAAGAGGTTCACCCTAAACTAAGAGGTTCACCCTAAACTAAGAGGGTCACCCTAAACTAAGAGGGTCACCCTAAACTAAGAGGTTCATCCTAAACTAAGAGGGTCACCCTTAACTAAGAGGGTCACCCTAAACTAAGAGGTTCACCCTAAACTAAGAGGGTCACCCTAAACTAAGAGGGTCACCCTAAACTAAGAGGTTCATCCTAAACTAAGAGGGTCACCCTAAACTAAGAGGTTCACCCTAAACTAAGAGGTTCACCCTAAAATAAGAGGGTCACCCTAAACTAAGAGGGTCACCCTAAACTAAGAGGTTCACCCTAAACTAAGAGGTTCACCCTAAACTAAGAGGGTCACCCTAAACTAAGAGGGTCACCCTAAACTAAGAGGTTCATCCTAAACTAAGAGGGTCACCCTTAACTAAGAGGGTCACCCTAAACTAAGAGGGTCACCCTTGACCTGAGCATGTGTCTTTCAGTTGTTGACATTAATTTCTTGTTTATTCAAATAGATAAAATGTAAAAACTTTTTTCTATTATTCATTTAAACACAAAATTAAAACTGAAAAAAAAATGCATCACTATCTGCTTTTTTCATTTTGGAAACAAATAATGAAGAAACCAGTTGTTTTTTGTTGTTGTCTTATTTTTGGTTTTATTTTGAAAAAAGATGAAGGAATGATAATCACTCGGACCAGCCCTCACCCACATAGTACTGGTTCAGACCATGTACTACAGGTTAAATATTATGTCTTCTATTGTTAGACACTTTACACTGTAAACATGTTCTAACTCTAAAACATTCATTTACTGTCACATGTTCTTCTTTTTAACTTCTTCAACTAATATTATTTTATTAAAGTGAACTATTGTGATAGGATTGAACAAAAACATATGAAGAAAAACTGA
>CM035784.1:27419433-27422721 GCA_020466265.1 Siphamia tubifer
GCAACAGCAGCAACAGCAGCAACAGCAGCAACAGCAGCAGCAGCGGCAGCAGCAGTAGCATCAGCAGCAGCAGCAACAAACAGCAGCAGCAGCAGCATTAGCAGCAGCAGCAGCAGCATTAGCAGCAGCATTAGCAGCAGCATTAGCAGCAGCATCAGCGCTCATGGTGACACCCGCATGACTTTATTGAACCACAGACAAAATACGTCGTTAAGACAATTAGACAATAATTGGATTTGGATGAAAAGTGAATTTTCACTTTTTATCAAATAATCTTGACTTTTTATCTCAACATTTTGACTTTTAATTTAATAATTTTCACATTTTATCTCAAAATTATTACATTTTTCTCATATTTCCAATGTTTTTGAGAATCTCATGATGATGTTTTTTTGTAAATGTTCTGTCTCAGTAAGTGTGACCTGATCAAACACATTAACTTTACATTAACTCACTTTTAAAGGCTTTTATTTTGAAACTTTTCAGATTTTTCTGCTTAAATAACTATTACTGCATTCATGTACTTTTACTTTTGTACTATATTACATTTGAGTAGTTGTACTTTTTTTACTTTTACTTCAGTAAAGAAGTTGAATCAGTACTTGTACTTTTACCAGAGTAAAAGTATAATATATATAATATATAGTGGTACTTCTACTGACCACAGATAACGAATGATCCAAGTGAAAAAAAAAACTTTACCTCAATTTTTCAATATTTTGTTAATTTATTTGATTATTTTTCTTCACTTGTGTTCTGTTAATGTCTTATTTTGTTCTTGTTTATATTTATTTGTTTATTTAATGTTCATTTTTGCTTCATTATTTATCTTTTACTGTAGAACTGTTAAAGTGTCAGGAGTTAAAGGGTCATATTTTGTTAAGTTTAATGTTTTTTTTTCCTTTAAGGTCAGAACAGTTAAAGCAGAACTGGTTAAATCTGAACAGAAACACTGAAGGAAAAGTCTGTGTGAACAGAAAAGTTAAGAACTGAAGAAGGTGAAGAAATGAAGATACAACACGATGAAAACGACAAAAAACTAAAAACTTCATAAAAGAAAAACTACAAACAGGAGCAAAGAAAGAAGAAAAGAAAAACAATAGAAAAGATGAAAAACGACAAAAGCTGTACGACAACCAAGGATGAAAACTGTTGGTGACAAATGATGTAAAAAAAAACAAAAAACAAACCTTAATATTAAACCTTTAAACTGAACTTTATATTAAATTATAGACATGTTTGAATTAAACCAAACCTGTCACATGACCTCATCAGATATAAACACAGATCAAATATTAAATACAAACAGCTGATCTGAACCTTTATGTGTCATCATCATCCACAGACCAACCACATTCTAACAAACACAAACAAAAACAAACTAAAACAAACAAACACAAACAAACACAAACACAAACAAACTAAAATCTTGATGTGTTTTGGACGACATACAGACAGGAAGTTAAAATATGAGTTCCATTATTACTCAGGTCAGTCTGTGTCCAAACACTCACTACTGGAGGGAAGACCGGCCCAAAAACTCCAGCCTGACCCGACCCAGACCCAGCCCAAAGCCGACCAATTAACTTCATTTGCAGGCCTGAGAACCAATGAAAACATGTCTTCTGTAAACACCACTGTTTACATTTCCATCTTTAATATTTCTGTCACATTAACGACAATTATCATCAAACAGTTTTTAAATTTAAGGCCATAAACCACAGCAGCAGAACGCCCTGAAGAGAGAGAGAGAGAGGAGGGGCGAGAGAGAGAGAGAGAGAGAGAGAGAGAGAGAGAGAGAGAGAGAGAGAGAGAGGGCGAGAGAGAGGGCGAGAGAGAGAGACAGAGAGAAAGAGAGAGAGACAGAGAGAGAGACAGAGAGAGAGAGAGAGGGCGAGAGAGAGAGAGAGAGAGAGAGAGAGAGAGGGCGAGAGAGAGGGCGAGAGAGAGAGAGAAAGAGAGAGAGGGCGAGAGACAAAGAAGAACAATGACAGGTGGACAATAGAGACAGATCAATTGTCTTTGTCGTGTTGTCATGACGACCACCGTCTCAGTATTCTTTAGTTTAGTGTCCACATATTCTTTTACATTTTTATAAACATATATTTATTTTATTTTAAAAAGTCAGCGAGACAGGAGGCGGGCCCAACGTGAACGTAATGATTGACATGTTAGGACTGACCCCGCCCCCAGACTCAAAAGTTTCAGATCTTACCTTTACTCCCTCCATAGTAAAGTGACACTACTGTGACACTCTTTAAATGTGTCATCACTGTTGAACAATTCAAATGTAACAATATCATCTGTCAAAACATTTAAATACTTTTTCATGTTTTTTTGTTATTGTCTGTGCGATAAAATAAAAAATTAATAAACTTGATTCATGACTGTTATTAACTGTTATTAACTATTATTAACTGTTATTAACTATTATTAACTGTTAGTAACTATTATTAACTATTAGTAACTATTATTAACTGTTAGTAACTATTATTAACTGTTAGTAACTATTATTAACTATTAGTAACTATTATTAACTGTTAGTAACTATTATTAACTATTAGTAACTATTATTAACTGTTAGTAACTATTATTAACTGTTAGTAACTATTATTAACTATTAGTAACTATTATTAACTGTTAGTAACTATTATTAACTGTTAGTAACTATTATTAACTGTTAGTAACTATTATTAACTATTAGTAACTATTATTAACTGTTAGTAACTATTATTAACTGTTAGTAACTATTATTAACTATTAGTAACTATTATTAACTGTTAGTAACTATTATTAACTATTAGTAACTATTATTAACTGTTAGTAACTATTATTAACTGTTAGTAACTATTATTAACTATTAGTAACTATTATTAACTGTTAGTAACTATTATTAACTGTTAGTAACTATTATTAACTATTAGTAACTATTATTAACTGTTAGTAACTATTATTAACTGTTAGTAACTATTATTAACTGTTAGTAACTATTATTAACTGTTAGTAACTATTATTAACTATTAGTAACTATTATTAACTGTTAGTAACTATTATTAACTGTTAGTAACTATTATTAACTATTAGTAACTATTATTAACTGTTAGTAACTATTATTAACTATTAGTAACTATTATTAACTATTAGTAACTATTATTAACTGTTAGTAACTATTATTAACTATTAGTAACTATTATTAACTGTTAGTAACTATTATTAACTGTTAGTAACTATTATTAACTATTAGTAACTATTATTAACTGTTAGTAACTATTATTAACTATTATTAAC
>CM035784.1:27422821-27447821 GCA_020466265.1 Siphamia tubifer
CTTTTTATCGCATAATTTGATCTTTTTATCGCATAATTTGGTCTTTTTATCGCATAATTTGATCTTTTTATCGCATAATTTGGTCTTTTTATCGCATAATTTGGTCTTTTTATCACATAATTTGATCTTTTTATCACATAATTTGGTCTTTTTACGCCTAATTTGGTCTTTTTATTGCATAATTTGTTTTTTTTATTGCATAATTTGGTCTTTTTACGCCTAATTTGGTCTTTTTATCGCATAATTTGATCTTTTTATCACATAATTTGGTCTTTTTACGCCTAATTTGGTCTTTTTATCACATAATTTGATCTTTTTATCACATAATTTGGTCTTTTTACGCCTAATTTGGTCTTTTTATTGCATAATTTGTTTTTTTTATTGCATAATTTGGTCTTTTTATAGCATAATTTGATCTTTTTATCGCATAATTTGGTCTTTTTATCGCATAATTTGATCTTTTTATCGCATAATTTGGTCTTTTTATCGCATAATTTGGTCTTTTTATCACATAATTTGATCTTTTTATCGCATAATTTGGTCTTTTTACGCCTAATTTGGTCTTTTTATTGCATAATTGGATCTTTTTATTGCATAATTTGGTCTTTTTATCGCATAATTTGATCTTTTTATCGCATAATTTGGTCTTTTTATCGCATAATTTGGTCTTTTTATCGCATAATTTGATCTTTTTATCACATAATTTGATCTTTTTATCACATAATTTGGTCTTTTTACGCATAATTTGGTTTTTTTATTGCATAATTTTGTCTTTTTATCACATAATTTGATCTTTTTATCACATAATTTGATCTTTTTATCGCATAATTTGATCTTTTTATCGCATAATTTGGTCTTTTTATCACATAATTTGATCTTTTTATCGCATAATTTGATCTTTTTATCGCATAATTTGGTCTTTTTATCACATAATTTGATCTTTTTATCACATAATTTGGTCTTTTTATCGCATAATTTGGTCTTTTTATCACATAATTTGATCTTTTTATCACATAATTTGGTCTTTTTATTGCATAATTTGGTCTTTTTATCGCATAATTTGGTCTTTTTATAGCATAATTTGATCTTTTTATCGCATAATTTGATCTTTTTATCGCATAATTTGGTCTTTTTATCGCATAATTTGATCTTTTTATCGCATAATTTGGTCTTTTTATCGCATAATTTGATCTTTTTATCGCATAATTTGGTCTTTTTATCGCATAATTTGGTCTTTTTATAGCATAATTTGGTCTTTTTATCGCATAATTTGATCTTTTTATCACATAATTTGATCTTTTTATCGCATAATTTGGTCTTTTTATAGCATAATTTGGTCTTTTTATCACATAATTTGATCTTTTTATCACATAATTTGGTCTTTTTACGCCTAATTTGGTCTTTTTATTGATAATTTGGTTTTTTATTGCATAATTTGGTCTTTTTATCACATAATTTGGTCTTTTTATCGCATAATTTGGTCTTTTTATCACATAATTTGATCTTTTTATCACATAATTTGGTCTTTTTACGCCTAATTTGGTCTTTTTATTGCATAATTTGGTTTTTTTATTGCATAATTTTGTCTTTTTATCGCATAATTTGGTCTTTTTATCACATAATTTGATCTTTTTATCACATAATTTGGTCTTTTTATCGCATAATTTGATCTTTTTATCACATAATTTGATCTTTTTATCGCATAATTTGGTCTTTTTATCGCATAATTTGGTCTTTTTATAGCATAATTTGGTCTTTTTATCACATAATTTGATCTTTTTATCACATGATTTGGTCTTTTTACGCCTAATTTGGTCTTTTTATTGATAATTTGGTTTTTTATTGCATAATTTGGTCTTTTTATCACATAATTTGGTCTTTTTATCGCATAATTTGGTCTTTTTATCACATAATTTGATCTTTTTATCACATAATTTGGTCTTTTTACGCCTAATTTGGTCTTTTTATTGCATAATTTGGTTTTTTTATTGCATAATTTTGTCTTTTTATCGCATAATTTGGTCTTTTTATCACATAATTTGATCTTTTTATCACATAATTTGATCTTTTTATCGCATAATTTGATCTTTTTATCGCATAATTTGATCTTTTTATCGCATAATTTGGTCTTTTTATCGCATAATTTGGTCTTTTTATCGCATAATTTGGTCTTTTTATCGCATAATTTGATCTTTTTATTGCATAATTTGGTCTTTTTATAGCATAATTTGGTCTTTTTATCGCATAATTTGATCTTTTTATCGCATAATTTGGTCTTTTTATCACATAATTTGGTCTTTTTATCACATAATTTGGTCTTTTTATTGCATAATTTGATAATTTTATCGCATAAATTGATCTTTTTATCGCATAATTTGATCTTTTTATCGCATAATTTGGTCTTTTTATCGCATAATTTGGTCTTTTTATCGCATAATTTGGTCTTTTTATCGCATAATTTTATCTTTTTATCGCATAATTTGGTCTTTTTATCGCATAATTTGGTCTTTTTACGCCTAATTTGGTCTTTTTATTGCATAATTTGTTTTTTTTATCGCATAATTTGGTCTTTTTATCACATAATTTGGTCTTTTTATCGCATAATTTGATCTTTTTATCGCATAATTTGGTCTTTTTATCGCATAATTTGGTCTTTTTATCGCATAATTTGGTCTTTTTATCGCATAATTTGGTCTTTTTATCGCATAATTTGGTCTTTTTATCGCAGAATTTGGTCTTTTTATCGCATAATTTGGTCTTTTTATGGCATAATTTGGTCTTTTTATCGCATAATTTGATCTTTTTATCGCATAATTTGGTCTTTTTATCACATAATTTGGTCTTTTTATCGCATAATTTGGTCTTTTTATTGCATAATTTGGTCTTTTTATCACATAATTTGGTCTTTTTATCGCATAATTTGGTCTTTTTATCGCATAATTTGATCTTTTTATCACATAATTTGGTCTTTTTATTGCATAATTTGGTCTTTTTATTGCATAATTTGGTCTTTTTATTGCATAATTTGATCTTTTTATCGCATAATTTGATCTTTTTATCGCATAATTTGGTCTTTTTATCACATAATTTGATCTTTTTATCACATAATTTGGTCTTTTTATCGCATAATTTGATCTTTTTATCGCGTAATTTGGTCTTTTTATCGCATAATTTGGTCTTTTTATCGCATAATTTGGTCTTTTTATCGCATAATTTGATCTTTTTATCGCATAATTTGGTCTTTTTATCGCATAATTTGGTCTTTTTATCACATAATTTGATCTTTTTATCACATAATTTGGTCTTTTTACGCCTAATTTGGTCTTTTTATTGCATAATTTGGTTTTTTTATTGCATAATTTGGTCTTTTTATCACATAATTTGGTCTTTTTATCGCATAATTTGGTCTTTTTATTGCATAATTTGGTCTTTTTATTGCATAATTTGGTCTTTTTATAGCATAATTTGATCTTTTTATCGCATAATTTGATCTTTTTATCACATAATTTGGTCTTTTTATCGCATAATTTGATCTTTTTATCGCGTAATTTGGTCTTTTTATTGCATAATTTGATCTTTCTATCACATAATTTGGTCTTTTTATTGCATAATTTGGTCTTTTTATTGCATAATTTGATCTTTTTATCGCATAATTTTGTCTTTTTATCACATAATTTGGTCTTTTTATCGCATAATTTGGTCTTTTTATCGCATAATTTGGTCTTTTTATCGCATAATTTGGTCTTTTTATCGCATAATTTGGTCTTTTTATCGCATAATTTGGTCTTTTTATCGCATAATTTGGTCTTTTTACGCCTAATTTGGTCTTTTTATTGCATAATTTGGTTTTTTTATTGCATAATTTGGTCTTTTTATCACATAATTTGGTCTTTTTATCGCATAATTTGGTCTTTTTATCGCATAATTTGGTCTTTTTATCGCATAATTTGGTCTTTTTATCGCATAATTTTATCTTTTTATCGCATAATTTGTTTTTTTTATCGCATAATTTTATCTTTTTATCGCGTAATTTGGTCTTTTTATTGCATAATTTGGTCTTTTTATCGCATAATTTGGTCTTTTTATTGCATAATTTGATCTTTTTATCACATAATTTGGTCTTTTTATCGCATAATTTGGTCTTTTTACGCCTAATTTGGTCTTTTTATTGCATAATTTGGTTTTTTTATTGCATAATTTGGTCTTTTTATCACATAATTTGTCTTTATATCGCATAATTTGGTCTTTTTATTGCATAATTTCAACTTTTTATCGCATTATTTAGCCTTTTTATCACAGAATTTTGACTTTAATTATTTCTACACAAATATGGGATGATTTCCTGGATAAAATAGGGGGAGGGGCTAACGTTACGATTGCATCATGCTTACACCAGGCCGTCACACAAACAAGCTAAGCTGCAGGATAATGCAATGTGGTTTCCCATTTGTTCTATGAGATAAACATTTGGCAGAAAAAAAGCAGATTGTTCATTTCCAGATAAGACTGGTCCCACTGGCAGGTTTTTAATGGGAAGCTGGGACTCACTAGATACTGCGCTTCCATTACTGTGATAGCGGTCCTGTGGTGGTTACCTCCAGTTTGTTTTTCTTCCAAGCAGATAGCACAGTGCACACAGATGGAGCTCACGGTGCAAGGTGCAGACAGGTTCTTTTTTTTTTTTTTTTTTCAAACTTTGGATCAAAAATAAACTCCAGGGAGTGTGTTGTAACTCATCACACTCCCAGTTAAAGTCATTGTAAAACTAAAGGAAGCTGTAAAATACACTGAAAAAAGTCAAACATTGAATCAACTTAAAAATTCTTCTTCAATTTTGACTTTTTATTTCATAATTATGACTTTTTATTTGATAATTTTGACTTTTTATTTCAATAATTATGACTTTTTATTTCATAATTTTGACTTTTATGGTCACACAAAAAAATCTAGTTGAGATATTAGATATTATTATTAAAATTATGAGATAAAAAGTCAAAATCATGAAATAAAAAGTCAAAATTATCAAATAAAAAGTCAAAATTATTTAAAAAAAAAACAAAACAAAACACAGGTGTCAAGCATGCGGCCTGGGGGCCAAATCCGGTCCAGCCAAGGGTCCAGTCAGGCCCATGGGATCAATTTGTGAAAAGTCAAAATAGTTATTAACCCTTTGATACATGAATTATTAGAACCTTCGTCAATATTTTTTTCCTCACTATTTTTTATTCCTCTTTAGGTATTAAAAGTAGCCCAGTAAGCCCAACTATGATATGTGACCCTCCAGAACAAAACCAGTCACTTTGGTCAAATGTCATAAATTCATATTTTATATTTATTTAAAGTTTATTAAAAATGTTTGTGTGACACTAATTCAACCAATCAGAGGCTGTTTTTCAACATCGCCATAGCAACAAGGGCTTTAGTTTAGTGTAGAAGGCTTTGTTCTGAGGCCTCCCATTGGTTCAAATCTATAATTGTGTAGATTTCTATTTAAGGGTTGTCTAGAGGGAATCCCCATCTTTCCAACGGTACCAAACATGACGGGGAAATACCTAACGCCAGCGCCAAGGAAAGTCGTGTTTGGAGTCGATTTGTCTTAGTTTTAGACTTAATTACTGTCAGAGTCAGTTGTTGTTCTTCCTAAAAAGACATGATTTGAAGAAGTTACGCTAGGAATTTAACAAACACTCATAGTTAGAAGTGTTCAGGAGACATTTTACTGGGATTTTATTAATAAACTTTCAATTAAATCATTCACTGTTTACTGTCATGAGGTAAAGTTTTTTTGTTACATGGATTATATATACATACACATATACAACATTGAAGTTATTCCATTATGAGCCGTTATTCCGTTGTTATTCCGTTGTTATTCCCTTGTTATTCCCTTGTTATTCCCTTGTTATTCCCTTGTTATTTCCTTGTTATTCCCTTGTTATTCCCTTGTTATTCCCTTGTTATTCCCTTGTTATTCCCTTGTTATTCCCTTGTTATATCCGTTGTTATTCCCTTGTTATTCCCTTGTTATTCCCTTGTTATTCCCTTGTTATTTCCTTGTTATTCCGTTGTTATTCCCTTGTTATTCCATTGTTATTCCCTTGTTATTCCCTTGTTATTCCATTGTTATTTCCTTGTTATTCCCTTGTTATTCCCTTGTTATTCCCTTGTTATTCCCTTGTTATTCCCTTGTTATTCCCTTGTTATATCCGTTGTTATTCCCTTGTTATTCCCTTGTTATTCCCTTGTTATTCCCTTGTTATTCCCTTGTTATTCCCTTGTTATTCCTTTGTTATTCCGTTGTTATTCCCTTGTTATTCCCTTGTTATTCCCTTGTTATTCCTTTGTTATTCCGTTGTTATTCCCTTGTTATTCCATTGTTATTCCCTTGTTATTCCCTTGTTATTCCATTGTTATTTCCTTGTTATTCCCTTGTTATTCCCTTGTTATTCCCTTGTTATTCCCTTGTTATTCCCTTGTTATTCCCTTGTTATATCCGTTGTTATTCCCTTGTTATTCCCTTGTTATTCCCTTGTTATTCCCTTGTTATTCCCTTGTTATTCCCTTGTTATTCCTTTGTTATTCCGTTGTTATTCCCTTGTTATTCCCTTGTTATTCCCTTGTTATTCCTTTGTTATTCCATTGTTATTCCCTTGTTATTCCATTGTTATTCCCTTGTTATTCCCTTGTTATTCCATTGTTATTCCCTTGTTATTCCCTTGTTATTCCCTTGTTATTCCCTTGTTATTCCATTGTTATTCCCTTGTTATTCCCTTGTTATTCCCTTGTTATATCCATTGTTATTCCCTTGTTATTCCCTTGTTATTCTGTTGTTATTCCCTTGTTATTCCGTTGTTATTAAATTGTTATTCCGTTGTTATTCCGTTGTTATTCCCTTGTTATTCCCTTGTTATTCTGTTGTTATTCCGTTGTTATTCCCTTGTTATTCCCTTGTTATATCCATTGTTATTCCCTTGTTATTCCCTTGTTATTCCCTTGTTATTCTCTTGTTATTCCGTTGTTATTCCGTTGTTATTCCCTTGTTATTCCCTTGTTATATCCATTGTTATTCCCTTGTTATTCCCTTGTTATTCCCTTGTTATTCCCTTGTTATTTCCTTGTTATTCCCTTGTTATTCCCTTGTTATTCCCTTGTTATTCCCTTGTTATTCCGTTGTTATTCCGTTGTTATTCCCTTGTTATTCCATTGTTATTCCCTTGTTATTCCCTTGTTATTCCCTTGTTATTCCTTGTTATTCCGTTGTTATTCCCTTGTTATTCCTTTGTTATTCCCTTGTTATTCTGTTGTTATTACCTTGTTATTCCATTGTTATTCCCTTGTTATTCCATTGTTATTCCATTGTTATTCCCTTGTTATTCCATTGTTATTCCCTTGTTATTCCGTTGTTATTCTGTTGTTATTCCCTTGTTATTCTGTTGTTATTCCATTGTTATTCCATTGTTATTCCCTTGTTGTTCCCTTGTTATTCCCTTGTTATTCCCTTGTTATTCCCCTGTTATTCCATTGTTATTCCCTTGTTATTCCCTTGTTATTCCCTTGTTATATCCGTTGTTATTCCCTTGTTATTCCCTTGTTATTCCCTTGTTATTCCCTTGTTATTCCTTTGTTATTCCGTTGTTATTCCGTTGTTATTCCCTTGTTATTCCCTTGTTATTCCCTTGTTATTCCTTTGTTATTCCATTGTTATTCCCTTGTTATTCCATTGTTATTCCCTTGTTATTCCCTTGTTATTCCATTGTTATTTCCTTGTTATTCCCTTGTTATTCCCTTGTTATTCCCTTGTTATTCCCTTGTTATTCCATTGTTATTCCCTTGTTATTCCCTTGTTATTCCCTTGTTATATCCATTGTTATTCCCTTGTTATTCCCTTGTTATTCTGTTGTTATTCCCTTGTTATTCCGTTGTTATTCCATTGTTATTCCCTTGTTATTCCGTTGTTATTCCGTTGTTATTCCGTTGTTATTCCCTTGTTATTCCCTTGTTATATCCATTGTTATTCCGTTGTTATTCCCTTGTTATTCCCTTGTTATATCCATTGTTATTCCCTTGTTATTCCCTTGTTATTCCCTTGTTATTCTCTTGTTATTCCGTTGTTATTCCGTTGTTATTCCCTTGTTATTCCCTTGTTATATCCATTGTTATTCCCTTGTTATTCCCTTGTTATTCCCTTGTTATTTCCTTGTTATTCCCTTGTTATTCCCTTGTTATTCCGTTGTTATTCCCTTGTTATTCCCTTGTTATTCCATTGTTATTCCCTTGTTATTCCCTTGTTATTCCCTTGTTATTCCCTTGTTATTCCGTTGTTATTCCCTTGTTATTCCTTTGTTATTCCCTTGTTATTCTGTTGTTATTCCCTTGTTATTCCATTGTTATTCCCTTGTTATTCCATTGTTATTCCCTTGTTATTCCATTGTTATTCTGTTGTTATTCCCTTGTTATTCTGTTGTTATTCCGTTGTTATTCCATTGTTATTCCATTGTTATTCCCTTGTTGTTCCCTTGTTATTCCCTTGTTATTCCCTTGTTATTCCCTTGTTATATCCATTGTTATTCCCTTGTTATTCCCTTGTTATTCCCTTGTTATTCCATTGTTATTCCCTTGTTATTCCGTTGTTATTCCGTTGTTATTCCCTTGTTATTCCCTTGTTATTCCCTTGTTATATCCATTGTTATTCCCTTGTTATTCCCTTGTTATTCCCTTGTTATTCCGTTGTTATTCCCTTGTTATTCCCTTGTTATTCCCTTGTTATATCCATTGTTATTCCCTTGTTATTCCCTTGTTATTCCCTTGTTATTTCCTTGTTATTCCCTTGTTATTCCCTTGTTATTCCCTTGTTATTCCGTTGTTATTCCCTTGTTATTCCCTTGTTATTCCATTGTTATTCCCTTGTTATTCCCTTGTTATTCCCTTGTTATTCCCTTGTTATTCCCTTGTTATTCTGTTGTTATTCCATTGTTATTCCATTGTTATTCCCTTGTTATTCCATTGTTATTCCCTTGTTATTCCCTTGTTATTCCCTTGTTATTCCCTTGTTATTCCGTTGTTATTCCATTGTTATTCCATTGTTATTCCATTGTTATTCCCTTGTTATTCCATTGTTATTCTGTTGTTATTCCGTTGTTATTCCCTTGTTATTCCCTTGTTATTCTGTTGTTATTCCCTTGTTATTCCATTGTTATTCCCTTGTTATTCCGTTGTTATTCTGTTGTTATTCCCTTGTTATTCTGTTGTTATTCCGTTGTTATTCCATTGTTATTCCATTGTTATTCCCTTGTTGTTCCCTTGTTATTCCCTTGTTATTCCCTTGTTATTTCCTTGTTATTCCCTTGTTGTTCCCTTGTTATTCCCTTGTTATTCCCTTGTTATTCCCTTGTTATTCCCTTGTTATTCCCTTGTTATTCCCTTGTTATTCCCTTGTTATTCCATTGTTATTCCATTGTTATTTCCTTGTTATTCCCTTGTTATTCCCTTGTTATTCCCTTGTTATTCCATTGTTATTCCCTTGTTATTCCCTTGTTATTCCCTTGTTATTTCCTTGTTATTCCCTTGTTATTCCCTTGTTATTCCATTGTTATTCCCTTGTTATTCCATTGTTATTCCCTTGTTATTCCCTTGTTATTCCATTGTTATTCCATTGTTATTTCCTTGTTATTCCCTTGTTATTCCCTTGTTATTCCCTTGTTATTCCATTGTTATTCCATTGTTATTTCCTTGTTATTCCCTTGTTATTTCCTTGTTATTCCCTTGTTATTCCGTTGTTATTCCCTTGTTATTCCCTTGTTATTCCGTTGTTATTCCCTTGTTATTCCGTTGTTATTCCGTTGTTATTCCCTTGTTATTCCCTTGTTATTCCCTTGTTATTCCCTTGTTATTCCCTTGTTATTCCCTTGTTATTCCCTTTTTATTCCCTTGTTATTTCCTTGTTATTCCCTTGTTATTCCCTTGTTATTCCCTTGTTATTCCATTGTTATTCCATTGTTATTCCCTTGTTATTCCATTGTTATTCCATTGTTATTCCCTTGTTATTCCCTTGTTATTGCATTGTTATTCCCTTGTTATTCCCTTGTTATTCCCTTGTTATTCCCTTGTTATTCCCTTGTTATTGCATTGTTATTCCCTTGTTATTCCCTTGTTATTGCATTGTTATTCCCTTGTTATTCCCTTGTTATTGCATTGTTATTCCCTTGTTATTCCCTTGTTATTCCCTTGTTGTTCCCTTGTTATTCCCTTGTTATTCCCTTGTTATTGCATTGTTATTCCTTTGTTATTCCCTTGTTATTTCCTTGTTATTCCCTTGTTGTTCCCTTGTTGTTCCCTTGTTATTCCCTTGTTATTCCCTTGTTATTCCCTTGTTATTCCCTTGTTATTCCCTTGTTATTCCCTTGTTGTTCCCTTGTTATTCCCTTGTTATTCCCTTGTTATTCCCTTGTTATTCCCTTGTTATTCCGTAGCTCCACAAACACATCCATCTCTTTCCCTTCACCCTCTACCTCTCTATCTCATCCGTCGTATCTAAAATTGGAACCTGCTTGTCAATCCTCGCCCGTTGTTGTGATTGAGCGATGGCTTTTGTCTCAGCTGATGAGTTGTCGGCGACGGCGGTGCATAATCCGCTCGGGTCAAATGACTGACAGCAGGTTCAGGAGGTGTACGGGAGCTGTCGCTGGCTGCACAGTTTTAAATAAAGTATGAGCGTAAGCGTCAGCGGGCTTTAAACAGATGCAAAGCTCAGCCCTAAAGCTCCTGGCTGCTGCTGCTGCTGCTGCTGCTGCTGCTGCTGCTGCTGCTGCTTGTTTTCTTTTAAAATAGGTAACCTTGTTACCATCATAGACGTAAAACTGTGTGTGGACGCAATGGACATGTTTGGATGTTTATAAAATGTCCATAACAATATTTAAATAGGAAATGACTTTTGGGAAACTAAAGGTTACTGTATTTATTGGACTAAAAAGGTTGAATTTCCTCTGAAAAGCACAGTGGGACCAACAGTAGCAGCTGGTGATTAAAGGACGAGGGAGACTAAAGGTTAGAAAAGAAACAGAACTTCAAAAACGTTTCCTTCGTTTACACACATCATTAACTTCAAACTATTACCCAAGTGTGTTTACATTTATTCACTCCTGAAGTGACCGTATGGGGACGTTCAAACACCAAACAAAGGAAAAAGGTGCTCATCGACATTTTCGACAAACTCCTGCTGTAGCTTCTGACACCATCACAGGTTTGTTGTTGAAGTTTTACTACTTCTGTCACTCTTTTTTTTTTTTCATCCGAACAACGAGTGAAGAAACAACACAATGTTCTGGTGACGTCGTCTATGTCGTGACGAAGGAAAGAACATTAATTTCCTCGTGAAACTCGTTGGCATGTCTCAGTTGGTAGAGCAGGTCGTCCATTAACCAAAGGGTTGGCGGTTCGATTCACCTCTTTCTTAGTCAGTCCGTTGTGCCCTTGGGCAAAGACATTTCACCCTCCAGTGTCACTCACACTGGTGTATGAATGAGTATGAATGTTGGGTGGTGGTCCGCTTCTGTCAGTCTGCCCCAGGGCAACTGTGACTACATATGTAGTTTACCACCACCAGAGGGAGCATGTGAGAGTGAATGAATAATGGAACACTAATGTGAAGCACTTTGGGTGCCTTGAAAAGAACTATAGAAATCTAATCTATTATTATTATTAACAGTGACAGACAGTAGCTAATATTGTCCAATCATATAAACTGTCATATCATTGGCCTGGGGCACAGAGGCTCCGCCCCCCAACACCATTTAATTAGTGATGCTGATAGGACACATATTTATTGTTTTTCCTAGTACCTGTACACTATTGTCTATTCCACCGTGCTGTGGGGGCATATTTTCTGTGCGCCCCGGGCTAGTTCTACCACAGGCTATAGTCTACGTATTAGTCTAATGTGATTGGAGGAGAAGGAACGTGGAGTTTGTCTGTGAAAATTCACTGCTTAATGAGCGCCAGTGGGTGGAAATATTGTTAAAATCATTTAGATTGCATGTAGGTATATTATTTTTATATTTTTACTCATCCACACCTGGGAGGGTGCACCTTATGTACGGGAAATTTGACATTTTATCGAATGATTTTGACGTTTTTCCTCATAATCTTCACTTTTTATTTCTCATGATTTTGAGAATGTTGAGGTTGGATAGAACTGTGTAACTGTTTATAGTAGTACAGTATCTTGTCATCATACGAATTGTGACTTTTTTCCAATATTTTAGCCTTTTTATCAAATTACTTAGACTTGGCAGCTGTGGTTCAGTTGGTAGAGCGGGTCGTCCAATGACTGAAGGGTTGACAGGTCGTGTCCCGGGTCTGTCTGTCCACATGTCCAAGTGTCCTTGGACAAAGACACTGTAGGACTGACAGAACCTTAGAAACCTACTGGTGTATGAGTGTGTGTGAATGGGTGAATGTGAGGCTAATGTAAAGAGCTTTGAACCATGAAGGTGGAACAACTATAGAAGTGAAGAACAGTTACTTTTTATCTCATCATTTTGACTTTTTCATCTAATAATTTAGATTTTTTTATCTCATCATTTTGACTTTTTTTCTTATAATGATGCTTTGTTTAATTACAATGGTGACTTTTTTCCCCATTTTTCTGTCATTTCTAACCCTAACCCACAAAACCGAGTCAGAATTTGGACTTTTTATCTCATAATTTGCCTTTTTTTCTCACATTTTCTTGACAATTCTTCAATTATATCTTTCATAATGTCTATTGTCTCCTATTACATGTGTTTACCTGCGACGTGTAAGACCAGGCTTCCTCAGAGACCCCCACCCCATGAGCTACCGTTAGCATTGACTAGAGAAAAGCCTGGTTATCAGGGTCGTGGAGAAGCTGCTCTCTGTTGATAATCCCACTGAAATTGCTCATGGATTTCCTGTTCCTAAAGTGGAAAATAAACATACTCTGATAGAATACTTAATGAGGGGTCTGAGAATATCACCCAGTTAACGTCCGGACTCAACTGAGATTTGAGGAAAGAAAGTGTGATTAGTGTCTTCGACTGACCAATGATACTAAATAAATAAGTTGCTAATACACTGTATGTGGGTCGTCCTGGGTGGGAAGAATCGATTGCTCGGCCTCCAGAGCATCCTCCTGTATTTATTATATCCCTGAAACGTGGAGCGTCGGGATGTAATAGTTTTGCGAGTGCAGCCACGTAAGGTCTTTTGATTCAGATTCAAGAAACTTTATTTATCCCCGTGGGGCAATTAGGGTGTGGGCACAGAGCAGGTACAGCAGTACGATGGAAGGGGACTATATTACACAGGATCATAACGTAAACAGTATTATAAACAACAGATGCAGATGATATTTCACTTAAAGAGAAGGTCCTGACGTAGACAGTGTTGGAAACGGTTCCTGGACAGTAGTGATGCGCGGTTAGGGGGTTTTACAGAAATCCGCCCCGCCCAAACCCAAGACGTGGCTAGGCCCGCCGCGCCCAACCCGCATGATGTCATGTATGGATAAACCCAACCCGCCCGCTATCAACCCGCAAGCTTAAATTTGTCTCTAAACTCACATAGTACATTCGCAGCATCTTTACCTTGTGCTTCTAATGTTAAAAGTCATGAAGCATCATTTTTGCCTCCTTTCTAACGTCTCAATATGCACTCCAGCACATAAAATAGACTCCACCCACATCATCACTCTATAAAGCCAACACATACAACGTTTCCGTACAACCTTCGCATCGCCTGTTTTAATCTTCTCCCTGATCAAGTCCCACATTTTCACTCTTATCTCTGAGTGTTCAGGGAGATTTGGCGCTAATAACAAATAACAAAAAGTTGGGATAAAAAAGCATTCAAAACAGGAAGTGACGGGCTTGCACATGCGCGAGCCGAGCACACACACACACACACACACACACACACACACACACACACACACACACACCTCAGCGGGTATTGATCGTCCCTGACCCGCCCCACCCGCATCCGCAATATGTATTAATACTGCGACCCAGCCCGCCCGACTCGCGGGTCACCCGCGGATATCCGCTGGCCAGTGGGTAGCCCGCGCAACACTACTGGACAGGTTTCTAAGCAGTTCCTGGACAGTTCAAGACGTGGACAGTTGGGGGACAAAGTTGGATCTTCTTCTCACTGTCCCACAGGATCGAGCCCACAACCTGCGGCCCCAAGCAGCCATTATAATGTGGGAAAGAGGGCGTGTGAGGGGTCCTTCAGGATCTGGGCAGCCGAAGCACGGAACTGCTGGTCACAAACTGTAGACAGGGAGCGAAGGGGACGTCCGGTGATTTTTGGAAACACCTTTAGGACGCTGCACAAGCGTTTGTTTTCCTGCAGGTTTAGGGAGGGGAACCAGCAGACCATGGAGAAGGAAAGGATGGACTCTATGAATGTGTTGGAGAAGGTCTGGAGAATGTTCCTGCTAACCAAGAAGGTTATCTCCATAAACATGTTATTGTGTTTATGGAGAAAACGTTATCACATTTTGTGTTAACGTGATAACGTTAGAACGGATTTGTCCTGAATACAGAGTGGATAGAATAGGTACTGTACAGGAACTGATTAGATTTTGGAGGTCAAAACTTTTAAGATGGTTGAATTCTGTCTGGCCCATAACTGTGAGAATTAGCGCAACAAGTTTCTTTGACAACGAAAGGACATGATGTCAAAAAGTAGCAAGGATCCAGGTGGGAAATCTGAGCCAGTTCATGAGCACCCCTTGAGTAACATAGCGCACACCATGTATTTCCTGCACTGCAAAATTTGGCATAAATTACAAATATCTGCGACATTTTGTAAACAAATCCGTTTTACTCATCCAGATGGCTACGGTAAAAGCAACATTGCCAGATTTTTCCACTCTGGAACACATTATTAAAAAAATAGTTTTTAGGGTACCCAAAAGGCCAGTGCCATGTGGACGCGGAGCCGAAATGATAAAAACGTTAGCGCTTTGCTTGAAAACGTTTCTGTGTGGACTAGGCCTGAGGACTCCCTGTGCTGCAAAATTTGGCATAAATTACAAATATCTGCAACAAGCTAACTGCTACATTTTACCGCGATAGCATAAGCTACACAGTAACTCACATTTAAAGTTTTATTTTCAGTACTTTTCAGTTCTTCGTGTTTTTCTCCTCATAATTACACATTTATTATCTTGTATTTATGTCTATCTCTTTCTATGTTTATCAATTTATCTCATAATTATTAATTTATTCCTTATCTATCATTTTTTAAAATCTAAAATCATTGTAATTGTTGTATTAACCCATTATTGGCTTTTTTTTTTTAATTATCGCATTCAAGATACTGCAATGAAACAACTTCACTAAGTATTTTATTTTCCCTATTGATGTAACTAAGGCATGGCAGTAATAATGATGTTGACATTAGTGGGGACATAATTTGACGACTTCCTCACGAGAGACAACAACAACAACAAATAAATAAATAAATATATAAGAACACAGCTAAAATAATTTAAATAATTTTGTTTATTTCAACAAAAACTAAGAGACATTTTAGGAATGTTTTTTATTGTTCATCTATAACTACATTATATATTAAATTATAGTTATCATCATTAGACCCACATTTACGTCTAGTTTGGTTTATGTCACATGATAAAGGTTCATTAATGATAATATTTAGTCACTATAAGACACACTGTCAATGAATGGATTATTTTATAGATTCTTTATATATAAACTGAAGTGGATTATAAAGAACATTAAGTCAAGTCAACATTATTAGATAAAAAGTCTAAATTATCAGATAAAAAGTGAAAATTAGGAGAAAAAATGTCAAAACCATGAGATAAAAAGTCTTTTCAGTGTCACCTTAAAGTCCAGAAAATACAGTAACTTTTTGTTTCCCAAATGTCATGTCATTTGTTATTCAAATATTGTTTTGGACACGTCCATAGTGTCCATCCACAGTTTTATGTCCATGATCTAAGGATTAAACATTAACGTCGGAGCAGAAGAAGTGGGTAAAAGAAAATCTTACACAGTTATTAGATTCCTCAAAGCTCCAAATCAAAAACTGATTAAAGTGCGATAGCGAACAGAATAAATAGACTTACCTGAGTAAACACTGCATAAGAAATAATGAGAGTGAAACTGAAGTGAACAGTGTGATTAAGATAAGAGAAAAAAAAACAACAATGTCTCGACAAGGTTATCAAGAAGGACATTATCATGTTAACTCCAGAGACTTTAGCAGATTCTGGTTCTACTTCAGCTCCTCATTGGTTCCTTTCTGTCCTTTCCAGTGCTATTGGACCTTTGTGGCCCTTTGTGGATCTTTGCGGCCCTTTGCGGACCTTTGTGGACCTTTGTGGACCTTTGTGGACCTTTGCGGATCTTTGCGGACCTTTGCGGATCTTTGCGGACCTTTGTGGACCTTTGTGGACCTTTGCGGCCCTTTGTGGCCCTTTGCGGACCTTTGTGGACCTTTGTGGATCTTTGCGGCCCTTTGAGGATCTTTGCGGCCCTTTGTGGACCTTTGTGGACCTTTGTGGCCCTTTGCGGACCTTTGCGGACCTTTGTGGACCTTTGTGGACCTTTGCGGATCTTTGCGGCCCTTTGTGGCCCTTTGCGGACCTTTGTGGCCCTTTGTGGACCTTTGTGGACCTTTGTGAACCTTTGCGGTCCTTTCCGGTTTCATTTCATTTCCTTTTGACAATGACAATGACCAGACTTTCTTGATCCCTTCCAGTAAAATTCATTGTTACAACAGCAGAGGAATGGTGCAGTAACAGGCTGCCATCTACAGGCGCCAGGTAAAATTCTGTGAAGGAGGATGAAAGGAACAAAAGCACACTTGGCAAACACATGTCTGCTTTTACACAAAAACAAGATCACATAACTCAAGTTCAATGAGCTGGGACTTTTTCGATTCCACAAAACCAATGAACAAGAGATAAAAGTCACATAAACACAGGAGTTGTTTGAGTTCTAGCGCCCTTGAGCACTGGAAGGTTCTGGACACATGAGGATAACAAGGAACCACAGATAGAAACAAGGACAGGTCTTCTTTGCTTTCGGAGATGGACCAAAATTTTTACCTCTTGTAGGGTTTATGCTCCCCATCGCCCCACACAGTGCTCATGTTGTTGTTGTTGTTGTTGTTGTTGTTGTTGTTGTTGTTGTTGCGATGGATCAACATTCCTCCAGCCCAAATGTGAGGACAGTTACCACCACGAATCCAAACAGATACACATCTTCTATGTCCTCGATGGACAGAGGTGTCAGGCAAACAACCCGCCATTCTCACCAGGAATGTTGGGAAAACCCTGATAGGTGTGTTCCGTCTGGACACTGAGGATCTCCGGGACCTCTCTTCCTTGGTAAATAGACAGTATTAATTGCATTAAAAGCCGAGTTGTAGTGATGCGCGGTTAGGGGGTTTTACAGAAAGCCGCCCCGCCCAAACCCAAGACGTGGCTAGGCCCGCCCCGCCCAACCCCGCATGATGTCACATATCGATAAACCCAACCCGCCCGCTATCAATCCGCGAGCTTAAATTTGTCTCTAAACTCACATAGTACATTCGCAGCATCTTTACCTTGTGCTTCTAATGTTAAAAGTCATGAAGCATCATTTTTGCCTCCTTTCTAACGTCTCAATATGCACTCCAGCACATAAAATAGACTCCACCCACATCATCACTCTATAAAGCCAACACATACAACGTTTCCGTACAACCTTCGCATCGCCTGTTTTAATCTTCTCCCTGATCAAGTCCCACATTTTCACTCTTATCTCTGAGTGTTCAGGGAGATTTGGCGCTAATAACAAATAACAAAAAGTTGGGATAAAAAAGCATTCAAAACAGGAAGTGACGGGCTTACACATGCGCAAGCCGAGCACACACACACACACACACACACAGCGGGTATTGATCGTCCCTGACCCGCCCCACCCGCAATATCCGCAATATGTATTAATACTGCGACCCAGCCCGCCCGACTCGCGGGTCACCCGCGGATATCCGCTAGCCAGTGGGTAGCCCGCGCAACACTACCGAGTTGATAATTTCCATGATTTTAGCAAAAGAAGAAGTCGCTGTGGGTCAGAAATAAGATTTGTTTCACAAGACAGACGCTCAAAGAGAAGACACAGTAGAGGCGGAGCAGCAGCTGTAAGGTAGCCACAAGCTCCGGAGCAGGAGGAACTGGGACTGCTCTGTTCGCTGGTCAGAGTGGAACCTTTTTCAGTTCTTTACGGTCCTTTCCAGTTCCATTTCAGCTCCTTTTTGGTGGTTTTTTTCAGCCCTTTTTCGGTCCTTTCTGTTCTTTTCCTGTGATCAGTAGCATCTGAATTAACGAGTTAAGCCACAGTCATTTTGTACAGCTCCAGTCAATAGACAATACGTATATTCCAACCTTGTTTTTTTTTTTTTCAGTTTCGAAGTATCAGTCATGTCTTGAGGTCTAATTTGTGTCCTATTAGAGCCGTTAAGGGAATGAAAAGTTCCTTCTTCGTTCCTTTGGATAGCATTATAAAGACATCATCATTTGGCGGGGTAATAAGGGAGAAGATTAATTAAGACAAAAAAAAGGCATTTGGCAAATGGTGTTCCAACTGGCAGCATTTGTTCCCTCACTTTATAACACTCTCCTGGGTTCACTGTCTGACAAGTGGAACCAACCAAAGACGATTATAATTATACAAGTTTTACATAATATGACTAAAAGTACAACTATTTTAAATAAGACTCAGTAGGTTTACATGAACAGACAATAATCCAGCTGTTGTGAATATGCAACACACCAACAATCTATCTGTTCTACGAACAACACTGTAACACTAACTGTGTTTATGGTGAAAATTACTAATTGTGTTTTTTTTCCAACATTTAAAACATTCTTTATCATGTAATAAAATATTTCATCTCAAATGTCAGTGTTTGTTCAGTAACTGTTAAAGTACGAGTAAAACTAAACACAAAGATACTAAAGACCATTACTGTGTTCTTACCTATGTCCATTTAGGACCCTGCTGGACTATAAGGTGGACTGGACTATAAGGTGAACTGGACTATAAGGTGGACTGGACTATAAGGTGGACTGGACTATAAGGTGAACTGGACTATAAGGTGGACTGGACTATAAGGTGGACTGGACTATAAGGTGGACTGGACTATAAGATGAACTGGACTATAAGGTGGACTGGACTATAAGATGAACTGGACTATAAGGTGGACTGGACTATAAGGTGAACTGGACTATAAGGTGGACTGGACTATAAGGTGGACTGGACTATAAGGTGAACTGGACTATAAGGTGGACTGGACTATAAGGTGGACTGGACTATAAGGTGGACTGGACTATAAGATGAACTGGACTATAAGGTGGACTGGACTATAAGATGAACTGGACTATAAGGTGGACTGGACTATAAGGTGAACTGGACTATAAGGTGGACTGGACTATAAGGTGGACTGGACTATAAGGTGAACTGGACTATAAGGTGGACTGGACTATAAGGTGGACTGGACTATAAGGTGAACTGGACTATAAGGTGGACTGGACTATAAGGTGGACTGGACTATAAGGTGGACTGGACTATAAGATGAACTGGACTATAAGGTGGACTGGACTATAAGATGAACTGGACTATAAGGTGGACTGGACTATAAGGTGAACTGGACTATAAGGTGGACTGGACTATAAGGTGGACTGGACTATAAGGTGAACTGGACTATAAGGTGGACTGGACTATAAGGTGGACTGGACTATAAGGTGAACTGGACTATAAGGTGGACTGGACTATAAGGTGGACTGGACTATAAGGTGGACTGGACTATAAGATGAACTGGACTATAAGGTGGACTGGACTATAAGATGAACTGGACTATAAGGTGGACTGGACTATAAGGTGAACTGGACTATAAGGTGGACTGGACTATAAGGTGGACTGGACTATAAGGTGAACTGGACTATAAGGTGGACTGGACTATAAGGTGGACTGGACTATAAGGTGAACTGGACTATAAGGTGGACTGGACTATAAGGTGGACTGGACTATAAGGTGGACTGGACTATAAGATGAACTGGACTATAAGGTGGACTGGACTATAAGATGAACTGGACTATAAGGTGGACTGGACTATAAGGTGGACTGGACTATAAGGTGGACTGGACTATAAGGTGAACTGGACTATAAGGTGGACTGGACTATAAGGTGGACTGGACTATAAGGTGGACTGGACTATAAGGTGGACTGGACTATAAGATGAACTGGACTATAAGGTGGACTGGACTATAAGGTGGACTGGACTATAAGGTGAACTGGACTATAAGGTGGACTGGACTATAAGGTGAACTGGACTATAAGGTGGACTGGACTATAAGGTGGACTGGACTATAAGGTGGACTGGACTATAAGATGAACTGGACTATAAGGTGGACTGGACTATAAGGTGAACTGGACTATAAGGTGGACTGGACTATAAGGTGAACTGGACTATAAGGTGGACTGGACCATAAGGTGGACTGGACTATAAGGGGGACTGGACTATAAGGTGGACTGGACTATAAGGTGAACTGGACTATAAGGTGAACTGGACTATAAGGTGGACTGGACTATAAGGTGAACTGGACTATAAGGTGAACTGGACTATAAGGTGGACTGGACTATAAGGTGGACTGGACTATAAGGTGGACTGCCGAATGTTCTTATAAAGGTTTTTCATATATAAGGAGCATTAGTGAAGTCAAAATGATGAGATAAGTAAAAAAAAAAAAAAAGAGATAAAGTTTAAATTCTCATTTACTAATCACTATCAGTATTGATCCATATATCTGTGTTTTTTGTAGAACTAGTTAATATGGTGTTATTAATAGTTAATATTCACTACTGGGACTGAACAACAACAACTTTAAGGTTATTTTATCACTTACTGACTTTTCACTTTTTTAATTAATTATTTCCACTTAATTTTACTTTTTTTTTTACATTTGTAGCAGCTCATAATGTAATAAGAGTATTTTAAAATTATTATGTGCTGTCACTGTGTATCTGTACGAACCTTCATATGTCTGAGCTACTGCTGCCCAAACATTTAAACAACTGCAGAATATTCTGGAAATAAGATTTAATACATAAGCAACGTCTGAGTCAAAACATGTTTACATAACTTAAAACCTTAATGTCTGAATTTAAATCTATGTAAAAAGTCAAATTAAATGATAAATGAAGTATTGATAATTAATTTGACGACAGCGTAAACGACAATAGATCGATTTTTTTTTTGTCTGGTGACGAAACTAAAACTACTGTAAACAAATGACTGTTCCTTCCTAGTCTACCTTTGATGTTACCTCCTTAATTAACCCCCCAGAATTGACCCCAAATAGATCCCACCCCAGAATGTATTTTTTTCTCCTCAGAATTGCCCCCCCCCCCAGAATTCCCTTTTTTTTTACCCCCCTCAGATGGATTTTCCCTTCAGAATTTTCCAAATTTCTTCAGAATTCTCATGTCAGTGTCAGAATTACGACTTTTTCTCATGAATTCATAGTTACGTTTTTTTCATAATAATTATAAATATATATCTGACCTTCGACCTTTAAGTCCTAAAGCTATTTCCAGACACCATCATCAGTCATAACTGCCCCACATTCACATCTGGGACCTCTAGGACTGTGAGGACTGTTAGCACCGGAACTAGTCATTCTAGGTGTTAATGTTCTATATCAGTGTGTTTGTGTCAGACATGAGAACAGACTCGTCCTTCCTGTCGTTGACTCGTCCTTCCTGTCGTTTACTCGTCCTTCCTGTCGTTGACGCGTCCTTCCTGTCATTGACTCGTCCTTCCTGTCGTTGACTCGTCCTTCCTTTCGTTGACTCGTCCTTCCTGTCGTTTACTCGTCCTTCCTGCCGTTGACTCGTCCTTCCTGTCGTTGACTCGTCCTTCCTGTCGTTGACTCGTCCTTCCTGTCGTTTACTCGTCCTTCCTGTCGTTGACGCGTCCTTCCTGTCGTTGACGCGTCCTTCCTGTCGTTTACTCGTCCTTCCTGTCGTTGACTCGTCCTTCCTTTCGTTGACTCGTCCTTCCTGTCGTTTACTCGTCCTTCCTGCCGTTGACTCGTCCTTCCTGTCGTTGACTCGTCCTTCCTGTCGTTGACTCGTCCTTCCTGTCGTTTACTCATCCTTCCTGTCGTTGACGCGTCCTTCCTGTCGTTGACGCGTCCTTCCTGTCGTTGACTCGTCCTTCCTGTCGTTGACTCGTCCTTCCTGTCGTTGACGCGTCCTTCCTGTCGTTGACTCGTCCTTCCTGTCGTTTACTCGTCCTTCCTCTCGTTTACTCGTCCTTCCTGTCGTTTACTCGTCCTTCCTCTCGTTTACTCGTCCTTCCTGTCGTTGACTCGTCCTTCCTGTCGTTGACTCGTCCTTCCTGTCGTTGACACGTCCTTCCTGTCGTTTACTCGTCCTTCCTGTCGTTGACTCGTCCTTCCTGTCGTTTACTCGTCCTTCCTGTTGTTTACTCGTCCTTCCTGTCGTTGACTCGTCCTTCCTGTCGTTTACTCGTCCTTCCTGTCGTTGACTCGTCCTTCCTGTCGTTTACTCGTCCTTCCTGTCGTTGACTCGTCCTTCCTGTCGTTGACTCGTCCTTCCTGTCGTTTACTCGTCCTTCCTGTCGTTTACTCGTCCTTCCTGTCGTTTACTCGTCCTTCCTGTCGTTGACTCGCCCTTCCTGTCGTTTACTCGCCCTTCCTGTCGTTGACTCGTCCTTCCTGTCGTTGACTCGCCCTTCCTGTCGTTTACTCGCCCTTCCTGTCGTTGACTCGTCCTTCCTGTCGTTGACTCGTCCTTCCTGTCGTTTACTCGTCCTTCCTGTCGTTGACTCGTCCTTCCTGTCGTTGACTCGTCCTTCCTGTCGTTGACTCGTCCTTCCTGTCGTTGACTCGTCCTTCCTGTCGTTGACGCGTCCTTCCTGCCGTTGACTCGTCCTTCCTGTCGTTTACTCATCCTTCCTTTCGTTGACTCGTCCTTCCTGCCGTTTACTCGTCCTTCCTGTTGTTTACTCGTCCTTCCTGTCGTTTACTCGTCCTTCCTGTCGTTGACTCGTCCTTCCTGCCGTTGACTCGTCCTTCCTGTCGTTGACTCATCCTTCCTTTCGTTGACTCGTCCTTCCTGCCGTTTACTCGTCCTTCCTGTTGTTTACTCGTCCTTCCTGTCGTTTACTCATCCTTCCTTTCGTTGACTCGTCCTTCCTGCCGTTTACTCGTCCTTTCTGTCATTGACTCGTCCTTCCTGCCGTTGACTCGTCCTTCCTGTCGTTGACTCATCCTTCCTTTCGTTGACTCGTCCTTCCTGTCGTTGACGCGTCCTTCCTGCCGTTGACTCGTCCTTCCTGCTGTTCCACAAGTTTATTCTTTAATTTTAATATTAGCAGTGTGTTGTGTTCAAGTGCTTTTGTTGTTGTTGTGAATTGGAAAATGTTCGACTCACAGTTTATAATGATCATTTATTAAATACACTGAAAAAAGTCAAACATTGAATCAACTTAAAAATTCTTCTTCAATTTTGACTTTTTATCTCATCATTTTTAGTTTTTAGTTTTTTTTATGGTCACACATAAAAAATCTAATTGAGTGAACCAAATTGAATTGCATAGTGTTAGGGTTATTTTAATTTATTTAAATTTAATTTAATTCACTCAACTGGATGTTTTTATGTTTGAACTATTGAAGAAGAATTTTTAAGTTGGTTCAATGTTTAACTTTTTTTTCAGTGTACAGGTTTTTATTTATTTATTAATTTATTTATTTATTTCATGTGTTCATCTTCTGAACTTTATCGTACTCTCCCAGTGCTTTTCTAGTCTAACAGCTGTCATCATGTAAACTAACTGTCTTCACCGTTCTCCAATCTTAGTTATGGTGTGCCACAAGGGTCGGTCCTTGGGCCCATTTTGTTTAGTACGGAAGGGCGGAGTTATGTTTTTGTCACCATGATCAGTGTGTGTGTGTGGGGGGGGGGTCTTTAGTGTGTTGTTTTGGGACTGCCTGTACGGGGGGGTTGAGTTCTGTTGTTCTTTATTCCTTGATACCTTTAGTTCTTTGGTTCGTTCTTCCTTTAGTTCCTTAGTTCTTTAGTTCTTCAGTTCTTTTGTTCTTTATTTCTTTATTTCTTTAGTCCTTGATTCCTTTAGTTCTTTAGTCCTTCAGTTTTTTTAGTCCTTTATTCCTTTAGTTCTTTATTTATTTAGTCCTTTATTCCTTTAGTTCTTTAGTCCTTCAGTTTTTTTAGTCCTTTATTCCTTTAGTTCTTTATTTATTTAGTCCTTTATTCCTTTAGTTCTTTAGTCCTTGATTCCTTTAGTACTTTATTCCTTTAGTTCTTTAGTCCTTGATTCCTTTAGTCCTTTATTCCTTTAGTCCTTTAGTTCTTTAGTCCTTTATTTCTTTATTTCTTTATTTCTTTAGTTCTTTAGTCCTTTATTTCTTTATTTCTTTAGTCCTTTATTCCTTTAGTTCTTTAGTCCTTGATTCCTTTAGTACTTTATTCCTTTAGTTCTTTAGTCCTTTATTCCTTTAGTCCTTTAGTTCTTTGGTTCTTTCTTCCTTTAGTTCTTTATTCATTTAATTCTTTAGTTATTCAGTTCTTTAGTTCTTTCTTCCTTTAGTTCTTTAGTTCTTTCTTCCTTTAGTTCTTTCTTCCTTTAGTTCTTTCTTCCTTTAGTTCTTTCTTCCTTTAGTTCTTTAGTTCTTTCTTCCTTTAGTTCTTTCTTCCTTTAGTTCTTTAGTTATTCAGTTCTTTAGTTCTTTCTTCCTTTAGTTCTTTCTTCCTTTAGTTCTTTCTTCCTTTAGTTCTTTCTTCCTTTAGTTCCCAGTGACATAAGGTTAAGGGCATGTTTGGTACCTCGATACTGGATCCTAAAAAAAGCCCCCCCCCCACATCCATCTCCCCTCTCCCTTAAGTCCGTCCTGTTTGGGGAACTTCTAAAATAAAAT
>CM035784.1:27452821-27470321 GCA_020466265.1 Siphamia tubifer
TTTAATTTAATTCACTCAACTCCATGTTTTATGTGTGACCTATTGGAAGAAGAATTTTAAGTAGATTGAATGTTTTTCTTTTTTTCAGCGCATATGAAGCTCCTCTGGGTGCTGTGAGATTAGAAGCAGACTCGGTGCTTGTTATAGTACATACCATTCATGCTTAGCTATGCAGAGCTAGGCTATCTTAAACACTAACACTCAGTCCACTTCTGCTATATCTATGAATCCACAGCCTGCAGGTGACACACTGTTCTAACAAACATCACACAGTGTGTTCACATAGATGAATTATACATGAGTTATGGAGGCAAAAAGTACTCACTGCCACTGTCAATGTTAGCACTGTGGCTAAACGGTTAGCGCTGGTGCCTCACAGCAGAAGACCCACGTTCTATTCCTGGACCATGTGGGTCTTTCTGTGTGGGGTTTTCCCCATCACCCAAAAACATGTTGTCTTTGTAATAAATTTATAAATCGTACTTAATTAAGATCGTACACTTATTTGAATTACGAGCAGTTGATAAGAATGAACCTTCCATCGTCTTTTCATCAATTTAATGTCACAAATATAGTTTAGAATTAGTTACAAAGAATTTAAAGATGATTTCAAGGTTACAAAGTCAAATGTCTGAAGTGGATTGTCTCTGGTCTGAGTGCATGCTGCCTGGGAGGTCACATGACACTGACAACAGTCTTGTCTTCCTTGGTTGGCCCCTCCTCCTTCTTGGCTTTAGGTATACACAGCTTTATGTGACGCCCACCGCCATTTTAAAAGGGTAAAACAATAGCGTAGCAGACAGCTCTGTTACGATGTCCTACGACTATTTTAATAAACGTCTGTCCTCCACAAAAGACGGTTCTGAACGGACATGACCAGGGATCAACTGCAGATCTGTCCGTATAAATTACCAGCCGGTTTTTGGTGAAATGACCCCACGACGTGTCCTCGTATGAAGTGTCCAGACATGTACGACCATCTACAGTCCTGTCATATATACATGAGAAAAAATGTCAACTTATCAGAGGCTGAAAACATATGTTTAGTTAGCGTTAGCTTAAATACATTAATTTAAATACTTCTCTGCCCCTCACTCACCCAGCTTCCAGAACATTCTACTACTTTAGTTTGATTTTATGAATGTTTTAGTTCATTAACTTTTCTTTCTCATGTTTGTTTTTTAGTTTATCATCGCAGGCTCTCCAGTCTTTTCTCATTGTATCATCTCTAGGAGCCTATGTTTATGTAGGACTATCTAATTTATATAAACAAACTATCACTTATGTTGCTTTTTCAGTCAGGATGAGTTAATATAAATGTAAGATAATGGAAATAGAATTTCCATTGGGACCATTAGGACTAGCAGGTAACTGTTTAGCTGCGTTAGAAGAAATAGTCATAATAGCTACTAGCTAGCCTACAAAAAAACCAGCGAAAATGTCTCTATCTCAATTTCATACAAAAAATGTATATTTTTCGGCACTAAAATAGTCGTATAGTTAGACCTACCATTGACTAAATGTTCGGAGCGAACACTGGTCCACTTTAATTTCAGACTCCAGGTCTTGTCATCATTAGATATTCTTCTCGGTGCCTGAAGACATGCTGCACATTTTTCACCCTTTTCTGTCGACAGATTGTCTTCCATCCAATCGTGGTTTTTACACCTGAAGGCTGCGCAAGATTTGGACAAGTTTGAAGCGTGCAGGACGGTGCAGTGTTTGTTACACTGTTGTTTTCCCCTCTCAAAATGGCGGCGTATGTTACTAGGTGAAGTCACCGCAAAGATATGTATCTGTAAGTTTCTGTTTGGGGGGGTGTCTTGCTTCTGGTGAGTTCCATTGTTGTCCTAATGTCAATGACCCCGTCCTCCTACACATCCAAGGAGGACAAACATTAAAAGATATATCTGATGTTATCGTAATTTCTATGTTTGTTAGCGCCAAACCTTCCACCCAGATGATTCTGACCATTGGCCCGGCTTTGAATCTGGAGATGGCCCCCAGGCACCGCCCTTGGGTGCCCACTGCTCCTTAGAGCCACGGTTCTCAAACTGGGGTCTGTGGACCCCTAGGGGGACGTGGCGCATGTCCAGTGGGTACGCGAAATTATTCACGGTTTTGTTTTTTTTCTGTTTTATTTTGAAATGCGGAAGTTTTATTTTGTAGCGAGCGGGCGGAAGTAACAGCGCTGTTTGACGCCAGCTTGACTAAATTGAGACGGAGCGAGTCACAGGCTATTTTTAGCCACCCTGCAGCGAACATGGATCGATTTTTGTGTCCGCCAAGTTCCTCAAGAAGTGGTAAAAGAAATGACAATGAAAATGACAATGACAAAAACAAACGCCCTAACCCTAAAAAGAGAAAGTACATTGATAGTTATATTGAGTTTGACAAGATCATCCCTCTCATTAAGTCTCTGTCTGTCTGTCTGTCTGTCTGTCTGTCTGTCTGTCTGTCTGTCTGTCTGTCTGTCTGTCTGTCTGTCTGTCTGTCTGTCTGTCTGTCTGTCTGTCTGTCACACACACACAGTTTTGTGTGTCTTTTGTTCCGTATATTATTTTAAAATTATTTAAAATTGTTGTTTCTGAAGTGTTCATTTATATTATAATACCTGAAAATGTGGCTGGTTTGCACAAAAGCACTATTAAAAAAGGTTATCATTGTTTCATAATAATCATTGTTGAAGTGGTTTTTTATCATTTTCAGTATCGAGAGGATGAGGGGGGACATGGAAAAATGTCACCCCTCCAAAGGGGACCTGGGCCAAAAAAGTTTGACAACCCCTGCCTTAGAGGTTACCCCTATGACATGAAGGATGGGTTCAATGTAGACGACCCATTTATTGTATAATTTTTTAATGACAAATAAAGTAAACTTCTTCTTTTTATCGTTGAAATGCGATGCTTCCAGTCACCCATCATTTCCACCATTCACCCATTCACCCATAACCTATAACCCTAAACCCTATAACCCACCCATAACCCTAACCCTAACCCATGAAAAGTTAGACAATTTTTTTTAATAACAAGTTCCAGAGTGGAAAAACTGTTTCCATGTGGATGAGTAAATTCGATATATTTAGATTTATTTGTAAAATGTCGCAGTTAACTTGACACAGATATTTGTAATTTCTACCAAATTTTGCAGCGCAGGGAGGCATGTGGGGCACATCGTGGCCTTTGTTTTTGCAGATTCCACTTCCTCAATCTTCACATGAATCCTCTTCGACAATGGTGCTCATGTTTACAAAACAAGACGGAAAAGTAGGGAAGCAGATGTAGAATGAATCTGTGTATCATTCAAAACTAAAAATAAGAAAATAAAATAACAAGTCCTTCCTTCATTATTTGTTTCCAAAACCAAAATGAAAAAACAGATAATGATGAGTGTTTTTTTTCACTTTTCCTTTTTGTGTTTAAATGAATAATAGAAAAAAAATGACTGTTTTCCTTTTTATCCAATTTTGACCCGAAGCAAATTGAGTAAAATGGAAATGACCTTTGACCCACATCATTTTGACTTTTTATCTCATAATTTGTACTTTTTATCTCATAATTTTGACTTTTTATCTCATAATTTTTTCTTTTTATCTCATAATTTTGACTTTTTATCTCATAATTTTTTCTTTTTATCTCATAATTTTGACTTTTTATCTCATAATGTTGACTTTTTATCTCATAATTTTTACTTTTTATGATCACACAAAAAAATGTAGTTGATTGAACCAAATTAAATTGCATAGTGTTAGGGTTATTTTAATTTCATTTCATTTAATTCACTCAACTAAATGTTTTAATGTGTGACCTATTGAAGAAGATTTTTTAAGTTGATTCAAAGTTTGACTTTTTTCAGTGTACATGTCACGAATAGGGCTAGCGCGGCTAAGCTAACACGACTTGAACATAAATTGGCCTTTAGTCACTTCCCACCTCTGAATCTATCCCTCTCATCGCACCTATTTTCACTTCCCGCAGGTCAGTGTATAACATATAATCTGCAGCATCTGAAAATAAAGGGGGTTTTTTAGCCGCTACATCCTATAAATATGTGTCAGAAATCCTACACCTGAGGCTGCGGTGTAACCTGATAGCGGTCAGATGACAGAAACACAAGGATAATGCCCTCATTAATCACTAGAGATAAACGTTCACGTCATAGTCTGGAGCTGCAGAGGGGGTTTGGATGTGACAACGCTGCTTCAGATACCTTTGGCTTCTCTGAACTATGCAAAGCATTTGTGCAAAGCTCCCCATAGCATAGAGGTGAGGTAAGAAGGCTCCCGAGGGACTGTGGAGCAACGGGAGGAAAAAAATAAACCCAGGCTTTTAATAAACGGCTCAGTCTGCAGCGTCATGTTCCCCTGAAAAAAAAACACACAAGTGTGACGGAAGTTAAAGCAACAAGTGGACGAATCAACCTGCACTGAAAAAAGTCACACGTTAAATCAACTTAAAAAAAGCTTCTTCAATAAGACACAGAAAAACATTAAATTAAAATATGCCTCACACTATGCAATTGAATTTGGTTCACTCAACTAGATTTGTTATGTGTGACCATAAAAAGTCAAAATGATGGGATGAAAAGGACGACAGGTCAGGTTGGGGTGGTTTGATCATCACCCCCAAATATTTGGTACCAAGCCCCAGAGACAGAAAAACTAAACACTAGAGCAGATGACCTGAGAAAGAGTCATGAAGTCCTAGGGAACACAAGTACCTCCTGAAAGAACACAGTACCAGACCAGTCTCTACTGGAGGAAATGAACACTGCACTGCAAACTGACACCAAACAAATATATACTGTACATATATACTTATATACTGTACATATATACTTATATACTGTACATATATACTTATATACTGTACATATAAACGTATATACTGTACATATAAACGTATATACTGTACATATAAACTTATATACTGTACATGTAAACGTATATACTGTACATATAAACTTATATACTGTACATATAAACTTATATACTGTACATGTAAACTTATATACTGTACATATAAACTTATATACTGTACATATAAACTTATATACTGTACATATAAACTTATATACTGTACATATAAACTTATATACTGTACATGTAAACTTATATACTGTACATATAAACTTATATACTGTACATATAAACTTATATACTGTACATGTAAACGTATATACTGTACATGTAAACTTATATACTGTACATATAAACTTATATACTATACATATAAACTTATATACTGTACATGTAAACTTATATACTGTACATATAAACTTATATACTTACTATATAAACTGAATGTATTTAAATAGAAATAATCATCTTCTTCCACAATTAACCATCTACTTTTTATAGGAAGAACAATCTCCCATTAAACCTTGTGAAAAAAATAAAATAAATAAATAATAATAAAAAAAAATATATACATATATATATGCTAACCATCAGACAAACATTCAGAGGGGGGATGTTTGCGCCTTGGCGGAGGTTTGCACACCCAGGGTATCATCATCATCATCATCATCATTATTATTTGTATAACACTAAGGCTAAATCATTTGAATTATTTTTAGATTTTTATTATTTATATTATTATTTTATATTTATTTGTATTTGCTTCTCACCTTTGAACTCCTCCTGCCCAGGCTATGCACCTCCCTTTACTTTTGATTAAGAAGTGGGCGGGGCCACCAGGCTATGCACCTCCCTTTACTTTTGATTAAGGAGTGGGCGGGGCCACCAGGCTATGCACCTCCCTTTACTTTTGATTAAGGAGTGGGCGGGGCCACCAGGCTATGCACCTCCCTTTACTTTTGATTAAGGAGTGGGCGGGGCCACCAGGCTATGCACCTCCCTTTACTTTTGATTAAGGAGTGGGCGGGGTCACCAGGATATGCACCTCCATTTCCAATTTTTCATATTTGTTCTGATTATTGAGATTTTGTTGTGAAAATGTACTTTGTTTTTGTGTCACTGAATGGAAAAATAAATTTACTAAAGATTTTTTAACATGAATATTATAAATATTTAGAGGTTATTATGAGACTGAATTAGTCTGAATGTGGAGCACAAACTAAAATTATTTATAACTTAGTATAATTTTTGCATTTCATGAATTAACTAATCCAAAAGTCCAGATTAGTCCCTTAGGTGGGCCACATTTGGCCCCCGGACCGCATGTTTGACACCTGTTCTGTAGGTGGATGAAACTAAGTTCAGTTTGTGTTCAATGAAAAAAATAAAACATTGAATCAACTTAAAAACTCTTCAATAGGTCAAACATAAAAACATTGAGTTAAGTGAATTAAATTAAATTAAATTAAATTAAATTCATTTTAAATAATAATAACACTATGCAATTTAATTGAACTGAACTTATGTGTGATCATAAAAGTTAAAACTGATGAATATTTTTTACATTAATGTTTTTTTCGTGCAGGTTTGATAAAAGAACCTTCACATGTAAAAGTCTAATCTGTGTTTTTGCTTTTGTTGGTCATAGCTGCCGCCAGCGCAGGTAAATCCGGGTCAGGACGTTCTGAGGACGAGGACCAGGAGGCCGAGTCGGTGTCGCTGAAAGAGCGTCTGGCGATGTATCAGGCCGCCGTGTCGAAGAAAGAAAGCTCGTCTGCTGCGGTAAGACGATCGTGTTCTTCCACACGACGTAACAGGAGACAGACGTGAGGATGTAGTGAACAAAAAAAAGGAAACGTTTACATGTACGTCCACGTGTTGGCAGTAATGGAGCCACAGGACGGGATATTATTGGACTTCCAGACTCTAGGGGGTTTTATTTGAGTTTAGCTTTGGTTCATTTTAGTTTATTTTTTAATTCACATTTTTATTTTTTTATTTTTTATTTTCATTTTTTTAAACATGAACAAACAAACAAAACAATATAAAATTCTAAACTCTGAATAAATGGGGAAAAAAAATTCTGAGGAGGAAAAATGGCTGAAATATGTCGAAAAAATTCAGAATTCTGAAAAAAGATTTCTGAGAAAAAAAGAGTCCGACATCTGCCTTTTTTTTTAGAATTCTTTAAAATCAGAATCAAAGTCAAAAATCTGAGAAAAGTCAGAATGAAAAAAAGATGAACATCTAGGAACACTGTGGTGCTAGCTGCTAATGCTAACACAACATCTAGGAACACTGTGGTGCTAGCTGCTAATGCTAACATAACATATAGGAACACTGTGGTGCTAGCTGCTAATGCTAACACAACATCTAGGAACACTGTGGTGCTAGCTGCTAATGCTAACACAACATCTAGGAACACTGTGGTGCTAGCTGCTAATGCTAACACAACATCTAGGAACACTGTGGTGCTAGCTGCTAATGCTAACACGACATCTGGGAACACTGTGGTGCTAGCTGCTAATGCTAACACGACATCTGGGAACACTGTGGTGCTAGCTGCTAATGCTAACATAACATATAGGAACACTGTGGTGCTAGCTGCTAATGCTAACATAACATCTAGGAACACTGTGGTGCTAGCTGCTAATGCTAACATAACATCTAGGAACACTGTGGTGCTAGCTGTTAATGCTAACATAACATCTAGGAACACTGTGGTGCTAGCTGCTAATGCTAACATAACATCTAAGAACACTGTGGTGCTAGCTGTTAATGCTAACATAACATCTAGGAACACTGTGGTGCTAGCTGCTTCTTAGAGGACGTTTTGCATTAGTGTCATCTACAGTAGAACGGTCTTGAAACTGCATGGAAATGACTTATAATAAGCGTTAATAAAGGCTTTATTACCATGAATTGTCATCAAAATAACCATAGAAATGATCCCCTTTATTACTGCGTCATAAGCTAAGTTTGTGACACTGTTGTTCTAGAACACACTCACATTCACATGAATGTCTTGGAGGTTAAAGGGTTAATAAAGCAGGATTATTACTAATATATTGTCAGAGAAAATGAATGCATTAACAGTCTTATGTTGTCAATGGTCTGTTTAGTAACAAGTCACTGAAGGCCAAGGTTTATTTTGGAGCAGATGAGGTGGTTCTTACATGTGTTTAAAGCGTCGCCTCCAGTGTCTTGTTACATTTTATAAACAGGCTGTAACACTTAATTATCTTCAAAATAAGAGTCACCTTCTATATTCAATACATCTCATGTATATTCTTTACTGAAGCAGAGGACATTAGTCAGGAATTATTTGTCCCAAACAGCATCTTAAAGCTGCTTCAGACACTCTTTAAATCAGTAGGTCTCAAACATGAGGCCCGGGGGCCAAACGCGGCCCATCAAAGGTTCCAATATGGCCAATGGGAAAAACATAATAACTGTAAAAAAAATATTATAATATATAATAATATTTATAATTTATATATTATTATAAAAAATACATAAAAATAATAATAATAATAATAATAATAATAATAATAATAATAATAATAATAATAATAATAACTCTATATTTACTTATGTGGTGTTAGCTATATTCATACACTGTCCTTCAAAATAAAAGTCAGGAAGTGATAAAATAACCTTACAGTAGTTGTAGATTATTGGACATGAGGCAGTTATTGTTACTGTTTATTAACTATTAATAACATAATAATAATATAATATTAACTAGTTCTACAAAAGCAACAGTGGGACTGATATATGGATTAATACTGATAATGATTATTGACTGGGAATTTATCTGATAATTTAAACTTTTTATCTCATCATTTTGACTTTTTATCTCATCATTTTGACTTTTTATCTCATCATTTGGACTTTTTATCTCATCATTTGGACTTTTTATCTCATCATTTTGACTTTTTATCTCATCATTTGGACTTTTTATCTCATCGTTTAGACTTTTTATCTCATGATTTGGACTTTTTATCTCATTATTTTGACTTTTTATCTCATCATTTGGACTTTTTATCTCATCATTTGGACTTTTTATCTCATCATTTGGACTTTTTATCTCATCATTTGGACTTTTTATCTCATCATTTGGACTTTTTATCTCATCATTTGGACTTTTTATCTCATCATTTGGACTTTTTATCTCATCATTTTGACTTTTTATCTCATCATTTGGACTTTTTGTCATGACCTCCGCTCCGGTGACCTTTGCCCCAGTGTTCATCCACACTCACCTGGTCCCGCACTGCGCAGCTGCAGCCGTTCCTCATCTGTGGCTATAAAAGCAGTGATGCTGCAGTTGCCAGTGCGGGACCATTCAGTAATGTCACCTCCATAACCCAGACATTCATCATCACCACGGACTCTGACCGTTTGCTCCCAGGTTTTGTTTGTCTTGTCTTTGTTTCTTAGTTTTGTTATTAAATTATTTTTCCCTTCAGTACTGTGCATTGGAGTCCTCATTTCACCTCACCCCGATCCGTGACACTTTTTATCTCATGATTTGGACTTTTTATCTCATTATTTTGACTTTTTATCTCATTATTTTGACTTTTAATCTCATTATTTTGACTTTTTAATCTCATAATTGTGACTTTTTAATCTCATAATTGTGACTTTTTATCTCATAATTTGGACTTTTTATCTCATCATTTTGACTTTTTATCATCATTTTGACTTTTTATCTCATTATTTTGACTTTTTATCTCATTATTTTGACTTTTTCATCTCATAATTTGGACTTTTTATCTCATTATTTTGACTTATTAATCTCATAATTTGTACTTTTTATCTCATCATTTTGACTTTTTATCTCATCATTTTGACTTTTTATCTCATTATTTTGACTTTTTATCTCATTATTTTGACTTTTTATCTCATTATTTTGACTTTTTATCTCATTATTTTGACTTTTTATCTCATAATTGTGACTTTTTATGGTCTAGTTGAGTGAACCAAATTGAATTGCTTAAGGTTCGGGTTATTTTAATATAATTTCATTTGATTCACTCAACTAGATGTTTTTATGTGTGACCTATTAAAGAAGATTTTTTATTGAGTTTATTCAATATTTTATTTTTTTTTCAGTGTATTACATATGCTATAGTCAAAGTAATTATCTCCACTTATTTTTTATTTTTTTTTTTGGAAGGAGTTTTTGTTAAAGAGTGAAAAGATAAGAACCCAACAAAAGGAAAATGGAGAAAAGAAAAGAGTGTAAATATTATTTCTATGGAAACGTCATCTTTTATTTGAGAATCCACACAGACTGTTTGATAAAAGAATCCTCTTTCGGGACAGTCAATGACTTTCCTAATAAAACATTTATATATTTTATTTGCTTCTGCAGACATCGACAGCTTCTTACAAATATTAATATCTGTGAGTGTTTCTGTCGTCATCTTTTTCTTTCCAACTTAAATAATGACGACAGTGCACTTTGATTTTTACGACCTTTAGGTCCCTGACATTTTAAGGGAGGTCACGGTGTTATCAATATTTTATTGCCTCAGGACAAGTTTCCTGCTGATAAGTCGTGCAGTCATTTCTTATTCAGCATCGACAGGTCGAGCTCTGAATTAAACAGTAGCTCTGTTTATATGAGACTTTTTTTATTCCTGTTTAATTCTTAATAAAAGTTAATTTCACTGTAAAAGGTTCGTGCAGTTATTGTTGTTGTGTTTTCACCATAACTGTTGTTGTTGGTTCTACCATGTGTCGACTGTCCACGGTCAGTGTTACGCATAGTCAGACTAGGCGGTCGCCTAGGCAACCAGATGTCTTAGTGGTCCCACAGAATGATCATATTAAGATAGTATATTTACTGGACTATAAGAAGAACTGAAAAGACTTTAATTTACTGACACTGAAAATAATATATGGATTAAAACTGTTAATGTTTAATGACTGTGAATTTTGAGTTTTTATCTCAGAATTTTGGCTTTTTTTAAAGTTTATCAGAATCAGACTGTGTTTGTGTTTTGTGTTCCAACTCAATGTTTATAGTTATTGTTAGTGTTTATCTTCACTTAATGCTCCTTATAATCCAGTTCACCTTATAGTGTGAAAATACAGTAAATAAATCATTAAAGTTAACATTGACAGTGATTATTCATGGACACTCAGTACGTACTCCATCACATGTAGGACACTATGTTTACACATGATCATTTACAATTACACTAACAGGAAAGAGGGGTGTTGGCCTCGTGTTGGACTAGTGTTGGCCTAGCGTTGGTCCAGTGTTGGACTAGCATTGGTCTAGTGTTGTCCCAGTGTTGGTCTAGTGTTCACATAGTGTTGATATATTGTTGGCCTAGTGTTGGCCTAGTGTTGACCTAGTGTTGACCTAGTGTTGGCCTAGCGTTGGTATCGTGTTGGCCTAGTGTTGGTCGAGTGTTGGCCTAATTTTCACCTAGTGTTCACCGAGTGTTGGCCTAGTGTTGACCTAGTGTTGGCCTAGCGTTGGTCTTGTGTTGGCCTAGTGTTGTCCTAGTGTTGGTCTAGTGTTGGCCTAGTGTTGACCTATTGTTGGCCTAGTGTTCACTTAGTGTTGGCCCAGTGTTGGCCTATTGTTGGCCTAGTGTTGACCTAGCGTTGGTCTAGTGTTGGCCTACTGTTGGCCTAGTGTTGGCCTAGGGCACCACATTGACCAGAACCGGCCCTGCTTGTTGTAGTTTTTGTTATTCTCACAGTAATTGTAGTGTTTTGTGAGTCTGCTGTCTCTACTGTCTCTGCTGTCTCCACTGTCTCTACTGTCTCTAGTGTGTCTGCTGTCTCCACTGTCTCTCCTGTCTTCACTGTCTCAATTGTCTATACTGTCTCTACTGTCTCTGCTGTCTCCACTGTCTCTACTGTCTCTAGTGTGTCTGCTGTCTCCACTGTCTCTCCTGTCTTCACTGTCTCAATTGTCTATACTGTCTCTGCTGTCTTCACTGTCTCCACTGTCTCTGCTGCCTCTACTGTTTCTACTGTCTCTGCTATCTCTACTGTCTCTGCCGTCTCTACTGTCTCTACTGTTTCCGCTGTCTCCGCTGTCTCTACTGTCTCTGCCATCTCTACTGTCTCTGCTGTCTCTACTGTCTCTGCTGTCTCTGTTGCCTCTGCTGTCTCTACTGTCTCCACTGTCTCAGCTGTCTCTACTGTCTCAGCTGTCTCTACTGTCTCAGCTGTCTCTGCTGTCTCTACTGTCTCTGCTGTCTCTACTGCCTCTGCTGTCTCTACTGTCTCTGCTGTCTCTAATGTCTCTACTGTCTCTGCTGTCTCTACTGTCTCTGCTCTCTCAACTGTCTCTACTGTTTCTGCTGTTTCTAATGTCTCTACTGTCTCTGCTGTCTCTACTGTCTCTGCTCTCTCAACTGTCTCAGCTGTCTCTACTGTCTCTACTGTCTCTGCTGTCTCTGCTCTCTCAACTGTCTCTGCTGTCTCTACTGCCTCTGCTGTCTCTACTGTCTCTGCTGTCTCTAATGTCTCTACTGTCTCTGCAGTCTCTACTGTCTCTGCTCTCTCAACTGTCTCTACTGTTTCTGCTGTTTCTAATGTCTCTACTGTCTCTGCTGTCTCTACTGTCTCTGCTCTCTCAACTGTCTCTACTGTCTCAGCTGTCTCTACTGTCTCTACTGTCTCTGCTCTCTCAACTGTCTCAGCTGTCTCAGCTGTCTGTACTGTCTCTACTGTCTCTGCTGTCTCTACTGTCTCTGCTGTCTCTGCTGTCTCTGCTCTCTCAACTGTCTCAGCTCTCTCTACTGTCTCTACTGTCTCTGCTGTCTCTGCTCTCTCAACTGTCTCTACTGTCTCAGCTGTCTCAGCTGTCTGTACTATCTCTACTGTCTCTGCTGTCTCTGCTGTCTCTACTGTCTCTACTGTCTCTGCTGTCTCTGCTCTCTCAACTGTCTCTACTGTCTCAGCTGTCTCAGCTGTCTGCACTGTCTCTACTGTCTCTGCTGTCTCTACTGTCTCAGCTGTCTCAGCTGTCTCAGCTGTCTGCACTGTCTCTACTGTCTCAGCTGTCTCTACTGTCTCTACTGTCTCTGCTCTCTCAACTGTCTCTACTGTCTCAGCTGTCTCTGCTGTCTGTACTGTCTCTACTGTCTCTACTGTCTCTACTGTGTCCTCATCACTTGTGATTCACTGTTTTGTTTTTAGTTTTTATGATGTTCTGTCAATTAAATAAAAAAAGTCAAAATTGAAGATTTTTTTAATGTGATTGAATGTTTTATTTTTTTCAGTTTTTTTCTATGTTGCATATTTGTAACTGTGGGTGTTAAAGGGTTAAATAACACCTTAATCACATTTAACACCTGAATAAAACAATGTTAAACTGCTCAGATGTTAGAACAGGTCGTCCTTTAACCCAAGGGTTGTCGGTTCCATTACTGCTCTGACCTTGTCAGTCTGTAAGTGGAATAACTGCACTTTACAAATTCATCCCATTGGAACCATTTAAAACAATGGATCTACTGATGTGGTCTGGTCTGGTCTGGTCTGGTCTGGTCTGGTCTGGTCTGGTCTGGTCTGGTCTGGTCTGGTCTATCCCTTCAGATGATAAAGGATCATCACATCACTTTAAACTCCATAACCCTTTATTTAATGACACTGTTTATGGTGCATTTGCAGGTGTGTATATATATATATATATATATATGTTAATGTTGTGTTGTTGTGTTGTTGTGTTGTTGTGTAGATGATGGATGACTCAGAGGCGTGTTCTCTACCTGGGGGTCTGGCCAGTGTGAAGAGACAGTTTGAGAACCATGAGTTCTGTTCTTCGTCCTCTCAGTCCACTGTCACTCAGCTTCACTACCAGCAGCAGTCTGTCCAGGTAATGTCCCTCTGTCCAGGTAATGTCCCTCTGTCCAGGTAATGTCAGTCTGTCCAGGTAATGTCCCTCTGTCTAGGTAATGTCAGTCTGTCCAGGTAATGTCCCTCTGTCCAGGTAATGTCAGTCTGTCCAGGTAATGTCCCGCTGTCCAGGTAATGTCAGTCTGTCCAGGTAATGTCAGTCTGTCCAGGTAATGTCCCTCTGTCCAGGTAATGTCAGTCTGTCCAGGTAATGTCCCTCTGTCTAGGTAATGTCAGTCTGTCCAGGTAATGTCCCTCTGTCCAGGTAATGTCCATCTGTCCAGGTAATGTCCCTCTGTCCAGGTAATGTCCCTCTGTCCAGGTAATGTCCCTCTGTCCAGGTAATGTCAGTCTGTCCAGGTAATGTCCATATGTCCAGGTAATGTCCCTCTGTCCAGGTAATGTCCCTCTGTCCAGGTAATGTCCCTCTGTCCAGGTAATGTCACACATGTTTTACATTGACATTTTATTCAACTATAACTATATATACGTGTGTGTGTGTGTGTGTGTGTGTGTGTGTGTTCGTGTTCCTCACATTGTGGGGACATTGAACTGTTTACACAGTGACATTATGGGGACGTCTGACGCCATGAGGAACAACATTCAGATTATTATTATAGATTATAGATAGTTATTATAGATCCATCCAGCTGCAGTTGTGTTTCCTAAACTCCTGCTAGACTCAGCTTAGTGTTAAACTAAACAGGCTGAAGTTTTACATCAACATTAACTTTGTATTATATTTAATAAATAGACGTGTTGTGTTTCTTTGCTCGTGTAACTTGGTTTTTTTATAACATAAAATTTGTGCCGTGGCTCAAAAATGTGGGAAACACTGAACTATGGTGTCACACCCAACATATCACCATGGCAACCGAACCAAACAAATCACCATGGCAACCCAACCAAACATATCACCATGGCAACCCAACCAAACAAATCACCATGGCAACCCAACCAAACATATCACCATGGCAACCCAACCAAACAAATCACCATGGCAACCCAACCAAACAAATCAAACAGCAGATAATCCTACTGCTCTTGCAGGTGTTATTTTTGACCCCATCGTTCATAGTCAGTCGCTCAGATGTCATACACCACACACATAATAACTGTTTCATTATATATATATATATATATATATATATATATATATATACAAAAATAGGAATACACAGAGAGATAAATAGGTAAAATGATTCCAAAAATTTCTAAAAAAAAATTAATTGAAATTAATCCAAAGCAGAACGTGTTAACAGCTGATGATGAGGCTGGATCTGAGTGAAGTCATGACCCCCCCCCCTCACCCCCCCCATCTGCTCATTCAAACAGGAAGTACAGTGAGTTTATTCAACACACAACGACTTAATGTTACTGCAGTACATAGGAAGGAACTGAGTACAAGTACTTCAGTACTGTACTGAGATTTTATTAGGTATCTGTACTTTATACTCTTTACATTTATATAAATATATGTACTTTATACTCTTTACATTTATATAAATATATGTACTTTATACTCTTTATATTTATATAAATATATGTACTTTATACTCTTTACATTTATATAAATATATGTACTTTATACTCTTTACATTTATATAAATATATGTACTTTATACTCTTTACATTTATATAAATATATGTACTTTATACTCTTTACATTTATATAAATATATGTACTTTATACTCTTTACATTTATATAAATATTTGTACTTTATACTCTTTACATTTATATAAATATATGTACTTTATACTCTTTATATTTATATAAATATATGTACTTTATACTCTTTACATTTATATAAATATATGTACTTTATACTCTTTACATTTATATAAATATTTGTACTTTATACTCTTTACATTTATATAAATATATGTACTTTATACTCTTTATATTTATATAAATATATGTACTTTATACTCTTTACATTTATATAAATATATGTACTTTATACTCTTTACATTTATATAAATATTTGTACTTTATACTCTTTACATTTTACTTTTTATCTAATAATTTTGACTTTGACAGAAAAATCCAAAATTGTAGAATGTTTTTTTCAGTTGATTTAATGGTTGTTTTTTTCCAGTGTAATCATTTTTACAGCAGTAGAATAACAATAGAACAACAGGTTCCATTATTGTGCTCAAAACTACACTTTCTTTTTAGCGGCTAAAGTGACTAACCCTTTGTGTCGAGTGTTTTAGGACGTCATAGTGACAAAAAAAAACCAAACAGTTTTTAAACTTAATAAAGCTCATGTGTGGACGATAACAAATATGTTTGTATTACAACAATAACTCACTTTAAATTATTTCATAGTTGGAGAGAAAATGCAATATATTCTAGAAAATGTGAAAACATAACAAACCACATCATCTATTTCCTGTGAGATTCATTCATGTTGAAAAGGATGAAAGACAAACGTAATGAAACGTACATGATAAACTGAGGTAAATATGTGTGTAAAGTTTCAAACAAAAGATGTTTTACTAGAGCAGAGGTGTGAAAAGTACTGACACTGAAAAAAGATCAACTTTAATTTCATTAACATCGAATTAATTTAAAATAACCTAATGCAATTTAATGTGATTCATTCAACTAGATTTTTTATGTGTGACCGTAAAAAGTCAAAATTATTACATAAAAAGTCTAAATTATTAGATAAAAAGTCTAAATTATAAGATAAAAAGTCTAAATTATAAGATAAAAAGTCTAAATTATTAGATAAAAAGTCATAATTATTAGATAAAAAGTCTAAATTATTAGATAAAAAGTCTAAATTATCAGATAAAAAGTCATAATTATTAGTTAATCTAAATGTGACAGTAATTGTTTATATGTTCAGTTGAGATGAACTGCAGACTCATACAGGGTGACCTCTGACCCCGCCTTCACCCACTGTATCTGGATTAGGACCCCTGTGACCCCTGTGACCCCTGTGACCCCAGTGACCCCTGTGACCCCTGTGAGGGTAAAGCGGGTTCAGATGATGACAGAGTTTGAGCTTTAATCATGAATGAGCAGTCGTACCTAAATGACACCTCTAATGTAACACGCTTTCAGTCGCTCTACATTTTCCATTTTCATTTGACAGGAAGTGTCCAGCAGCTGCTCAGAGGTGACGGTGACAAGCAGTGGGCGGGAGGTCATGCCCTCCACAGGTGTCCTCCACAGTCAAGAGGTACAGACCATCAGGCAATTAGATTAACATTAGATATTATATTAACTTATTTTATATGTTATTATATGTTATTATTTTGTACTAAAGGGTCCAAAATATTCAATAAAATGGTCAAAAATGACCAAAAATATTCAGTAAAATGATCAAAAATGACCAAAAATATTGAGTAAAATGAATAAAAATGAACAAAATATTCAATAAAATGAATAAAAATGAGCAAAATATTCAGTAAAATGATCAAAAATATAATAATTTTATATGAATATCAATGTAATAAGTAAAAAGAACAACAACAATAATTATTATTATTATTGTTGTTATTATATTGATATTGATATGAAATGATAACTGTTATATACAGTAGACATTATTGGAAATAAGAATGAGGGTTAAGAGTTGTCTGTCTGTGTCTGTCTGTCTGTCTGTCTGTCTGTGTCTGTCTGTCTGTCTGTCTGTCTGTGTCTCTCTGTCTGTCTGTCTCTCTGTCTGTCTGTCTGTCTGTCTGTCTGTCTGTCTGTCTGTCTGTGTCTGTCTGTCTGTCTGTCTGTGTCTGTCTGTCTGTCTGAAAGATGAAAA
>CM035784.1:27472821-27497821 GCA_020466265.1 Siphamia tubifer
AAGCCTTCCAGAATAAGAGCTCGGTTCATAAAGAACAATATTTCAAACACAAGAGCATGGCTGAACTCAAGCGCCTCTACAAGCATATCAATCCAGAGGTCCGCAAGAACCTTGAGGCCGAGTTCTTGAACCAGTTCAGCGAAGCCGAAATAAAACATTTGGAAAGTGATGAACTAATGGGTGACGTGCAGCAGGCATGTTATATGTTTGAAAATGAAGCTAACAGCTCAAGTAAGTGCTCAAGTCCGGAGTCAGTGGAGTGGGAGGAGATCCTGAAAGGAGAAGTGCAGTCCAGGCGTTGGATGTTTGAAAACAAGCCGCTAGATACGATTAAAAATGACACTCCGGACGAGGATGAGATGAGGAATAATATTGCGCAACAGGAAATCATTGCCGGCAAAGATGTGCGATACACAGCTTGGATGTTTGAGACTCAGCCCATGGATGCGCTAGGTACCGAGACGGTTGTTGGGACAGAGGCGTCGCAAAAAGAAGAAGAACTCGCAAGAGGAGACGTCCGCACGGCTACTTGGCTTTTCGAGACACAGCCGCTCGACTACCTGAATAAGATCTACCAAGAAGACGAGCAGGAGGGAGACGGTGTTGCAAAAGACATCACCGGCGGTGATGTGAAGACGGCCAGGTATCTGTTTGAAACCCAGCACCTGGATTCTCTGGGTAAAATGGAAACCATAGATGAGAGCAGCTTTCTGAGCCTCAAGTCTGAGCTGGAAGAGATAAAAGGCGACGTGAAGACCACCACTCGCATGTTCGAGACCCATCCGATGTGTGTCATCAGGGGTGATTCAGGTGAGATGTTGGAAATCACCACCATCCGCAGGGAGGAGACCGAAAAAGGAGATGTGAAGACGTCCCGCTGGATGTTTGAAACTCAGCCTTTGGGTATGATCAACAAAGACCCCACAAATGTTAAACTGATATGTGGTATTTCCATGGAGGATAACGTTCAAGGCGGTGTCAACAAAGGAAGGTGGCTTTTTGAAACTAAGACTCTGGACACAATTAAGGATGAGGAATGGGAGAGCTCCAGGAAACAAAAGGAAGAAATAATTGGAGCTGACGTAAGGAAGCACTGTGAGGTATTTGAAACCCAGCCCATGGATACTCTGAAAGATAATTCCAATTCTAGACCTTTACCCTCTGAGGAAATTGTCGGAGGTGATGTTCAGTCAGCGAAATATCTATTTGAAACAGTTCCGATGGAAAATCTTAAGGAGCTTCTTGAAGTTGGGAAACTTCAGAAAATGGTTGCATCTGAAGAAGAAAAAGGTGACGTGAGGCATCAAAAGTGGGTCTTTGAAAGTCAGCCACTCGAGAATATAAGGGAGGAGAAGAAGGAGATTACGCGGACGGTGAATATCGAAGCTCTCGATAAAGGAGACGTGACGAACTTTAAAGAACGATTTGAAAGTATGGATTTAAGTAAGTGTGAGGCAACACAAAAAATTCAGGTTGAAGGTGTCACAAGTGGGTCAGTGAAATCCAACAAAGTCCTCTTTGAATCCACACCTATGTATGCTATGCAAGACAGCTCTGGCCATTACCATGAGGTGAGGACGGTGAGACGTGAGGAGATTGTGAAGGGAGATGTACGCAGCTGCAGGTGGATGTTTGAAACACGTCCTATTGATGAGTTTGATGAAAGTATCAATAAGTTCCAGATCATAAAGGGGATATCCAAACAGGAGGTTGAGTCAGGGGATGTGAAAACAGCCAAGTGGTTGTTTGAAACTCAACCGCTTGATGCTATCAAATTTTTCAGTAATTTTGAGGATGAAGAACATAAAACTAAAGAAGGTATTGAAATCGAGAGAGGAGATGTAAAAACATGTCGGTGGTTATTTGAGACTCAGCCAATGGATGTGCTCTATGAAAAGGTTGAGAAGAGTGACACAGATGTGGAGGAAATGCAAAAGGGAGACGTCAAAACCTGCACTTGGCTCTTTGAAACCCAGACTCTGGACAATATTCGCGATCATACCGAGTCTGAATCTGAGACCATTTTGAAAACTTGCACCGTAAAGCAAGACGACATCCACGGAAAAGACGTGCGGCTGGCCCGCTTCCTCTTTGAAACAGAGAACCTTGAAAACATCACAGGCGAGGACTCTGGCTCTTTCAGGAGGGTTACCGAAATCGATATTCAGTCAGGTGATGTCTCTAGGATGAAGTACATCTTCGAGAATCGGTCGTCTGACATAATGAGCTCCACATCTGATGAAATGATGCAGAGGCTGAAGACACAACAGGCTGAAGACATTCAGCGTGGGAACGTGGTTAATTGTACCTGGATGTTTGAGAATCAGCAAATTGATGCCATACGCGATGACATTGCGATGCGGGAAATTCGCACTGTGACTGATGTGCAGGGCGGTGATGTCAATAAAGGCCGTTTCATTTTTGAGACCTACTCTCTTGATCAGATTAAAGAGGAATCAACCAAGGCGGAAATGTCAAAGCTTACAAGCATCTTCAGAAATGAAAAAGAAAAAGGAGATGTGAAGAATTACACGATGATGTTTGAAACTCAGCCACTTTATGCTATCTGTGACAAAGAAGGGCATTATCATGAAGTGACGACTGTGACAAAGGAAGAAATCATGAGAGGAGATGTGGTCGGTGCTCGATGGCTCTTTGAGACTAAACCTCTGGATTCAATTAGAGATTCAGAGGAGGTGTATGTTATTAAGGCTGTAACTGAAGAGGGCATCAGCAAAGGAGACGTTAGCTCTGCCAGGTGGAGGTTTGAGACGCAACCTCTGGATGAAATTACAGAAGAAATAAAAGTCAGATCGAAAACAGTCGCAGACATCCAAGGTGGTGACGTGAAAACAAACAAACAGCGATTTGAAACTGACGAAATGTCTCAAAAGTACATCAGGACTGTTAGTGTGAGCGAGATTCAAAAAGGCGACGTCAGATCTGCCACGTGGATGTTTGAGACCCGCACAATTGATGAAATCCGTGGCGAAGGAGCCGAATATGATGACATGGAAAAAGTGACAAAAGAAGAAGTGATGAAAGGCGATGTCAAACAGTCTGTGTGGCTCTTTGAGGAGCAGCCACTCGACAGGATCAAAGAGAAAGATGGCGTAGAAACCGTCACTGAAAAAGAGGCAATTCCACAGGGGGATGTGAAAACAACAACGTGGATGTTTGAAACCACCCCTTTCCACGAGTTCAACGAAAGCAACGTTGAAAGGAAAGAAATAATGGGTAAAAGCATCAAAGAGACACTTGAGGAGCTTTACTCGCAGAAAATGGTCGACTCACAGGGTATTCTCATCGAAGCTGATGAGATCGGTGACGTGCGCATGGCAAAGTACAAGCTGATGAACCAGGAAGCGTTGGAAATCCAAAAAGAAGAGGTTATCCGTGGTGATCTGAGCAACATAATGATGAACCTCTTAAACCGTAGGGAGACCACTGAAAAGGCCATAACTATCGACAAGGAGGAGCGGGGAAACATCAACACCACAGTGAAGCAGCTATTTAACCAGGAAAAAGGAATCAATGTGGAGAAGGAGGAAATTATTCGCGGTGACATTCAGGAGGCCATAAACAATCTGTTGAAGAATGAGGGTTCCTCCAAGCGTGGCATTCTAATTCAAGAGGATGAGAAAGGAGACGTGAGGATGACTATCTATTCCCTCTTAAATAAAGGGGAAAGAACTAGTTTAGAGAAAGAGGACATTGTTCAGGGAAACATTAGCAAAACACTTCATCGTCTCCTCTCTAACTCGGGAGCAGAGGACTCAAAAAAGATAAGAGTAGGGGACACAGAAAGAGGCAATGTCAGCTTCTACTCTACATGCATTGAGTCTGGGGCCTTGGATTATCTGAAGCAGCTCCAGTACGAACAAGATGAAACCCAAGAGCAGGTGGAAAAAGAATGTATCATAGGCGGTGACATTGAAGAGACGAAAATCTTGCTGCGTAAGAATCAACAGCAAATTGGTCGCACAGTGGCAAAAGATGATATAGTTCCCGGTGATGTGTATAGCATTGTCGAAGTGTTTATGACCGAGCCAAGAGTTTCCTATAAAAACCTGGAGGAAAAAGATATTGTTAAAGGTGACCTTAGCGCAGCCCTGGATTCGCTTACACAAGCCATCAATCAAAAACTGGTAATAGAGAAGGAGGAGGTGGTGAAAGGAGACATACCTACTACTTTGAGGTCTCTGGAGGTGGCTCAGCATCAAGCCAAAGAAATGGAAAAGCCCGAAATCGTCAAGGGAGACATCAGAGGTGCTCTTGAGTCACTGGAGAAATCTGCCACCACTAAAACTGAAGTAAGTGTTGAAGATTTAGTACCAGGTGATATCAAAGGGACCCTAAAATCCCTGGAGGAGGCGAAGCAGGCTGTGAAAGAGGTGGAAAAAGAGCAGATTGTCAAAGGAGACATCCACACTGCCATGCAAAGTCTACATGAAGCATCAAGTGAGAAGAAGATTTACCAGCATCAAGTCAGTGAACAAGGGGATGTCAAAGCCACAATCCAGCTGCTGCTGGAACCATCAACTTCCCCGAGAATGCGGCGTAAGGGGAGCATTGAAGGAGATGTGAAAACATCCATTAAATCTCTTTATGAAGGGCAAGAGATGACACAAGTGGAAAAAGAGGAGGTAGTAAAAGGAGATGTTCAAGGAGCAATAAAGTGCTTGATGCAAAGAAAGCAGTATTCAAATCCGAAGCGTATGTACTCTAGCAAGAAAACAAAAGTAGCCGTGAAAAATCCATTAAGTGTAAATCAGGCAGAGCATGAATGTGTGCATGAAGCGAAGAGTGAGTGCATAGCAGTCATTCCAGCCCCCGCTGTGAAAAACCTCTCGGAGAGCAGTGAGTCACAAAAGCACACACAGAGGCAAAGTGAAAGCAAATTGGTGAAAACACAGGTAATAACCCAAGAGGACCACTGTGTTACTGTAGCCAAAACAGACAATGCTCCTGGGGCCTCTCAAAAGATGAATATGAAAGAACAGAAGCAGAAAGTGCTGCCCCCACAGAAAACACAGACTCCTAAGCCCATTACAATAAAGAATAAACAAATGACTAATAACGATCAAACAGACACTAAAGCCACTGATGTGAGTGTGATGAAAGAGGCGCAAAGCTCATCTCAGATTAATGTGTCAAAGAAGCAAATATGTGAAAAGAAGACAATTAAACAGGTGCAAACCACAGTGACAGAGAAAACTGTCACGCACAAACAAAATGTAACCGTATCAGAGGAAATGTCCCAAAAGCAAACGGAGGACAAGTCTTTCACACTGAACAAAAACATCAAAAATACCAAGAGTGATTACCGCAACCTTGACATGAGGGGGAAAGGTATGATCAAAAAGGTAAAGCCAGAGATTCACTTCCCCCCTCCTCCGGCTTCCCCACCTCCACCTTCAGAGTCTGAACTGTCTCTTCCTCCACCGCCATCACCGGTACTGGAGAGCCCAGCATCCCCCACTTCTATCATGAGGCAAGACAGTGACCTGCCACCACCACCACCACCACCACCACCACCACCTCCTGTGGAATGCATAAAGTCTGAACCAGAATTTTTCCCCCCTCCTCCTCCTCCTCCTCCTCCCCCTCCACCTGCTGTGGCCGGACAAGATTTCTTACCTCCTCCTCCTTCACAGCATGAGCTTAATGCAATGCCTCAGCCTACCCCTGTGAAGCCAGGAAAACCCATTGGCAAGCCGTTATTTAAAGTGCCCAAGCCAGCTGAGCCACACAAGCCAATACAAGTTAAGCCCAAATGGCAGAAAAAGCAAGCGACACCTCCACCTCCTCCAGCACAGCTGCCTCCAGATCAGAGTACAAGTGTGACAGCAGAGAAAATGAAAGAAACTAAGGTTCAGGAGGTGAAAAGGATTGAAACAACTCAGGAGATTGAAGCAAGCAAAAAGACTCAGTCTGAATCAACAGTAGTATCTGCCAAAAAAATCCCGGACTGTCCCCCAGCTATAAAAGTGATGCAAAAAGAAAGTCCGCCACCACCTAAAAAAGGCTTTGTTCCTCATATTAAACTTCCAGTCCCCCCTGAACCTTCCCCAGAACCAAAAGCAAGGCCTTACGCTCGCAAGTTTAAAACCCCTCTCATGCTTGCGGAGGAAAAATACCGCCAGCAAAAGACAGAAAAAGACGAAAATGAGAAAAATACAGTTACGACTCCCACATCTCCTCTAATTAATATACAGTCATCCTCCACCGTAGGTAGTTCTGAGTTTTCTGCATTGAAGAAAGTCGAGAAGGAAGCAGCGACAGAAGCAACAAAAACAAAGACGGAAGAAGCCAAGACTATTTCTAAAGAGGAAATATCAGCAAAAGAAATATCTGCCAAGAAAACCCCTTCCCACATCCCGTTGAGTAAACCCTTGATCTCTGTAGTAAATAAAAAAATAAACCCTCCGTCCTCAAATGTTCTCTCAGAAAAAAAGCTCTCTGAAAAAACACAGGCCTCTACTGATGTCATTAAAAAGGGTCAAACTGCCCCTGCGACTAAAGCTCAAGCCGTTTCTGCTTCTCAGTCTCATCATGAAACCACCAATATTGAAATCCAGTCATGCTCTAATGTGGTCACTTCTTCCATCACAGAGCAGCAGCAGTTTATTAAGAAATCCAGTACCAGGTCTATCGCTGCCATGCAGAGTGCTGTCCAGGAAAATGTGAATCTTCAAAGCCAGGCCGCGGTCACATTGAAAGCTGAAGATGTAAAGAATATTAATGCGCCTCTGACACAAGAGGGGAAAATGATTCCGTCTCAACCTACTAAAATTCCAAAAGTAACTCCAAGTTTCAAGGTGAAAACATTTAAAATCCCAACGGAGAAGAAAGAGGAAAGATGTGACAGTACAGGACAAAAGGAGACGACGAAAAGTGAAATAGAGGAGAAGGTGAATCAGGAATCCAACCAGCTAACATCAGTAAGCGCCAAGATGATTAAAACTGAAATGAAAGTGAAGGGGAAGAAGGATCAAATAGTGCCACCTGTAAAAGAAATGGAAGTTCATGTGAAAAAAGGAAAGCAAGTGCACAGTAATGAAACCGAAGTGAGACTGTCACCATCGGTTACACTTTTAATGCCCAAGGTGACAAAGGTAACAGCAACTCATCAAGGTCAGGAGCACATGTCGAGCACCAAGACCAAGCATGTTCACACTCAGGAGGAGGTGGTTGTGACCAAGACAACACAAGAAGCTAGTCATGTGCAGAAAGAGGAAATAAAGCAGCAGGTTGCAGAGACAAGTAAAATGCAGGTAAAAACTGGAAAATCCAAAGGGGAGTTTAAGGTTAAACTGTCCTGTAAAGATGAGACTCATTCAGTGGAAATTACAGACACAGAGAAAAGTAAAGTCGTGCATAAACTGCTAACTCAAATCAAAGAGCTGGAAAGCTCACCAAGCAAACTAGACTCCAACGCCATCGTTGTGATTATAAGTGAAGTCCCTGACTGGATGATGGGCTCAGATGAAAGGAGGAATTTAAGTGAAGTGACTAAACACCAAAATAAGAAAAAGCTGAAGGAAATGGTGTTTTACATAAAAAATATTTTCCAAACCAAGCTTGCGTTTTTTGACAAAAACCTGAAAGTGGTGGAAAAAAAGGAAAAACTGGAGCTTACGCCACTTATTCCTCCAGTACCGTCACCACCACCACCTCCACCTACTTCTGTGGCATCACCACCACCACCACCTCCTTCTGTGGCACCACCACCACCACCACCTGTGGTCCCTCCAAAACCAGACAAGAATGTTTTCAGTACTGCAAAGATCTCAAAAATCAGTATTGGCTCGACCAAAACGGAAAAGAAAGTCATTGAAGAGAAAAAAACTGTGAAAGAAAACAAGGACTTGAGTGAGGTGGTAAAAACTGATCACAGAGTGAACTCTCCGTTGGCGAGCATCCGCACTCCATCGCCCACTTTTATCAGCATTGAGTCAAGGAGGACGGACTCGCCCCTCAGAGTGACACCTTCTCCCCCTCCCTACAAATGTGTTGGTACACCCCCACCTCCTCCTCGCAAGTCATACACCCCCACATCTACCCTCAGCCGGGCCACACCCTCTCCCACCCTGAGCCGCTCAGAGAAACTGATGAAACTGAGAGATACCACATCCAAACTGTCTCACAGCATGACCCCTCCACCCCCTATGCCTGTGCAGGAGTTTCTTGTAGCTGAGAGAGGGTCACCGTTTAGTGACAGGGAGACTCCCACAGACAATGAGCAGTTAGTGGATGTCACTGAAATGGTGGACTCCATGATGACTGTCAAAGATAAAAAGTCTTTCTTTGAAGAGGCCCAGAAAGCCGAGGTCAACCGGACCTACATTCGGAAGGACCCCATTGACATCCCTGAACGCCTCGGACCAGATCACGAGGAACACACTGAGACTGAGACTATAGACCTTCTGAAAGCAGATCTCCCAAGAGTTGACCTGACCAAACTGGTAAACAAATTTGAATCTCCAAAACCAAAAGTTTACACCAGGAAGGACCCGATTGTCATCACAGAGAGGCTGGGAAGTGATACAGAGGATGCCGAAACAGAGCCACATACCCCAAGAACAGACGATGTCTCAACATTCAATGTTAAAGCCATAAAGGATGTGTTTGAAACAGGAGAGCACAGTTCTCAAGCAGCACGAGAACTGAGAGAGCAAATTGAGAGAAGGGAACCTGAATCGATCTACTCTGAGCCGGCCGGTCATTCCGAAACAACGTCGGTCACCGAGCAATTCTGTAGCATCGATGACTTTGGAAACATGATGAGCGAGACACGGAGTGCGACAGAGATGCACTCTGAAAACTCCATGAACCGAGGTAGCCCTCCGTCATACGCTGATGTGGTGAGAGGCCGAGTCCCAACGGTGGCTGTGCCCACCGAGGCCTCGACCGAAGAACTGCTGAGAAGCTTCCAGCAGTCATGGGCAGAGAGCCAAGGAGTTTTCCAGGAGCTGGGTTTCAGTGTCACGGAGCAGAGGACTTCTCAGATTGTAACACGACAGCAGGAGACTGTCATGACCGGTAAACCTCGGCATGAAGGGTACTAAACAGGCATGGCGGTACGATTAACAGGCTTTGTGTGAACACTGCATTGTGTGTGTGGGGGAAAAAGAATTAACGTTTGACATGACTGAACATTGTTGTCTTTAATTTTCAAAAATTCACACTAAAGGTTTGCTTTTACACTTTGTTTTGAGATTCACAGGTGACACTGTTGTGTTTATTCATGCTTGTACTTGGTGAAGTGTGTTTTGTGCAGAGTTGTTTTCATCAGTGTGTCAGACTCGAAAAATGAAGCTTTTAAAAAAATACAAACAAAACTCTGTAGAACTCACATTTGGAACTAAAATGCTTGTATTGTCACAATAAACAAACTAATGTATTTTACAAAATTCAAATTTAAAGGTATTTAGCTCATTTTTTACATCCATATAGTTGACATTAAAATCACCATTTGGATGAACATTGAAAAAGTTCGATTTTGCTGTTTTGAGCCGAACTGTGTTAACATGAAAGTAATTAGAACATGTGTTTATCACCTACGCAAAAGTCTATTTTCAGACTAACTTCAACATCACACTACAGTGGAAGTAAGTAGACGGTCCCTAAAAACAAAGACAAGTGTCCTCAGGTCTTCATGTCCTCAGATAGTGTGTCCACACTTACTGATCTACACACATGGACCTCTGGTTCAGAAGACGTCTGAGGACAAAGACCATAATAGTCCATTGTCCAGTGCACAGTTAGACGCTCTGGAAATTCATGATTTTGTTGAATTCTTTAAAAAAAAAAAAACATAGTCCAGTATTTCATTCGAAATTGAAATGAATGTAAATGAAGCTTATATGAAACAACAAAGCTTAGAATACTAACAGGTTGTTGTTTTCAAGTGCTGTGATTTACTGATTGGAAGAAGAAAGAGGGAAAAAGAAGAGATTGTTTTTAAATGGAAAAAGGGGGAAAAATTAAGAAAAATGTAAAAAAAAAAAAAAAAAAAAAAAAAAAACCCCAGGAAAAATGTGAAAAAAAGAAGGACATATGGCGGGGAAAGAGGGAACATGGGAAAAAAAAGATAAATGGGGAAAAATGATACATGTAAAAAAATATTTTAAAAAAAGAAGAAAAAATTAAAAATGGGAAAAAATAAGTAAAAATATTAAAAAAAAGAAGGAAAAATAACAAAAAAAGGGAAAAATTTAAAAATGGGGGAAAATAAGGAAAAATGGGGGAAAAAAGAAAGAAAAGAAAAAAACATTCTTTTTGAAAAACATAGTCCAGTGTTTGATTATAAATGTAAATGAAGCTGTATGTAACAGCAAAGCTCAGCCTACGAGGTTGTTGTTTTAAAAAAAAGAATGCAACAAAACCGTGAATTGTCTCACTCTGCACTCAACAATCGACTATTTGGGGCTTCCTCCTAAAGACATGTTATGAATAAAAAGGTACATGACTTGACATAAGAAACTCGGGACACACTCTCCGATGACATGAGGACCTGAGTTAACACAGTTTGGTTCAAATCCAAATTTCTCGATGTTCATCCAAATGATGTGACTTTAATGTCAACTATAGGTGTGTACTCCCAATCATCTCAAAAATTAGCTCAACTTATTTTTACTGCAGACTATCCCTTTAAGACATACTATCTAATCATTAAAGCCAGGTGTGGACACTTTTTAGCTTTTGACGTCTTATGATTCATATTATTTACCACATTTTTCAAACTGTCACATTCTCAAGGATATCAGCACCATTGGTGATATTATCACCGATATGTAAAACCTGAAAGTCTCTGCTCAGAGGTTTCATATTGTGACATTCAGACCATGTCACATTAGAAAAGGAGGGTTTCAAAGCCAAACATTTCCATAAATGACAGCCTTTTGTCCACCTCTGGGTTTAATTACCACTGCGTATTTTATTTTAATATGACAATATGATGTGTTAATGGTTCAAACAGATCATTAATATTAATAGTTTGTTTCAATTCTCTGGTTGAAAGAGAATTTGATATGTACAGTAGAGTAATTATACTGTCTTTTATGCATTTAATGGCAATAGCAAAATAACACAAGCTGTTTTTAGAAAATTAATTGCATTTGTAATACTCCTACTAATTACAGTGTATTTTTCCACCATTGATTTCCTACAAAAGGATCTGCCTGGTGCTGCTGATACTGTGGACTGCAGTAGCTTTCATTTGTTTGTTGTCAGCTTTTGTATGCAATAAGAATTAACATTGTTGGGGTTTTTTTTTTTTCCATCCTTTTTTTTCAGAGAATTCGAGTTCCAGAGTCCGAACTATGCAGGGCTTGTCGGAAGAGGGTGTACCCCATGGAATCTCTGATTGCAGACAAACAAACCTTTCATAAAAGCTGCTTTCGCTGTGAACACTGCAGAGGCAAACTAAGGTACAGTAAGACCTCCTCCTGAGGCAAAACACTTTTATTTCTTTAACCTCTGTGGTGCTTGTTTTGGGGGAAAATATTAAATGACCATATGAACATTCAAGCGACAGTGTGGGGTCATAAACGACCCCGGCCATATAAGTTAATGTACCATCTCTTTATTTTTTATCTGAATTGTCTTTCTTAGCAGTAGTTGGTCAGTTTCCAATCCAACACACTTTCATTGTTTTTTTTGTAGGGATCAAACACTTGGTAGAATGTAGAAGGTTTGAGGGTAGAGTGCCCTCTCCAGGTTGGGGGGAAGGCCCTGCCTCAAGTTGAGGAATTTAAGAACCTCTGGTTCTTATTGGAGCAGGACGTCGACAGGCAGATTGGGGCGGTATCCGCAGTAATGCGGGTGTTAAACCGAACTGTTGTGGTGAAGAAGGAGCTAAGCCAGAAGGCTTGAATTACCGGTCGATCTACGTTCAGACCCTGACATCTTAAAAATTCATATTTGTACTGAAGACAGTGTACTCGTGACTTTTAATTTCGTAAATAGGATTTTTTTATGTCGTAACTTTTCATTTCGTATTCTGACAAATATCAAACACATGAGTACAAATGGACTCATTTTAGAGTTTGCCAATTTTTATTTTATGTTCAATTACAACCCAAGATGCATGTATGTCGATGCAGGGTCGACGTTAGTCATAGTCAGACTAGGCGGTCGCCTAGGGCACCAGATGTCTTGGTGGTGCAAAGTCCCCCAGAATTATAATATTAAGATACTGTATTTTCTGGACTATAAGGTGAACTGAAAAGACTTTAATTTTCTGACAGTGTGACTATGGAATAATTATTGTTGTGCTTAGTGACTAGGAATTTTGACTTTTTATCTCATAATTTCAACTTTTTATCATATAATTTGGATTTTTTGTCACAGAATTTTGACTTTTTATCTCGTAATTTTGGCTTTTTATTGCATAATTTGGATTTTTTTATCACATAATTTAGACCAGGGGTGTCAAACTGCCGTCCTCGAGGGCCGGTGTCCTGCATGTTTTAGATGTTTCCCTCTTCCATTCCACCTGGAGGTCATTACATCATTATCAGTCTGATTATTAACTCTTTATGTGTCAGTGCTGATGCATTCTGAATGGATGATTTAGTTTAAATATTCAGAAAAATTCTATCATTTTTCCTTTTAGTTTTGTGCATGGAAAAGGTGTTAAAAAGCAATTTTTTTTTTTTAATTAAAAAAAAATTTAAAGGCAAAATTAAAACTGCTCGGACCAAATCTTAATAATAGTTTTATTAGTTATTTTTTCAAAATGTTCTACATTATTTTTTTATTTTGTAAATATATATTAGTTTTTTGTTCATTTTGTTGCTGATTTTGTTTATTTTTCTACATTTTGTTTTTTTTAAATGTCATGTTTCTTTGATTTTCTGCCATTTGTGTCATACTTTGCTCATGTTACCAATTTTTTTAGCTTATTATTAATTTTTGTTTGTGTTGATGCTCATTTTATTTTATTTTTTGACTTTTTATATTAGAATTTTGACTTTCTACTGCATAATTTTGAACTTTTATCTTAGAATTTTCAATTTTTATCTCATGATTTTGAAGTCATTTGACTTCATGTGCCTTATAGTGCGGAAAATACTGTAACAATCTTTTTTATCTTTTAGTTTTTGTTGACCAAAACGAAATGAGATGTTATTTTATTTATTTTAGGTGCGTTGTTCTTCTTCTCTCGTGAGAAAGTCCTCAAATTATGTCCGCACAAATGTCAACATCATTTTTACGTTCTTAGTCTTACTGTATTCATGTAACGTGTCATTTCGTTGGGGGGTGATAAACGATTATTTGTATTTAAAGATTTTCTTTTCGTGTCATGAGTTCCACAACATACTTCAACCTCTTCCTTTGTGCGTTTTCTTTTCCAGCCTCGGCAACTACGCTTCTCTCCATGGACGAATGTATTGCAAGCCACACTACAAGCAACTGTTTAAGTCCAAAGGGAATTACGACGAAGGATTTGGGCAGAAACCACACAAAGAATTATGGAACAATAAGAACCAGCAGAGCTCCGATGAAAAAAATAGAGTAAGATCCCCCTCACCGGAAAAGAAAATCATGAATTCCAAAGCAACTGCTGCTCCGAGTAGTGTCCCCACCACATTAGGTACAGAGGACAATGACGCAAAAACAGCGGACGAGAACAAAAAGGCAGCGAGCAAGATTGCTGTAGTTTGGCCTCCTCAGGCAGATTCTCCAAAGAAACCCTTCTCTGTTGAGGAGGAACTGAAGTTGGTGAAGCCCTCATGGCCCCCGAAGGACGAGCCAGCGCAGGAAAACGTTACACCTTCATTAAAAGAGACCGAAAGTCCCGCTTTCCAAGTACAAAATGGACAGGTGCAGGAGAGTGTCTGCGTATCGGAGAAAGTCAAATCTGAAGAAATTCCTGAGGTTCCGGCCTCCTCTGTCGCTGTTACCGAGGAACAAGCAACAAGTGTTACCCCCACTCAGGAAACCAAAGAGTCGCAGAACATCGTCGGCACTGAGGCTGCAGCCAAAACGGGTTCAGGAGGGATGGAGTCTGAAGTCGTCGGAGACAGCAGCGTTGAAAAGAATCGTGAGGAATTGGGCGTGGAAAGGGCAGAGGAAGTGAAAATGAACGGACTTGACGGACAAACGGGTGAAGAGAAAGAGTTGAAAGACGGTGTAGAGGCGGTAAAGGTCACGTTAATAGATGAGGAAACAACTGGCGGACAAGCACAGGCCCTGAACTCCAACAATAATAATAATAATAATAACAACAACAACAACTGCCAGACGTGGGCTGACAACACAATCCTTTTGGGAAGGCTTAACGAGGACACGACAAAGGGAAGTCAGTCACTCTTTTTGGCAGATAGAGATTTTTTCCAAGCCGATCACTGTGAAGAATCCAAATGGATGCCAACTGAAGTGCTGCAATTGGCACAGAGGGATGATGCTTTTGTGCCAGCGGGTGCCAAATGTACTGAAGCCACAGACAGCTATTCAGACACAAATTTCTTTACAGAGACAGGCGGGAGGGGGGGGGTGTTCCCTTTCAGAAACCAGGCCGACGAGCCAAAGATTAGCACATCAAGCTTCCTCGAGGACATTTTCGCCGGCCTAAGTACTAGCAGCTCTGGCTTCCTATCTGATTTGAAATCCGACATCTTCAGTCAATCCGCTAGCGAGACGCCTACGGTGTCGGCGCTGGATGACCTTTTGGATTTCGGGATGGAGCCCGGAGATAAAGCGGGAGATGTGAAGGGGAAGGATGACAGCTTTGCCACAAACTACAGCACATGCCGAGATGGTCGTTCTTCTCTGTGGGCAGACGACGACGACAGCCTGACAGTGGAGGAGCAGATCAAAAGGAACAGATACTATGATGATGATGATGATGATGATGATGAACTCTTGAATTCTGCCTTTTTAGCAAAAAAATAACACAGCAGCATTAACTACATTTCAATATGTGTATCCTTCGTCCTTCGTCTTTCAAAATAAAACCAAAAATGAGACAAAAAAAACAAATTGTTTCTTCATTATTTGTTTCCAAAACCAAAATTGTGTTTAAATGAATAAAGGTAAATACAGATAATGAATGTTTTCCGTTTTATCCAATTTTAACCTAAAACAAATTTAATAACCTGGAAATGACCTTTGACCCACAGTGAAAAAGATGGAAACCTACGTCCTACTACACGAAGACCTGAAGATATGACCTCGAAGAAAACTGGTGTGACATCATACCTTAACGATCTTCAGTCCAGTGGACACGTTTCTGTGGTTGTTTAACATTCATTTATGCTTTGATCAATTTGCTTCACATCAAAATTGGTTAAAATGGGAAATCCATTTTTTTCTATTATTTTGACTTTTTATCTCAGAATTTTGACTTTTTATCGTATAATTTTGATGTTTTATTTCATAAATTTGACTTTTTATCTTATTATTATGGCATTTTATTTCATAAATGTGACATTATCTCATAAATTTGACTTTTTACTTTTTTCCATAATTTTTACTTTTTTCTATAATTTTGACTTTTTTCCCATAATTTGGACTTTTTTTCATGATTTGGACTTTTTTCATAGTTTGGACTTTTTTAATAATTTTTTACTTTTTTTCATAAGTTTTACTTTTTTTCATAATTTTTTTTACTTTTTTCCCATAATTTTGACTTTTTATCTCATAATAAACTTCATTTATGTGCCTTATAGTCCAGTGCGCCTTATATACTGTATGAAAAACCAGAAATGACCTTTGACCCTCAGTGACAAAGCTACGTCATATTTGGGGGGAAACAAAGAGGGTCACCGTAAGACCTGAAGATATAACCACAGAAAACTGGTGTCATATCAGACCATAATGTTTCTGTGGTTGTTAACATTCATTTACATTTTAATCAATTTGCTTCACGTCAAAATTGGATAAAACTGAAAATGGCCGTTATCCGTTTTTTTCTATTATTCATTTAAACATGAAAAAGAAAAGTGAAAAAAACGCATCACTGTCTGTTTTTTTATTTGGAAACAAATGATGAAGAAACATGTTTTTTTTGGTCTTATTTTTGGTTTTATTTTGAAAAATGAATGAACATTAATTTCATATCCATGTCCATGGAGAGATGAACGGCTCAGACTATTAGCTTTAGGTTTATTCTTTTTGTTTTTTTACTGAGTTTTCTAAGTATATTTCTGCTCTTCTATTCAATATCTACATGTAGGTACTAGTGGGGACGTTAAAATATGGTGTAAAAGTTGTTTTATTCAAGTACTTCAACATAAACCAGTACATGTTATCCACAGTAGGAAATCTACAGCATTTATTCATTATCATTTTGCTGGTTGTGATTTACAGTCAGGCTTTTAAAGTAGTAAGGAGGACCTCCCCTGGGGGGCGCTAGAGGACGACAGGGGAGGGGCAGCATGACAAATAATAAACCTGAATAAAAAAGAAAAAAACGTGTGAACATTACATTAAATACAGAAAATGAGGTTAACTAACTACAGTATATGTGGTTAACTAACTACAGTACATGAGGTTAACTAACTACAGTACATGAGGTTAACTAACTACAATACATGTGGTTAACTAACTACAGTACATGTGGTTAACTAACTACAATACATGTAGTTAACTAACTACAGTACATGTGGTTAACTAACTACAGCACATGAGGTTAACTAACTACAATACATGTGGTTAACTAACTACAGTACATGAGGTTAACTAACTACAGTACATGTAGTTAACTAACTACAGTACATGTGGTTAACTAACTACAGTACATGAGGTTAACTAACTACAGTACATGTAGTTAACTAACTACAGTACATGTGGTTAACTAACTACAGTACATGTGGTTAACTAACTACAGTACATGTAGTTAACTAACTACAGTACATGTGGTTAACTAACTACAGTACATGTGGTTAACTAACTACAGTACATGAGGTTAACTAACTACAGTACATGTAGTTAACTAACTACAGTACATGTGGTTAACTAACTACAGTACATGTGGTTAACTAACTACAGTACATGAGGTTAACTAACTACAGTACATGTAGTTAACTAACTACAGTACATGTGGTTAACTAACTACAGTACATGTGGTTAACTAACTACAGTACATGCGGTTAACTAACTACAGTACATGCTGTTAACTAGCTACAGTACATGAGGTTAACTAACTACAGTGCATGTGGTTAACTAACTACAGTACATGTGGTTAACTAACTACAGTACATGTGGTTAACTAACTACAGTACATGAGGTTAACTAACTACAGCACATGAGGTTAACTAACTACAGTACATGAGGGTTAACTAACTATAGTACATGAGGGTTAACTAACTACAGTACATGTAGTTAACTAACTATAGTACATGTGGTTAACTAACTACAATACATGTGGTTAACTAACTACAGTACATGTGGTTAACTAACTACAGTACATGAGGTTAACTAACTACAGTACATGTGGTTAACTAACTACAGTACATGAGGTTAACTAACTACAGTACATGCGGTTAACTAACTACAGTACATGCGGTTAACTAACTACAGTACATGCTGTTAACTAGCTACAGTACATGAGGTTAACTAACTACAGTGCATGTGGTTAACTAACTACAGTACATGTGGTTAACTAACTACAGTACATGTGGTTAACTAACTACAGTACATGAGGTTAACTAACTACAGTACATGAGGTTAACTAACTACAGTACATGAGGGTTAACTAACTATAGTACATGAGGGTTAACTAACTACAGTACATGTAGTTAACTAACTATAGTACATGTGGTTAACTAACTACAATACATGTGGTTAACTAACTACAGTACATGTGGTTAACTAACTACAGTACATGAGGTTAACTAACTACAGTACATGTGGTTAACTAACTACAGTACATGAGGTTAACTAACTATAGTACATGAGGTTAACTAACTACAGTACATGAGGTTAACTAACTACAGTACATGCGGTTAACTAACTACAGTACATGCGGTTAACTAACTACAGTACATGCTGTTAACTAGCTACAGTACATGAGGTTAACTAGCTACAGTGCATGTGGTTAACTAACTACAGTACATGTGGTTAACTAACTACAGTACATGTGGTTAACTAACTACAGTACATGAGGTTAACTAACTACAGTACATGAGGTTAACTAACTACAGTACATGAGGGTTAACTAACTATAGTACATGAGGGTTAACTAACTACAGTACATGTAGTTAACTAACTATAGTACATGTGGTTAACTAACTACAATACATGTGGTTAACTAACTACAGTACATGTGGTTAACTAACTACAGTACATGAGGTTAACTAACTACAGTACATGTGGTTAACTAACTACAGTACATGTGGTTAACTAACTACAGTACATGTGGTTAACTAACTACAGTACATGAGGTTAACTAACTACAGTACATGAGGGTTAACTAACTACAGTACATGAGGGTTAACTAACTATAGTACATGAGGGTTAACTAACTACAGTACATGTAGTTAACTAACTATAGTACATGTGGTTAACTAACTACAATACATGTGGTTAACTAACTACAGTACATGTGGTTAACTAACTACAGTACATGAGGTTAACTAACTATAGTACATGTAAGAAGCCAAAATTAAAAGAAATGCTAAAAACAACCACAGAAATGAAAATTTATTTTCAAAAACAAATTCTGAATTAAATATCAATAAATAATATAACTGTAAATATATTTTTAGGGGTTAAAAGAAAAACCCCGAAAATTGGAATATTCCTTGAAAGTGAATTTCCTGAAGCTGTAAAAGTTCTAATCAGCAAAATCAGAACAAATAAAAGAATGAAACATATTGATTGATATTATTGGTCCATATAATATGATCAGAATAAACGTACATGCATCTATATGTTTGATACGTTAAAGGGATCATCCAGAGGAAATGTTTAGATTTAATACAGAAAGTTAACTTTAAATTCACAGCATTTAAATGAACATTGATCCAAAGTGTGTTAACATGGAAGTGATTAAAACATGTTTGTTTTTATTTTTAAACTAACTTTAATAAAGTTTAAACAACATCACACTTCAGTGGTAGGACGTAGACCGTCCCTAAAGACAAAGACAAATGTCCACAGGTCTTCATGTCCTCAGATAGTGTGTCCTCAGGTCTTCATGTCCTCAGATAGTATGTCCACAGGTCTTCATGTCCTCAGATAGTGTGTCCACAGGTCTTCATGTCCTCAGATAGTGTGTCCTCAGGTCTTCATGTCCTCAGATAGTGTGTCCTCAGGTCTTCATGTCCTCAGATAGTATGTCCACAGGTCTTCATGTCCTCAGATAGTGTGTCCACAGGTCTTCATGTCCTCAGATAGTGTGTCCACAGGTCTTCATGTCCTCAGATAGTATGTCCACAGGTCTTCATGTCCTCAGATAGTGTGTCCATAGGTCTTCGTGTCCTCAGATAGTGTGTCCTCAGGTCTTCATGTCCTCAGATAGTGTGTCCACAGGTCTTCATGTCCTCAGATAGTGTGTCCTCAGGTCTTCATGTCCTCAGATAGTGTGTCCACAGTTACTGGTCTACACACATGGACCTCTGGTTCAGAAGACGTCTGAGGACAAAGACCATAATAGTCCATTGTCCAGTGGACAGTGAGACACTCTTTTTAAAAACATCGTCCAGTGTTTGATCATAAATGTAAATAAAGTCGTATGCAACAGCAAAGCCTAGCGTACTAACTGGTTCGTTGTTTGTCGTCTCCAACTTAATCCAGGTCAAAGGTCGTGGGGGCAGCAGCTTCCATCACCCCAGCTCCTCCAGGGGATTCCCAAGGCGTTCCCTAATGTCCTAATCACTTCCATATTAACACAGTTTGGCTCAAAACAAAAAATGTTCGTCCAAATGGTGTGACTTTAATGTTAACTATATGTGACCCTCCAAAATAAAACCAGTCACTTTGGTCAAATTTAATAAATTCATATTTTATATTTATCTTAAAGTTTATTAAAAATGTTTGTGTGACATTAATTCAACCAATCAGAGGCTGTTTTTCAACAAGGGCTTTAGTTTAGTGTAGAAGGCTTTGTTCTGAGGCCTCCCATTGGTTCAAATCTATAATTGTGTAGATTTCTATTTAAGGGTTGTCTAGAGGGAATCCTCATCTTTCCAACGGTACCAAACATGACGGGGAAATACCTAACGCCAGCGCCAAGGAAAGTCGTGTTTGGAGTCGATTTGTCTTAGTTTTAGACTTAATTACTGTCAGAGTCAGTTGTTGTTCTTCCTAAAAGACATGATTTGAAGAAGTTACGCTAGGAATTTAACAAACACTCATAGTTACAAGTGTTCAGGAGACATTTTACTGGGATTTTATTAATAAACTTTCAATCATTTTGATCCATATAACGTATTTGAGGCTAAAGTTGAAAACACTGCTGTGACTGAACCACTGCTTTAATGATGGACGGACACATATATAAAAATATAAATATAAATATAAATATAAATATAAATATAAATATAAATATGAATATGAATATGAATATGAATATAAATATAAATATATATATATATATATATATATATATATATATATATATATATATATATATATATATATATATATATATATATATATATATATATATAAATATAAATATATATAAATATAAATATAAGTATAAGTATAAATATAAATATAAATATAAATATAAGTATATATATAAATATAAATATAAATATAAATATAAGTATAAATATAAATATAAATATAAGTATATATATATAAATATAAATATAAATATAAATATAAGTATAAATAAATATATATATATATATATATATATATATATATATATATATATATATATATATATATATATATATATATATATATATATATATATATATATATATATACATATACATATACATATAAATATAAATATATATATATAAATATAAATATAAATATAAATATAAATATAAATATAAATATAAATCTACTCCCAATCATGTAAATAATGAGCTAAACGTATTTTGACTCCAGATAATCTCTTTAATATCACTCTGTTTAAAAAATCAGAAGCGTGTATGTGCATTAATTTCCTGCCTTTGAACAAATGGCTTTTTTTGAGTCTGAATAAAGAGGGTTTTTTTTTTTTCATTTCTATTTTGTCTCGTTGTTGAAATAAAGCTTCATGAACTCATCAATAAATGACTTTTTAATCAGTCAGTGCACAGACACTCTTTAATGAATGTCCTAGTGACGCTAACACTGAACAGTTCACGTCTGTTCACTGAAGGAATATTGATTTTTACTGATGCAGCGTCTGTTACAGCTTCTTACATTCACTGCTTTTTATCACTGGTGACAAATGTGGGGTTTTTTTTGTCCTTTAAGGTTTAAAGCTGGAACATTAAGGTAAGTGTTGGTAAAGAAAAGGTGACGTCATGTTATTTACTGTGATAAAAAAAAGTCTAGTTTAGTGTCAGTGTGGACGACTGTAGTGACAGTTCATTTAAATGAAACAAAAGCTGTGGTTGGTTTAGTTAAGTTTCTGTGTTTGAACAAAACATGTGACGATTGGACACTGAAAAAAAACAAACATTTAATCATCTTAAAAAGTCTCCTTCAATTTTGACTTTTTATCAATTTTTTTTATTAAAGTCATTAATATTAAAGTCATTAATATTAATGACTTTAATATTAACGTCATTACACTTTTGTTGAAACTGTTGAATAAACATTTTAATTATGTGTATATATATATATATATATATATATATATATATATATATATATATATGTATATATATATATATGTATTCTTTTTTTATATTTTGTCATATTTTTTGTTGTTTTTCTGTTTTTGAAAATATTTTGGATTTTTCATCCTTTTTTGTGTTAGTTTATTTTTTTTGGGTGAATTTGAACCTGTTTTACATATTTTTATTTTTATTTTTATTTTATTAATAATTTGAGTCCCAAAAAAGTCAACCTGAGACAAAACAGTGGACCAACATGAAGTGTTTAATTAAAACTAGAAAAGCTCTGAGAGTGTAACCTCCGCCAAGGCAGACCCCCCCCCCCCCCTTTGAATGAAGAGAGGTTCACTAGGGGGAATTAAATATGAGTCTGTCTGTCTGTCTGTCTGTCTGTCTGTTTGTCTGTCTGTCTGTTTGTCTGTCTGTCTGTTTGTCTGTTTTTCTGTCTGTCATTGTCTGTCTGTCTGTTTTTCTGTTTGTCTCTCTGTCTGTTTGTCTGTCTGTCTGTCTGTCTGTCTGTTTGTCTGTCTGTTTGTTTGTCTGTCTGTCTGTCTGTCCGTCTGTCTGTTTGTCTGTCTGTCTGTCTCTCTGTCTGTTTGTTGTTCTGTCTGTCTGTCTGTCTGTCTCTCTGTCTGTTTGTCTGTCTGTCTGTCTGTTTGTCTGTTTGTCTGTTTGTCTGTTTGTTTTTCTGTCTGTCTGTCTGTCTGTTTTTCTGTCTGTCTGTGTGTTGTCCTGTCTGTTTGTTTGTTGTTCTGTCTGTCTGTCTCTCTGTCTGTTTGTCTGTCTGTCTGTCGTCTGTCTGTTTTTCTGTCTGTCTTTGTCTGTCTGTCTGTCTGTTTGTTTTTCTGTCTGTCTGTCTGTCTGTCTGTTTGTTTGTTTTTCTGTCTGTCTGTCTGTTTGTTTTTCTGTCTGTCTGTCTGTCTGTCTGTCTGTCTGTCTGTCTGTCTGTCTCTCAGCAGTCGTTGGTTAAATCTTCAGAATGTGTCGTTCGTGTCAGAAATAACAAACAGATTCTGGATCAGTTTTAAATTTGACATTGTGTTAAATGAAGAATAAATTTGAGGAATAAAAAAATCTAAATTGATTTATAAGTTGATTTAAAGTCTTATTCTTCAGTGTTTAAATCATATCAAACATTATTTAACAGTCACTCATAACTATAAACACAGTCTTTTTTCTGGAACCTTCTTCAGGACACTTTTTCTGTCAGGACACTTTTAGGGGACGGACCTGGACACAAGAGAAGGTGAAGAATTTAAACACAATAATACACAGGTGGAAGTAACTGAGTACAAGTACTGCATTACTCTACTCAAGTACATATTTTTGAGGTATTTATTTATTTTTTCTTCCTATATTTTTGCATAAATATCTGAACTTTATATTTTTTATATTCACAGAAATAGTGACTTTCTATGAGAATTCTGATTATCTTATAATTATAGTTTTATATTCTCATATTTACGACTCTTTATCTCATATTTATTATTTATTATTTCAGAATTTGGACTCTTTGTCAGAATTATCCAGTTGTTATTTCATATTTTAAGACATTTTATCTCATAATTATTCATTTCATATCTCATATTTAAGACTTTTCATCTCATAATTTGAATTTATATATTATAATTGTGACTCTTTATCTCATAATTATGCATTTCTTTCTTATATTTAGGTGTTTTTGTCTCATATTGAGGATTTTTAATCTCATAATTTTGACCTTTATTATAATTATTCATTATTTTTAATCACAATTGTGACTTTTTTCTTCCATTTTTCCATCATTTCTTCCCCACACTCTAACCCTCAGTCACATGACCAGATAAAAACATTATCTACTCTTACGCCTACTCTTGCATTTAAAAGAAATAGTTTAAAAAATCCAAACAGGAGGAGTTTTATGATTAAATATTTAATAAACCCTCAGACATATTTCTATGTTGAAAAATGATCCAAATGTTTTTACACCAAGAAAACAAAAATGAGTGGAGGAGAGAAAGTGTCATAATTAGGAATTATTTTTATCCTCCACACAAATAAAATATAACAGATAATATAAGAGAAAAAAAAGGGGGGGGGGCTAATTACATTTTCATCAACACTGAAAATATTGAATTTTACCCATTTATCCCAGAATTTTGACTTTTTTTCATAATTTTTTACTTTTTTTCATAATTTTTACTTTTTATTATTTTTTTTTTTAGTTTTTTTTCATAATTTTTACTTTTTTCATAATTTTTTTACTTTTTTTGATAATTTTTACTTTTTTTCATATTTATTTTTTATTTTTTTTACTTTTTTTCATAATTTTTACTTTTTTCACCCAAATTTTTAAAGTTTTTTTTCATAATTTTTTTTCATAATTTTTTACTTTTTTCATAATTTTTACCTTTTTTCATAATTTTTACTTTTTATGGTCACACATAAAAATCTATTTGAATGAACCAAATTAAATTGCACATTGTTCAGGTTATTTTAATCTAATTTGATTCACTGAACTATATGTTTTTCTGTGTCTATTGAAGGATAATTGTAAAGTTTTTTCAGTGCATTAATTATATTAATTATATTTAATTCTTCTCATTTTCATACTTTATATTAATTCCTTCACATCCCTTCATTCTTATCAAAACCAACAGTCGACATGTTGTCATTTAACTGTGTATATTATATTTACATGTTCAACTTTATAATTAGACTCAGTATAAAAATATTTTATAGTTAATTACATTTGTTCAGTGAAGTTTGAGAAAATAAATATTTCTTCTTAAGTTGTTGTTAGTTACAACTTCACTTTAATTCTGTTTTTACCTTCGCAAAGAAGAGATTATATTTGAGTCTGTCTGTCTGTCTGTCTGTCTGTGTGTCTGTCTGTGTGTCTGTCTGTTTGTGTGTCTGTTTGTCTGCCTGTCTGTCTCTCTGTCTGTGTGTCTGTGTGTGTGTGTCTGTCTGTCTGTCTGTCTGTCTGTCTGTGTGTGTGTGTCTGTTTGTCTGCCTGTCTGTCTCTCTGTCTGTGTGTCTGTGTGTGTGTGTCTGTCTGTCTGTCTGTCTGTCTGTCTGTCTGTCTGTCTGTCTGTGTGTCTGTCTGTTTGTGTGTCTGTTTGTCTGCCTGTCTGTCTGTGTGTCTGTCTCTCTGTCTGTGTGTGTGTCTGTCTGTCTGTGTGTCTGTCTGTGTGTCTGTCTGTTTGTGTGTCTGTTTGTCTGCCTGTCTGTCTCTCTGTCTGTGTGTCTGTGTGTGTGTGTCTGTCTGTCTGTCT
>CM035784.1:27505321-27510321 GCA_020466265.1 Siphamia tubifer
ACATATTTAAGTTGTTTTTTTATTTATATTCTCTGTTCTGTAAAGTGTAAAAAAAACACATTTATAATTTGTTAAGTGTTGATCATATTTACACTTAATATTTGACCTGACAATGTGGGGACCTCATGTTCAGACCCTTCTAACCTTAACCAGCTGGTTAGTGTGTTTAAAGAGTTCACCATTCATTCACTCTAACACTATCAGAGTGATGGTCAGTGTGAAGATATTTGACCAAAGTTACGACACTCCTGCCGAGAACAACCGTCAATGGAAACACGTTCAAAGAGCAAATATAGTTTGTCCACATTTTAGGAATATCGATATTGTTTTGCGGAAAACTGTAATGGAAACACAGCTACAGTCAGACTAGGCAGTCGCCTAGGGCACTAGATGTCTTGTCCCACAAATGATAATATTAAGGCCCTGTCCCATTTCTCCCCCTAACCCTAAAATTTCCCCTAACCCTAGATTTTGTGCGTTCATGTGTAGGGGTAGGGTGTCCCATTACCTAGGGGAGCAAGTGGGAGTGCGATTTTTCCCTTAAAATCAACCCTCAAAATGTAGTGAGGTTGGTTGCGGACTTCGTTTTGAGTGGAAGATGAAATTACCCATGATGCACTGCGAGCTCAGCGAGCCGACTGATTTCTGACAACAAAAATGGCGGCCGCAGCTGGAGGAACTGGACCGGTAATGTTACCTTGTCAAGCTAGCGCTAATGCTAACGTTAATGTTATAAATCGCCAACTATTGAAGAAAAAATACATGAAAATATTTAAATAAATCAACATACCTGAGACAAGACTGAAAGGCAAAGTAGACGGCGAATGCGTCTTCTGTTTGCCGCATTTCTTCTCTGCGCATCCCGAAGGTAAATAAACAGAACCAACACAACAGGTAACACAGCTGGGACCGCCATTTGTCCTCCGTGTAAATAGTAGTCAGCTGATGTCAGTCTCGCGGAGGGGTGGTTTCATATTTGGCGGGGTAGACTTGTCAGCGTGTGACGTCAGCACGTTTGTTACGTTCACTTGGTGAGTGGTGTCCCATTTTCAGGGGGAATTATTTCCCCTTGTTGAGTGGAATTTACTTTTTAGGGCACTTAAAACCAAGTGGAAGTTTTAAGGGGGACAAATGGGACGGGGCCTAAGACAGTGTATTTTCTGGACTATAAGGTGAACTGAAAAAACTACATGGATTAATTCTGGTTGTGTTTAATGACTGGGAATTTAGACTTTTTATCTGACTTTTTATTGCATAATTTTAAAATATTATCGCCTTTTTTTTTTTTTACTTTTTATCACATAATTAGGCCTTTTTAAAGTTAGATTTATCAGAATCAGAGTGTTTTGTTCTGTTCCAACTCAACAATGTTTATAGTTATTGTTAGTGTTTATCTTTACTTAATGCTCCTTATAATCCAGTTCACCTTATAGTGTGAAAATACAGTAAATAAATAATTAACCTTAACATTGACACTGATTATTCATGGACACTCAGTACGTACTCCATCACATGTAGGACACTATGTTTACACATGATCATTTAGAATTACACTAAAAGGAAAGAGGGGTGTTGAACTAGTGTTGGCCTAGTGTTGTCCTAGTGTTTTAGTGTTGGCGTAGCATTATACTAGTGTTGGCCTAGTGTTGTCCTAATGTTGGGCTAGTGTTGGCCTAGTGTTGTCCTAGCGGTATACTAGTGTTGTCCTAGTGTTGTCCTAGCATTATACTAGTGTTGTTCTAGTGTTGTCCTAGCATCATACTAGTGTTGTCCTAGTGCTGGGCTAGTGTTGTCCTAGTATTGGCCTAGCGTTATACTAGTGTTGTCCTAGTGTTGGGCTAGTGTTGGGCTAGTGTTGTCCTAGTATTGGCCTAGCGTTGTCCTAGTATTGGCCTAGTGTTGGCCTAGCGTTATACTAGTGTTGTCCTAGTATTGGCCTAGCGTTATACTAGTGTTGTCCTAGTATTGTCCTAGTGTTGTCCTAGTGTTGGCCTCACATTATACTAGTGTTGTCCTAGTGTTGGCATCACATTATACTAGTGTCCTAGTATTGGCCTAGCATTATACTAGTGTTGTCCTAGTATTGGCCTAGCGTTATACTAGTGTTGTCCTAGTATTGTCCTAGTGTTGTTCTAGTGTTGTCCTAGCATCATACTAGTGTTGTCCTAGTGCTGGGCTAGTGTTGTCCTAGTATTGGCCTAGCGTTATACTAGTGTTGTCCTAGTGTTGGGCTAGTATTGGGCTAGTGTTGTCCTAGTATTGGCCTAGCGTTATACTAGTGTTGTCCTAGTGTTGGGCTAGTGTTGGGCTAGTGTTGTCCTAGTATTGGCCTAGCGTTGTCCTAGTATTGGCCTAGCGTTGTCCTAGTATTGGCCTAGTGTTGGCCTAGCGTTATACTAGTGTTGTCCTAGTATTGGCCTAGCGTTATACTAGTGTTGTCCTAGTATTGTCCTAGTGTTGGCCTCACATTATACTAGTGTTGTCCTAGTGTTGGCATCACATTATACGAGTGTCCTAGTATTGGCCTAGCGTTATACTAGTGTTGTCCTAGTATTGGCCTAGCGTTATACTAGTGTTGTCCTAGTATTGTCCTAGTGTTGTTCTAGTGTTGTCCTAGCATCATACTAGTGTTGTCCTAGTGCTGGGCTAGTGTTGTCCTAGTATTGGCCTAGCGTTATACTAGTGTTGTCCTAGTGTTGGGCTAGTGTTGGGCTAGTGTTGTCCTAGTATTGGCCTAGCGTTATACTAGTGTTGTCCTAGTGTTGGGCTAGTGTTGTCCTAGTATTGGCCTAGCGTTGTCCTAGTATTGGCCTAGTGTTGGCCTAGCGTTATACTAGTGTTGTCCTAGTGTTGGCCTAGCGTTATACTAGTGTTGTCCTAGCGTTGTCCTAGTGTTGTCCTAGTGTTGGCCTCACATTATACTAGTGTTGTCCTAGTGTTGGCATCACATTATACTAGTGTTGTCCTAGTGTTGGCCTCACATTATACTAGTGTTGTCCTAGTGTTGGCCTCACGTTATACTAGTGTTATCCCAGTGTTGGCCTAGCGTTGTCCTAGTGTTGGCCTCACATTATACTAGTGTTGTCCTAGTGTTGGCCTCACATTATACTAGCGTTATACTAGTGTTGGCCTAGCGTTATACTAGTGTTGTCCTAGTATTGTCCTAGTGTTGGGCTAGTGTTGTCCTAGTATTGGCCTAGCGTTGTCCTAGTATTGGCCTAGTGTTGGCCTAGCGTTATACTAGTGTTGTCCTAGTGTTGGCCTAGCGTTATACTAGTGTTGTCCTAGTGTTGTCCTAGCATTGTCCTAGTGTTGTCCTAGTGTTGGCCTAGTGTTGGCCTCACATTATACTAGTGTTGTCCTAGTGTTGTCCCAGCGTTGTCCTAGCATTGTCCTAGTGTTGGCCTAGTGTTGGCCTCACATTATACTAGTGTTGTCCTAGTGTTGGCCTCACATTATACTAGTGTTGTCCTAGTGTTGTCCTAGTGTTGGCCTCACATTATACTAGTGTTGTCCTAGTGTTGGCATCACATTATACTAGTGTTGTCCTAGTGTTGGCCTAGGGCACCACATTGACCAGAACTGACCCTGTCTGTTCTATAGGTTTTTTATAGTTTTTTTTTCTGTCATTACATCACATCTGTTTGTCTTTTATAAATGTTTTAAATGTCATTTATTGTTTTTGGCCAAATAATTCTGATCATGATTGTGGATCGATATGTTACGGCTGCATCAGAGCCCCTCCCCCTCCCATAGGCCCCTCCCCCTCCCTGTCAGTAAATCATTCCCTGATCAAACCCTGGTCAGTGTGTGAGCGCAGCCTCTTCTGTCTATAAATAGACCGCTGTGTCGTAAACTGCATCTTATTGACGTCCTGTACAACACTGCAGTCCCTGGGTGTGAAGCTACTAGTATTAGTTTTAACTCATTTAACCCTCATGTGGGGGTTCTATATGTGAAGGCACCCAGACTGACAGGACTATTGGTCCAATGTGACACGATATCGATCTTCTAAAATACTTACATGGATCCATTCTGCGAGTGCTTAGTGACTTTTTATCTCATAAATTACACTTTTATCTCATAAATTAGACTTTTATCTCATAAATACGACTTTTTATTTCATAATTTGGGCTTTTTATCCTATGATTTTCACTTTTTATCTCACGATTTTGGCTAATTTAGACTTTAAATAATTGGACATCTCTAAAAATAAAACATAAAAGGATAAATTAAGCAGAGATAATTAGACTAATAACACATACGATAGATACATATTTTTTACTCCGTTGCATATTTGTGACAGTCGGCATTAAGGTTTTAATCAATGAACGCTCTCAGCTGTGAATATATTCTCTTAATTACATCCTATTTTTTTGTCCAGGTAATCATTTGGTGGTGGTCCCTGACCTTCCAACATGAGATCAGCTTCATATGACATTGATGGATGACATTTGTAAAGACCATAATAGGCAGCAGTGTTACCACGCAGCATATTAAGCTGCTCACATTTCAATGCACTCGTACTTTAGCTGCTGCTTTTCTTGTCAACACAATTTAAAGAGGGAATCTATCATTTGTGCCGTTGTTGTTGTTGTTGGTTGCGGCGTGCAGTGGCATTTGGGGACCCTCGGGGGACGCTTTTTTTTTTTTCTAGCGAACGGCTTAGCTTGTCAAATGTCACTGGTGTTTTGTTAGAGTCTTCTTTGAAAATCACTGCTTTATGAAGACCTTTATTTGGTGTCGAGGGTTTTTTTTGTTTTTTAGCTTTGGAGAATGTTAGTTTAATTTCATCCGTTTGTTGTTTATCATCAGATCTTTTTACAGCAGCGAGAAATTATGTACGAGGCTGAGGAGATAAAAATGATGAGATAAAAAGTCAAAATGATGAGATAAAAAGTCAAAATGATGAAATAAAAAAGTCAAAACGATGAGATAAAAAGTCACAATGATGAAATAAAAAGTCACAAAGATGAGATAAAAAGTCAAAATGATGAGAT
>CM035784.1:27517821-27527821 GCA_020466265.1 Siphamia tubifer
GACAATGCATCTGGATGGAGAGAGAGAGAGAGAGAGAGAGACACTGCATATGTATGGAGAGAGAGAGAGGGAGAGAGACACTGCATCTGTATGGAGAGAGAGAGAGAGGTAGAGACACTGCATCTGTATGGAGAGAGAGAGAGGGAGAGAGACACTGCATCTGTATGGAGAGAGAGAGAGACACTGCATATGTATGGAGAGAGAGAGAGGGAGAGAGACACTGCATCTGTATGGAGAGAGAGAGAGGGAGAGAGAGAGAGACACTGCATCTGGATGGAGAGAGAGAGAGAGAGAGGTAGAGACACTGCATCTGTATGGAGAGAGAGAGAGAGGGAGAGAGACACTGCATCTGTATGGAGAGAGAGAGAGAGAGAGAGAGAGAGAGAGAGAGAGAGAGAGAGAGAGAGAGAGAGAGAGAGAGAGAGAGAGAGAGAGAGAGAGAGAGAGAGAGAGAGAGAGAGAGACACTGCATCTGTATGGAGAGAGAGAGAGGGAGAGAGACACTGCATCTGTATGGAGAGAGAGAGAAGGTGTGTGGATAGATAGATAGATAGATAGATAGATAGATAGATAGATAGATAGATAGATAGATAGATAGATAGATAGATAGATTTAATATATTTAAATATGTAAACAGGATGCTACAAATCTCTCCAGAGAAATCAACTTGATTTTAATTTTTATTTATTTTTTTTTTTTTTCCAGTCATTATTTGTGTTAATCCTTTAATGAAGTCAGGATATTTAAAAAGGTCGTATTATGGTAAATGAACCACACACTGTGGTTCATTTATTTGTTTATTTATGAACCTTAATCCTTCCAAAAGTTTAGATTTAAACACTCCAGGTGCTGCAAACTTATCTTTATATTCATTTGTTATTATTTTTATTATTTACCAAAAATTCACAGTACGAATTCATGAGTGGAATGAATGAATTATTGTAAGTAGAGAAACCAATGTATTTGAAGTTGACATTATTTATGTTTTATGTTATTATTTCACTGCTTTAGTTTCACCTCAGATTAAATTGAGCTAAATATGGCCCCTGAACTTTGACCCCCCCTGCTTTAAGTACATGTAAACATCCTGACTGACGTATTATTATTATTATTATTGTTATTATTGTTATTGTTATTATTATTATTATTATTGTCATTTTTGGATTTTTGGGGGGGGGGGGGGGGGTCAAAACTGGGCCGAACCATCAAATCATATAAAATAATAGAAGAACTAATAAATGTTGTCAACTGCTAAGTTTTCTCTGTTTTTTGAGGAAAAAATCATTGAATTCCATAATGAAAATTTTTTCATCGATGAACTGGAAACGAACATAAAATGAATAAATCTGAAAATTATTACGAAAAACAAATGCGACGTTAACAATATTACACCTTATTTTTAGCCTAGGATCTAGTCTGTCCCCAGTGGCCGCAAATGGTATTTGCTATGGGGAGACAGACTAGACAGCCTAGGATCTGAAAATCCAAAATGGGTCGGACCAATCAAATCGCGAGGGGCGGGATTGGAGCCCGCCCTGCCTCATGACGACACAAATACGACACGTAATGTTGTAGTCGCAGAGACGTAGCAGCTAGCACACCAAAGAGAAGAAGAAGGCGTAGCTGCTAGCTAGCACACATTGCCGTAACACCAGTTGCTAGCTGCTAGACAACATGGCTCATCACCAGGAACAACCATTGGAGCTGGCTTTGGCAGCAACGCTAGGTGATTTAAAATTACAGTTTTCCCTGCGAGAGGAGCAGAAAACGGCACTTAAGCTGTTTTTGGAAAAAAGGGACGTTGTCGGAGTTTTGCCCACCGGGTATGGCAAAAGTTTGATTTATCCAATAGCGTGGCGTTGTGTAAAGAGAAAACTTGACAGACAGTGGTTATCCTGCCCACAAATTCGCCTAGACTTTCTAGACTGCCCCCGTAGCAAATGCAGTTTGCGGCCACTGGGGACAGTCTAAATCCTAGGCTACCTTATTTGATCTTTTCTACATGTGCAACACAACTTACAGATAACAGTGGATCTATAAATACACACATTAAATGATTAAATGACAAACACAACTTTGATAAAATTCCACATATTCCTCTTAAAACAGTTTCAAAAATCTTTGTCGTAAATGTCTTTTTTTTTACACTAAAACAAAGACAAAATGAGCTTTTTATATTATTCATTCATTCATTATCTGAACCCGCTTTATCCACACTTGGGTCACGGGGGTCACTGGGGGCCTAATCCAGCTACAATGGGTGAAGGCGGGGTCAGAGGTCACCCTGTATGAGACGCCAGTTCATGGCAGGGCTGAACATATATAGACAAACAATCACTCTCACATTCACACCTATGGACAATTTTAGATTAACCAATTAACCTATCAGTGCATGTGTTTGGATGGTGGGAAGAAACCGGAGTGCCCGGCGAAAACCCACACGGACACGGGGAGGACATGCAAACTCCACACAGAAAGGTCTGGTACGGGATTCCAACCAGGGACCTTCTTGCTGTGAGGCACGAGTGCTAACCACTGCACCGCCGTGCTAACCACTGCACCACCGTGCTAACCGCTGCACCACCGTGCTAACCACTGCACCACCGTGCTAACCGCTGCACCACCGTGCTAACCGCTGCACCACCGTGCTAACCACTGCACCACCGTGCTAACCGCTGCACCACCGTGCTAACCGCTGCACCACGGCGCTAACCTCTCCACCACCGTGCTAGCCGCTGCACCACCGTGCTAACCGCTGCACCACCGTGCTAACCGCTGCACCACCGTGCTAACCGCTGCACCACCGTGCTAACCGCTGCACCACCGCGCTAACCACTGCACCACCGTGCTAGCCACTGCACCACCGTGCTAGCCACTGCACCACCGTGCTAGCCACTGCACCACCGTGCTAACCACTGCACCACCGTGCTAGCCACTGCACCACCGTGCCGCCCTTTTTATATTATTAATAGGTTATTATCTTAGTATTTTATTGGTCTGATCCACTTTAGATTGAACTGACATCAAATTAAATATTAAATATTTTCAGTCTCATAAATGGATCCCAGGGGCCGGAATGGATCCTTTGGTGGGCTGGTTTTGGCCCCCGGGCCGCATGTTTGACACCCTTGATCTAGAGAAATGAGGCGATATTAAACATCTATTTATGTGACTAAAAACAAAAGTCATTCGTAACACGTACATGAATCAACAAACCAACAAAGTACGTGTCTTCTGTATTCATGTCCAGCACACAGTCGACAAACCACAGTGTCGAACCAAGGACGTAATAATGATGTTGACATTGGTGGGGACATAATTTGAAGACGTTCTCACGAGAGACAGCAAAAAAAAAAGAAAAGAAAAACACGTCTAAATGAGATGAAATAACGTCTCATTTCATTTTGGTCCAGATATTTTAGTCATGTTTTTATTTTTTTTGTGTTTATTCGTCATCTATATTACATCATATCGTTACAATATTGTTTTTTTTTCTCAATTCTTAAATAAAAAGTCAAAATTCCAAGTCATTATTAAACACAACCAGAATTAATCCATATATAAGGCGCAAATTAAAATTAAAGTCTTTTAAGTGCACCTTATAGTCTGGAAAATACAGTAATTATAGTTAACGTCATTAGATCAACATTTACATTTAGTCTGGTTTTGTTTTCGTCATGTCATAAAGGTTCATTGACGACAATATTTAGTCAAAATGTTTCTTGACAGAAGCAACTCTACAGATATCCAGGCCGTCTCCACCATTGTATGAGTACACAGCCCAGATGAACCATGGGTAATCTATGAGTCAACCTCCAGCTGTTACTGTCTATGGTTCATAAAGGGCTAAAGGGAATATTAGCTCATTAGCTATTAGCTGTGAGTTGGTTCTTTTTTCATTCTCATCAGTTCTACATATGAGAAGAATGAGTGAGAAACTTCATCAGGGAACACCCACATTTATCTGGGGTAGGGTCAAACCATTGTGGTGTTTTAATGTGTCTGTAAAAATGAATTATACATTTTATTTGTTTACTGTTAGTCCACAGAGGAATAGTAGATGAGGACACGTTTATCAAGTATTTAAATTTAGGAGATAATTGCTTCTTTTTTAAATATCCTTTTTTTGTGGGGGGGGGGGCGTACCCCCTGGTACCCCCTGTAATTTGAACCCTGGGTGCATCTGTTGAAAAGGTCAGCTGATGTTCTGTCTCCATCTCAATCTGGTACAGTCTCTGCTTGTTAGAGTAATAATAAGCAATTAACTGTTTATTAATGCTTTATTAACAGTTTATTAATGCTTTATTAACAGTTTATTCAGGGTCAGAGTGTTCGGTTCACTCTTGGGGGGGGGGTGATGACCTGTAGTGGGTCCTTTATATACTAGGTCTGGTTTAATTTTTTTATACCCCCCCCCCCCAGAAGTTTACGTCTATGTGTAAAACATGTTTGACACATAACAGTCGTATGTGTGAAGCTTTTCATCAGTCGACATAGAAGGTTTGTTCATTAACTATATGTCAGACTATATTATACGAGGTGATGCTGACTTTAACTGTTTATTTATGGAACATTCTAGATCTGGAACAGATAGATGTATTATAGACTGACAGTCGTGGCTGCACACGCATCCTACCATCATTCTGTTTGTTTACAAACATGTCAGTTACTGGGTGCGTGAGGCAAGGTGCGTTCATGAACCGTGGGATTTTTAGGTATCTGGGTCCAGGGGGGGGGGGGTTACTTTGTATCAAGAGGGAGACACATTTACTGTTATTTTATTTTGATCATGCAATCAGGAAATAAACATTTATTAAAATAATTTTATCAAAAAATAAGTTGTGGTTTAAGTGGGCCCGCCCATGTGGGCCCCTGATGCATGTGGGCCTGGGGCGACTGCCCCCCTGTTCCCTCCACTAGTGGGTTTATTATAAGGCGGACTGATACATGTATGTAAAAAGTCCCAGTGCTGTTATGATCAACATGGAATGTCTCTTATCCAATCAGATTGTTTGGTCAGAACTAACTGTTGTATAAATATAAATATATAGAAGATATTAAAATATTTACTTATATTTATATAATATTTATGGAACAGAAAGGACACACATACACACATACACATATACACACATACACACACACAAACATATACACGCATACACACACACACACACACACATTCCTCCACTAACAAATACACACACAACTACACAAACTACATATATATATATATATAATTTTGATAGCTTTGCATTTTTGTCGCATCATTTTTTATTTTTATCTCATAATTTTGACTTTTTATGGTCACATAAAAAAAGTGTAGTAAAGTGAAGCAAATTCAAATGCATAGTTAGAGTTATTTTAATTTAATTAAATTCATTTCAGTAGATATTTTTATGTGTGACCTATTAAAGAAGTATTTTTCAGCTGATTTAAATGTTGAACTTTTTTCAGTGATTAAAACATAATGAGCGACTCACCTTTAAGTCGACACAGAGGAAAAGAACACATTTTATTTTTGTTATTTTCTTTTAGTGCACGTATGTGAAAAAGGTGATATTAATATCTGTGTTGCACGGTTGATTTCAATCAGCATCTGCTCTGAATGAACACAGATCCCAGAGGAGCTGAACTCTCCTTAGGAATATTTGTGGATTTGACTCTTAGGTTTAATTATAGTGTACGCATTATTATCTGTTCACAAACAACACCACGTCATTCATCCTAAACTAACACCAAATATTTATGCTATGTTTAATTCACCTGATACAGTAAGAGCTCCTTTAAATGGAAATTTGACGTTTGCTTCTTAAAATCATGTCGACGGATTGATTTCATATTTAATACGGATCCATCTCACCCTCAGCGTGTCCCACTTGGTCTCGTTAACAGTCTCTGGGAAAATCCAAAATGAATGCTGTATATTTAAAAGAATCTGACGCACGTCAATAATCTGTGGTGTGAGTTGACCTTCTGGGGTCAACACATGTTTACTGTTTGTTCCAGAGGTGTGACCAGGGGGGGCAGGGGGGCAGGGGGCTCATCTGGGACGAAGGAATACCGGAAAAATCTATGGAAAACCACTGCAATTATTAAACCTAATAGTCTAATATTAATAAGAATTCATTTGGGAATCAAAATATGGTCACACTACAATAATGTTGTTGAGTGTGGAATTTTTCTTCTATTTTTAATAAACAAATCTAGAACTTGTACGATGCATGTAACCAACAGGAAGATATCAATAAAATAAAGGTAAACATCAGGGAATTAGAATATGAAGACATGACTTTTAAGGCGCAGTTAAAAGACTTGTACTTTATAAGGATAGTGACTTGAAACTAAAACTTTTTATTGGATAATTTTTACTTTTATCACGTAATTAAAAAAATACTTTTTATCTCATAGTTTTTCCTTTTTATCTCATAGTTTGCCTTTTTATCTCATAATTTTGCCTTTTTATCTCATAGTTTTGCCTTTTTATCTCATAGTTTTTCCTTTTTATCTCATAGTTTTGCCTTTTTATCTCATAATTTTGCCTTTTTATCTCATAGTTTTGCCTTTTTATCTCATAGTTTGCCTTTTTATCTCATAGTTTTGCCTTTTTATCTCATAGTTTGCCTTTTTATCTCATAGTTTGCCTTTTTATCTCATAGTTTTGCCTTTTTATCTCATAGTTTGCCTTTTTATCTCATAGTTTTCCATTTTTATCTCATAGTTTGCCTTTTTATCTCATAGTTTTGCCTTTTTATCTCATAGTTTTCCATTTTTATCTCATAGTTTTGCCTTTTTATCTCATAGTTTTGCCTTTTTATCTCATAGTTTGCCTTTTTATCTCATAGTTTTGCCTTTTTATCTCATAGTTTGCCTTTTTATCTCATAGTTTTCCATTTTTATCTCATAGTTTGCCTTTTTATCTCATAGTTTTGCCTTTTTATCTCATAGTTTTCCATTTTTATCTCATAGTTTTGCCTTTTTATCTCATAATTTTGCCTTTTTATCTCATAATTTTGCCTTTTTATCTCATAGTTTTGCCTTTTTATCTCATAATTTTGCCTTTTTATCTCATAGTTTGCCTTTTTATCTCATAGTTTTGCCTTTTTATCTAACAGTTTTGCCTTTTTATCTAACAGTTTTCGTTTTTATCATGGCCTCACAGTATTTTTGATCACATACATGATGCGACACCCACATGAAACCCGCCTGGTCTGGGTTCTGTAACTGTCAGGATCTTTTCATCTCTTCAGATTACTGGAGGAATGTTCACTAAAGTGTTTGTCTTCTCTGGTTGGCGTCATAGAATAAAATCCCATAATGGGACAGGGCTAACGCTGTTCCTCTAGTGACGTCTGGTGCTTTCGCTCTAATATGAACGACATGCATTTTTCAACATGTGCTTGATTACATCTAGTGGATGGATTCTTCATATTTAATCAGCTTCAGGCACTATGGGTTTTAAGATTGGTCATTAATATTCAGTCTACCCACATCACAGACATGCATTTACTTTGTTTACATTTAATGTAACGCTTTGACAGAGATTTATGGAATTACTGAGCTGTTGTTGTTCTGCTGTTTTTTAGTAGTTTAGTGGATCTGTGTGGACGGCTTTGAAAAAGAAACTGCATTTAATGCTTACTGTCGCAAATATGCAACATACAAAAAAATAAAATAAAATTATATTTATATATATATATATATATATATATATATATATATATATATATATATATATATAATCGGTGCTATAATCAAATGAATTATCTCCATTTAATTTCGTATAAAAAGGAGACATTTAATACATCATCATTAAAACATCAGTCTATGACTCAATGCCACATACATGGATACTGGAATGTTTAAAACTGTATAACATCAACAGGCCACTAAGAGAGTTCATCCAGAACTCAATGATTCTGTGGAAGACAACTCTGGAGGCCAACTCAAAGCCAATTGCACAGGTGAACATCAGATGCGGCATTTACCAAGGAGATGCTCTGTCCCCCCTGCTGTTCTGCATAGGCCTAAACCCCCTCAGCCAGATCATCTCAAAGAGTGGCTTTGGATACCAGTTCCGAAGTGGAACATCCATCAACCACCTCCTCTACATGGATGACATCAAGCTGTATGCCAAGAATGAGCGTGACATTGATTCCCTAATTCACCTCACCCGGATCTACAGCAAAGACATTGGGATGTCATTGGGACTAGATAAATGTGGGCGGATGATATCTAGAAGAGGAAAGGTGATCACAACTGAAGGGGTTGACCTACCTGAAGGGAATATCACAGATGTGCAGGAAAGTTACAAATACCTAGGGATCCCACAGACAAATGGTAATCATGAGGAGGCAGCTGGGAAGTCAGCCACAGCCAAATACCTACAGAGGGTAAGACAGGTCCTGAAAAGTCAGCTGAACGGCAAAAATAAGATCCAGGCCATTAACACCTATGCCCTGCCAGTAATCAGATACCCAGCTGGGATAATATCCTGGCCACTGGAAGAGATACAAGCCACTGATATCAAGACAAGGAAACTCCTTACCATGCATGGAGGGTTCCACCCCAAGTCCAGTGTCCTGAGGCTGTACACTAAGCGAAAGGAAGGGGGCCGAGGACTAGTAAGTGTCAGAACTACTGTCCAGGAGGAAACGGCGAACCTCCAGGAATACATCAAGAAAATGCCCCCCAATGACCAACTGCTAAGTGAATGCCTCAGGCAACAAAAGCCCAGTAAGGTCGAGGAACCACAGGGGCTATCATGGAAGGACAAACCCTTGCATGGCGTGTACCATCGACAAATTGAGGAAGTGGCTGATATGGAAAAGACATACCAGTGGCTGGAAAAGGCTGGACTAAAGGACAGCACAGAGACACTACTCATGGCTGCACAAGAACAAGCCCTGAACACCAGAGCAATAGAGGCCGGGGTCTACCACATCAGACAGGACCCCAGGTGTAGGCTGTGTAGAGAAGCCCCTGAAACAGTCCAGCACATCACAGCAGGTGTAAGATGGTGGCAGGTAAGACATACATGGAGAGGCATAACCAGGTAGCGGACATACTGTACAGGAACATCTGTAAAGAGTATGGACTGGAGGTCCCAGGGTCAAGATGGGAGAACCCCCCAAAGGTGACAGAGAACAAACAGGCCAAGATCCTGTGGGACTTCCAGATCCAGACTGACAAGATGGTGATGGCCAATCAGCCTGACATAGTGGTGGTGGATAAACATGAGAAGACAGTGGTGGTGATAGATGTAGCAGTCCCCAGTGATAGCAACATGAGAAGAGAAGAGAAATACCAAGGGGTGAAAGAGGAGTTAGAGAAAATGTGGAGTGTGAAGGCAACAGTGGTATCAGTAGTGATGGGGGCACTAGGGGCAGTGACCCCCAAGCTGGGACAATGTCTCCAGCAGATACCAGGAACAACATCAGAGATCTGTGTCCAAAAGAGAACATTGTTAGGAACAGCTAAGATCCTGCGCAGAACCCTCAGGCTCCCAGACCTCTGGTAGAGGACCCGAGTCTGAAGGAGACACCGCCCACGTGGGAGGGGCCTCTGGTAGAGGACCCGAGTCTGAAGGAGACAACGCCCAGGTGGGAGGGGCCTTTGGTAGAGGACCCGAGTCTGAAGGAGACAACGCCCAGGTGGGAGGGGCCTTTGGTAGAGGACCCGAGTCTGAAGGAGACACCGCCCAGGTGGGAGGGGCCTCTGGTAGAGGACCCGAGTCTGAAGGAGACAACGCCCATGTGGGAGGGGCCTTTGGTAGAGGACCCGAGTCTGAAGGAGACACCGCCCAGGTGGGAGGGGCCTCTGGTAGAGGACCCGAGTCTGAAGGAGACACCGCCCACGTGGGAGGGGCCTCTGGTAGAGGACCCGAGTCTGAAGGAGACAACGCCCAGGTGGGAGGGGCCTTTGGTAGAGGACCCGAGTCTGAAGGAGACAACGCCCAGGTGGGAGGGGCCTTTGGTAGAGGACCCGAGTCTGAAGGAGA
>CM035784.1:27532821-27540321 GCA_020466265.1 Siphamia tubifer
GGATTAAAGATATTTATACAGAGGTTTATGCTTTTGTTGGTGAAGTTGAATCACAGTGGTTCCTCGACTTACGAAATGAATTAGTTCCAGAAGTGTTTTCTTAAGTTAAATTTTTCATGTAAAAGTGGTGGTGCCAAGACCCCCGATACTACCCCCTAAACCCCCAATATTACCCCCTAAACCCCCGATACTACCCCCTAAACCCCCAATATTACCCCCTAAACCCCCGATACTACCCCCTAAACCCCCAATATTACCCCCTAAACCCCCGATACTACCCCCTAAACCCCCGATACTACCCCCTAAACCCCCAATATTACCCCCTAAACCCCCGATACTACCCCCTAAACCCCCAATATTACCCCCTAAACCCCCAATATTACCCCCTAAACCCCCGATACTACCCCCTAAACCCCCAATACTACCCCCTAAACCCCCAATATTACCCACTAAACCCCCGATACTACCCCCTAAACCCCCAATATTACCTCCTAAACCCCCGATACTACCCCCTAAACCCCCGATACTACCCCCTGAACCCCCAATATTACCCCCTAAACCCCCGATACTACCCCCTAAACCCTAAACCCCCGATACTACCCCCTAAACCCCCAATACTACCTCTAAACCCCCGATACTACCCCCTAAACCAGGGGTGTCCAAACTTTTTGCAAAGAGGGCCAGATTTGGTGTGTTAAAAATGTAGGGGGGCCAACCTTGGCGGACGTTCTTTAGATATAACCGCAATTAATTTAAATACATTTTCAGCGAGCCGGTCTGTGTTACACATTTGCTTTTTTATTTTAATTTCAGTTATCTTAAGCATATGTTTTGGTTCATTTGAAACATGCATATCAAAATTCAATTGACATTGAAAATTGAAATTAAATATTCACTTAACTTCACTTTTTTTTAAGACTTTAATTAACTTTTTTGTAACAGTAATTGTACTCTTGGGTGGAAGTTACATTTGAAACATAAAAAAAATATCTCACCATGGCAGTTTAATATTTACACAATTTTTAAACAGAACAAAAAAGTTGCATCGTTTTTGTGCTACGACGTCGCAAACTTTGATAAAAATTCCCACTACATAATTTGCTTCAGCTCAGACGTCTTTCTCTCAGTTCTACACCTGTTTATCAATATAAATTAGGATTTTGCTCTATAGCGCCCCCCTACAATTTCACCTTGACTAAAATGGCCGTAGTTCGGACATACGAACACTGATTTGAATTAAATTTGTCTCAGTTGTTAGTCTGACACTTCTACATCCATTCAACTCACAATATTTCAAATAAATCACTCTATAGCGCCCCCCCAGTGACTGGCAGAATATCGCATTCTGCTCACGGTACGATGTCGTCTTGCTGTCGTCTGTCGTCGGCGAAGACCTTGTCCGACCGCTTGCAGTTTTCATTTGCCTTTGTTTTCATCTTACGTGTGCGTGACACAAGAATAAAAAGAAATCAATCAAATCAAAAAATGCCCAGTTCCTCAGGGATCTGTACCTGGCACCCTCACAGTCCCCCTGTATGTACTTGTACTTGTACTTGTACTTGTACACAGGTCTGTTATTACACACGGCAGTAAGTGTAAAGCACGTCATCTGTTTCTCGCAGCCACAGCTCTGCCCCTGTTTTGCACTGACACATATAAACAGTTCATGTGTAATGAAGCGCAGGATGATAGCCCTGCTTTGTGGTTTGTAGGATTGCATCTGTGATTCCCCACAGCCTCTGAGACGTGTTTGATGTGCTGTGACGCCTAAAAGATACCGCAATTGTCCTGCAGGTTCAAAGCCGAGCACACAGCTGGCCCCGGCGCATGCCAAATAGAATGCATCTAATTTTTTTTTTATTATTATTTTAATGGCTGCAGGCGACACTTTACTCGTCATTTGTTCAGCACTCATGATGAAAAGCTTTGCAGATGATTCATCACATTCAGTGCGTAGATGATAAATGTGTTGATGTTCGTCCCTGTCTTTTACAGTTAAAGCGAAGTATTTATAACATGAACAGGAGGAAGGAAATGGTAAGAGCTGTCACCTGAAGGTCAATGGCACCTGAGCCGAAGCATATTCCTGTTGTTGTCAACAGTGTGTGTTAATGTTTGTTTGTTTGTTTGTTTGCACGAGTTGTCTGGGTGTTATTGATCACATTGGGTCAAACAATAGTCGACCTTTTGAGTAACTAAATGTAAATACAATATTAGAAAAAAAAAATATTAAAAGTCTACCTATAATGAGAGCATCATATAATGTCAATAGTAACATATTTTAATGGAATAATGTGAATTTGTAAATTATTGTCAGTTTTGACTGATTTATCATTTTGACAGAACTCCAGCTCTTGTTGGGTCCAGTCAGGTTTGGTCCAGTTCTGTCTCTTCTTCAGACGGTATTTATTTAATGACCTCGGCCAAGGAGGTTATGTTTGTACCGGTGTTTGTTCTTTGGTTTGTTTGTTTGTTTGTGTACAAGATAACTCCAAAATGTACGAACGGATTTTGATGAAATGTTCAGGGTCGGTTGGTCATGGGGGGATCTGGAAAGGATTAGATCAGGAAGGGGGGGGTGGTCTGAGTACTTTTCTCTTTTAAATATGTTTGTCAGACACAGTCTGACATAACACATTATTTATTATTGTTGTTATTATTTTAATTGTTGTTAAAATTCCAACATCGTACTGAATTCACGGGGATTCGCTGAATTTGCGTTGAAGTTGCAACATCGCGAAATCCTGGAGGGTGTGAGAGACACAGATGTTATTGCACATGAGCGACTCTCTGCAGATCACTTCTAATCAAGTGAGATGTCTCACTCTGTTGGAAAAACGTGACTGGAATGGAATAGATTTCGTTGTCGGCACTTTCAATTATCAATTTTAGTTAACGTTGACGAATGATTGCAGCCATATTAATGATTAAGGAATATTTCTATGAATTATATATCATCTGTAAAGTGTCAAATATTGAATGTTCATGATTGTTCTTGGTGAAAGTTATTCTGGTCAGTTCAGACAAAGCATGAGATGCTGTTCAATGTTACCATAAAAGAAAAAAAAAAACAAATGAACATGTTATTATTTAACCTTTAAGAGTCTGTGTAAGCATCAGTGAGTTCTAATGAAATGTGATTTAATCTGACATAACAGCAGATGGAGCCTCTGAAATAACATTTACATTAAAACTGTTGAAAATCCAGTTGTCAGACACAAAAAAAACTGTATTTTACAACCATACTGTTGTTATGCTCAGTGCATTTATTTCTGTTTTAGAGCAAAATAGTAATTTAATAATAATAATAATAATATAATAATAAACTTTATTTATATAGCACCTTCTCGAACCTTCTCCCAGATGACATGCGAATGAACAGGGGGATGAGTGGGGTCAGAGAGGATCCGGTGGGCTCTGGATATGCAGCGGCTCTCTGCTACTTGCACTTTCACTTGTGTTTGTTTGTGTTTTTGCTTGTTTTATCGTTCTTGTGTTTGCAGTGTTTCGTCGATGCGGTGCGTTTTACTCTGTCGACCACCGTACATTTCACATGTAAACATTTATTCGTAATTAACACGCCCATGTAAACATGAAGGAAATAGGTTTAATTCCGAAAAAATAGTTTGGAATTAATAAAACATCGTGTAAACTTAGCAAGTGTGACAACGACATGCTCTGTGTGGGACGCCCCGAACCAAGGCGTCCCCTGAAGACGTCCAGTCCCTGCTCCTGTCCTTCAGGCCTTGTTGTAATAAACGTCCAAAATGTAATAACTTGTTAGTTTCATGTTGTTAAGACATTTTTCTGTATTATGTAATAAGTTTTTATATTTGGTGCTTTTGCTGGTGCAGCATTAAAACTCAAGGAGCTGTTTAGGAATCATTCCTAGCGTTTATGGCTCGGCTGGTAATTCGACATATTAAACATCAATTCGGAATATATTTGGGAAATAGAAATGTGTCAGTTTATTAAAAAGTTCTTTCATTTTGGATGTTTATTCAAAATGCGGCCTGTGTCATTTGATTTGATTTGAATGATTTATTTCGAACATGTGCAAAGTGCAACAATAATCAATACAACAACAATAATAATAACAATGACATGTCCGAAAAGGAGTAGGATGAAGCATAAGTTTATTTAATTCTACCCCTTCTTCACTTCCACAATAACCTAAATTCATCTTATAGTAATATAGTGCATAGTACAAAAATGATGATAAGTAAAATAATAACAATAATAATAATAACAATACCAATAATAAATAACTGAAGTACTAAACATAGACATATATACAAAAAACAAAAAAAACACCTAAAAACAAATGAGCAGATAGGAAAGTAGGTAACAAATAGAGTTTTTTTTGTTGTTTATTGTTTTCTTTTTTCCTCCCTTCCTTCTTCTTCTTTTCCCTTTTTTTCTTTCCTTTTTCTAAGTTGTCTGCATTTTGCTCTTATTTATTATTTTATTTATTTTATTTTTCTATTCATTCACTTATTTTATTCATGTATTTATTTATTTATTTATTTATTATTTATATCTTTTAACCCCACAGAGGGGGAGTCAACAGTGTTTCAGATCAGTACATATTCCAGTCTTGCAGACATATACTAGACTATTTAGTGCATGTGTGTGACCATCAGCGGTCCTCCCCGAAAGCTGAGCAGACATCCCCCATTAGAACTCTCCCTTACAACCCAGTGAGTGCAGTGCTGCACCTCAGTGATGTGTGGAGGAAACAAAGACTGGACAGGACGGACAGGACAAACGGGGACAGAAACCAACAGGCGGTGCTATTGTAATTAAAGACTGTAAGGTGATGTGTTATTACAACCACCAACTGTCCATCAAATAAAAAAAAAAAAAAAAAAATAAGTAGATCAGGAAAAGAGGAGAAAAATTCCTATTTCCTGTGCATTCATCGCCATTAAGTAGCCAATCAGCTGCAGTGGACATCAGAAGAGGCTGTCGGACAAACATGCTGTGTGGATGGCAGGTCCAGACACCCCCCGCCCCCGCCCCCGCCCCCGCCCACTGCATCACTTTATCGAGCGCTATGATCTATTGAGGAAGAAAGTGGGAGCGGTCTTCAAATAAAAGCAATAACTCTGGTGTAGAGAAGGAAATGTGGAGGCAGGCGTGTGCCGGTGAAGCAGATGGACGTCCTCCTGCGGACACGTCCCCTGTTACCTACGTGGACATATGTTTCTCATTCCTGGCCTGTAACCAGCTCCTCCTGTTGCTGTCGTCTCACTCAGGTTTATCATCAGCCGCTCCTCGTAGACGCCTTATTGCCTTTTCCAACCCTCATCTGTCCACTGGGCTGAAAAGGCCTCCCAGGAAGAGATTAGCAATCCAATAACTGCCGGAGCGTCGGCCTCGGCAGCAGCAGGTGCTCCCTAGAGCCACCGCTGATGACAACAAGCACAGCTCAGTAATAACAGAGCAGGCGCTATTTGCTAACAGCCGGCACTTTCAATCTGCCGGCGAGCCTGACGTTGTGAAGTCTGACTGTTCGGACAGTGTTTGATAAGTGCACCATGTGATCAACGTCTTTACATCGCTTTAGTTTAAATCCCACTGCAGTGGTGGAGTAGACTGAAGAATTATTTATTCCTCTGGAACTGGACGAAATTTGTCTTTTTGTTCCTGACGTTGTTCCTGGAGCTGGTATTTACGCCTCCGTCTGTATTATAGATCCACGGTTCTCAAACTGGGGTCCGCGGCGCATGTCCAGGGGGTACGCGAAATTATTCACGTATTTTTATTTTTTTTTGCTGTTTTATTTTGAAATGCGGAAGTTTTATTTTGTAGCGAGCGGGCGGAAGTAACAGCGCTGTTTGACGCCAGCTTGACTAAATTGAGACGGAGCGAGTCACAGGCTATTTTTAGCCACCCTGCAGCGAACATGGATCGATTTTTGTGTCCGCCAAGTTCCTCAAGAAGTGGTAAAAGAAATGACAATGAAAATGACAATGACAAAAACAAACGCCCTAACCCTAAAAAGAGAAAGTACATTGATAGTTATATTGAGTTTGACAAGATCATCCCTCTCATTAAGTCTCTGTCTGTCTGTCTGTCTGTCTGTCTGTCTGTCTGTCTGTCTGTCTGTCTGTCTGTCTGTCTGTCACACACACACGGTTTTGTGTGTCTTTTGTTCCGTTTATTATTTTAAAATTATTTAAAATTGTTGTTTCTGAAGTGTTCATTTATATTATAATACCTGAAAATGTGGCTGGTTTGCACAAAAGCACTATTAAAAAAGGTTATCATTGTTTCATAATAATCATTGTTGAAGTGGTTTTTTATCATTTTCAGTATCGTGAGGATGAGGGGGGACATGGAAAAATGTCACCCCTCCAAGGGGGACCTGGACCAAAAAAGTTTGACAACCCCTGTTATAGATGTTAGTTTAAATCCTCTAGGTGGCGCTAACAAGTAGCATTGCTAATGGTTCAACAAACATGGCGTCTATTGAAGCAGTGATTTAGATGAATTTACTGTGGAGGCAAAAACTGAACAGAAATAATCATTTTCATGAATAATGTTGATATTTTTTTTTATTTTTGTCGTATAATTTTGACCTTTTATTGCATAATTTCAGGTTAAAGTGTTAATTACATATTGAATTAATTTCTTAATCATTTATTTATTTTATTGAGGCACTTTTAATCCTTCATAATTTACACCCAAATAGTGAAATAAAATGAGCTGAAATACTCAACTAAAGTTTCATTTTTGTGACAGCTCCAGTTTCCGTCAGTCCTTCTGATCAAACAAAAAGGTAAAACTTAGGCAAACTTTATTTTTTTTTCTTCCAGAGTGCTTTGTGTCTCTAAATATATTCCGCCTCTGAACCTCACTCTCTAAATCCTCGCTGCCAATCCAGCTCCAATCCCTTTCACCCCAAGAGCTTTTTGCACAAAGCCCCGTTTCCCACCATTTCACTAAATATAAACTGATGTCACATGATCAACCCTCTGAAGCAGCGCTTAAGTATGCGATAGAGAAAATAACATTTACAAACATTTCATTTATTATTGCTTAAACATCTTCATTTCTGTGTTCAGGGTCAGTGTTAGTCATAGTCAGACTAGGCGGTCGCCTAGGCAACCACATGTCCCACAGAATGATAATATTAAGATAGTGTATTTACTATAAAGTGACAGTTAAACTAATATATGGATTAAACCTGTTAGTGTTTAATGACTGGGAATTTAGACTTTTTATCTGATCATTTTATTGGCTTTTTATTTCTGAATTTCAAGTCTTTACGTTTGATTTATCAGAATAGGAGTGTGTTTTGTTCCGTGTTCCACCTCACTAAGGTTTATAGTTACTGCGACTGTTTATCTTCACTTTATGCTCCTTATAAACCAGTTCATTAAAGTTAACATTAACAGTGATTATTCATGGACACTCAGTACGTACTCAGATGTAGGACACTATGTTTACACATGATCATTTGGAATTACACTAAAAGGAAACAGGGGTGTTGAA
>CM035784.1:27545321-27549444 GCA_020466265.1 Siphamia tubifer
ACACATCTTAACATTTTTGTACATTTTTAACCATTTTTAAACACGTTTTAACATCTGTGTAAATGTTTTATCTACTGGTGTGTGAATGGGTGAATGTTAGGAATTGTAAAGTGCTTTGGGCACCAAGTGGTGAATAAAATGTTTTATATAAGTACAGTTTTTTAAACTCTTAACATATTTAAACATTTTTGTTTAAATATACGTCTTTATCAGTTTTTAAACACATTTTCACATCTGTGTAAAAATGGTTTTAATTTCTCTTTTAACATTTTTTAACATTTTTTGTTTATTTTAAACACATTTTCACATCTGCATATGCTTTTAAACCCACACACACACACACACGCACACAACCCCCCCTCCTCCATTTTCTGCATTCTTGTGTTTTAAATCATTAATCTTCCGATAATAACATTAATTAAAATTACAAACCTATGGGGGGTGGAGTTTCATCAGAACAAACTTTCAATAATCAACCTCAGACTTCCTCCATTTGTTGATCGCCCCAGACTGTGTCCTCTCTCACTTTCACTTTGAGGTGTCATTTGTTTGTTTGTTTTGTAGTTAGCTAACCACAGCTTCTGTTTGGTGTCCCCTGCAGTCGTCGGGTGCCCCCCCCCACCCCCCCCAGGGGAAGTAAAACCACAGTTCCAGATAAATGTTATATAGTTGTGTATTTACGGCACAAACGCTGCAGGTGTTTGTTTGTTTTCAAAGCTGAGACTTAAAAACAGTTTAACTTTTACAAACCTGATCCTTTGACTCATCCACATGATAAAAGTCAAAATGATTTCATTTAATTTCCTTTATTCCCTTTTCTCTCTTAAATGTTTCAACTGGGATTTAATGTTGAATATTTAATTTAATATTCACTATTTTTTATTTATCTTATTTTATTCCATCCAAGAACTAATGACCCTGTGTGTGTGTGTGTGTGTTGTGTGTGTGTGTATGTGTGTGTCTGTGTGTGTGTGTGTGTGTGTGTGTGTCTGTATGTGTGTTGTGTGTGTGTGTGTGTGTGTGTGTGTCTGTATGTGTGTGTGTCTGTGTGTCTGTGTGTGTGTGTGTGTGTGTCTGTGTGTGTGTGTGTGTGTGGTGTGTGTGTCTGTGTGTGTGTGTGTATGTGTGTGTGTGTGTGTGTGTGTCTGTCTGTGTATGTGTGTGTGTGTGTGTGTGTGTGTGTGTGGTGTGTGTGTCTGTCTGTGTATGTGTGTGTGTGTGTGTGTGTGTGTGTGGTGTGTGTGTGTGTGTGTGTGTGTGTGTGTCTGTCTGTGTATGTGTGTGTGTGTGTGTGTGTGTGTGTGTGTGTGTGTCTGTCTGTGTATGTGTGTGTGTATGTGTGTGTGTGTGTGTCTGTATGTGTGTGTGTGTGTGTGTGTGTGTGTGTGTCTGTCTGTGTGTGTGTGTGTGTGTGTCTGTATGTGTGTGTGTGTGTGTGTGTGTGTGTGTGTGTCTGTCTGTGTATGTGTGTGTGTGTGTGTGTGTGTGTGTGTGTGTGTGTGTGTGTGTGTGTGTGTGTGTCTGTATGTGTGTGTGTGTGTGTGTGTGTGTGTGTGAGACCAGTCTTGTTTTGTATGTTATAAAATTCAATAAAAATAATATTTTAAAAAGGGCTTTAGATTTAAATAATCCCTTTTTAATCTAATAAAGTGGCCTTTTATATATATATATATATATATATATATATATATATATATATATATATATATATATATATATATACTATTACTTTCATTTTATTCATTTATGTATTAAATTAGTTTTTATTTTTTATGATAAAAATAAGAATATATTTACATGTTTATTATTTTTATACTTTAGTTTTTATTGTTCATTTATAATATATTTTAATTTCTTTTTATTTTATTTCAGAATGTATTTATATATTCATTTATTTTCTCATATTTAGATTTTTTTTAATTCATTATTTAATAAATTTTATTCATTTAAGTTTTTTATTATCTTTTATCATTTATATCCAGGATATATATAATTTTATTTTATAAGTTTTCATCCTTTATTTCTATATTTTTTCATTTATTTTATTATATTTTTAATGTATTTTTTAAAATATTTAATTTTTTATTCTTTTTTTAAATTATTATTTAATTAATTAGTTTTATTTCCATTCGTATCTGTTGTCATTTCTATACAGGACACATGTCATTTTTATTTTATTTATTTGTCATTCTAACAGAGCTGTTGGCTCCTCTTCTGTCGCTCCGTGTAATGAACAAATCAAAGCTTTATTATTATTCTGGCAGATTACTGTGGAACAAATGAAAACAGGATGAAAAGTAACGCATGCAGACGCTGTCACAGGTGTTTGGAGACAAGAGACGGACGCCAAGCTTCAGATGTTGGCAGCTGGAGGCGTCTCGTCTTCCAGGAAATGATAGGTCTGTGTCATCATAAAAAAGGCCCAAAACTAGTCTGATATTAATTGCCCCCCCCACTGGCAACAAGCGACAGCACAGAAAATGTGTCCTTTTAAAGTTCCCTGTCATTTTATATGTTAGTACACAGGTGTCAAACATGCGGCCTGGGGGCCAAATCCGGCCCACCAAAGGCTCCAGTCTGGTCCTTGGGATGAATTTGTGAAATAAAAAAGTGAGACGAAGATATGTGACCCGCCACCACCAAACCAGGCATAAGTGGCGCTGAGCCGTTCAGAGCTACAGCCAAATTTAGGCTGGAAGGTGATTTGTTATTAGTGTTTACACCTTATCAAAAAACGGTACCTTAACACCTCTATGTTCACTTCCTGTGGTCATTACATTGAAATCCAATCAATAAAGGTGTTTATTGAGTCAATTATTTAAGCGGCGACAAAAGTTCAGGTATTGCTGAGCAAAGACAAAGACGACTTCCACCTCTTTTCGCCGAACAAAACGATCTCCGTTCCGTGGGTAAACACCCAAGTGTTTGGTACGAGGTAAAAGCTTATATTGAATGTTCTGTCCAATGGTGTAAGCCAAATGATTATAATACGTCACACTTCTGTCCTATTATTATAATATATAAAACTTCTGTGACATGTCCATCAGAGTGTCCTTTAACATCTGTCAACAATTTGTGTCAATCGGATACAAAATTATTATGCGTTGCTAAGGACTTCCTACCCCAAAACAGTCCAAAACTTTAACGGACAATATCTAAAAATATGCAAATTGTAAAATATGTCCAAATGTGGATATTAAAATGACCATAACTTTGGTTCTACTTGTGATAGAAACATCATTTTTTCACCATCTTAAACCTTAGTTTCCACTCTACCAAGATACACACATAACTCTGTTTGGATTTACACACACTTATGACTGGTTTACTGCTGGTGGGTCACATATATATATATATATATATGTATAGTAATATTTAAACTAGTTCAAGTCATGTGACATGTAGTAATATCTGTTGCAAAAATGTCAGATTAATTTAAATCAATAATTTGTAATCTTCGTGCTGCAGTAGAAACTCAGAGGGATTTGAATGCAGCTGCTTTTATGCAACAGTGGAGAAAAAAAAAAACTATTTTCCTTCCTGAGTCGACAGTTTTAACCTGAAACACTATGTTTAGACCAACGACACAAACAAACAGATAATGGAAGGATGAGACGCTCATAATATACACTGACTATGATCTGGAACAAAGTCATTAACCCTCATTTATGTTACGGGTCAATTTGACCCATTTCAGTTTTGACCATAGTACTGGTTATCTTTACTTTTCCTTCATGACATTTTGTGACGTGTGTTTTTGTAGGATTATGAACAGGTGAGTAAATGTGAACACTGGTGTAGACTGGAACATCTGTTTGTATAAAGATGATGTCAGGGGTCACTTTGACCCAGATACTTTAACGTGGGTGACACGAGCGGAGCGTAGGGGGGGTCGCCCCGGGCCCACATGGATCAGGGGCCCACATGGACTTAAGCCACAACTATCTGATTCATTTAAAAAATATATTATATTTATAAATGCTTATTTCCTGATAAAAAAAACAACTGTAAATGTTTATGTGCCCTTGTTGAGTTCGTAAAGTTAATTTCGCATGCTTCACTTTTGTTACAAAGTAACAGTCACCACCTGTACCCTGGCTAGTTAAAATTCCCACGGTTCGTG
>CM035784.1:27549544-27552044 GCA_020466265.1 Siphamia tubifer
CGCTAGGCCAATACTAGGACAACACTAGTATAACGCTAGGCCAATACTAGGACACTAGTATAATGTGATGCCAACACTAGGACAACACTAGTATAATGTGAGGCCAACACTAGGACAACACTAGGACAATACTAGGACAACACTAGTATAACGCTAGGCCAATACTAGGACAACACTAGTATAACGCTAGGCCAACACTAGGCCAATACTAGGACAACGCTAGGCCAATACTAGGACAACACTAGCCCAACACTAGCCCAACACTAGGACAACACTAGTATAACGCTAGGCCAATACTAGGACAACACTAGCCCAGCACTAGGACAACACTAGTATGATGCTAGGACAACACTAGAACAACACTAGTATAATGCTAGGACAACACTAGGACAACACTAGTATACCGCTAGGACAACACTAGGCCAACACTAGCCCAACATTAGGACAACACTAGGCCAACACTAGTATAATGCTACGCCAACACTAAAACACTAGGACAACACTAGGCCAACACTAGTTCAACACCCCTCTTTCCTTTTAGTGTAATTCTAAATGATCATGTGTAAACATAGTGTCCTACATGTGATGGAGTACGTACTGAGTGTCCATGAATAATCAGTGTCAATGTTAACTTTAATGATTTATTTACTGTATTTTCACACTATAAGGTGAACTGGATTATAAGGAGCATTAAGTAAAGATAAACACTAACAATAACTATAAACATTGTTGAGTTGGAACAGAACAAAACACTCTGATTCTGATAAATCTAACTTTAAAAAGGCCTAATTATGTGATAAAAAGTAAAAAAAAAAAAGGCGATAATATTTTAAAATTATGCAATAAAAAGTCAGATAAAAAGTCTAAATTCCCAGTCATTAAACACAACCAGAATTAATCCATGTAGTTTTTTCAGTTCACCTTATAGTCCAGAAAATACACTGTCTTAGGCCCCGTCCCATTTGTCCCCCTTAAAACTTCCACTTGGTTTTAAGTGCCCTAAAAAGTAAATTCCACTCATCAAGGGGAAATAATTCCCCCTGAAAATGGGACACCACTCACCAAGTGAACGTAACAAACGTGCTGACGTCACACGCTGACAAGTCTACCCCGCCAAATATGAAACCACCCCTCCGCGAGACTGACATCAGCTGACTACTATTTACACGGAGGACAAATGTCGGTCCCAGCTGTGTTACCTGTTGTGTTGGTTCTGTTTATTTACCTTCGGGATGCGCAGAGAAGAAATGCGGCAAACAGAAGACGCATTCGCCGTCTACTTTGCCTTTCAGTCTTGTCTCAGGTATGTTGATTTATTTAAATATTTTCATGTATTTTTTCTTCAATAGTTGGCGATTTATAACATTAACGTTAGCATTAGCGCTAGCTTGACAAGGTAACATTACCGGTCCAGTTCCTCCAGCTGCGGCCGCCATTTTTGTTGTCAGAAATCGGTCGGCTCGCTGAGCTCGCAGTGCATCATGGGTAATTTCATCTTCCACTCAAAACGAAGTCCGCAACCAACCTCACTACATTTTGAGGGTTGATTTTAAGGGAAAAATCGCACTCCCACTTGCTCCCCTAGGTAATGGAACACCCTACCCCTACACATGAACGCACAAAATCTAGGGTTAGGGGAAATTTTAGGGTTAGGGGGAGAAATGGGACAGGGCCTTAATATTATCATTTGTGGGACAAGACATCTAGTGCCCTAGGCGACTGCCTAGTCTGACTGTAGCTGTGTTTCCATTACAGTTTTCCGCAAAACAATATCGATATTCCTAAAATTTGGACAAACTATATTTGCTCTTTGAACGTGTTTCCATTGACGGTTGTTCTCGGCAGGAGTGTCGTAACTTTGGTCAAATATCTTCACACTGACCATCACTCTGATAGTGTTAGAGTGAATGAATGGTGAACTCTTTAAACACACTAACCAGCTGGTTAAGGTTAGAAGGGTCTGAACATGAGGTCCCCACATTGTCAGGTCAAATATTAAGTGTAAATATGATCAACACTTAACAAATTATAAATGTGTTTTTTTTACACTTTACAGAACAGAGAATATAAATAAAAAAACAACTTAAATATGTAAAAACTAGCGGATAATAAAGTAAACAGCAGCCAATGGTTGTCATGGTTACAGTGACTGTGGCTGAAGTGAAGTCATGTGACCATGGACGTCACATCCTGTGACATAAAAACTGTGGAAAAAATGTTTTCATTGTGTTTTTATGATAAATTAGAAAATGAAAAAAACCACCTGATGAAAGAGTGAAAAGTTTTTATTGATATTTGAGTGTTTGTTTTTTAAACTCAGGTGTTTCCATTACTAGCTTTTATAGAATATTTACATTTTGCTAATTTCCAAGAGTAATGGAAACACAACTACTGACTAACCCTGAACACATGTAAACATGGTTTTAATTCAGCTTCTACATACAGAATAAATAGAGTCAGAGCAGTAAAATATGATTATAAATCTAATTACTGGATTAAG
>CM035784.1:27557044-27584544 GCA_020466265.1 Siphamia tubifer
ACGCAAGTTGTTCCTTGGACGTAGCACGGATCCACGGATCGCCTGCTTCAGTCCACACTCACACACACACCGCGCGCGCATCTGTCCCTCTGCGCGAGGACTGTGCTGAACGGCGCGTGGAGGAGAGGAGGAGAGCAGCCGTCCAATCAGCACCGACTGATGGGGAGGGACTGCAGCCAATCGACCCCCGGGGAGTGGGGAGTGAAGAGGATGATGATGATGATGAAGAAGATGATGAAGATGACGGTGCTTTGTTCAACACAGACTTTTAGTTTAACAGAAGGAAGAAGTGGATGATAAAAAAAAGAAAAGAAATAAGTCATTAATTAACCCTTTAACTGCTGAGACTTTAACAACTCTGGTCAAAATGAATAAAATAAACAACAAAATAAAGAAAAACAGTAAAACATGTCAAATAAAGTAACAAAATAATAAGTAACGTGAATAAAATAATAAAAATGATTAAATATAATATTAAATGTAGAAATATAAAACTAAATAAGGAACAAAATGAACAGTCTATTAAATATTTAAACTAAACCATCCTTCATCACATCAGGGGTTAAAGGTTAAAAAAGATATGATTGACTGATTGTTCAACTTTGATTAAAACAAAACAAAACACTATTAACCCTTTAACTCCTGAGAGGAAAAGAATCTAATGAGTTCTGTTTTTATTATCGATCGTTCCTGAAGGTTTCATCAAAACCCATTCAGAACTTTTGGTGTAATCCTGCAGACAGACAGACAGACAGACAGACAGACAGGCAGGCAGACAGACAGACAGACAGACAGACAGACAGACAGACAGACAGACAGACACATGCACACAGACAGACAGGCAGACAGACAGACAGACACATGCACACAGACAGACAGACAGACAGACAGGCAGACAGACAGACAAACAGACAGACGAACAGAAAAATAAACAGACAGACAGAAAAACAGACAGACAGATAGACAGGCAGACAGACAGACAGACAGACAGACAGACACATGCACACAGACAGACAGGCAGACAGACAGACAGACACATGCACACAGACAGACAGACAGACAGACAGACAGGCAGACAGACAGACAGACAGACAGACAGACAGACAGACAGACAGACAGACACATGCACACAGACAGACAGGCAGACAGACAGACAGACACATGCACACAGACAGACAGACAGACAGACAGGCAGACAGACAGACAAACAGACAGACGAACAGAAAAATAAACAGACAGACAGAAAAACAGACAGACAGATAGACAGGCAGACAGACAGACAGGCAGACAGGCAGACAGACAGACAAACAGACAGACGAACAGAAAAATAAACAGACAGACAGAAAAACAGACAGACAGACAGACAGGCAGACAGGCAGACAGACAGACAGACACATGCACACAGACAGACAGACAGACAGACAGGCAGACAGACAGACAGGCAGACAGACAGACAGACACACACACAGACAGACAGACAGGCAGACAGACAGACAGACACATGCGCACAGACAGACAGACAGACACATGCACACAGACAGACAGACAGACAGGCAGACAGGCAGACAGACAGACAAACAGACATAACTAACAACAACTTAAGAAGAAATATTTATTTTCTCAAACTTCACTGAACAAATGTAATTAACTATAAAATATTTTTATACTGAGTCTAATTATAGAGTTGAACATGTAAATATAATATACACAGTTAAATGACAACAGGTCGACTGTTGGTTTTGATAAGAATGAAGGGATGTGAAGGAATTAATATAAAGTATGAAAATGAGAAGAATTAAATATAATTAATATAATTAATGCACTGAAAAAACTTTACAATTATCCTTCAATAGACACAGAAAAACATATAGTTCAGTGAATCAAATTAGATTAAAATAACCTGAACAATGTGCAATTTAATTTGGTTCATTCAAATAGATTTTTATGTGTGACCATAAAAAGTAAAAATTATGAAAAAAAGGTAAAAAAATTATGAAAAAAGTAAAAATTATGAAAACAAATTATGAAAAAAAACTAAAAAAGTTTGGGTGAAAAAAGGAAAAATTATGAAAAAAGTAAAAAAAAAAAAAATAAATATGAAAAAAAGGAAAAATTATGAAAAAAGGAAAAAATTATGAAAAAAGTAAAAATTATGAAAAAAAGTCAAAATTTTGAAAAAAAGTTTTAAAAAATTATGAAAAAAAGTAAAAATTGTGAAAAAAAAACCTAAAAAAAAAAAATTATAAAAAGTAAAAATTATGAAAAAAGTAAAAATTATGAAAAAAAGTTTTAAAAAATTATGAAAAAAAGTAAAAATTGTGAAAAAAAAGTAAAAAATTATGAAAAAAAGTCAAAATTCTGGGATAAATGGGTAAAATTCAATATTTTCAGTGTTGATGAAAATGTAATTAGCCCCCCCCCCCTTTTTTTTCTCTTATATTATCTGTTATATTTTATTTGTGTGGAGGATAAAAATAATCCTAATTATGACACTTTCTCTCCTCCACTCATTTTTGTTTTCTTGGTGTAAAAACATTTGGATCATTTTTCAACATAGAAATATGTCTGAGGGTTTATTAAATATTTAATCATAAAACTACTCCTGTTTGGATTTTTTAAACTATTTCTTTTAAATGCAAGAGTAGGCGTAAGAGTAGATAATGTTTTTATCTGGTCATGTGACTGAGGGTTAGAGTGTGGGGAAGAAATGATGGAAAAATGGAAGAAAAAAGTCACAATTGTGATTAAAAATAATGAATAATTATAATAAAGGTCAAAATTATGAGATTAAAAGTCCTCACTATGAGACAAAAACACCTAAATATAAGAAAGAAATGCATAATTATGAGATAAAGAGTCACAATTATAATATATAAATTCAAATTATGAGATGAAAAGTCTTAAATATGAGATATGAAATGAATAATTATGAGATAAAATGTCTTAAAATATGAAATAACAACTGGATAATTCTGACAAAGAGTCCAAATTCTGAAATAATAAATAATAAATATGAGATAAAGAGTCGTAAATATGAGATTATAAAACTATAATTATAAGATAATCAGAATTCTCATAGAAAGTCACTATTTCTGTGAATATAAAAAATATAAAGTTCAGATATTTATGCAAAAATATAGGAAGAAAAATAAATAAATACCTCAAAAATATGTACTTGAGTAGAGTAATGCAGTACTTGTACTCAGTTACTTCCACCTGTGTATTATTGTGTTTAAATTCTTCACCTTCTCTTGTGTCCAGGTCCGTCCCCTAAAAGTGTCCTGACAGAAAAAGTGTCCTGAAGAAGGTTCCAGAAAAAAGACTGTGTTTATAGTTATGAGTGACTGTTAAATAATGTTTGATATGATTTAAACACTGAAGAATAAGACTTTAAATCAACTTATAAATCAATTTAGATTTTTTTATTCCTCAAATTTATTCTTCATTTAACACAATGTCAAATTTAAAACTGATCCAGAATCTGTTTGTTATTTCTGACACGAACGACACATTCTGAAGATTTAACCAACGACTGCTGAGAGACAGACAGACAGACAGACAGACAGAAAAACAAACAGACAGACAGACAGACAAACAGACAGAAAAACAAACAGACAGACAGACAGACAAACAGACAGACAGAAAAACAAACAGACAGACAGACAGACAAACAGACAGACAGAAAAACAAACAGACAAACAGACAAACAGACAGACAGACAGACAGACAAACAGACAGAGAGACAGACAGACAGACAAACAGACAGACAGACAAACAGACAGACAGACAGACAGACAAACAGACAGACAGACAAACACACAGAGAGACAGACAGACAGACAAACAGACAGAGAGACAGACAGACGGACAAACAGACAGACAGAACAACAAACAAACAGACAGAACAACAAACAGACAGACAGAAAAACAGACAGACAGACAGAAAAACAGACAGACAAACAGACTCATATTTAATTCCCCCTAGTGAACCTCTCTTCATTCAAAGGGGGGGGTTCTGCCTTGGCGGAGGTTACACTCTCAGAGCTTTTCTAGTTTTAATTAAACACTTCATGTTGGTCCACTGTTTTGTCTCAGGTTGACTTTTTTGGGACTCAAATTATTAATAAAATAAAAATAAAAATAAAAATATGTAAAACAGGTTCAAATTCACCCAAAAAAAATAAACTAACACAAAAAAGGATGAAAAATCCAAAATATTTTCAAAAACAGAAAAACAACAAAAAATATGACAAAATATAAAAAAAGAATACATATATATATATATATATATATATATATATATATATATATATATATATATATATATACACATAATTAAAATGTTTATTCAACAGTTTCAACAAAAGTGTAATGACGTTAATATTAAAGTCATTAATATTAATGACTTTAATATTAATGACTTTAATAAAAATATCAGATAAAAAGTCAAAATTGAAGGAGACTTTTTAAGATGATTAAATGTTTGTTTTTTTTCAGTGTCCAATCGTCACATGTTTTGTTCAAACACAGAAACTTAACTAAACCAACCACAGCTTTTGTTTCATTTAAATGAACTGTCACTACAGTCGTCCACACTGACACTAAACTAGACTTTTTTATCACAGTAAATAACATGACGTCACATTTTCTTTACCAACACTTACCCTAATGTTCCAGCTTTAAACCTTAAAGGACAAAAAAAACCCCACATTTGTCACCAGTGATAAAAAGCAGTGAATGTAAGAAGCTGTAACAGACGCTGCATCAGTAAAAATCAATATTCCTTCAGTGAACAGACGTGAACTGTTCAGTGTTAGCGTCGCTAGGACATTCATTAAAGAGTGTCTGTGCACTGACTGATTAAAAAGTCATTTATTGATGAGTTCATGAAGCTTTATTTCAACAACGAGACAAAATAGAAATGAAAAAAAAAAAACCCTCTTTATTCAGACTCAAAAAAAGCCATTTGTTCAAAGGCAGGAAATTAATGCACATACACGCTTCTGATTTTTTAAACAGAGTGATATTAAAGAGATTATCTGGAGTCAAAATACGTTTAGCTCATTATTTACATGATTGGGAGTAGATCTATATTTATATTTATATACTTATATTTATATTTATACTTATATTTATACTTATATTTATATGTATATGTATATGTATATGTATATGTATATGTATATGTATATGTATATTTATATTTATATATATATATATATATATATATATATATATATATATATATATATATACTTATATTTATATTTATATTTATATTTATATTTGTATTTATATACTTATATTTATATTTATATTTATATTTATATTTATACTTATATTTATATTTATATGTATATGTATATGTATATGTATATGTATATTTATATTTATATATATATATATATATATATATATATATATATATATATATATATATATATATATATATATACATACTTATATTTATATTTATACTTATATTTATATTTATACTTATATTTATATTTATATGTATATGTATATGTATATGTATATGTATATTTATATTTATACTTATATTTATATTTATACTTATATTTATATGTATATGTATATGTATATGTATATGTATATGTATATTTATATATATATATATATATATATATATATATATATATATATATATATATATATATATATATATATACTTATATTTATATTTATATTTATATTTATATTTATATTTATACTTATATTTATATTTATATTTATACTTATATTTATATGTATATGTATATGTATATGTATATGTATATTTATATTTATATATATATATATATATATACTTATATTTATATTTATATTTATACTTATATTTATATTTATATTTATACTTATATTTATATTTATATGTATATGTATATGTATATGTATATGTATATGTATATTTATATTTATATATATATATATATATATATATATATATATATATATATTTATATTTATATTTATATTTATACTTATATTTATATTTATATTTATATTTATATTTATATTTATATTTATATTTATATTTTTATATATGTGTCCGTCCATCATTAAAGCAGTGGTTCAGTCACAGCAGTGTTTTCAACTTTAGCCTCAAATACGTTATATGGGTCAAAATGATTGAAAGTTTATTAATAAAATCTCAGTAAAATGTCTCCTGAACACTTCTAACTATGAGTGTTTGTTAAATTCCTAGCGTAACTTCTTCAAATCATGTCTTTTAGGAAGAACAACAACTGACTCTGACAGTAATTAAGTCTAAAACTAAGAAAAATCGACTCCAAACACGACTTTCCTTGGCGCTGGCGTTAGGTATTTCCCCGTCATGTTTGGTACCGTTGGAAAGATGGGGATTCCCTCTAGACAACCCTTAAATAGAAATCTACACAATTATAGATTTGAACCAATGGGAGGCCTCAGAACAAAGCCTTCTGCACTAAACTAAAGCCCTTGTTGCTATGGCGATGTTGAAAAACAGCCTCTGATTGGTTGAATTAATGTCACACAAACATTTTTAATAAATTTTAACATAAATATGAAATATTAATTTATTAAATTTGACCAAAGTGACTGGTTTTATTTTGGAGGGACACATATAGTTGACATTAAAGTCACACCATTTGGACGAACATTTTTTGTTTTGAGCCAAACTGTGTTAATATGGAAGTGATTAGGACATTAGGGAACGCCTTGGGAATCCCCTGGAGGAGCTGGGGTGATGGAAGCTGCTGCCCCCACGACCTTTGACCTGGATTAAGTTGGAGACGACAAACAAACGAACCAGTTAGTACGCTAGGCTTTGCTGTTGCATACGACTTTATTTACATTTATGATCAAACACTGGACGATGTTTTTAAAAAGAGTGTCTCACTGTCCACTGGACAATGGACTATTATGGTCTTTGTCCTCAGACGTCTTCTGAACCAGAGGTCCATGTGTGTAGACCAGTAACTGTGGACACACTATCTGAGGACATGAAGACCTGAGGACACACTATCTGAGGACATGAAGACCTGTGGACACACTATCTGAGGACATGAAGACCTGAGGACACACTATCTGAGGACACGAAGACCTGTGGACACACTATCTGAGGACATGAAGACCTGTGGACATACTATCTGAGGACATGAAGACCTGTGGACACACTATCTGAGGACATGAAGACCTGAGGACACACTATCTGAGGACACGAAGACCTGAGGACACACTACCTGAGGACATGAAGACCTGTGGACATACTATCTGAGGACATGAAGACCTGTGGACATTTGTCTTTGTCTTTAGGGACGGTCTACGTCCTACCACTGAAGTGTGATGTTGTTTAAACTTTATTAAAGTTAGTTTAAAAATAAAAACAAACATGTTTTAATCACTTCCATGTTAACACACTTTGGATCAATGTTCATTTAAATGCTGTGAATTTAAAGTTAACTTTCTGTATTAAATCTAAACATTTCCTCTGGATGATCCCTTTAACGTATCAAACATATAGATGCATGTACGTTTATTCTGATCATATTATATGGACCAATAATATGTCAATCAATATGTTTCATTCTTTTATTTGTTCTGATTTTGCTGATTAGAACTTTTACAGCTTCAGGAAATTCACTTTCAAGGAATATTCCAATTTTCAGGGTTTTTCTTTTAACCCCTAAAAATATATTTACAGTTATATTATTTATTGATATTTAATTCAGAATTTCATTTCTGTGGTTGTTTTTAGCATTTCTTTTAATTTTGGCTTCTTACATGTACTATAGTTAGTTAACCTCATGTACTGTAGTTAGTTAACCACATGTACTGTAGTTAGTTAACCACATGTACTGTAGTTAGTTAACCCTCATGTACTATACTTAGTTAACCCTCATGTACTATAGTTAGTTAACCTCATGTACTGTAGTTAGTTAACTACATGTACTGTAGTTAGTTAACCCTCATGTACTATACTTAGTTAACCCTCATGTACTATAGTTAGTTAACCTCATGTACTGTAGTTAGTTAACTACATGTACTGTAGTTAGTTAACCCTCATGTACTATACTTAGTTAACCCTCATGTACTATAGTTAGTTAACCTCATGTACTGTAGTTAGTTAACTACATGTACTGTAGTTAGTTAACCCTCATGTACTATAGTTAGTTAACCCTCATGTACTATAGTTAGTTAACCACATGTACTGTAGTTAGTTAACTACATGTACTGTAGTTAGTTAACCACATGTACTATAGTTAGTTAACCGCATGTACTGTAGTTAGTTAACCACATGTACTGTAGTTAGTTAACCACATGTACTGTAGTTAGTTAACCGCATGTACTGTAGTTTGTTAACCTCATGTACTGTAGTTAGTTAACTACATGTACTGTAGTTAGTTAACCCTCATGTACTGTAGTTAGTTAACCCTCATGTACTATAGTTAGTTAACCCTCATGTACTATAGTTAGTTAACCCTCATGTACTATAGTTAGTTAACCACATGTACTGTAGTTAGTTAACCACATGTACTGTAGTTAGTTAACCTCATGTACTGTAGTTAGTTAACCGCATGTACTGTAGTTAGTTAACCACATGTACTGTAGTTAGTTAACCCTCATGTACTATAGTTAGTTAACCCTCATGTACTATAGTTAGTTAACCTCATGTACTGTAGTTAGTTAACTACATGTACTGTAGTTAGTTAACCCTCATGTACTATAGTTAGTTAACCCTCATGTACTATAGTTAGTTAACCTCATGTACTGTAGTTAGTTAACTACATGTACTGTAGTTAGTTAACCCTCATGTACTATAGTTAGTTAACCCTCATGTACTATAGTTAGTTAACCACATGTACTGTAGTTAGTTAACTACATGTACTGTAGTTAGTTAACCACATGTACTATAGTTAGTTAACCGCATGTACTGTAGTTAGTTAACCACATGTACTGTAGTTAGTTAACCACATGTACTGTAGTTAGTTAACCTCATGTACTGTAGTTAGTTAACTACATGTACTGTAGTTAGTTAACCCTCATGTACTATAGTTAGTTAACCCTCAAGTACTATAGTTAGTTAACCACATGTACTGTAGTTAGTTAACTACATGTACTGTAGTTAGTTAACCACATGTACTATAGTTAGTTAACCGCATGTACTGTAGTTAGTTAACCACATGTACTGTAGTTAGTTAACCACATGTACTGTAGTTAGTTAACTGCATGTACTGTAGTTAGTTAACCTCATGTACTGTAGTTAGTTAACCACATGTACTGTAGTTAACCACATGTACTGTAGTTAGTTAACTACATGTACTGTAGTTAACCACATGTACTGTAGTTAGTTAACTACATGTACTGTAGTTAGTTAACCTCATGTACTGTAGTTAGTTAACCACATGTACTGTAGTTAGTTAACCACATGTACTGTAGTTAGTTAACCGCAGGTACTATAGTTAGTTAACCACACGTACTGTAGTTAGTTAACCACACGTACTGTAGTTAGTTAACTACATGTACTGTAGTTAGTTAACCTCATGTACTGTAGTTAGTTAACCACACGTACTGTAGTTAGTTAACCACATGTACTGTAGTTAGTTAACCACATGTACTGTAGTTAGTTAACCCTCATGTACTATAGTTAGTTAACCTCATGTACTGTAGTTAGTTAACCTCATGTACTGTAGTTAGTTAACCCTCATGTACTATAGTTAGTTAACCCTCATGTACTATAGTTAGTTAACCCTCATGTACTATAGTTAGTTAACCTCATGTACTGTAGTTAGTTAACTACATGTACTGTAGTTAGTTAACCCTCATGTACTATAGTTAGTTAACCCTCATGTACTATAGTTAGTTAACCTCATGTACTGTAGTTAGTTAACTACATGTACTGTAGTTAGTTAACCCTCATGTACTTTAGTTAGTTAACCCTCATGTACTATAGTTAGTTAACCACATGTACTGTAGTTAGTTAACCACATGTACTGTAGTTAGTTAACCTCATGTACTGTAGTTAGTTAACCGCATGTACTGTAGTTAGTTAACCGCATGTACTGTAGTTAGTTAACCGCATGTACTGTAGTTAGTTAACCGCATGTACTGTAGTTAGTTAACCGCATGTACTGTAGTTAGTTAACCTCATGTACTGTAGTTAGTTAACCGCATGTACTGTAGTTAGTTAACCTCATGTACTGTAGTTAGTTAACCACATGTACTGTAGTTAGTTAACCTCATGTACTGTAGTTAGTTAACCGCATGTACTGTAGTTAGTTAACCGCATGTACTGTAGTTAGTTAACCGCATGTACTGTAGTTAGTTAACCGCATGTACTGTAGTTAGTTAACCGCATGTACTGTAGTTAGTTAACCTCATGTACTGTAGTTAGTTAACCGCATGTACTGTAGTTAGTTAACCGCATGTACTGTAGTTAGTTAACCGCATGTATTGTAGTTAGTTAACCTCATGTACTGTAGTTAGTTAACCTCATGTACTGTAGTTAGTTAACCACATGTACTGTAGTTAGTTAACCTCATGTACTGTAGTTAGGTAACCTCATATACTGTAGTTAGTTAACCACATGTACTGTAGTTAGTTAACCACATGTACTGTAGTTAGTTAACCACATGTACTGTAGTTAGTTAACCTCATGTACTGTAGCTAGTTAACAGCATGTACTGTAGTTAGTTAACCACATGTACTGTAGTTAGTTAACCTCATGTACTGTAGTTAGTTAACCACATGTACTGTAGTTAGTTAACCACATGTACTGTAGTTAGTTAACCTCATGTACTGTAGTTAGTTAACCGCATGTACTGTAGTTAGTTAACCGCATGTACTGTAGTTAGTTAACCGCATGTACTGTAGTTAGTTAACCGCATGTACTGTAGTTAGTTAACCTCATGTACTGTAGTTAGTTAACCGCATGTACTGTAGTTAGTTAACCTCATGTACTGTAGTTAGTTAACCACATGTACTGTAGTTAGTTAACCTCATGTACTGTAGTTAGTTAACCGCATGTACTGTAGTTAGTTAACCGCATGTACTGTAGTTAGTTAACCGCATGTACTGTAGTTAGTTAACCGCATGTACTGTAGTTAGTTAACCGCATGTACTGTAGTTAGTTAACCTCATGTACTGTAGTTAGTTAACCGCATGTACTGTAGTTAGTTAACCGCATGTACTGTAGTTAGTTAACCGCATGTATTGTAGTTAGTTAACCTCATGTACTGTAGTTAGTTAACCTCATGTACTGTAGTTAGGTAACCTCATATACTGTAGTTAGTTAACCACATGTACTGTAGTTAGTTAACCACATGTACTGTAGTTAGTTAACCACATGTACTGTAGTTAGTTAACCTCATGTACTGTAGCTAGTTAACAGCATGTACTGTAGTTAGTTAACCACATGTACTGTAGTTAGTTAACCTCATGTACTGTAGTTAGTTAACCACATGTACTGTAGTTAGTTAACCACATGTACTGTAGTTAGTTAACCACATGTACTGTAGTTAGTTAACCTCATGTACTGTAGTTAGTTAACCACATGTACTGTAGTTAGTTAACCTCATGTACTGTAGTTAGTTAACCTCATGTACTGTAGTTAGTTAACCACATGTACTGTAGTTAGTTAACCACATGTACTGTAGTTAGTTAACCACATGTACTGTAGTTAGTTAACCACATGTACTGTAGTTAGTTAACCTCATGTACTGTAGTTAGTTAACCTCATGTACTGTAGTTAGTTAACCTCATGTTCTGTAGTTAGTTAACCACATGTACTGTAGTTAGTTAACCTCATGTACTGTAGTTAGTTAACCTCATGTACTGTAGTTAGTTAACCACATGTACTGTAGTTAGTTAACTACATGTACTGTAGTTAGTTAACCACATGTTCTGTATTTAATGTAATGTTCACACGTTTTTTTCGTTTTTATTCAGGTTTATTATTTGTCATGCTGCCCCTCCCCTGTCGTCCTCTAGCGCCCCCCAGGGGAGGTCCTCCTTACTACTTTAAAAGCCTGACTGTAAATCACAACCAGCAAAATGATAATGAATAAATGCTGTAGATTTCCTACTGTGGATAACATGTACTGGTTTATGTTGAAGTACTTGAATAAAACAACTTTTACACCATATTTTAACGTCCCCACTAGTACCTACATGTAGATATTGAATAGAAGAGCAGAAATATACTTAGAAAACTCAGTAAAAAAACAAAAAGAATAAACCTAAAGCTAATAGTCTGAGCCGTTCATCTCTCCATGGACATGGATATGAAATTAATGTTCATTCATTTTTCAAAATAAAACCAAAAATAAGACCAAAAAAACCCCAACATGTTTCTTCATTATTTGTTTCCAAATAAAAAACAGACAGTGATGCGTTTTTTTCACTTTTCTTTTTCATGTTTAAATGAATAATAGAAAAAAACGGATAACGGCCATTTTCAGTTTTATCCAATTTTGACCTGAAGCAAATTGATTCAAATGTAAATGAATGTTAACAACCACAGAAACATTATGGTCTGATATGACACCAGTTTTCTGTGGTTATATCTTCAGGTCTTACGGTGACCCTCTTTGTTTCCCACCAAATATGACTTAGCTTTTTCACTGAGGGTCAAAGGTCATTTCTGGTTTTTCATACAGTATATAAGGTGCACTGGACTATAAGGCACATTAAGTGAAGTTTATTATGAGATAAAAAGTCAAATTTATGAGATAATGTCACATTTATGAAATAAAATGCCATAATAATAAGATAAAAAGTCAAATTTATGAAATAAAACATCAAAATTATACGATAAAAAGTCAAAATTCTGAGATAAAAAGTCAAAATAATAGAAAAAAATGGATTTCCCATTTTAACCAATTTTGACGTGAAGCAAATTGATCAAAGCATAAATGAATGTTAAACAACCACAGAAACGTGTCCACTGGACTGAAGATCGTTAAGGTGTGATGTCACACCAGTTTTCTTCGAGGTCATATCTTCAGGTCTTCGGGTAGTAGGACGTAGGTTTCCACCTTTTTCACTGTGGATCAAAGGTCATTTCCAGGTTATTAAATTTGTTTCAGGTTAAAATTGGATAAAACGATAAACATTCATTATCTGTATTTTCCTTTATTCATTTAAACACAATTTTGGTTTTGGAAACAAATAATGAAGAAACAATTTGTTTTTTTTGTCTCATTTTTGGTTTTATTTTGAAAGACGAAGGACGAAGGATACACATATTGAAATGTAGTTAATGCTGCTGTGTTATTTTTTTGCTAAAAAGGCAGAATTCAAGAGTTCATCATCATCATCATCATCATCATCATCATCATCATAGTATCTGTTCCTTTTGATCTGCTCCTCCACTGTCAGGCTGTCGTCGTCGTCTGCCCACAGAGAAGAACGACCATCTCGGCATGTGCTGTAGTTTGTGGCAAAGCTGTCATCCTTCCCCTTCACATCTCCCGCTTTATCTCCGGGCTCCATCCCGAAATCCAAAAGGTCATCCAGCGCCGACACCGTAGGCGTCTCGCTAGCGGATTGACTGAAGATGTCGGATTTCAAATCAGATAGGAAGCCAGAGCTGCTAGTACTTAGGCCGGCGAAAATGTCCTCGAGGAAGCTTGATGTGCTAATCTTTGGCTCGTCGGCCTGGTTTCTGAAAGGGAACACCCCCCCCCTCCCGCCTGTCTCTGTAAAGAAATTTGTGTCTGAATAGCTGTCTGTGGCTTCAGTACATTTGGCACCCGCTGGCACAAAAGCATCATCCCTCTGTGCCAATTGCAGCACTTCAGTTGGCATCCATTTGGATTCTTCACAGTGATCGGCTTGGAAAAAATCTCTATCTGCCAAAAAGAGTGACTGACTTCCCTTTGTCGTGTCCTCGTTAAGCCTTCCCAACAGGATTGTGTTGTCAGCCCACGTCTGGCAGTTGTTGTTGTTGTTATTATTATTATTATTATTGTTGGAGTTCAGGGCCTGTGCTTGTCCGCCAGTCGTTTCCTCATCTATTAACGTGACCTTTACCGCCTCTACACCGTCTTTCAACTCTTTCTCTTCACCCGTTTGTCCGTCAAGTCCGTTCATTTTCACTTCCTCTGCCCTTTCCACGCCCAATTCCTCACGATTCTTTTCAACGCCGCTGTCTCCGACGACTTCAGACTCCATCCCTCCTGAACCCGTTTTGGCTGCAGCCTCAGTGCCGACGATGTTCTGCGACTCTTTGGTTTCCTGAGTGGGGGTAACACTTGTTGCTTGTTCCTCGGTAACAGCGACAGAGGAGGCCGGAACCTCAGGAATTTCTTCAGATTTGACTTTCTCCGATACGCAGACACTCTCCTGCACCTGTCCATTTTGTACTTGGACAGCGGGACTTTCGGTCTCTTTTAATGAAGGTGTAACGTTTTCCTGCGCTGGCTCGTCCTTCGGGGGCCATGAGGGCTTCACCAACTTCAGTTCCTCCTCAACAGAGAAGGGTTTCTTTGGAGAATCTGCCTGAGGAGGCCAAACTACAGCAATCTTGCTCGCTGCCTTTTTGTTCTCGTCCGCTGTTTTTGCGTCATTGTCCTCTGTACCTAATGTGGTGGGGACACTACTCGGAGCAGCAGTTGCTTTGGAATTCATGATTTTCTTTTCCGGTGAGGGGGATCTTACTCTATTTTTTTCATCGGAGCTCTGCTGGTTCTTATTGTTCCATAATTCTTTGTGTGGTTTCTGCCCAAATCCTTCGTCGTAATTCCCTTTGGACTTAAACAGTTGCTTGTAGTGTGGCTTGCAATACATTCGTCCATGGAGAGAAGCGTAGTTGCCGAGGCTGGAAAAGAAAACGCACAAAGGAAGAGGTTGAAGTATGTTGTGGAACTCATGACACGAAAAGAAAATCTTTAAATACAAATAATCGTTTATCACCCCCCAACGAAATGACACATTACATGAATACAGTAAGACTAAGAACGTAAAAATGATGTTGACATTTGTGTGGACATAATTTGAGGACTTTCTCACGAGAGAAGAAGAACAATGCACCTAAAATAAATAAAATAACATCTCATTTCGTTTTGGTCAACAAAAACTAAAAGATAAAAAAGATTGTTACAGTATTTTCCGCACTATAAGGCACATGAAGTCAAATGACTTCAAAATCATGAGATAAACATTGAAAATTCTAAGATAAAAGTTCAAAATTATGCAGTAGAAAGTCAAAATTCTAATATAAAAAGTCAAAAAATAAAATAAAATGAGCATCAACACAAACAAAAATTAATAATAAGCTAAAAAAAATGGTAACATGAGCAAAGTATGACACAAATGGAAGAAAATCAAAGAAACATGACATTTAAAAAAAACAAAATGTAGAAAAATAAACAAAATCAGCAACAAAATGAACAAAAAACTAATATATATTTACAAAATAAAAAAATAATGTAGAACATTTTGAAAAAATAACTAATAAAACTATTATTAAGATTTGGTCCGAGCAGTTTTAATTTTGCCTTTAAATTTTTTTTTAATAAAAAAAAAAAAATTGCTTTTTAACACCTTTTCCATGCACAAAACTAAAAGGAAAAATGATAGAATTTTTCTGAATATTTAAACTAAATCATCCATTCAGAATGCATCAGCACTGACACATAAAGAGTTAATAATCAGTTCCTCATCAGACTGATAATGATGTAATGACCTCCAGGTGGAATGGAAGAGGGAAACATCTAAAACATGCAGGACACCGGCCCTCGAGGACCACAGTTTGACACCCCTGGTCTAAATTATGTGATAAAAAAATCCAAATTATGCAATAAAAAGCCAAAATTACGAGATAAAAAGTCAAAATTCTGTGACAAAAAATCCAAATTATATGATAAAAAGTTGAAATTATGAGATAAAAAGTCAAAATTCCTAGTCACTAAGCACAACAATAATTATTCCATAGTCACACTGTCAGAAAATTAAAGTCTTTTCAGTTCACCTTATAGTCCAGAAAATACAGTATCTTAATATTCTAATTCTGGGGGACTTTGCACCACCAAGACATCTGGTGCCCTAGGCGACCGCCTAGTCTGACTATGACTAACGTCGACCCTGCATCGACATACATACATCTTGGGTTGTAATTGAACATGAAATAAAAATTGCCAAACTCTAAAATGTAGAACGTAGATCGACCGGTAATTCAAGCCTTCTGGCTTAGCTCCTTCTTCACCACAACAGTTCGGTTTAACACCCGCATTACTGCGGATACCGCCCCAATCTGCCTGTCGACGTCCCGCTCCAATAAGAACCAGAGGTTCTTAAATTCCTCAACTTGAGGCAGGGCCTTCCCCCCAACCTGGAGAGGGCACTCTACCCTCAAACCTTCTACATTCTACCAAGTGTTTGATCCCTACAAAAAAAACAATGAAAGTGTGTTGGGTTGGAAACTGACCAACTAATGCTAAGAAAGACAATTCAGATAAAAAATAAAGAGATGGTACATTAACTTATATGGCCGGGGTCGTTTATGACCCCACACTGTCGCTTGAATGTTCATATGGTCTTTTAATATTTTCCCCCAAAACAAGCACCACAGAGGTTAAAGAAATAAAAATGTTTTGCCTCAGGAGGAGGTCTTACTGTACCTTAGTTTGCCTCTGCAGTGTTCACAGCGAAAGCAGCTTCTATGAAAGGTTTGTTTGTCTGCAATCAGAGATTCCATGGGGTACACCCTCTTCCGACAAGCCCTGCATAGTTCGGACTCTGGAACTCGAATTCTCTGAAAAAAAAGGATGGAAAAAAAAACCCCCAACAATGTTAATTCTTATTGCATACAAAAGCTGACAACAAACAAATGAAAGCTACTGCAGTCCACAGTATCAGCAGCACCAGGCAGATCCTTTTGTAGGAAATCAATGGTGGAAAAATACACTGTAATTAGTAGGAGTATTACAAATGCAATTAATTTTCTAAAAACAGCTTGTGTTATTTTGCTATTGCCATTAAATACATAAAAGACAGTATAATTACTCTACTGTACATATCAAATTCTCTTTCAACCAGAGAATTGAAACAAACTATTAATATTAATGATCTGTTTGAACCATTAACACATCATATTGTCATATTAAAATAAAATACGCAGTGGTAATTAAACCCAGAGGTGGACAAAAGGCTGTCATTTATGGAAATGTTTGGCTTTGAAACCCTCCTTTTCTAATGTGACATGGTCTGAATGTCACAATATGAAACCTCTGAGCAGAGACTTTCAGGTTTTACATATCGGTGATAATATCACAAATGGTGCTGATATCCTTGAGAATGTGACAGTTTGAAAAATGTGGTAAATAATATGAATCATAAGACGTCAAAAGCTAAAAAGTGTCCACACCTGGCTTTAATGATTAGATAGTATGTCTTAAAGGGATTGTCTGCAGTAAAAATAAGTTGAGCTAATTTTTGAGATGATTGGGAGTACACACCTATAGTTGATATCAAAGTCACATCATTTGGATGAACATCGAGAAATTTGGATTTGAGCCAAACTGTGTTAACTCAGGTCCTCATGTGTCATCGGAGAGTGTGTCCCGAGTTTCTTATGTCAAGTCATGTACCTTTTTATTCATAACATGTCTTTAGGAGGAAGCCCCATATAGTCGATTGTCGAGTGCAGAGTGAGACAATTCACGTTTTTGTTGCATTCTTTTTTTTAAAACAACAACCTCGTAGGCTGAGCTTTGCTGTTACATACAGCTTCATTTACATTTATAATCAAACACTGGACTATGTTTTTCAAAAAGAATGTTTTTTCTTTTCTTTCTTTTTTTCCCCCATTTTTCCTTATTTTCCCCCATTTTTAAATTTTTCCCTTTTTTTGTTATTTTTCCTTCTTTTTTAAAAAAAAATATTTTTACTTATTTTTTCCCATTTTTAATTTTTTCTTCTTTTTTTTAAAATATTTTTTTACATGTATCATTTTTCCCCATTTATCTTTTTTTCCCATGTTCCCTCTTTCCCCGCCATATGTCCTTCTTTTTTTCCCATTTTTCCTGGGTTTTTTTGTTTTTTGTTTTTTTTTTTAATTTTTCTTAATTTTTCCCCCTTTTTCCATTTAAAAATAATCTCTTCTTTTTCCCTCTTTCTTCTTCCGATCAGTAAATCACAGCACTTGAAAACAACAACCTGTTAGTATTCTAAGCTTTGTTGTTTCAAATAAGCTTGTTTTACATTCATTTCAATTTCGAATGAAATACTGGACTATGGTTTTTTTTTTTTAAAGAATTCAACAAAATCATGAATTTCCAGAGCGTCTAACTGTGCACTGGACAATGGACTATTATGGTCTTTGTCCTCAGACGTCTTCTGAACCAGAGGTCCATGTGTGTAGATCAGTAAGTGTGGACACACTATCTGAGGACATGAAGACCTGAGGACACTTGTCTTTGTCTTTAGGGACCGTCTACTTACTTCCACTGTAGTGTGATGTTGAAGTTAGTCTGAAAATAGACTTTTGCGTAGGTGATAAACACATGTTCTAATTACTTTCATGTTAACACAGTTCGGCTCAAAACAGCAAAATCGAACTTTTTCAATGTTCATCCAAATGGTGTGATTTTAATGTCAACTATATGGATGTAAAAAAATGAGCTAAATACCTTTAAATTTGAATTTTGTAAAATACATTAGTTTGTTTATTGTGACAATACAAGCATTTTAGTTCCAAATGTGAGTTCTACAGAGTTTTGTTTGTATTTTTTTTAAAAGCTTCATTTTTCGAGTCTGACACACTGATGAAAACAACTCTGCACAAAACACACTTCACCAAGTACAAGCATGAATAAACACAACAGTGTCACCTGTGAATCTCAAAACAAAGTGTAAAAGCAAACCTTTAGTGTGAATTTTTGAAAATTAAAGACAACAATGTTCAGTCATGTCAAACGTTAATTCTTTTTCCCCCACACACACAATGCAGTGTTCACACAAAGCCTGTTAATCGTACCGCCATGCCTGTTTAGTACCCTTCATGCCGAGGTTTACCGGTCATGACAGTCTCCTGCTGTTGTGTTACAATCTGAGAAGTCCTCTGCTCCGTGACACTGAAACCCAGCTCCTGGAAAACTCCTTGGCTCTCTGCCCATGACTGCTGGAAGCTTCTCAGCAGTTCTTCGGTCGAGGCCTCGGTGGGCACAGCCACCGTTGGGACTCGGCCTCTCACCACATCAGCGTATGACGGAGGGCTGCCTCGGTTCATGGAGTTTTCAGAGTGCATCTCTGTCGCACTCCGTGTCTCGCTCATCATGTTTCCAAAGTCATCGATGCTACAGAATTGCTCGGTGACCGACGTTGTTTCGGAATGACCGGCCGGCTCAGAGTAGATCGATTCAGGTTCCCTTCTCTCAATTTGCTCTCTCAGTTCTCGTGCTGCTTGAGAACTGTGCTCTCCTGTTTCAAACACATCCTTTATGGCTTTAACATTGAATGTTGAGACATCGTCTGTTCTTGGGGTATGTGGCTCTGTTTCGGCATCCTCTGTATCACTTCCCAGCCTCTCTGTGATGACAATCGGGTCCTTCCTGGTGTAAACTTTTGGTTTTGGAGATTCAAATTTGTTTACCAGTTTGGTCAGGTCAACTCTTGGGAGATCTGCTTTCAGAAGGTCTATAGTCTCAGTTTCAGTGTGTTCCTCGTGATCTGGTCCGAGGCGTTCAGGGATGTCAATGGGGTCCTTCCGAATGTAGGTCCGGTTGACCTCGGCTTTCTGGGCCTCTTCAAAGAAAGACTTTTTATCTTTGACAGTCATCATGGAGTCCACCATTTCAGTGACATCCACTAACTGCTCATTGTCTGTGGGAGTCTCCCTGTCACTAAACGGTGACCCTCTCTCAGCTACAAGAAACTCCTGCACAGGCATAGGGGGTGGAGGGGTCATGCTGTGAGACAGTTTGGATGTGGTATCTCTCAGTTTCATCAGTTTCTCTGAGCGGCTCAGGGTGGGAGAGGGTGTGGCCCGGCTGAGGGTAGATGTGGGGGTGTATGACTTGCGAGGAGGAGGTGGGGGTGTACCAACACATTTATAGGGAGGGGGAGAAGGGGTCACTCTGAGGGGCGAGTCCGTCCTCCTTGACTCAATGCTGATAAAAGTGGGTGATGGAGTGCGGATGCTCGCCAACGGAGAGTTCACTCTGTGATCAGTTTTTACCACCTCACTCAAGTCCTTGTTTTCTTTCACAGTTTTTTTCTCTTCAATGACTTTCTTTTCCGTTTTGGTCGAGCCAATACTGATTTTTGAGATCTTTGCAGTACTGAAAACATTCTTGTCTGGTTTTGGAGGGACTACAGGTGGTGGTGGTGGTGGTGCCACAGAAGTAGGTGGAGGTGGTGGTGGTGACGGTACTGGAGGAATAAGTGGCGTAAGCTCCAGTTTTTCCTTTTTTTCCACCACTTTCAGGTTTTTGTCAAAAAACGCAAGCTTGGTTTGGAAAATATTTTTTATGTAAAACACCATTTCCTTCAGCTTTTTCTTATTTTGGTGTTTAGTCACTTCACTTAAATTCCTCCTTTCATCTGAGCCCATCATCCAGTCAGGGACTTCACTTATAATCACAACGATGGCGTTGGAGTCTAGTTTGCTTGGTGAGCTTTCCAGCTCTTTGATTTGAGTTAGCAGTTTATGCACGACTTTACTTTTCTCTGTGTCTGTAATTTCCACTGAATGAGTCTCATCTTTACAGGACAGTTTAACCTTAAACTCCCCTTTGGATTTTCCAGTTTTTACCTGCATTTTACTTGTCTCTGCAACCTGCTGCTTTATTTCCTCTTTCTGCACATGACTAGCTTCTTGTGTTGTCTTGGTCACAACCACCTCCTCCTGAGTGTGAACATGCTTGGTCTTGGTGCTCGACATGTGCTCCTGACCTTGATGAGTTGCTGTTACCTTTGTCACCTTGGGCATTAAAAGTGTAACCGATGGTGACAGTCTCACTTCGGTTTCATTACTGTGCACTTGCTTTCCTTTTTTCACATGAACTTCCATTTCTTTTACAGGTGGCACTATTTGATCCTTCTTCCCCTTCACTTTCATTTCAGTTTTAATCATCTTGGCGCTTACTGATGTTAGCTGGTTGGATTCCTGATTCACCTTCTCCTCTATTTCACTTTTCGTCGTCTCCTTTTGTCCTGTACTGTCACATCTTTCCTCTTTCTTCTCCGTTGGGATTTTAAATGTTTTCACCTTGAAACTTGGAGTTACTTTTGGAATTTTAGTAGGTTGAGACGGAATCATTTTCCCCTCTTGTGTCAGAGGCGCATTAATATTCTTTACATCTTCAGCTTTCAATGTGACCGCGGCCTGGCTTTGAAGATTCACATTTTCCTGGACAGCACTCTGCATGGCAGCGATAGACCTGGTACTGGATTTCTTAATAAACTGCTGCTGCTCTGTGATGGAAGAAGTGACCACATTAGAGCATGACTGGATTTCAATATTGGTGGTTTCATGATGAGACTGAGAAGCAGAAACGGCTTGAGCTTTAGTCGCAGGGGCAGTTTGACCCTTTTTAATGACATCAGTAGAGGCCTGTGTTTTTTCAGAGAGCTTTTTTTCTGAGAGAACATTTGAGGACGGAGGGTTTATTTTTTTATTTACTACAGAGATCAAGGGTTTACTCAACGGGATGTGGGAAGGGGTTTTCTTGGCAGATATTTCTTTTGCTGATATTTCCTCTTTAGAAATAGTCTTGGCTTCTTCCGTCTTTGTTTTTGTTGCTTCTGTCGCTGCTTCCTTCTCGACTTTCTTCAATGCAGAAAACTCAGAACTACCTACGGTGGAGGATGACTGTATATTAATTAGAGGAGATGTGGGAGTCGTAACTGTATTTTTCTCATTTTCGTCTTTTTCTGTCTTTTGCTGGCGGTATTTTTCCTCCGCAAGCATGAGAGGGGTTTTAAACTTGCGAGCGTAAGGCCTTGCTTTTGGTTCTGGGGAAGGTTCAGGGGGGACTGGAAGTTTAATATGAGGAACAAAGCCTTTTTTAGGTGGTGGCGGACTTTCTTTTTGCATCACTTTTATAGCTGGGGGACAGTCCGGGATTTTTTTGGCAGATACTACTGTTGATTCAGACTGAGTCTTTTTGCTTGCTTCAATCTCCTGAGTTGTTTCAATCCTTTTCACCTCCTGAACCTTAGTTTCTTTCATTTTCTCTGCTGTCACACTTGTACTCTGATCTGGAGGCAGCTGTGCTGGAGGAGGTGGAGGTGTCGCTTGCTTTTTCTGCCATTTGGGCTTAACTTGTATTGGCTTGTGTGGCTCAGCTGGCTTGGGCACTTTAAATAACGGCTTGCCAATGGGTTTTCCTGGCTTCACAGGGGTAGGCTGAGGCATTGCATTAAGCTCATGCTGTGAAGGAGGAGGAGGTAAGAAATCTTGTCCGGCCACAGCAGGTGGAGGGGGAGGAGGAGGAGGAGGGGGGAAAAATTCTGGTTCAGACTTTATGCATTCCACAGGAGGTGGTGGTGGTGGTGGTGGTGGCAGGTCACTGTCTTGCCTCATGATAGAAGTGGGGGATGCTGGGCTCTCCAGTACCGGTGATGGCGGTGGAGGAAGAGACAGTTCAGACTCTGAAGGTGGAGGTGGGGAAGCCGGAGGAGGGGGGAAGTGAATCTCTGGCTTTACCTTTTTGATCATACCTTTCCCCCTTATGTCAAGGTTGCGGTAATCACTCTTGGTATTTTTGATGTTTTTGTTCAGTGTGAAAGACTTGTCCTCCGTTTGCTTTTGGGACATTTCCTCTGATACGGTTACATTTTGTTTGTGCGTGACAGTTTTCTCTGTCACTGTGGTTTGCACCTGTTTGATTGTCTTCTTTTCACATATTTGCTTCTTTGACACATTAATCTGAGATGAGCTTTGCGCCTCTTTCATCACACTCACATCAGTGGCTTTAGTGTCTGTTTGATCGTTATTAGTCATTTGTTTATTCTTTATTGTAATGGGCTTAGGAGTCTGTGTTTTCTGTGGGGGCAGCACTTTCTGCTTCTGTTCTTTCATATTCATCTTTTGAGAGGCCCCAGGAGCATTGTCTGTTTTGGCTACAGTAACACAGTGGTCCTCTTGGGTTATTACCTGTGTTTTCACCAATTTGCTTTCACTTTGCCTCTGTGTGTGCTTTTGTGACTCACTGCTCTCCGAGAGGTTTTTCACAGCGGGGGCTGGAATGACTGCTATGCACTCACTCTTCGCTTCATGCACACATTCATGCTCTGCCTGATTTACACTTAATGGATTTTTCACGGCTACTTTTGTTTTCTTGCTAGAGTACATACGCTTCGGATTTGAATACTGCTTTCTTTGCATCAAGCACTTTATTGCTCCTTGAACATCTCCTTTTACTACCTCCTCTTTTTCCACTTGTGTCATCTCTTGCCCTTCATAAAGAGATTTAATGGATGTTTTCACATCTCCTTCAATGCTCCCCTTACGCCGCATTCTCGGGGAAGTTGATGGTTCCAGCAGCAGCTGGATTGTGGCTTTGACATCCCCTTGTTCACTGACTTGATGCTGGTAAATCTTCTTCTCACTTGATGCTTCATGTAGACTTTGCATGGCAGTGTGGATGTCTCCTTTGACAATCTGCTCTTTTTCCACCTCTTTCACAGCCTGCTTCGCCTCCTCCAGGGATTTTAGGGTCCCTTTGATATCACCTGGTACTAAATCTTCAACACTTACTTCAGTTTTAGTGGTGGCAGATTTCTCCAGTGACTCAAGAGCACCTCTGATGTCTCCCTTGACGATTTCGGGCTTTTCCATTTCTTTGGCTTGATGCTGAGCCACCTCCAGAGACCTCAAAGTAGTAGGTATGTCTCCTTTCACCACCTCCTCCTTCTCTATTACCAGTTTTTGATTGATGGCTTGTGTAAGCGAATCCAGGGCTGCGCTAAGGTCACCTTTAACAATATCTTTTTCCTCCAGGTTTTTATAGGAAACTCTTGGCTCGGTCATAAACACTTCGACAATGCTATACACATCACCGGGAACTATATCATCTTTTGCCACTGTGCGACCAATTTGCTGTTGATTCTTACGCAGCAAGATTTTCGTCTCTTCAATGTCACCGCCTATGATACATTCTTTTTCCACCTGCTCTTGGGTTTCATCTTGTTCGTACTGGAGCTGCTTCAGATAATCCAAGGCCCCAGACTCAATGCATGTAGAGTAGAAGCTGACATTGCCTCTTTCTGTGTCCCCTACTCTTATCTTTTTTGAGTCCTCTGCTCCCGAGTTAGAGAGGAGACGATGAAGTGTTTTGCTAATGTTTCCCTGAACAATGTCCTCTTTCTCTAAACTAGTTCTTTCCCCTTTATTTAAGAGGGAATAGATAGTCATCCTCACGTCTCCTTTCTCATCCTCTTGAATTAGAATGCCACGCTTGGAGGAACCCTCATTCTTCAACAGATTGTTTATGGCCTCCTGAATGTCACCGCGAATAATTTCCTCCTTCTCCACATTGATTCCTTTTTCCTGGTTAAATAGCTGCTTCACTGTGGTGTTGATGTTTCCCCGCTCCTCCTTGTCGATAGTTATGGCCTTTTCAGTGGTCTCCCTACGGTTTAAGAGGTTCATCATTATGTTGCTCAGATCACCACGGATAACCTCTTCTTTTTGGATTTCCAACGCTTCCTGGTTCATCAGCTTGTACTTTGCCATGCGCACGTCACCGATCTCATCAGCTTCGATGAGAATACCCTGTGAGTCGACCATTTTCTGCGAGTAAAGCTCCTCAAGTGTCTCTTTGATGCTTTTACCCATTATTTCTTTCCTTTCAACGTTGCTTTCGTTGAACTCGTGGAAAGGGGTGGTTTCAAACATCCACGTTGTTGTTTTCACATCCCCCTGTGGAATTGCCTCTTTTTCAGTGACGGTTTCTACGCCATCTTTCTCTTTGATCCTGTCGAGTGGCTGCTCCTCAAAGAGCCACACAGACTGTTTGACATCGCCTTTCATCACTTCTTCTTTTGTCACTTTTTCCATGTCATCATATTCGGCTCCTTCACCACGGATTTCATCAATTGTGCGGGTCTCAAACATCCACGTGGCAGATCTGACGTCGCCTTTTTGAATCTCGCTCACACTAACAGTCCTGATGTACTTTTGAGACATTTCGTCAGTTTCAAATCGCTGTTTGTTTGTTTTCACGTCACCACCTTGGATGTCTGCGACTGTTTTCGATCTGACTTTTATTTCTTCTGTAATTTCATCCAGAGGTTGCGTCTCAAACCTCCACCTGGCAGAGCTAACGTCTCCTTTGCTGATGCCCTCTTCAGTTACAGCCTTAATAACATACACCTCCTCTGAATCTCTAATTGAATCCAGAGGTTTAGTCTCAAAGAGCCATCGAGCACCGACCACATCTCCTCTCATGATTTCTTCCTTTGTCACAGTCGTCACTTCATGATAATGCCCTTCTTTGTCACAGATAGCATAAAGTGGCTGAGTTTCAAACATCATCGTGTAATTCTTCACATCTCCTTTTTCTTTTTCATTTCTGAAGATGCTTGTAAGCTTTGACATTTCCGCCTTGGTTGATTCCTCTTTAATCTGATCAAGAGAGTAGGTCTCAAAAATGAAACGGCCTTTATTGACATCACCGCCCTGCACATCAGTCACAGTGCGAATTTCCCGCATCGCAATGTCATCGCGTATGGCATCAATTTGCTGATTCTCAAACATCCAGGTACAATTAACCACGTTCCCACGCTGAATGTCTTCAGCCTGTTGTGTCTTCAGCCTCTGCATCATTTCATCAGATGTGGAGCTCATTATGTCAGACGACCGATTCTCGAAGATGTACTTCATCCTAGAGACATCACCTGACTGAATATCGATTTCGGTAACCCTCCTGAAAGAGCCAGAGTCCTCGCCTGTGATGTTTTCAAGGTTCTCTGTTTCAAAGAGGAAGCGGGCCAGCCGCACGTCTTTTCCGTGGATGTCGTCTTGCTTTACGGTGCAAGTTTTCAAAATGGTCTCAGATTCAGACTCGGTATGATCGCGAATATTGTCCAGAGTCTGGGTTTCAAAGAGCCAAGTGCAGGTTTTGACGTCTCCCTTTTGCATTTCCTCCACATCTGTGTCACTCTTCTCAACCTTTTCATAGAGCACATCCATTGGCTGAGTCTCAAATAACCACCGACATGTTTTTACATCTCCTCTCTCGATTTCAATACCTTCTTTAGTTTTATGTTCTTCATCCTCAAAATTACTGAAAAATTTGATAGCATCAAGCGGTTGAGTTTCAAACAACCACTTGGCTGTTTTCACATCCCCTGACTCAACCTCCTGTTTGGATATCCCCTTTATGATCTGGAACTTATTGATACTTTCATCAAACTCATCAATAGGACGTGTTTCAAACATCCACCTGCAGCTGCGTACATCTCCCTTCACAATCTCCTCACGTCTCACCGTCCTCACCTCATGGTAATGGCCAGAGCTGTCTTGCATAGCATACATAGGTGTGGATTCAAAGAGGACTTTGTTGGATTTCACTGACCCACTTGTGACACCTTCAACCTGAATTTTTTGTGTTGCCTCACACTTACTTAAATCCATACTTTCAAATCGTTCTTTAAAGTTCGTCACGTCTCCTTTATCGAGAGCTTCGATATTCACCGTCCGCGTAATCTCCTTCTTCTCCTCCCTTATATTCTCGAGTGGCTGACTTTCAAAGACCCACTTTTGATGCCTCACGTCACCTTTTTCTTCTTCAGATGCGACCATTTTCTGAAGTTTCCCAACTTCAAGAAGCTCCTTAAGATTTTCCATCGGAACTGTTTCAAATAGATATTTCGCTGACTGAACATCGCCTCCGACAATTTCCTCAGAGGGTAAAGGTCTAGAATTGGAATTATCTTTCAGAGTATCCATGGGCTGGGTTTCAAATACCTCACAGTGCTTCCTTACGTCAGCTCCAATTATTTCTTCCTTTTGTTTCCTGGAGCTCTCCCATTCCTCATCCTTAATTGTGTCCAGAGTCTTAGTTTCAAAAAGCCACCTTCCTTTGTTGACACCGCCTTGAACGTTATCCTCCATGGAAATACCACATATCAGTTTAACATTTGTGGGGTCTTTGTTGATCATACCCAAAGGCTGAGTTTCAAACATCCAGCGAGACGTCTTCACATCTCCTTTTTCGGTCTCCTCCCTGCGGATGGTGGTGATTTCCAACATCTCACCTGAATCACCCCTGATGACACACATCGGATGGGTCTCGAACATGCGAGTGGTGGTCTTCACGTCGCCTTTTATCTCTTCCAGCTCAGACTTGAGGCTCAGAAAGCTGCTCTCATCTATGGTTTCCATTTTACCCAGAGAATCCAGGTGCTGGGTTTCAAACAGATACCTGGCCGTCTTCACGTCACCGCCGGTGATGTCTTTTGCAACACCGTCTCCCTCCTGCTCGTCTTCTTGGTAGATCTTATTCAGGTAGTCGAGCGGCTGCGTCTCGAAAAGCCAAGTAGCCGTGCGGA
>CM035784.1:27587044-27594938 GCA_020466265.1 Siphamia tubifer
GAGGAGGAGGGGGAGGAGGTGGAGGGGGAGGAGGGGGAGGAGGGGGAGGAGGTGGAGGAGGAGGAGGTGGAGGAGGAGGAGGAGGAGGAGGAGGGAGGAGGAGGAGGAGGAGGAGGTGGAGGAGGAGGAGGTGGAGGAGGAGGAGGAGGAGGAGGAGGAGGAGGAGGAGGAGGAGGTGGAGGAGGAGGAGGAGGAGGAGGAGGTGGTCGGAGGAGGAGCCTCGTTAAGTCGCTTCACACTCAGGGGGGGTAGTTTTCATTTGTCAAACATGCAGCAGTTTCTAATATTTTATTTTCCTAACTTTGGTTTGATTCCATTTCCTGTTCTGTAAATCATCTGTATTCATTATCATAACTCATCCTTTATTCAACTGCAGTCAGAACAATCATTAATATACAGAACATAAGCAGCACATAATAATAATAATAATAATAATAATAATAATAATAATAATAATAATAATAATAATAATAATATAATAACAACAATAATAATAATAATAATAATAATAATAATAATAATAATAATAATAATAATAATAATAGGACCAACCTGTTCCATTGTAATGGTTCTGGATCATCTGTGGAAACATGATGGGAATGATTAGAACTGTCCTTCAAAATAAAAGTCTGTAAGTGATAAAATAACCTTAGAGTAGTTGTAGATTATTGGACAGTTATTGTTACTGTTTATTAACTATTAATAACATAATAATAATAATAATAATTAACTAGTTCTATAAAAAACCACAGTGGGACTGATATATGGATTAATACTGATAATGATTATTGACTGACAATTTATCTGATCATTTAGACTTTTTATGGTCACACATAAAATAGGGTGAGGGTTATTTGAACTTTAATTTGATGATGATTTTATGTTTGACTGATTGAAGAAGAAGTTTTAAGTTGATTCAATGTTTTACTTTTTTCATCTTTCAGACAGACAGACAGACAGAGAGACACAGACAGACAGACAGACAGACACAGACAGACAGACAGAGAGACACAGACAGACAGACAGACAGAGAGACACAGACAGACAACTCTTAACCCTCATTCTTATTTCCAATAATGTCTACTGTATATAACAGTATATCAATATCAATATAATAACAACAATAATAATAATAATTATTGTTGTTGTTCTTTTTACTTATTACATTGATATTCATATAAAATTATTATATTTTTGATCATTTTACTGAATATTTTGCTCATTTTTATTCATTTTACTCAATATTTTTGGTCATTTTTAATCATTTTACTGAATATTTTGTTCATTTTTATTCATTTTACTGAATATTTTTGGTCATTTTTGACCATTTTATTGAATATTTTGGACCCTTTAGTCCAAAATAATAACATATAATAACATATAAAATAAGTTAATATAATATCTAATGTTAATCTAATTGCCTGATGGTCTGTACCTCTTGACTGTGGAGGACACCTGTGGAGGGCATGACCTCCCGCCCACTGCTTGTCACCGTCACCTCTGAGCAGCTGCTGGACACTTCCTGTCAAATGAAAATGGAAAATGTAGAGCGACTGAAAGTGTGTTACATTAGAGGTGTCATTTAGGTACGACTGCTCATTCATGATTAAAGCTCAAACTCTGTCATCATCTGAACCCGCTTTACCCTCACAGGGGTCACAGGGGTCACAGGGGTCACAGGGGTCCTAATCCAGATACAGTGGGTGAAGGCGGGGTCAGAGGTCACCCTGTCTGCAGTTCATCTCAACTGAACATATAAACAATTACTGTCACATTAGATTAACTAATAATTTAGACTTTTTATCTAATAATTTAGACTTTTTATCTAATAATTTAGACTTTTTATCTAATAATTTAGACTTTTTATCTAATAATTTAGACTTTTTATCTTATAATTTAGACTTTTTATCTTATAATTTAGACTTTTTATCTAATAATTTAGACTTTTTATCTAATAATTTAGACTTTTTATCTAATAATTTAGACTTTTTATCTAATAATTTAGACTTTTTATCTTATAATTTAGACTTTTTATCTAATAATTTAGACTTTTTATGGTCACACATAAAAAATCTAGTTGAATGAATCACATTAAATTGCATTGGGTTATTTTAAATTAATTCGATGTTAATGAAATTAAGGTTGATCTTTTTTCAGTGTCAGTACTTTTCACACCTCTGCTCTAGTAAAACATCTTTTGTTTGAAACTTTACACACATATTTACCTCAGTTTATCATGTACGTTTCATTACGTTTGTCTTTCATCCTTTTCAACATGAATGAATCTCACAGGAAATAAATGAAGTGGTTTGTTATGTTTTCACATTTTCTAGAATATATTGCATTTTCTCTCCAACTATGAAATAATTTAAAGTGAGTTATTGTTGTAATACAAACATATTTGTTATCGTCCACACATGAGCTTTATTAACTTTTTCACACTTTAAAAACTGGGGTTTTTTTTTGTCACTATGACGTCCTAAAACCCTCGACACAAAGGGTTAGTCACTTTAGCCGCTAAAAAGAAAGTGTAGTTTTGAGCACAATAATGGAACCTGTTGTTCTATTGTTATTCTACTGCTGTAAAAATGATTACACTGGAAAAAGAAAAACATTAAATCAACTGAAAAAAACATTCTACAATTTTGGATTTTTCTGTCAAAGTCAAAATTATTAGATAAAAAGTAAAATGTAAAGAGTATAAAGTACATATATTTATATAAATGTAAAGAGTATAAAGTACAAATATTTATATAAATGTAAAGAGTATAAAGTACATATATTTATATAAATGTAAAGAGTATAAAGTACATATATTTATATAAATGTAAAGAGTATAAAGTACATATATTTATATAAATATAAAGAGTATAAAGTACATATATTTATATAAATATAAAGAGTATAAAGTACATATATTTATATAAATGTAAAGAGTATAAAGTACATATATTTATATAAATGTAAAGAGTATAAAGTACATATATTTATATAAATGTAAAGAGTATAAAGTACATATATTTATATAAATGTAAAGAGTATAAAGTACATATATTTATATAAATATAAAGAGTATAAAGTACATATATTTATATAAATGTAAAGAGTATAAAGTACATATATTTATATAAATGTAAAGAGTATAAAGTACATATATTTATATAAATGTAAAGAGTATAAAGTACATATATTTATATAAATGTAAAGAGTATAAAATACATATATTTATATAAATGTAAAGAGTATAAAGTACATATATTTATATAAATGTAAAGAGTATAAAGTACATATATTTATATAAATGTAAAGAGTATAAAGTACATATATTATATAAATGTAAAGAGTATAAAGTACATATATTTATATAAATGTAAAGAGTATAAAGTACATATATTTATATAAATGTAAAGAGTATAAAATACATATATTTATATAAATGTAAAGAGTATAAAGTACATATATTTATATAAATGTAAAGAGTATAAAGTACATATATTTATATAAATGTAAAGAGTATAAAGTACATATATTTATATAAATGTAAAGAGTATAAAGTACAGATATTTATATAAATGTAAAGAGTATAAAGTACATATATTTATATAAATGTAAAGAGTATAAAGTACAGATACCTAATAAAATCTCAGTACAGTACTGAAGTACTTGTACTCAGTTCCTTCCTATGTACTGCAGTAACATTAAGTCGTTGTGTGTTGAATAAACTCACTGTACTTCCTGTTTGAATGAGCAGATGGGGGGGGGTGGGGGGTGAGGGGGGGGTCATGACTTCACTCAGATCCAGCCTCATCATCAGCTGTTAACACGTTCTGCTTTGGATTAATTTCAATTAATTTTTTTTTATAAATTTTTGGAATCATTTTACCTATTTATCTCTCTGTGTATTCCTATTTTTGTATATATATATATATATATATATATATATATATATATATATATATATATATATAATGAAACAGTTATTATGTGTGTGGTGTATGACATCTGAGCGACTGACTATGAACGATGGGGTCAAAAATAACACCTGCAGGAGCAGTAGGATTATCTGCTGTTTGATATGTTTGGTTGGGTTGCCATGGTGATATGTTTGGTTGGGTTGCCATGGTGATTTGTTTGGTTGGGTTGCCATGGTGATATGTTTGGTTGGGTTGCCATGGTGATATGTTTGGTTGGGTTGCCATGGTGATATGTTTGGTTGGGTTGCCATGGTGATTTGTTTGGTTGGGTTGCCATGGTGATTTGTTTGGTTGGGTTGCCATGGTGATATGTTGGGTGTGACACCATAGTTCAGTGTTTCCAACATTTTTGAGCCACGGCACAAATTTTATGTTATAAAAAAACCAAGTTACACGAGCAAAGAAACACAACACGTCTATTTATTAAATATAATACAAAGTTAATGTTGATGTAAAACTTCAGCCTGTTTAGTTTAACACTAAGCTGAGTCTAGCAGGAGTTTAGGAAACACAACTGCAGCTGGATGGATCTATAATAACTATCTATAATCTATAATAATAATCTGAATGTTGTTCCTCATGGTGTCAGACGTCCCCATAATGTCACTGTGTAAACAGTTCAATGTCCCCACAATGTGAGGAACACGAACACACACACACACACACACACACACGTATATATAGTTATAGTTGAATAAAATGTCAATGTAAAACATGTGTGACATTACCTGGACATATGGACATTACCTGGACAGAGGGACATTACCTGGACAGATGGACATCACCTGGACAGAGGGACATTACCTGGACAGATGGACATTACCTGGACAGATGGACATTACCTGGACAGAGGGACATTACCTGGACAGAGGGACATTACCTGGACAGATGGACATTACCTGGACAGAGGGACATTACCTGGACAGACTGACATTACCTGGACAGAGGGACATTACCTGGACAGACTGACATTACCTGGACAGACTGACATTACCTGGACAGAGGGACATTACCTGGACAGACTGACATTACCTGGACAGACTGACATTACCTGGACAGAGGGACATTACCTGGACAGAGGGACATTACCTGGACAGACTGACATTACCTGGACAGAGGGACATTACCTGGACAGAGGGACATTATCTGGACAGAGGGACATTATCTGGACAGAGGGACATTACCTGGACATATGGACATTACCTGGACAGAGGGACATTACCTGGACATATGGACATTACCTGGACAGAGGGACATTACCTGGACAGATGGACATCACCTGGACAGAGGGACATTACCTGGACAGATGGACATTACCTGGACAGACTGACATTACCTGGACAGAGGGACATTACCTGGACAGAGGGACATTACCTGGACAGACTGACATTACCTGGACAGAGGGACATTACCTGGACAGAGGGACATTATCTGGACAGAGGGACATTACCTGGACAGAGGGACATTATCTGGACAGAGGGACATTACCTGGACAGACTGCTGCTGGTAGTGAAGCTGAGTGACAGTGGACTGAGAGGACGAAGAACAGAACTCATGGTTCTCAAACTGTCTCTTCACACTGGCCAGACCCCCAGGTAGAGAACACGCCTCTGAGTCATCCATCATCTACACAACAACACAACAACACAACAACACAACAACACAACATTAACATATATATATATATATATACACACCTGCAAATGCACCATAAACAGTGTCATTAAATAAAGGGTTATGGAGTTTAAAGTGATGTGATGATCCTTTATCATCTGAAGGGTTAGACCAGACCAGACCAGACCAGACCAGACCAGACCAGACCAGACCAGACCAGACCAGACCAGACCAGACCAGACCACATCAGTAGATCCATTGTTTTAAATGGTTCCAATGGGATGAATTTGTAAAGTGCAGTTATTCCACTTACAGACTGACAAGGTCAGAGCAGTAATGGAACCGACAACCCTTGGGTTAAAGGACGACCTGTTCTAACATCTGAGCAGTTTAACATTGTTTTATTCAGGTGTTAAATGTGATTAAGGTGTTATTTAACCCTTTAACACCCACAGTTACAAATATGCAACATAGAAAAAAACTGAAAAAAATAAAACATTCAATCACATTAAAAAAATCTTCAATTTTGACTTTTTTTATTTAATTGACAGAACATCATAAAAACTAAAAACAAAACAGTGAATCACAAGTGATGAGGACACAGCAGAGACAGTAGAGACAGGAGAGACAGCTGGGACAGCTAGGTGAACATTAGGCCAACACTCGACCAACAATATATCAACACTATGTGAACACTAGGCCAACACTAGCCCAACACTGGGACAACACTAGACCAATGCTAGTCCAACACTGGACCAACGCTAGGCCAACACTAGGCCAACAATATATCAACACTATGTGAACACTAGGCCAACACTAGCCCAACACTGGGACAACACTAGACCAATGCTAGTCCAACACTGGACCAACGCTAGGCCAACACTAGTCCAACACTAGGCCAACACCCCTCTTTCCTTTTAGTGTAATTGTAAATGATCATGTGTAAACATAGTGTCCTACATGTGATGGAGTACGTACTGAGTGTCCATTAATAATCAGTGTCAATGTTAACTTTAATGATTTATTTACTGTATTTTCACACTATAAGGTGAACTGGATTATAAGGAACATTAAGTGAAGATAAACACTAACAATAACTATAAACATTATTGAGTTGGAACACAAAACACAAACACACTCTGATTCTGATAAACTTTAAAAAAAGCCAAAATTCTGAGATAAAAACTCAAAATTCACAGTCATTAAACATTAACAGTTTTAATCCATATATTATTTTCAGCGTCAGTAAATTAAAGTCTTTTCAGTTCATCTTATAGTCCAGTAAATACACTATCTTAATATGATCATTCTGTGGGACCACTAAGACATCTGGTTGCCTAGGCGACCGCCTAGTCTGACTATGCGTAACACTGACCGTGGACAGTCGACACATGGTAGAACCAACAACAACAGTTATGGTGAAAACACAACAACAATAACTGCACGAACCTTTTACAGTGAAATTAACTTTTATTAAGAATTAAACAGGAATAAAAAAGTCTCATATAAACAGAGCTACTGTTTAATTCAGAGCTCGACCTGTCGATGCTGAATAAGAAATGACTGCACGACTTATCAGGAAACTTGTCCTGAGGCAATAAAATATTGATAACACCGTGACCTCCCTTAAAATGTCAGGGACCTAAAGGTCGTAAAAATCAAAGTGCACTGTCGTCATTATTTAAGTTGGAAAGAAAAAGATGACGACAGAAACACTCACAGATATTAATATTTGTAAGAAGCTGTCGATGTCTGCAGAAGCAAATAAAATATATAAATGTTTTATTAGGAAAGTCATTGACTGTCCCGAAAGAGGATTCTTTTATCAAACAGTCTGTGTGGATTCTCAAATAAAAGATGACGTTTCCATAGAAATAATATTTACACTCTTTTCTTTTCTCTATTTTCCTTTTGTTGGGTTCTTATCTTTTCACTCTTTAACAAAAACTCCTTCCAAAAAAAAAAAATAAAAAATAAGTGGAGATAATTACTTTGACTATAGCATATGTAACACACTGAAAAAAAAATTAAATATTGAATAAAAAATAATCTTCTTTAATAGGTCACACATAAAAACATCTAGTTGAGTGAATCAAATGAAATTATATTAAAATAACCCGAACCTTAAGCAATTCAATTTGGTTCACTCAACTAGACCATAAAAAGTCACAATTATGAGATAAAAAGTCACAATTATGAGATAAAAAAAATCACAATTATGAGATAAAAAGTCACAATTATGAGATAAAAAAAATCACAATTATGAGATAAAAAGTCACAATTATGAGATAAAAAGTCACAATTAT
>CM035784.1:27595038-27657538 GCA_020466265.1 Siphamia tubifer
ACTGTGTTATAGTGAAATTTTAACCATTTTAGTGAGATTCTAACAGTGTTTTAATGCGGTTTTTAACTGTTTTAGTGTTGAATTCTTCTAAATGATGGTATAAAATAATGATAGTACTGTTTTAAAATGTTCTGCTACTGTGTTTTATCATGTTTTTGATGAGTTACACTACGGTGACCAGATGAGGTTGGCAGAAATTTGGGACAGGGCGGGGGTTGGCGCCTCACTGATGCACATAGTTAATTAAAAAAAAACAAAAACATAACTTTCTAAGCTTGTCAAATAAATTTTATTCAAGTATATTAATCAATATTAATCCAATATCATTTATAGAAGTGGTCAGTACACATACTAATGTTACCTTGAATAACATTGTTGAATTTTTACTGTTTTAAACATTAATTAAATACAAATAATAATGAAAATTAATGGTCATATTTTTACCTGAAAAAACTTTTTATAGTTTTTTATTTTATTTTTTATTTTATTTTGCAAAACTATCAACATAATGAAATGATCTTATTCTAATGGTCGTCATTACTGTGTTAATTGAAGTAGAATTAGTTTGGTCACCGTACATTTAAAAACCTGCGACACAATGTTTCTACTACTAAACTAAAATGGTTGCATGGGTTACTATGACAACCATCAACTGCTTCCATTTGTTTGGTAAGTCAGGGTCGACCATGTTTTCAATCCTATTGACTGATATAAATGTTCAGAAGAAAAAAGGATATGAAAGAAGTATGCAAAGACCGACTATAGGTGCACTGAAAAAATAAAACATTAAAAAAATGTTCTTCAATTTTGACTTTTTATCAAATAATTTTGACTTTTTATCAAATAATTGTGACATTTTGTCAAATAATTGTCACTTTTTATCTCATACTTTCAAATAATTTTGACTTTTTATTAAATAAATTAGACTTTTTAGCAAATAATTGTGACTTTTTATGACATAAATGTCACTTATTATCAACTAATTTGGATGTTTTATCTTATGATTTTGATGTCATGATTTCTCCACTGAGAAACAACATTTGTTTTATTTATTAATGTCATAATTTGGACTTTTTATCTCAGAATTTTTTTACTTTACTTTTTATGGTCTCATACAAAAAAATCTATTTGAATGAACCAAATTAAATTGCATAGGATTAGAGTTATTTTAATTTAATTTAATTCCTATTGAAGAATAATTTTTAAATTGTATTTGTGGTTTGTTTTTTTTCTTTATGTACATTCAGAGCTGCACTGAATGCTTCAATGAAACCTTGTAAACACACTGGCTTTAGTGACATATGCTTTTAATGTTGCAGAGCTGTAGGACTGAAGAAATGTACAGATGACACATAATTATAAGTGCAGACGAACACAGAGAAAGATAGACGTAATTACCGGTTCAGTCCATAAAATGAAATGCTACCATTACAAACGGTCAATGCTTATTACCGTAGTGACATTTGTCATTGAAGGAGCTCTGGTATTTTTACATAACAGGTTAAAGCAGGTTGATGGATTCATAACATTTCATGAAAAGCTATAATTTCTGTCCCTACTCCTGTAGGTTTTAAATTACTGGTGTAAAAATGCTGCTTTAGGAAAAAGTTAGTTTGGTTTAAATATTTCTACATATGTTAAAGACCCCTATGATGCAAAATGTATATATATTTATTTTTATTTTTATTATGCTACATAATATGTCAGAAGAAAATTAAGTTTAAAATTATTACGGTGTGTTCATGAACAAATAGGTTTTTTTTAAATGAATCTTTGAAATGAACGAGTCAAACTGGTTCTCTTTCCTGTTGTATCGTACTTTTGTAGAATACTAAACATAAATAATAAATAAAGTATAAATGACAGAAGAACAGTTTGTTAGTGTCATATAACTCTTAAGTGCAGTCATTTATATTAGTGCAGATTTTCTTCATATTCATAACAACACATCTGAATGGTAGCAACCACTGTAGCAGCACTTAGCATGCTAACGTTAGCTAACGTTATTTACAGTTATTTTAGTCGCTAACACCAGCCAGATACTATGACTAATATAAAATCACCTGGATATAGTAACATACAGTTAAGTCAAAATAATGAGATGTAAAGGCTAAACTATGCGATAAAAAGTGTCAATTATGCGATAAAGTCAAAATGATCAAGAATCAAAAAGCTTTAGGCTATTTGTCACTTTATATATCCTTTTTTTTCAAGATGCATTTTACTCCATAAAAAGGCCAAATTATTAGATAAAAAGTGAAAATTATCTGACAAAAAGTCCAAAATTATGCGATAAAAATTATATATATATATTATAAATTATGTGATAAAAAAACTAAATTATGTGATAAAAAAACTAAATTATGAGATAAAAAAACTAAATTATGAGATAAAAAAAACTAAATTATGAGATAAAAAAAACTAAATTATGAGATAAAAAAACTAAATTATGAGATAAAAAAAACTAAATTATGAGATAAAAAAACTAAAATTATGAGATAAAAAAACTAAATTATGAGATAAAAAAACTAAATTATGAGATAAAAAAACTAAATTATGAGATAAAAAAAACTAAATTATGAGATAAAAAAACTAAATTATGAGATAAAAAAAACTAAATTATGAGGATAAAAAAACTAAATTATGAGATAAAAAAAACTAAATTATGAGATAAAAAACTAAATTATGAGATAAAAAAAACTAAATTATGAGATAAAAAAACTAAATTATGAGATAAAAAAACTAAATTATGAGATAAAAAAAACTAAATTATGAGATAAAAAAACTAAATTATGAGATAAAAAAAACTAAATTATGAGATAAAAAAACTAAATTATGAGATAAAAAAACTAAATTATGAGATAAAAAAACTAAATTATGAGATAAAAAAACTAAATTATGAGATAAAAAAACTAAATTATGAGATAAAAAAAACTAAATTATGAGATAAAAAAACTAAATTATGAGATAAAAAAAACTAAATTATGAGATAAAAAAACTAAATTATGAGATAAAAAACTAAATTATGAGATAAAAAAACTAAATTATGAGATAAAAAAACTAAATTATGAGATAAAAAAACTAAATTAGAGATAAAAAAAACTAAATTATGAGATAAAAAAACTAAATTATGAGATAAAAAAAACTAAATTATGAGATAAAAAAAACTAAATTATGAGATAAAAAAACTAAATTATGAGATAAAAAAAACTAAATTATGTGATAAAAAAACTAAATTATGTGATAAAAAAACTAAATTATGAGATAAAAAAACTAAATTATGAGATAAAAAAACTAAATTATGTGATAAAAAAAACTAAATTATGAGATAAAAAAACTAAATTATGAGATAAAAAAAACTAAATTATGAGATAAAAAAAACTAAATTATGAGATAAAAAAACTAAATTATGAGATAAAAAAACTAAAATTATGAGATAAAAAAACTAAATTATGAGATAAAAAAAACTAAATTATGTGATAAAAAAACTAAATTATGAGATAAAAAAAACTAAATTATGAGATAAAAAAACTAAATTATGAGATAAAAAAAACTAAATTATGAGATAAAAAAACTAAATTATGTGATAAAAAAAACTAAATTATGAGATAAAAAAACTAAATTATGAGATAAAAAAACTAAATTATGTGATAAAAAAAACTAAATTATGAGATAAAAAAACTAAATTATGAGATAAAAAAACTAAATTATGTGATAAAAAAACTAAATTATGTGATAAAAAAAAACTAAATTATGAGATAAAAAAACTAAATTATGTGATAAAAAAACTAAATTATGAGATAAAAAAACTAAATTATGAGATAAAAAAACTAAATTATGTGATAAAAAAACTAAATTATGAGATAAAAAAACTAAATTATGTGATAAAAAAACTAAATTATGAGATAAAAAAACTAAATTATGTGATAAAAAAACTAAATTATGTGATAAAAAAACTAAATTATGAGATAAAAAAACTAAATTATGTGATAAAAAAACTAAATTATGAGATAAAAAAACTAAATTATGAGATAAAAAAAACTAAATTATGAGATAAAAAAACTAAATTATGAGATAAAAAAAACTAAATTATGAGATAAAAAAACTAATTATGAGATAAAAAAAACTAAATTATGAGATAAAAAAACTAAATTATGAGATAAAAAAAACTAAATTATGAGATAAAAAAAACTAAATTATGAGATAAAAAAACTAAATTATGAGATAAAAAAACTAAATTATGAGATAAAAAAAACTAAATTATGAGATAAAAAAACTAAATTATGAGATAAAAAAAACTAAATTATGAGATAAAAAAAACTAAATTATGAGATAAAAAAACTAAATTATGAGATAAAAAAAACTAAATTATGAGATAAAAAAACTAAATTATGAGATAAAAAAAACTAAATTATGAGATAAAAAAACTAAATTATGAGATAAAAAAACTAAATTATGAGATAAAAAAACTAAATTATGTGATAAAAAAACTAAATTATGAGATAAAAAAACTAAATTATGAGATAAAAAAACTAAATTATGAGATAAAAAAACTAAATTATGTGATAAAAAAACTAAATTATGAGATAAAAAAACTAAATTATGAGATAAAAAAACTAAATTATGAGATAAAAAAAACTAAATTATGAGATAAAAAAACTAAATTATGAGATAAAAAAACTAAATTATGAGATAAAAAAACTAAATTATGAGATAAAAAAACTAAATTATGAGATAAAAAAACTAAATTATGAGATAAAAAAACTAAATTATGAGATAAAAAAACTAAATTATGAGATAAAAAAACTAAATTATGTGATAAAAAAACTAAATTATGAGATAAAAAAAACTAAATTATGAGATAAAAAAACTAAATTATGTGATAAAAAAACTAAATTATGAGATAAAAAACTAAATTATGAGATAAAAAACTAATTATGTGATAAAAAAACTAAATTATGAGATAAAAAAACTAAATTATGAGATAAAAAAACTAAATTATGAGATAAAAAAACTAAATTATGAGATAAAAAAACTAAATTATGTGATAAAAAAAACTAAATTATGAGATAAAAAAACTAAATTATGTGATAAAAAAACTAAATTATGAGATAAAAAAAACTAAATTATGAGATAAAAAAACTAAATTATGAGATAAAAAAACTAAATTATGAGATAAAAAAACTAAATTATGAGATAAAAAAGGCCAGATTATGAGATAAAAAAACTAAATTATGAGATAAAAAAACTAAATTATGAGATAAAAAAAACTAAATTATGTGATAAAAAAACTAAATTATGAGATAAAAAAACTAAATTATGAGATAAAAAAACTAAATTATGAGATAAAAAAAACTAAATTATGAGATAAAAAAACTAAATTATGTGATAAAAAAACTAAATTATGAGATAAAAAAAACTAAATTATGAGATAAAAAAAACTAAATTATGTGATAAAAAAACTAAATTATGAGATAAAAAAAACTAAATTATGAGATAAAAAAACTAAATTATGTGATAAAAAAACTAAATTATGTGATAAAAAAAACTAAATTATGAGATAAAAAAACTAAATTATGTGATAAAAAAACTAAATTATGAGATAAAAAACTAAATTATGGATAAAAAAACTAAATTATGAGATAAAAAAACCTAAATTATGAGATAAAAAAACTAAATTATGTGATAAAAAAACTAAATTATGAGATAAAAAAACTAAATTATGTGATAAAAAAACTAAATTATGTGATAAAAAAACTAAATTATGAGATAAAAAAACTAATTATGTGATAAAAAAACTAAATTATGAGATAAAAAAACTAAATTATGAGATAAAAAAACTAAATTATGAGATAAAAAAAACTAAATTATGAGATAAAAAAACTAAATTATGAGATAAAAAAAACTAAATTATGAGATAAAAAAAACTAAATTATGAGATAAAAAAAACTAAATTATGAGATAAAAAAAAACTAAATTATGTGATAAAAAAACTAAATTATGAGATAAAAAAACTAATTATGAGATAAAAAAACTAAATTATGAGATAAAAAAACTAAATTATGAGATAAAAAAAACTAAATTATGAGATAAAAAAACTAAATTATGAGATAAAAAAAACTAAATTATGAGATAAAAAAACTAAATTATGAGATAAAAAAAACTAAATTATGAGATAAAAAAACTAAATTATGTGATAAAAAAACTAAATTATGAGATAAAAAACTAAATTATGAGATAAAAAAACTAAATTATGAGATAAAAAAACTAAATTATGTGATAAAAAAACTAAATTATGAGATAAAAAAAACTAAATTATGAGATAAAAAAACTAAATTATGTGATAAAAAAACTAAATTATGAGATAAAAAAAACTAAATTATGAGATAAAAAAACTAAATTATGTGATAAAAAAACTAAATTATGAGATAAAAAAACTAAATTATGAGATAAAAAAACTAAATTATGTGATAAAAAAACTAAATTATGAGATAAAAAAACTAAATTATGAGATAAAAAAACTAAATTATGAGATAAAAAAACTAAATTATGTGATAAAAAAACTAAATTATGAGATAAAAAAACTAAATTATGAGATAAAAAAACTAAATTATGTGATAAAAAAACTAAATTATGAGATAAAAAAACTAAATTATGAGATAAAAAAACTAAATTATGAGATAAAAAAACTAAATTATGTGATAAAAAAACTAAATTATGTGATAAAAAAACTAAATTATGAGATAAAAAAACTAAATTATGAGATAAAAAAACTAAATTATGTGATAAAAAAACTAAATTATGAGATAAAAAAACTAAATTATGTGATAAAAAAACTAAATTATGAGATAAAAAAACTAAATTATGAGATAAAAAAACTAAATTATGAGATAAAAAAACTAAATTATGAGATAAAAAAACTAAATTATGTGATAAAAAAACTAAATTATGAGATAAAAAGGCCAGATTATGAGATAAAAAAACTAAATTATGAGATAAAAAAACTAAATTATGAGATAAAAAAAACTAAATTATGTGATAAAAAAACTAAATTATGAGATAAAAAACTAAATTATGAGATAAAAAAACTAAATTATGAGATAAAAAAACTAAATTATGTGATAAAAAAACTAAATTATGAGATAAAAAAACTAAATTATGAGATAAAAAAACTAAATTATGTGATAAAAAAACTAAATTATGAGATAAAAAAACTAAATTATGAGATAAAAAAACTAAATTATGTGATAAAAAAACTAAATTATGAGATAAAAAAACTAAATTATGAGATAAAAAAAACTAAATTATGAGATAAAAAAACTAAATTATGTGATAAAAAAACTAAATTATGTGATAAAAAAACTAAATTATGAGATAAAAAAACTAAATTATGAGATAAAAAAAACTAAATTATGTGATAAAAAAACTAAATTATGAGATAAAAAAACTAAATTATGTGATAAAAAAACTAAATTATGAGATAAAAAAACTAAATTATGAGATAAAAAAACTAAATTATGAGATAAAAAAACTAAATTATGAGATAAAAAAACTAAATTATGTGATAAAAAAACTAAATTATGAGATAAAAAGGCCAGATTATGAGATAAAAAAACTAAATTATGAGATAAAAAAACTAAATTATGAGATAAAAAAAACTAAATTATGTGATAAAAAAACTAAATTATGAGATAAAAAAACTAAATTATGAGATAAAAAAACTAAATTATGAGATAAAAAAACTAAATTATGAGATAAAAAAAACTAAATTATGAGATAAAAAAACTAAATTATGAGATAAAAAAACTAAATTATGAGATAAAAAAACTAAATTATGAGATAAAAAAACTAAATTATGAGATAAAAAAACTAAATTATGAGATAAAAAAAACTAAATTATGTGATAAAAAAACTAAATTATGAGATAAAAAAACTAAATTATGAGATAAAAAAAACTAAATTATGAGATAAAAAAACTAAATTATGAGATAAAAAAACTAAATTATGAGATAAAAAAACTAAATTATGAGATAAAAAAAACTAAATTATGTGATAAAAAAACTAAATTATGAGATAAAAAAACTAAATTATGAGATAAAAAAACTAAATTATGAGATAAAAAAACTAAATTATGTGATAAAAAACTAAATTATGAGATAAAAAAAACTAAATTATGAGATAAAAAAACTAAATTATGTGATAAAAAAACTAAATTATGAGATAAAAAAACTAAATTATGAGATAAAAAAACTAAATTATGTGATAAAAAAACTAAATTATGAGATAAAAAAACTAAATTATGAGATAAAAAAACTAAATTATGTGATAAAAAAACTAAATTATGAGATAAAAAAACTAAATTATGTGATAAAAAAACTAAATTATGAGATAAAAAAACTAAATTATGTGATAAAAAAAACTAAATTATGTGATAAAAAAACTAAATTATGAGATAAAAAAACTAAATTATGTGATAAAAAAACTAAATTATGAGATAAAAAAACTAAATTATGAGATAAAAAAACTAAATTATGAGATAAAAAAACTAAATTATGTGATAAAAAAACTAAATTATGAGATAAAAAAACTAAATTATGTGATAAAAAAACTAAATTATGAGATAAAAAAACTAAATTATGTGATAAAAAAACTAAATTATGTGATAAAAAAACTAAATTATGAGATAAAAAAACTAAATTATGTGATAAAAAAACTAAATTATGAGATAAAAAAACTAAATTATGTGATAAAAAAACTAAATTATGAGATAAAAAAACTAAATTATGTGATAAAAAAACTAAATTATGAGATAAAAAAACTAAATTATGAGATAAAAAAACTAAATTATGAGATAAAAAAACTAAATTATGAGATAAAAAAACTAAATTATGTGATAAAAAAACTAAATTATGAGATAAAAAGGCCAGATTATGAGTTTTATTAGTGTCATATATCTCCAAGTGCAGTCTTTTGTATTAGTGCAGACTTTCTTTATATTCATAACACAATGATGCATGTTAATGGATAATGACTGTAAATGTGAACAGTAACATACAGTTATTAGGTCAAAAGATAAAAAGTCAAAATGAATCATGTCATGTCACTGTCAATATCAAGTAATGACAAATAAAAGTCAAATTATACAAACGGTAAAATCCAAACTGATTCTGAAGGATCAGGCAGTTTGTTTTGACCCAGAACCGAACCCCCGACGACAACGATCTGTAAGAAAAGACTAATGAAGTGGACCTGCAGATGTTGTCGTCGGGCAGAAAAAGACAGATGGACGTGTTTACGTTCAGTCACTGACGTCATGTTTATGTCACAGCAACACTTCTGTTCAATACATATGAAATATAAACTGATCCATCTGTAAAACAACCTGTCAGATAATAACCCAGGGACGGTTCTGCTAAGAACCGACCCGTCAGTCAACGTCACATGTATTGACTTTGTCCAGAACATTCTAGAAAAACAACACAAATCAAATAGAACAGAGAATAGAAATAGAAACATATGGTTGCAGCTGCAGATTGGTCCATAATGACACGGGTGTCTCACCTGTGGGGATAGGGGGGTAGACCCCCCCCCCCCACACACACACACACACACACACACACACACACACAGGGTTCTACAGTGCACCCATTTCACTCACATTTGCAGCAAATATTTCATCATGTGAACGAGGAAAACAAAACAGTCACACATGTGTGAGTGTTTGTTGCAGCAACAATAAGACACACAGACCTGAGGAGTTAATGAAAACCTACTAGAAATGAATTAAAAGTGTGTGAACAGCTCCACATAGAGACGAACACGGCACATATTGAAAGGATTAACCCTTTAACTCCTGATGCGTCAGCGCTGACACGTTCTGAGTGGATGGTTTAGTTTAAAAATTCAGACAAATTCAAGTGTTTTTTTAACTGTTATTTTACTGAGAATTTTGTTCATGGAACTGATGTACAGGTGTCGAAAAGCAAGTGATTAAGAAAAAGAAAAAGCCCAAACTAAAACTACTGGAACCAAATTACAACACTAGTTATTTATTCCTTTTTTTTTTACTTCATTTTGGGTTTTGTGGGTTTTTGTTTTTTGTCCTTTTTTCCACGTTATTTCTTATTTTGTGAATATATATTAGTTTATGTTGATGTTGTTTATTTTGTTTATTTTTCTGTTTTTTTAATTTTATTATTTTTCTTTAATTGTGTTCTGTTAGTGTCTTACTTTGTTCATGTTACATATTATTTTGTTGGTTTATTATTCATTTTTGTTCATTTTACTGATCACTTTGACTGTTTTTTGTTCATTGTGTTGTTTATTTTATCTTATTTTATTTTTTACTGTGTCTCAGTCTCAGGAGTTAAAGGGTTAATCATTCTAAAATGGATCTAATAACAAGGCAGCCAATACAACGTTCTAAAATGTATCAAAGGACAAAACATCCCATAATACAAAGTTATGTTATGGTCTGCTCTAAATTAACACAAATGACAGCAGTCATTCAACAATGTTGGTATCTGTGCGTAAGTACTGCACTGTAAATAAATAAACATTTAAAACTAAAACCTACTTGTGCCCCTATTTTTTTTTTTGACTTTTTTTTTTTGACTAAACTAAGAGCTAACCTGGAGCTAACAGAGGTAGACAGGCTAAAGCTAAGAGCTAACCTGGAGCTAACGGAGGTAGACAGGCTAAAGCTAAGAGCTAACCTGGAGCTAACAGAGGTAGACAGGCTAAAGCTAAGAGCTAACAGGGTTAATTCCATTTCAGTTGTATTGTTCTCAGTTGCTCCAGGTGGTTTTGAAGGTGATTAGTTAAAATATTGTGTGTATTCAATATGTGTTAGATATGTTTGACAAAAGTGTGTCTTTGTGTCTTTGTGTTTTCACTTCCACTGGATCAGGAACATGGTTTTCAGAACGCTTTGTCCTTCTTCGGAACATTAACGTCCATCAGTTGTACCTAAAGCAACAATGGAAGCACAGACCTGAGGGTGTTTGTCTACGTCCAGTGTCATTAACAGCTGCATATTCATCATTATTACTGGTCAACTTTATATATAATATAATAATATGTAATAGAAGAGCGAGTAAAGCCACTCAAACTGGAGAGAAGAAATACTAGACTGGAGCCAAGGAACGCAGTAAAAGTACTACGTTACTGTACTTAAGAAGGTGTTATTTAGATATCTGTACTTTACCAGAGTATTTATATTTTTGCCAACTTTTTAACTTTTCTCCTGACATTTATTCATAAATATATGTACTTTATACTTTTTACATGTATATAAATATATGTACTTTATACTCTTTACATTTATATAAATATATGTACTTTATACTCTTTACATGTATTTAAATATATGTACTTTATACTCTTTACATTTATATAAATATATGTACTTTATACTCTTTACATGTATATAAATATATGTACTTTATACTCTTTACATGTATTTAAATATATGTACTTTATACTCTTTACATTTATATAAATATATGTACTTTATACTCTTTACATGTATATAAATATATGTACTTTATACTCTTTACATGTATTTAAACATATGTACTTTATACTCTTTACATTTATATAAATATATGTACTTTATACTCTTTACATGTATTTAAATATATGTACTTTATACTCTTTACATTTATATAAATATATGTACTTTATACTCTTTGCATTTATATAAATATATGTACTTTATACTCTTTGCATTTATATAAATATATGTACTTTATACTCTTGACATGTATTTAAATATATGTACTTTATACTCTTTACATTTATATAAATATATGTACTTTATACTCTTTACATGTATATAAATATATGTACTTTATACTCTTGACATGTATTTAAATATATGTACTTTATACTCTTTACATGTATATAAATATATGTACTTTATACTCTTTACATTTATATAAATATATGTACTTTATACTCTTTACATGTATATAAATATATGTACTTTATACTCTTGACATGTATTTAAATATATGTACTTTATACTCTTTACATGTATATAAATATATGTACTTTATACTCTTTACATGTATTTAAATATATGTACTTTATACTCTTTACATTTATATAAATATATGTACTTTATACTCTTTACATTTATATAAATATATGTACTTTATACTCTTTACATGTATATAAATATATGTACTTTATACTCTTTACATTTATATAAATATATGTACTTTATACTCTTTACATGTATATAAATATATGTACTTTATACTCTTGACATGTATTTAAATATATGTACTTTATACTCTTTACATGTATATAAATATATGTACTTTATACTCTTTACATGTATTTAAATATATGTACTTTATACTCTTTACATGTATTTAAATATATGTACTTTATACTCTTTACATGTATATAAATATATGTACTTTATACTCTTTACATTTATATAAATATATGTACTTTATACTCTTTACATGTATATAAATATATGTACTTTATACTCTTGACATGTATTTAAATATATGTACTTTATACTCTTTACATGTATATAAATATATGTACTTTATACTCTTTACATGTATTTAAATATATGTACTTTATACTCTTTACATTTATATAAATATATGTACTTTATACTCTTTACATTTATATAAATATATGTACTTTATACTCTTTACATGTATATAAATATATGTACTTTATACTCTTTACATGTATTTAAACATATGTACTTTATACTCTTTACATTTATATAAATATATGTACTTTATACTCTTTACATGTATTTAAATATATGTACTTTATACTCTTTGCATTTATATAAATATATGTACTTTATACTCTTGACATGTATTTAAATATATGTACTTTATACTCTTTACATGTATATAAATATATGTACTTTATACTCTTTACATTTATATAAATATATGTACTTTATACTCTTTACATGTATATAAATATATGTACTTTATACTCTTGACATGTATTTAAATATATGTACTTTATACTCTTTACATGTATATAAATATATGTACTTTATACTCTTTACATTTATATAAATATATGTACTTTATACTCTTTACATGTATATAAATATATGTACTTTATACTCTTGACATGTATTTAAATATATGTACTTTATACTCTTTACATGTATATAAATATATGTACTTTATACTCTTTACATGTATTTAAATATATGTACTTTATACTCTTTACATGTATTTAAATATATGTACTTTATACTCTTTACATGTATATAAATATATGTACTTTATACTCTTTACATTTATATAAATATATGTACTTTATACTCTTTACATGTATATAAATATATGTACTTTATACTCTTTACATGTATTTAAATATATGTACTTTATACTCTTTACATTTATATAAATAATAATAATAATAATAATAATAATAATAATAATAATAATAATAATAGATGTTTTGGTATGTTGCATATTTGCGACAGTAGGTTTTCTAATGAACTGTTCAGACTGAAGAACGACTGTGGTGGGTTAGTAAGACCTCAGCTTTGACTGAAAGGAAAAGCAGCTCCGCTTCAGGGCTGATGGAGGAGAGGGAGGCACTGTTAGCAGAGGCTGGACCTTTGGGTGGTGTCTGGGTTCCTCTGGGTCCTGGTGGAGGGTTGGGCAGGGGGATGAAAGAGTCCAGAGATGATGCAGTCTGGGCGGACAGACCCCTGACAGCTGAAGAGAGAGAGAGGACGGAAGGGAAAGAAAGAAGGAGGAGCAGAGGAGCAGAGGAGAGATCAAAGGTTTTACTCATCAACGAGTCGACTCCCCTTCTGTTTGACAGTAACAGGGAGGAGGGGGGAGGGGGGGAGGGGGGGGTCAATAAAATGACAGAGATGAGACGTATATAAAATACAGATATTTATATTATATCTCATAATTTTAACTATTTGTTCCTTATATATAAAAGGTATAAGGTAAAAAAAAGTATAATTATGATGAAAAAAAAGATTAAGATAAAAGTCAATATTTAGACCCTGTCCCATTTCTCCCCCTAACCCTAAAATTTCCCCTAACCCTAGATTTTGCGCGTTCATGTGTAGGGTTAGGGTGTCCCATTACCTAGGGGAGCAAGTGGGAGTGCGATTTTGCCCTTAAAATCAAGCCTCAAAATGTAGTGAGGTTGGTTGCGGACTTCGTTTTGAGTGGAAGATGAAATTACCCATGATGCACTGCGAGCTCAGCGAGCCGACTGATTTCTGACGACAAAAATGGCGGCCGCAGCTGGAGGAACTGGACCGGGAATGTTACCTTGTCAAGCTAGCGGTAATGCTAACGTTAATGTTATAAATCGCCAACTATTGAAGAAAAAATACATCAAAATATTTAAATAAATCAACATACCCGAGACAAGACTGAAAGGCAAAGTAGACGGCGAATGCGTCTTCTGTTTGCCGCATTTCTTCTCTGCGCATCCCGAAGGTAAATAAACAGAACCAACACAACAGGTAACACAGCTGGGACCGACATTTGTCCTCCGTGTAAATAGTAGTCAGCTGATGTCAGTCTCGCGGAGGGGTGGTTTCATATTTGGCGGGGTAGGCTTGTCAGCGTGTGACGTAAATACGTTTGTTACGTTCACTTCGCGAGTGGTGTCCCATTTTCAGGGGGAATTATTTCCCCTTAATGAGTGGAATTTACTTTTTAGGGGCACTTAAAACCAAGTGGAAGTTTTAAGGGGGACAAATGGGACGGGGCCTTAGTGTCAATAGAATGTGTCACAGTTGATACAGCAGGTGTTAAAGGGTTAATACAACTACACACAACTACACACAACTACATACAACTACATACAACTACATACAACTACACACAACTACATACAACTACATACAACTACATACAACTACACACAACTACATACAACTACACACAACTACATACAACTACACACAACTACACACAACTACATACAACTACATACAACTGCATACAACTACATACAACTACACACAACTACACACAACTACATACAACTACATACAACTACATACAACTACACACAACTACACACAACTACATACAACTACATACAACTACACACAACTACATACAACTACATACAACTACACACAACTACATACAACTACACACAACTACATACAACTACATACAACTACATACAACTACACACAACTACATACAACTACACACAACTACATACAACTACATACAACTACACACAACTACATACAACTACATACAACTACATACAACTACACACAACTACACACAACTACATACAACTACATACAACTACATACAACTACACACAACTACATACAACTACACACAACTACATACAACTACACACAACTACATACAACTACATACAACTACATACAACTACATACAACTACACACAACTACATACAACTACATACAACTACACACAACTACACACAACTACACACAACTACATACAACTACACACAACTACACACAACTACATACAACTACATACAACTGCACACAACTACACACAACTACACGCAACTACACACAACTACATACAACTACATACAACTGCACACAACTACACACAACTACACGCAACTACACGCAACTACACACAACTACACACAACTACATACAACTACATACAACTGCACACAACTGCACACAACTACACACAAGTACACACAACTACATGCAACTACATACAACTGCACACAACTACATACAACTGCACACAACTACATGCAACTACATACAACTACATACAACTGCATACAACTGCATACAACTACATACAACTGCATACAACTGCATACAACTACACACAACTACACACAACTACATACAACTACATACAACTACATACAACTACACACAACTACACACAACTACATACAACTACATACAACTACACACAACTACATACAACTGCATACAACTACACACAACTACACACAACTACATACAACTACATACAACTACATACAACTACACACAACTACACACAACTACATACAACTACATACAACTACATACAACTACACACAACTACACACAACTACATACAACTACATACAACTACACACAACTACATACAACTGCATACAACTACACACAACTACACACAACTACATACAACTACATACAACTACATACAACTACATACAACTGCATACAACTGCATACAACTACACACAACTACACACAACTACATACAACTACACACAACTACATACAACTACACACAACTACACACAACTACACACAACTACATACAACTACATACAACTACACACAACTACATACAACTACACACAACTACATACAACTACACACAACTACACACAACTACATACAACTACATACAACTGCACACAACTACACGCAACTACACGCAACTACACACAACTACACACAACTACATACAACTACATACAACTGCACACAACTACACACAACTACACGCAACTACACGCAACTACACACAACTACACACAACTACATACAACTACATACAACTGCACACAACTGCACACAACTACACACAAGTACACACAACTACATGCAACTACATACAACTGCACACAACTACATACAACTGCACACAACTACATGCAACTACATACAACTACATACAACTACATACAACTACATACAACTACATACAACTGCATACAACTACATACAACTGCACACAACTACACACAACTACACGCAACTACACACAACTACACACAACTACACACAACTACATACAACTGCACACAACTACACACAACTACACACAAGTACACACAACTACACACAACTACATACAACTACATGCAACTACATACAACTACACACAACTACATACAACTACATACAACTGCACACAACTACATACAACTACACACAGCTACACACAGCTACACACAGCTACACACAACTACACACAACTACATACAACTACACACAACTACCCACAACTACATACAACTACATACAACTACACACAACTACATACAACTAACTACATACAACTACACACAACTACATACAAGTACACACAACTACACACAACTACATACAACTACATACAACTACACACAGCTACACACAACTACATACAACTACACACAACTACACACAACTACACACAACTACACACAACTACATACAACTACACGCAACTACACACAAGTACACACAACTACACACAACTACACACAACTACATACAACTACACACAACTACACACAACTACACACAACTACACGCAACTACACGCAACTACACACAACTACACACAACTACATACAACTACACACAACTACCCACAACTACATACAACTACATACAACTACACACAACTACATACAACTAACTACATACAACTACACACAACTACATACAAGTACACACAACTACACACAACTACATACAACTACATACAACTACACACAACTACACACAACTACACACAACTACACACAACTACATACAACTACACACAACTACATACAACTACATACAACTACATACAACTACACACAACTACATACAACTAACTACATACAACTACATACAACTACACACAACTACACATAACTACACACAACTACACACAACTACATACAACTATACACAACTACACACAACTACATACAACTACACACAACTATACACAACTACACACAACTACATACAAGTATACACACAACTACATACAACTACATACAACTACACACAGCTACACACAACTACATACAACTACACACAACTACACACAACTACACACAACTACATACAACTACACGCAACTACACACAAGTACACACAACTAACTACATACAACTACACACAACTACATACAAGTACACACAACTACACACAACTACATACAACTACATACAACTACATACAACTACATACAACTACACACAACTACACATAACTACACACAACTACATACAACTACACACAACTACATACAACTACATACAACTACACACAACTATACACAACTACACACAACTACATACAACTACATACAACTACATACAACTACACATAACTACACATAACTGCACACAACTACACACAACTACATACAACTACATACAACTACACACAACTACACACAACTACACAGAACTACATACAACTACATACAACTACACACAACTATACACAACTACACACAACTACACACAACTACACACAACTACATACAACTACACATCACTCCACACAACTACATACAACTACACACAACTACATACAACTACATACAACTACACACAACTATACACAACTACACACAACTACACACAACTACACACAACTACACACAACTACACACAACTACACACATCTACATACAACTACACACAACTACACACATCTCCACACAACTATACACAACTATACACAACTACATACAACTACACACAACTACACACACCTACAACTCCTTTGTCCCCATGTGGGATCTGTGTGCTCTCCACGGGGGGTAAAAAGTACTCCTTCTGTACTTAAGTAGAAGTACAGCTAGAAGTACTGATTCAACTCATTTACTGAAGTAAGAAAAAAGGACAATATATTTAAAAAAGTAAAAGTAAAACTGCACTTTTTTTCTTTGCCAAATAATACTGATTTAACCAGGAATAATTAGACAAAATAAAAAGAAGCTGAAAATAAAACACTTATACTGAAGGACGTAGAATGGACCAATCAGAGGACGTAGAATGGACCAATCAGAGGACGTAGAATGGACCAATCAGAGGACGTAGAATGGACCAATCAGAGGACGTAGAATGGACCAATCAGAGGACGTAGAATGGACCAATCAGAGGATGTAGAATGGACCAATCAGAGGACGTAGAATGGACCAATCAGAGGATGTAGAATGGACCAATCAGAGGACGTAGAATGGACCAATCAGAGGACGTAGAATGGACCAATCAGAGGACGTAGAATGGACCAATCAGAGGACGTAGAATGGACCAATCAGAGGACGTAGAATGGACCAATCAGAGGATGTAGAATGGACCAATCAGAGGACGTAGAATGGACCAATCAGAGGATGTAGAATGGACCAATCAGAGGACGTAGAATGGACCAATCAGAGGCCTCTTTTCTGGTCTTCTCTGTGACAGAGGCTAAAGAGTCTGCGACAAACAGATGCTTTTGTTTTTTTTTGGGGGGGGTAAATAAAGGTTAAAATAAAGCCACCCTTGTGCCCCTCACTCAGGGTTTAGGGTTAAAACGCAGACACTCGTACATACTGTTGAAGCACAGGTGGTAAAATGCAGAGGAAGGGAAACGTATTGTTCCACAGTGGGTGCAATTAGTGTAAGAAGATAATTACCAACCCAATCACCAGTGGAAAATGATGCCATTGTACGTGTCAGCAAAGCAGACGAGCAATCAGTAGATTCTCAACGCAGACGAGTTCCTGTTCAAACATGTTTTACACCAGGAAATGCTTTTTGTTTCCGTATGTCAGTGCCCTGCATGTTTTATATATCTCCCTTTACTTCTAATTGTTTTTTTTAAATGAATAAAAATAGAATAAAATAAAAAAGAATTAAAAATATTAATAAAACATAAATTCATTAATTGCATTTAAATACAAAAACAAGATAAAAATAATAAGAAATAAAACAAATTAAAATAAATATATTCAATTCAATGAAAAAATAATCAAACATAAAAAATAAAGAATTTTTTTTTAAAATTACAAATGAAATTAAATAAAAAATTAATTAAATTCCAATAATAATAATAATAATAATAATAATAATAATAATAATAATAATAATAATAATAATAATAAAACCTTAACAAAAAAATAAAGCAATTTTAAAAATGTACAAATGAAAAGAAAACTGGATATAACCGTCTGTGCAGGTTGAAATTACAGACGTTTTAATTCATTTTTTATTTTCCATTTTTATCTTAGTATCATATTTTATTTTCACAATAAAAGGATAGAACCAACGTAAATACGACTGCAAACTGTACAGTATAATAAGATGACTTTACTTTGAAATACACAGGAAACTATTCTCTGTTGCAGTTGTTTTTGGGGGTTTGTACTTTTTTTCTTCTGCTTAGTTTCTGTTATTGCAGCATTTTTCTGTTGTAGTTTCACTTTCATTTGTTTTATGTGTTTTTGGTTTTTGCATCTTTCTTGTGTTTGCAGCGTTTTGTCGATGTGGTGAATTTGCCCCTGTCGGCCACCGTATTTGGAGATGCAAGAGTAATTATGACATAAAAAGTCTAAATAATGACATAAAAAGTCAAAATAATGACATAAAAAGTCAAAATAATGACATAAAAAGTCTAAATAATGACATAAAAAGTCTAAATAATGACATAAAAAGTCAAAATAATGACATAAAAAGTCTAAATAATGACATAAAAAGTCTAAATAATGACATAAAAAGTCAAAATAATGAGATAAAAAGTCAAAATAATCAGATAAAAAGTCAAAATGATTGGTTGTTTCATCTGTCTTGTGTTTTCAACGTTGTGTCGATACGGTGTTTCCCCTGTCGGCCACCGTACATAAGGTCTGTAATGGAGGTGCAGGGCCCTAATGTTAGACAACATACCAAATCACATGTCCTCATGTATGTTTGGGTTCACCAGGAGTGATGTGGTACTCCTGTCAATCAAAATGAAAAAGTGTTGTCAGTCCTCCTGGGGTCAGTTCCATCATATCAGTGGGTCTACCAGGGTGTGGGGTCTACCAGGGTGTGGGGTCTACCAGGGTGTGGGGTCTACCAGGGTGTGGGGTCTGCCTGGGTGTGGGGTCTATCAGGGTGTGGGGTCTACCAGGGTGTGGGGTCTACCAGGGTGTGGGGTCTACCAGGGTGTGGGGTCTACCAGGGTCTGGGGTCTACCAGGGTGTGGGGTCTGCCTGGGTGTGGGGTCTATCAGGGTGTGGGGTCTACCAGGGTGTGGGGTCTGCCTGGGTGTGGGGTCTGCCAGGGTGTGGGGTCTACCAGGGTCTGGGGTCTACCAGGGTGTGGGGTCTACCAGGGTGTGGGGTCTACCAGGGTGTGGAGTCTACCAGGGTCTGGGGTCTACCAGGGTCTGGGGTCTACCAGGGTGTGGAGTCTACCAGGGTCTGGGATCTACCAGGGTCTGGGGTCTACCAGGGTGTGGGGTCTACCAGGGTGTGGGGTCTGCCTGGGTGTGGGGTCTGCCTGGGTGTGGAGTCTACCAGGGTGTGGGGTCTGCCTGGGTGTGGGGTCTATCAGGGTGTGGGGTCTACCAGGGTGTGGGGTCTACCAGGGTGTGGGGTCTACCAGGGTGTGGGGTCTACCAGGGTGTGGGGTCTACCAGGGTGTGGGGTCTATCAGGGTGTGGGGTCTACCAGGGTGTGGGGTCTACCAGGGTGTGGGGTCTACCAGGGTCTGGGGTCTACCAGGGTGTGGGGTCTGCCTGGGTGTGGGGTCTATCAGGGTGTGGGGTCTACCAGGGTGTGGGGTCTGCCTGGGTGTGGGGTCTGCCAGGGTGTGGGGTCTACCAGGGTCTGGGGTCTACCAGGGTGTGGGGTCTACCAGGGTGTGGGGTCTACCAGGGTGTGGAGTCTACCAGGGTCTGGGGTCTACCAGGGTCTGGGGTCTACCAGGGTGTGGAGTCTACCAGGGTCTGGGATCTACCAGGGTCTGGGGTCTACCAGGGTCTGGGGTCTACCAGGGTGTGGAGTCTACCAGGGTCTGGGATCTACCAGGGTCTGGGGTCTACCAGGGTGTGGGGTCTACCAGGGTGTGGGGTCTGCCTGGGTGTGGAGTCTGCCTGGGTGTGGGGTCTACCAGGGTGTGGGGTCTACCAGGGTGTGGGGTCTACCAGGGTGTGGGGTCTGCCTGGGTGTGGGGTCTATCAGGGTGTGGGGTCTACCAGGGTGTGGGGTCTGCCTGGGTGTGGGGTCTACCAGGGTGTGGGGTCTACCAGGGTGTGGGGTCTACCAGGGTGTGGGGTCTGCCTGGGTGTGGGGTCTATCAGGGTGTGGGGTCTACCAGGGTGTGGGGTCTACCAGGGTGTGGGGTCTACCAGGGTGTGGGGTCTGCCTGGGTGTGGGGTCTATCAGGGTGTGGGGTCTACCAGGGTGTGGGGTCTGCCTGGGTGTGGGGTCTGCCAGGGTGTGGGGTCTGCCAGGGTGTGGGGTCTACCAGGGTCTGGGGTCTACCAGGGTGTGGGGTCTACCAGGGTGTGGGGTCTACCAGGGTGTGGAGTCTACCAGGGTCTGGGGTCTACCAGGGTCTGGGGTCTACCAGGGTGTGGAGTCTACCAGGGTCTGGGATCTACCAGGGTCTGGGGTCTACCAGGGTGTGGGGTCTACCAGGGTGTGGGGTCTGCCTGGGTGTGGGGTCTGCCTGGGTGTGGGGTCTGCCTGGGTGTGGAGTCTACCAGGGTGTGGGGTCTGCCTGGGTGTGGGGTCTGCCTGGGTGTGGGGTCTACCAGGGTGTGGGGTCTACCAGGGTGTGGGGTCTACCAGGGTGTGGGGTCTGCCTGGGTGTGGGGTCTATCAGGGTGTGGGGTCTACCAGGGTGTGGGGTCTGCCTGGGTGTGGGGTCTACCAGGGTGTGGGGTCTACCAGGGTGTGGGGTCTACCAGGGTGTGGGGTCTGCCTGGGTGTGGGGTCTACCAGGGTGTGGGGTCTACCAGGGTGTGGGGTCTGCCTGGGTGTGGGGTCTACCAGGGTGTGGGGTCTACCAGGGTGTGGGGTCTACCAGGGTGTGGGGTCTACCAGGGTGTGGGGTCTACCAGGGTGTGGGGTCTACCTGGGTGTGGGGTCTACCAGGGTGTGGGGTCTGCCTGGGTGTGGGGTCTACCAGGGTGTGGGGTCTACCAGGGTGTGGGGTCTACCAGGGTGTGGGGTCTGCCTGGGTGTGGGGTCTATCAGGGTGTGGGGTCTACCAGGGTGTGGGGTCTACCAGGGTGTGGGGTCTACCAGGGTGTGGGGTCTGCCTGGGTGTGGGGTCTATCAGGGTGTGGGGTCTACCAGGGTGTGGGGTCTACCAGGGTGTGGGGTCTACCAGGGTGTGGGGTCTGCCTGGGTGTGGGGTCTATCAGGGTGTGGGGTCTACCAGGGTGTGGGGTCTGCCAGGGTGTGGGGTCTGCCAGGGTGTGGGGTCTACCAGGGTCTGGGGTCTACCAGGGTGTGGGGTCTACCAGGGTGTGGGGTCTACCAGGGTGTGGGGTCTACCAGGGTGTGGAGTCTACCAGGGTCTGGGGTCTACCAGGGTCTGGGGTCTACCAGGGTGTGGAGTCTACCAGGGTCTGGGATCTACCAGGGTCTGGGGTCTACCAGGGTGTGGGGTCTACCAGGGTGTGGGGTCTGCCTGGGTGTGGGGTCTGCCTGGGTGTGGGGTCTGCCTGGGTGTGGAGTCTACCAGGGTGTGGGGTCTGCCTGGGTGTGGGGTCTGCCTGGGTGTGGGGTCTACCAGGGTGTGGGGTCTACCAGGGTGTGGGGTCTACCAGGGTGTGGGGTCTGCCTGGGTGTGGGGTCTATCAGGGTGTGGGGTCTACCAGGGTGTGGGGTCTACCAGGGTGTGGGGTCTACCAGGGTGTGGGGTCTGCCTGGGTGTGGGGTCTACCAGGGTGTGGGGTCTACCAGGGTGTGGGGTCTGCCTGGGTGTGGGGTCTACCAGGGTGTGGGGTCTACCAGGGTGTGGGGTCTACCAGGGTGTGGGGTCTACCAGGGTGTGGGGTCTACCTGGGTGTGGGGTCTACCAGGGTGTGGGGTCTGCCTGGGTGTGGGGTCTACCAGGGTGTGGGGTCTACCAGGGTGTGGGGTCTACCAGGGTGTGGGGTCTGCCAGGGTCTGGGGTCTACCAGGGCAGGGTTATATTATTGGTCCGCTGGTAGAATTAGCTGAAGTCAGATCGACTTAATGTTCCGTTCACCACGTTACACTATTTCTATAATTTACAGCGATCAGCTGTGGGTGGGTTCATAATTTGTTTGCTCAGTCATGTGTCGCATGCAATATGTCAGACTCCACTGATCTCATTTTGACAAAACCTGAGGAAAGGAACCACCCTGATTGGCCCACGGTACACAGGAAATAGAAATATCCCAGTGTAACAAAATAAAATCCACTTATTGTAACAATGGACAGAACTAGTTCCTGACATAGAATGTTAACGCCCACCGCTAGTACCGTCTGTTTGGAGTTAGCGGTTGCATAAATTAGCTTCTTCTTTTGTCTTGTTAGGAGGGGTGGGTGGGACTGTCCCCTCCTGAAAATGTTTTATGTCACAGAGTGAAGATGATAAACTTCAAAACAACACATAATGTTTTCAATAACAAAGGAAAACAAGGATATGAATGAAATAACGATGGAACGACACCTTTAAAAAACAAAAAAAAACTGGTTTATTTGACTTTGGTTTTCAAGCACAAAACTAACAATTGAAATCATCCATTCATTTTCACTTTTATTTAAATTTGACAACAAACCAAAACAACCTCCTCCTCCACATGTTCCTCGCTCGACCTCCTCATTTTTACACCGTTTTCACACATTTCCAGCTGAAAATCTTCCTCTTCTTTCCACTGACATGTCCGACGACAACGACGAACCTCGTTTCATCCATTTCAAACTATTTCTTCTACGGCTCCAAAGACATTATTCGTGCTTTATTACAGCCTGAATGGAAGCTGTTCAGTTTTTGTTGACTTTAAATACGTTTTCATATTTAAAGCATCAGCTGAACCCTAACGACGACATAGAATGTTAACGTGTCATGTGTTTGGCGTTAGCGGTGGAGCGTTGCATAAATTAGCTTCTCCTTTTGTCTTGGGATGAAGAGTAGGTGGGACTGTCACCTCCTGAAAATGTTCTGTGTCACAGAGTGAAGATGTTGAAGAAGAATGTCTGGAGACCACCCACTCATTAAACACCATCATTATAAACTGAGAGGTTACCACGGCGATCCACAGAGGAATGACCTATTTCTCCCTCCTGAGTGCAGCTGCTCTTACAGCCCCGAGAGCAGAGGAGGAGGAGGAGGAGGAGGAGGAGGAGGAGGAGGAGGAGGAAGAGGAAGAGGAAGAGGAAGAGGAAGAGGAAGGGGAGGAGGAAGAGGAAGAGGAGGAGGAGGAGGAGGAGGAGGAGGAAGGGGAGGAAGAGGAAGGGGAGGAGGAGGAGGAGGAGGAGGAAGAGGAAGAGGAAGAGGAAGAGGAGGAAGAGGAAGAGGAGGAGGAAGAGGAAGAAGAGGAGGAAGAGGAGGAGGAAGAGGAGGAGGAAGAGGAGGAGGAAGAGGAGGAGGAAGAGGAGGAGGAAGAGGAGGAGGAAGAGGAGGAGGAAGAGGAGGAGGAAGAGGAGGAGGAAGAGGAAGAGGAGGAGGAAGAGGAGGAGGAAGAGGAGGAGGAAGAGGAGGAGGAGGAGGAGGAGGAGGAGGAGGAGGAGGAGGAGGAGGAGGAGGAGGAGGAAGAGGAGGAGGAAGAGGAGGAGGAAGAGGAGGAGGAAGAGGAAGAGGAGAACATAATGCAGTTTGATATTATGTGTTTTTTTGAGACATTACCAGACTGTGTGTTAATATCAGATGAATACTGTCTGTTCATGTGACGTTCTACTGCACATGTCTTTTCTATCACGTTGTTCTGTCTTGGAACATAAGGAGGAACATGTTCAGACCTTTACAGTTTCCACTTGGACCACATGGGGTCCTGTACAACGCCAACAAAAGTCCAATTGACACTCGTTCAATGTGCTGTCAATCAAAAAGTTCAAACCTTCCGTATGTTTTACTTTCATTATTTCGTCAGTGAATTGACAGTTATGTTTTTTTAACCCTTTCACACCCTGCGTCCATTATAATTGAGGTCACATGACCCTTGCTGTCCACCACTGAACAGAGGCATGGCAAGGCATCAGGGGCAATTATTTAATGTGGGGGTGTTCTAGGGTTAACAGTTATTTAATGTGGGGGTGTTCTAGGGTTAACAGTTATTTAATGTGGGGGTGTTCTAGGGTTAACAGTTATTTAATGTGGGGGTGTTCTAGGGTTAACAGTTATTTAATGTGGGGGTGTTCTAGGGTTAACAGTTATTTAATGTGGGGGTGTTCTAGGGTTAACAGTTATTTAATGTGGGGGTGTTCTAGGGTTAACAGTTATTTAATGTGGGGGTGTTCTAGGGTTAACAGTTATTTAATGTGGGGGTGTTCTAGGGTTAACAGTTATTTAATGTGGGGGTGTTCTAGGGTTAACAGTTATTTAATGTGGGGGTGTTCTAGGGTTAACAGTTATTTAATGTGGGGGTGTTCTAGGGTTAACAGTTATTTAATGTGGGGGTGTTCTTGGGTTAACAGTTATTTAATGTGGGGGTGTTCTAGGGTTAACAGTTATTTAATGTGGGGGTGTTCTAGGGTTAACAGTTATTTAATGTGGGGGTGTTCTAGGGTTAACAGTTATTTAATGTGGGGGTGTTCTAGGGTTAACAGTTATTTAATGTGGGGGTGTTCTAGGGTTAACAGTCACTTAATGTGGGGGTGTTCTAGGGTTAACAGTTATTTAATGTGGGGGTGTTCTAGGGTTAACAGTCACTTAATGTGGGGGTGTTCTAGGGTTAACAGTTATTTAATGTGGGGGTGTTCTAGGGTTAACAGTCACTTAATGTGGGGGTGTTCTAGGGTTAACAGTCATTTAATGTGGGGGTGTTCGAGGGACCAGACCAAACTAAATGTGGGTCATGTGACGATAACTATAATTAAATATATAATACAGTTATGGATGACCAATAAATATGTCCCCGCTCATGTCAACATCATGATTACTGCCATAGATTGAGGTAACATTTTCTAGACGTTTCCATTTCTTTGAGTCACACGCTGACATTTGCGTTTTGAAGGCGACTCCTGAGAGACAATAATTTAAGGATGTAATTGTGAAGATTTCTGCTCCTAATAGGACTCTTAATTTGGACTTTATGAAAAGCATGTGTGTTGAAAAGGTCAAGTAATTAAGTGTAATGTAGTAATTAATGTTAAAGGAGTGTGTAGTGTTTTCTGGAGGTGTGTTTAGATCTGGGACGTTTCCAATTAGATCTGGGTCGTTGTATTAATATAAAAGTCACAGGTTCAAATTACGAGGCTCTTAGCGTTAAGAGGCACATTCTGAGCTTTATAAAGACGCGTAAAAGTGAAGGATTTCTTTTGTTGCAGGGTCACATGTTGGGCCAAGGGCAAAGTCTTTAACTGTTGGAGCAGATCCATAAAAAAAAAAGAAGATGTGCAGGTTGTTGGTGTTTCTGACAGTATAACAGTGAAGAGCTGCAGCAGAGAAGATGTTTTGGTCGTCATAGTAACCCATTGAAATCACAGCCTATAATCCAGGGTCAGTGTTAGTCATAGTCAGACTAGGCGGTCGCCTAGGGCACCAAGTCCTACAGAATTAGAATATTAAGATAGTGTATTTTCTGGTCTATAAGGTGAACTGATATTTACTACAGAACCACAGTATATCTTACACTGTATATGGGTCAGTTCTGGCTTAGTGACTTGGAATTTTGACTTTTGATTGGATAATTTAGACTTTTTATCAGATAATTTGGACTTTTTATCTCATAATTTGGACTCTTTTAAAGTTTAATTTATCAGAATAAGACTGATCTGTTCCATGTTCCAACTGTTTAACTTCACTTAATGCTCCTTATATATGAAAAGAATAAAAAAAAATAAACCATTCATTGACAGTTCACCTTATAGTGTGGAAAATACAGTAAATAAATCATTAAGCTTAACATTGACAGTGATTATTCATGGACACTCAGTACGTACTCCATCAGATGTAAATGATCATTTAGAATTACACTAAAAGGAAAGAGGGGTGTTGGTGTAGTGTTGGCCTCGTGTTGGCCTAGTGTTGGCGCCTATGTTGGTCTAGTGTTGGCCTATTGTTGATCTAGTGTTGGTCTAGTGTTGGCCTAGTGTTGTCCTAATGTTGGTCTAGTGTCGGCTTAGTGTTGGCCTAGTGTTAGCCTACTGTTGACCTAGTGTTGGTCTCGTGTTGACCTAGTGTTTGTCTAGTGTTGAGCTAGTGTTGGCCTAGTGTTGAGCTAGTGTTGGCCTATTGTTGGCCTATTGTTAGCCTAGTGTTGGCCTAGTGGTGGCCTAGTGTTGGTCTAGTGTTGGTTTGGGTTGGCCTAGTGTTGGCCTAGCGTTGGCCTAGCGGTGGCCTAGTGTTGGCCTAGTGTTGGTCTAGTGTTGGCCTAGTGTTGGTCTAGTGTTGGTCTAGTGTTGGCCTAGTGTTAGCCTAGTAGCGGTCTAGTGTTGGCTTAGTGTTGGTCTAGTGTTGGTCTAGTGTTGGCCTAGTGGCGGTCTAGTGGTGGCCTAGTGGTTGGCCTAGTGTTGGTCTACTGTTGGCCTAGTGTTGGTCTAGTGGTGGCCTAGTGTTGGCCTAGTAGTGGCCTAGTGTTGGTCTAGTGTTGGCCTAGTGTTGGTCTAGTGTTGGCCTAGTGTTGGCCTAGTGTTGGTCTAGTGTTGACCTAGTGTTGGTCTAGTGTTGGCCTAGTGTTGGCCTAGTGGCGGTCTAGTGGTGGCCTAGTGGTTGGCCTAGTGTTGGTCTAGTGTTGGCCTAGTGTTAGTCTAGTGTTGGCCTAGGGCACCACATTGATCAAAAATTGTGGAAGTTTATTAGAAAATGAAATGAAATGTGATAATAATAATAATAATAATAATAATAATAATAATAATAATAATAATAATAATAATAATAATAATAATAATAATAATAATAATAATAATAATAATAAAATGTGACTCAACAGCCCAAGTTCACATTTGTCTTCAAAGTTCTAAAGTGAACTCATTGACCTCTGCAGAAACAGACCCCTCCCTCCATCCCATAGGAATCTGATGATCAATCTGAATATGTGTTTTGGATCGAACCACAATGAACGATACATGTCGTGGTGGAGTGAGCGCTCTGGAACAGCGCTGTGCGATGGTACCAATCACACAGTACCAACCGAGCGTGAAGCACCTGGAGATTGACTCAAGTACTGGTAAAGGAATCAAAGAGAATTTCCAAATCAGTTGTTGCGAAGCTGCATCGACAGCGTTAACAGCAGCCGGCGGGAAGTCTTAGAAATGCCTTCAAGCTGAAAGTTAATTATCCCATTGGCCACAGCAGGGATGTGTGGCTCTGATGGTATCTGTGGCAGCCTTTGTCACCACACAATGACAGGCTTTGAAGTGCACCGGATCCACATCTGATCTGTAATCAGGATCGCTAGGATGTCAATAAGACATTGAGACGAATGTCACCAGTGACACAAGTGTCTGTTGGCGTCACATCATTAGTGGAAAGAAACAAAGATCCATCAAGTCAATCATTCTCTGATGCTGTATTAGGACACTCATTTTGTTTCTGAAGGACGTTCGTTTATAGCTCTGCGTTATGTCCCATGTACGGCCGGCTGAGGATTAGGATTTAGGATTTTATAGAATGATTTTCACTTTTTATCTGATGAATTTGACTTTTTAATCCCATCATTTAGGTTTTTCAATCTTAAAATGTGAAAAAAAAGTGAAATAAGTCAAAAATTATGAGATAAAAAGTTACATTTATGAGATAAAAAGTCTCAATTATTACATAAAGTCAAAATTATCAGATAAAAAGTCAAAATTATGAGAAAAAAATCAAATAATGAGAGTGAAAATGATGAGTTAAAAAATAAAAATTATTAAATAAAATGTGAAAATGATGAGATTAAAAGTCACAATTATGAAAAAAAGTCAAAATAATCAGATAAAAAGTCTAAACTCTCAGTCATATTTAAGGTGCACTGTGTTTTTTTGTAGTAAATTAAAGTCTTTTCAGTGTCACCTCGTAGTCCAGAAAATACAGTAACCTTCATTTCCTATTTAAAAACTAGTATGGACATTTTAGAAACATCCAAATATTGGTGTGGACACGTCCATAGTGTCCATACACAGTTTTACTCCCATGGTTCATAGCTCTGCATCTGTAATCACCATGTCCTTATTACGGCCAAATGAAGTTTGATTGACAAGTCGGTCTGAAAAGGTCAGAAGAACCCTGCAGTCCTGGAGGATTTGTAGGATCAGTGGAGACTTTTATGACCAAATACAACTGTAATGAATACGACCTAACCAACCTGGAAAGATGACACACAATGTTAAAGTCAAAGAAATAAATGAATGAATAAATAAAATACAAAAAAATGTATTCAATCCCCTTGAAATTACAGATGCAGAAACAAATCAAACTAGACTTAGAGGATTATTCAGACTCCACAGTTAGTCTTTAAATCAAAAGGAATAAGAAGCAGTTGCTTTTACATATTCAAATACTTAATTAAACTTCACTTCCATCCATCAGTTAAAGTAAATGTAAGCGTGTGTTTGTTTCTTGTCGCTGTAGTTGTTTCTGGTGAAAGGAAGAAATATCTGCTGTTCACTTCATATGTGAATCTGTTTGTTACTGTTTGTGGACTGAGTCACTTCTATTAAAGCTCCTCCCATTTTATGTTAAAGCTCCTCCCATTTTCTGTGAATAAAGAACTTTCCCCGTTGCCATGGAAACCAGCCTGTAGTTCCACACTCAGACACACAGAGCTGACTGGAGTAAAGTCTGTCTGAATGTTAAACCATGCCTCTGAACTACTGTGATTTTTGGGAAAACTGTAAATAATTGTTGAAAACAAAGTTGATCATTAGTGACAGGAGGGTCTGAGGAACAAGTAGATATATTTATTTTTCCTGTACTGTGAAAAATAAGTGAGATACAGCAGTTTTAAAACCACTGAACTCTCCAAAATGAAGCAGATCTGTTAGTCTGTCAGTCATGTTAAAGCCCCGCCCACAGTGTTTGTCAATCATGTTAAAGCTCCTCCCACAGTCTTAATTGTCTGCAGGTGTTTCATAGTGCCAGGAGCACTGTTGCCATGGTGATGAGCAGTGGCGGGAACTTCAAAGGGCAGACTCATAGACAGCTCCACACTCTGTTACATGGAAAAAATAGGTGTGAACATACTGCCGAACTACTGCCATTTTTGGTAAAAGTGTAAATAATTGGTGAAAACAAAGTTGATGATGAGTGACAGACAGACAGACAGACAGACAGACAGACAGACAGACAGACAGACAGACAGACAGACAGACAGACAGACAGACAGACAGACAGACAGACAGACAGACAGACAGTCAGACAGACAGACAGACAGATAGATAGATAATTAATAAAATTAATGAAAAGTCGTAAACAAAATTGCATCAAAATGAGGAAAACCAAACTGTAAAATGAGTAAAAATTCAAGAAAAGAAGATTAAATTAATTTAAAAATTAAGAAAAGAAAAAGGAAAAAAATAATTTAAAAATGACAAAATAAGGCAAAATTTATTTAAATATGAAGAAAAAGAGTCAATTAATGAAAAAAATCAACAAATTGAGGCAAAAATCATTTTAAAAATGAACAAAATCAGAAAGAAAATGAAAAAATGTAATCATTACAAATAAATTAGGATAGATAGTACATATATTTATATAAATGTAAAGACTATGGTAGTTTTCACAGACAAAAACCATAAAAGTATGTGTAGTAGATTGAGGGAAACCTTAGAAGTGATTTCCACAACAGACAAATGTAACTTAGTTATGTTCCCATAGGAAGGACACATCCAAAATAATGACTGTTGACAGATCAAACTAAAGGTCTATTTCCTTTTCTTTTATTATTGTCATTGTTAAATAATTAAGAGTTATTGTTTGTTCTGTGTAATAACACTGGATGATATTCTACTGATCATCAGTGTGACAAATGACAGTAGCTTTTACTACTGTTGGACCAAAAACATTGTTTACACGATAAGGTGCAAAGTATATGAATGAATGAACACCTTTTATTAAAGTAGAATTATACTGACTATATACTTATACTGAGTATATACTTATACTGACTATATACTTATACTGACTATATACTTATACTGAGTATATACTTATACTGACTATATACTTATACTGAGTATATACTTATACTGACTATATACTTATACTGACTATATACTTATACTGACTATATACTTATACTGAGTATATACTTATACTGAGTATATACTTATACTGAGTATATACTTATACTGACTATATACTTATACTGAATATATACTTATACTGACTATATACTTATACTGAGTATATACTTATACTGACTATATACTTATACTGACTATATACTTATACTGAGTATATACTTATACTGAATATATACTTATACTGACTATATACTTATACTGACTATATACTTATACTGACTATATACTTATACTGAGTATATACTTATACTGAGTATATACTTATACTGAGTATATACTTATACTGAATATATACTTATACTGACTATATACTTATACTGAGTATATACTTATACTGACTATATACTTATACTGACTATATACTTATACTGACTATATACTTATACTGACTATATACTTATACTGAGTATATACTTATACTGAGTATATACTTATACTGAGTATATACTTATACTGAATATATACTTATACTGACTATATACTTATACTGAGTATATACTTATACTGACTATATACTTATACTGACTATATACTTATACTGACTATATACTTATACTGACTATATACTTATACTGACTATATACTTATACTGAGTATATACTTATACTGAGTATATACTTATACTGACTATATACTTATACTGACTATATACTTATACTGACTATATACTTATACTGACTATATACTTATACTGAGTATATACTTATACTGAGTATATACTTATACTGACTATATACTTATACTGAGTATATACTTATACTGACTATATACTTATACTGACTATATACTTATACTGAGTATATACTTATACTGAGTATATACTTATACTGACTATATACTTATACTGAGTATATACTTATACTGAGTATATACTTATACTGAGTATATACTTATACTGACTATATACTTATACTGACTATATACTTATACTGAGTATATACTTATACTGAGTATATACTTATACTGACTATATACTTATACTGACTATATACTTATACTGACTATATACTTATACTGAGTATATACTTATACTGACTATATACTTATACTGACTATATACTTATACTGACTATATACTTATACTGAGTATATACTTATACTGAGTATATACTTATACTGAGTATATACTTATACTGACTATATACTTATACTGACTATATACTTATACTGACTATATACTTATACTGACTATATACTTATACTGAGTATATACTTATACTGAGTATATACTTATACTGAGTATATACTTATACTGACTATATACTTATACTGAATATATACTTATACTGACTATATACTTATACTGAGTATATACTTATACTGACTATATACTTATACTGACTATATACTTATACTGAGTATATACTTATACTGAATATATACTTATACTGACTATATACTTATACTGACTATATACTTATACTGACTATATACTTATACTGAGTATATACTTATACTGAGTATATACTTATACTGAGTATATACTTATACTGAATATATACTTATACTGACTATATACTTATACTGAGTATATACTTATACTGACTATATACTTATACTGACTATATACTTATACTGACTATATACTTATACTGACTATATACTTATACTGAGTATATACTTATACTGAGTATATACTTATACTGACTATATACTTATACTGACTATATACTTATACTGACTATATACTTATACTGACTATATACTTATACTGACTATATACTTATACTGAGTATATACTTATACTGAGTATATACTTATACTGACTATATACTTATACTGACTATATACTTATACTGACTATATACTTATACTGAGTATATACTTATACTGAGTATATACTTATACTGACTATATACTTATACTGAGTATATACTTATACTGAGTATATACTTATACTGAGTATATACTTATACTGACTATATACTTATACTGACTATATACTTATACTGAGTATATACTTATACTGAGTATATACTTATACTGACTATATACTTATACTGACTATATACTTATACTGACTATATACTTATACTGACTATATACTTATACTGACTATATACTTATACTGAGTATATACTTATACTGAGTATATACTTATACTGAGTATATACTTATACTGACTATATACTTATACTGACTATATACTTATACTGACTATATACTTATACTGAGTATATACTTATACTGAGTATATACTTATACTGAATATATACTTATACTGACTATATACTTATACTGAGTATATACTTATACTGACTATATACTTATACTGACTATATACTTATACTGACTATATACTTATACTGAGTATATACTTATACTGAGTATATACTTATACTGAGTATATACTTATACTGACTATATACTTATACTGACTATATACTTATACTGACTATATACTTATACTGACTATATACTTATACTGAGTATATACTTATACTGAGTATATACTTATACTGACTATATACTTATACTGAGTATATACTTATACTGACTATATACTTATACTGACTATATACTTATACTGAGTATATACTTATACTGAGTATATACTTATACTGACTATATACTTATACTGAGTATATACTTATACTGAGTATATACTTATACTGAGTATATACTTATACTGACTATATACTTATACTGACTATATACTTATACTGAGTATATACTTATACTGAGTATATACTTATACTGACTATATACTTATACTGACTATATACTTATACTGACTATATACTTATACTGACTATATACTTATACTGACTATATACTTATACTGAGTATATACTTATACTGAGTATATACTTATACTGACTATATACTTATACTGACTATATACTTATACTGACTATATACTTATACTGACTATATACTTATACTGACTATATACTTATACTGAGTATATACTTATACTGAGTATATACTTATACTGACTATATACTTATACTGAGTATATACTTATACTGAGTATATACTTATACTGAGTATATACTTATACTGAGTATATACTTATACTCAGTATATACTTATACTGAGTATATACTTATACTGAGTATATACTTATACTGAGTATATACTTATACTGAGTATATACTTATACTGAGTATATACTTATACTGAGTATATACTTATACTGACTATATACTTATACTGAGTATATACTTATACTGAGTATATACTTATACTGAGTATATACTTATACTGAATATATACTTATACTGACTATATACTTATACTGAGTATATACTTATACTGACTATATACTTATACTGACTATATACTTATACTGACTATATACTTATACTGAGTATATACTTATACTGAGTATATACTTATACTGAGTATATACTTATACTGACTATATACTTATACTGACTATATACTTATACTGACTATATACTTATACTGACTATATACTTATACTGACTATATACTTATACTGAGTATATACTTATACTGACTATATACTTATACTGAGTATATACTTATACTGACTATATACTTATACTGACTATATACTTATACTGAGTATATACTTATACTGAGTATATACTTATACTGACTATATACTTATACTGAGTATATACTTATACTGAGTATATACTTATACTGAGTATATACTTATACTGACTATATACTTATACTGACTATATACTTATACTGAGTATATACTTATACTGACTATATACTTATACTGACTATATACTTATACTGACTATATACTTATACTGACTATATACTTATACTGACTATATACTTATACTGAGTATATACTTATACTGAGTATATACTTATACTGAGTATATACTTATACTGAGTATATACTTATACTGACTATATACTTATACTGACTATATACTTATACTGACTATATACTTATACTGACTATATACTTATACTGAGTATATACTTATACTGAGTATATACTTATACTGACTATATACTTATACTCAGTATATACTTATACTGAGTATATACTTATACTGAGTATATACTTATACTGAGTATATACTTATACTGAGTATATACTTATACTCAGTATATACTTATACTGAGTATATACTTATACTGAGTATATACTTATACTGAGTATATACTTATACTGACTATATACTTATACTGACTATATACTTATACTGACTATATACTTATACTGACTATATACTTATACTGAGTATATACTTATACTGAGTATCTACTTATACTGAGTATATACTTATACTCAGTATATACTTATACTGAGTATCTACTTATACTGAGTATATACTTATACTGAGTATCTACTTATACTGACTATATACTTATACTGAGTATCTACTTATACTGAGTATATACTTATACTGACTATATACTTATACTCAGTATATACTTATACTCAGTATATACTTATACTGAGTATCTACTTATACTGAGTATATACTTATACTGAGTATCTACTTATACTGACTATATACTTATACTGAGTATCTACTTATACTGAGTGTATACTTATACTGAGTGTATACTTATACTGAGTATATACTTATACTCAGTATATACTTATACTGAGTATCTACTTATACTGAGTATCTACTTATACTGACTATATACTTATACTGAGTATCTACTTATACTGAGTATATACTTATACTGAGTATATACTTATACTCAGTATATACTTATACTGAGTATCTACTTATACTGAGTATATACTTATACTGAGTATATACTTATACTGACTATATACTTATACTGACTATATACTTATACTGAGTATATACTTATACTGAGTATATAATTATACTCAGTATATACTTATACTGAGTATCTACTTATACTGAGTATATACTTATACTGAGTATATACTTATACTGAGTATATACTTATACAGACTATATACTTATACTGAGTATATACTTATACTGAGTATATACTTATACTGAGTATATACTTATACTCAGTATATACTTATACTCAGTATATACTTATACTGAGTATCTACTTATACTGAGTATATACTTATACTGAGTATATACTTATACTGAGTATATACTTATACTGAGTATATACTTATACTCAGTATATACTTATACTCAGTATATACTTATACTGAGTATCTACTTATACTGACTATATACTTATACTGACTATATACTTATACTGAGTATATACTTATACTGAGTATATAATTATACTCAGTATATACTTATACTGAGTATCTACTTATACTGAGTATATACTTATACTGAGTATCTACTTATACTGACTATATACTTATACTGACTATATACTTATACTGAGTATCTACTTATACTGAGTATCTACTTATACTGACTATATACTTATACTGAGTATCTACTTATACTGAGTATATACTTATACTGAGTATATACTTATACTCAGTATATACTTATACTGAGTATCTACTTATACTGAGTATATACTTATACTGAGTGTATACTTATACTGAGTATATACTTATACTCAGTATATACTTATACTGAGTATCTACTTATACTGAGTATCTACTTATACTGAGTATCTACTTATACTGACTATATACTTATACTGAGTATCTACTTATACTGAGTATATACTTATACTGAGTATATACTTATACTCAGTATATACTTATACTGAGTATCTACTTATACTGAGTATATACTTATACTGAGTATATACTTATACTGAGTATATACTTATACTGAGTATATACTTATACTGAGTATATACTTATACTGAGTATATACTTATACAGACTATATACTTATACTCAGTATATACTTATACTGAGTATCTACTTATACTGAGTATATACTTATACTCAGTATATACTTATACTGAGTATCTACTTATACTGAGTATATACTTATACTGAGTATATACTTATACTTATACTGAGTATATACTTATACTTATACTGAGTATATACTTATACTGAGTATATACTTATACTGAGTATCTACTTATACTGAGTATATACTTATACTGAGTATATACTTATACTGAGTATCTACTTATACTGAGTATCTACTTATACTTATACTGAGTATATACTTATACTTATACTGAGTATATACTTATACTTATTCCAACAAAGCATCAAATAAAAAACATTCATTTCTTTCTCCCTTGTTTGTTTAGAGACGCATGATTTCTACACCTGTGGTTTTATTATTATTAAGTTATGTTACTTTAACACTTTGTCTGTGTGTGTGTGTGTGTGTGTGTGTGTTTGTCTGTGTGTGTGTGTGTGTGTGTGTGTGTTTGTCTGTGTATGTGTGTGTATATATGTGTGTGTGTGTGTGTGTGTGTGTGTATATATGTGTGTGTGTATATATATGTGTGTGTGTGTGTGTATATATATGTGTGTGTGTATATATATGTGTGTGTGTATATATATGTGTGTGTATATATATATGTGTGTGTGTGCACATTTCCACTGTTCTCACTCTAGTGTCACTAATTCTTGAAGGATCAGTATAAATGTAACCTGTAGAAGGACACTTGTATGTGACCCTCCAGAACAAAACCAGTCACTTGCCTCAGGTTTCAGCAATCACTTTTGACTCTTTATCTCATAATTTAGACTCTTTTAAAGTTTATTTATCAGAATCAGAGTGTGTTTTGTTCAGTGTTATTGTTAGTGTTTATCTTCACTTAATGCTCCTTATAATCCAGTTCACCTTATAGTGTGAAAATACAGTAAATAAATCATTAAAGTTAACATTGACACTGATTATTCATGGACACTCAGTACGTACTCCATCACATGTAGGACACTATGTTTACACATGATCATTTAGAATTACACTAAAAGGAAAGAGGGGTGTTGGCCTAGTGTTGGCCTAGTGTTCACCTAGTGTTGTCGTAGTGTTGTCCGAGTGTTCGCCTAGTGTTGACCTAGTGTTGTCATAGTGTTGGTCTAGTGTTGGTCAAGTGTTGTCCTAGCGTTGTCCTAGTGTTGTGCTAGTGTTCACCTAGTGTTGGTCTTGTGTTGGCCTAGTGTTGTCCTAGTGTTGGCCTAGTGTTGATCTAGTGTTGGTCTAGTATTGGTCAAGTGTTGTCCTAGCGTTGTCCTAGTGTTGTGCTAGTGTTGGCCTAGTGTTGGTCTAGTGTTGTCCTCGTGTTGGTCTAGTGTTGGCCTAGTGTTGGTCTAGTGTTGGCCTAGGGCACCGCATTAACCAGAACCGGCCCTGCTCTGTGCTTGTTCTTTCCTGAATCCGAAGTCGTTAAAATAAGACAACATCTTGCTCCTCTGCAGATGTATTACACAAACTACTGGGTTGATTGTTACCAGATGTTGATGTATTTTTCTGAGACTTTTCCCAAAAATTTTTTCAACATGGTCCTGGTGTGGTTCAGCATCACTACAGTATGTTGGTTTGGTCCATGGGTTAGGGTTAGGACGACTATGACAATTGTTCTAACTGAGAGAAGGTAAAGTCATTTTTTTACAGTACCAAAGATTGTCATTCATACAGGGGAGAAATGGAGCAGAGTCTGCTAATGCTAATGCTAATGCTAATCCCCATGTCTACAGTGACCACTTGGTCAGAGGTATATTCTAAAGCTAACTTTTTTTAGTGGACGTGCAGGTTGTTAAATGTTAATTTCCAATAATATCTATAAACTCTGCTGTGACTGAACCACTGCTTTTGTGCTGAAGGGTCACGTCTACGGATGAAACACAACGACTTTCAGCCCAATCCACTCTCTACTTCCAGTCTGACGCCATATTGAATTTTCACATCAAGGTCACAGCAGAACTTTACCGTTATCAACATGTATTGATAATGATAATGATTGATAATGATGGATTTGTGATCGGACCAGATCACAGATGTAATAGGATTGGTGAAGTTACCAACGCTCTGTGTGTCTTTCTAGTTTGATTTGTTTTTTTTGGGTTTTTTTTCCCCCTCTGGCGGCTGTTATTTCGGTGCATGAGCGCCTCGTTAATGGCGCTCTGTGATTACTCCCGGAGCCGGAGTTGTCAGGTCACAGCATCCAAACTCAGATTTCATGCCAGGGCTGAGATGTGCCACTTACGTCCAGAGCCAGGACGCTCTTGCCAATTACCCAGAAGGCACTGCTCTGTGTTGCCTGTTAGCAGGTGCTATGTCTGACTTGGCTGTGAGGTAGTGTTTCCATTCTCTACTTCACACTATTTTTTTAAGCTGCACTTCCACTAGTATCGGCTCGACTCTATTCTACTTTCTTTAGTTGGTTTCCACGATGATCACATGTTACGTGATCTGACACTTTTGGTACCTGTTCCATGATGTGAGAGTCACCACAAACCTCAAACATTTATTCTAAGAAAAACAAAACTTTTGACAGAAATACAATAAGAATAAAAACATGCCCCTCCCCCGACTCTGAACATCCTAAAGTGCTCCTCCTACTGTTAGCTAATTAGCTTAGGACAGTGGTGCTCAAATGTTGGTACGTGAAGGTACTGCAGGGGAAACAAAACTTTTCAAAATTAAAATAAGTACTGTATTTTCCACGCCATAAGGCACACTGGACTATAAGACATTAAGTGAAATCAAAATTATGAGATAAAAAGTTCAAATTGTGAGTTAAAGTGTGAAAATCATTAGATAAAAATTCAAAATTGTGAGATAAAAAAATAAGATATATGGATTAATTGTGGTTGTGATTAGTGACTGGGAATTTAGACTTTTTATCTGATAATTTGGCATTTTTATTAGACAATTTAGATTTTTTTTTTTTTACTTTTTATGTCAGAATTTGGAAGCTTAAAGTTTGAATAAGAGTGTTTTGGTCTGTGTTACACCTCAACAAGGTTGTCAGTTATTGTGACCATTTAACTTCACTTAATTCATTGACAGATGAAAATACAGTAAATAAATCATTAAAGTTAACATTGACAGTGAATATTCATGGACACTCTGGACGTACTCCATCAGATGTAGGACACTATGTTTAGAATTACACTAAAAGGAAAAAGGGGTGTTGGCCTAGTGTTGGACTGGTGTTGAACTAGTGTTGGCCTAGTGCTGGCCTAGTGTTGGTCTAGTGTTGGACTGGTGTTGACCTAGTGTTGGCCTAGTGCTGGCCTAATGTTGGCCTAGTGTTGGCTTACTGTTGGACTGGTGTTGACCTAGTTTTGGCCTAATATTGGCCTACTGTTGGCCTAGTGCTGGACTGGTGTTGGCCTAGTTTTGGCCTAGTGTTGTCCTAGGGCCCCACATTGACCAGCACCGGCCCTGGCTATACTATATAACCTCAGAAAAAGTGTTGAGTATGAAATGTTGTTCCACAACACCCCCACCCCCCACGGCTGTGACGCCCTTGGCGTTTTGATTCAGACCATTGCATTCTGGGATCAGCTGGCGTCGGCTATCGGAGCTCTATGTTTGGATTTCTTCTTCTTGCAGTTTTTCAAACCAGGACAAGAGGAGCCGCTGCGCATTTGACTGTTTTCAAAGACACGTCGAAAAGCCGCGTTGACTGAGGCAGGAGTAGCAATTGAAATATTTTCTTTTCTGAATATTTTAATTGGACTTTCATTATCTGAGTTCAGTACCAACGTGGAGGTAAATGGAAACCTGAAAGTGTTTAGAAATTCATTGTGTGTCGGCGCAGCATCTGCCACAGAAGATTATTAATCAAGTGAAAAACTCTATTTGATATGAGAGAATTTCATTTGACCTTTTCCCAGCGTAAGTGGGTCTTGAATGATAAGTTCTCATGAAAGAGCAGACATCAATAGATCCCTCCACCTTCTGAGGCTGTTTGTTGCTTTAGTGAAGAGACAGTCGCTGCAGAATACTGATGAGCCACCCACTGATTACTCTTAAAAGTTTCCTCCTTGTATGTGTCCACATACATTTGAGTGGAGTTGAGACTTAATGTGGTGTGAACGAAGACGAACAGCAGACGTTAGGACATGTACCGACCACCTGGACGCTGTGGACGCAATGGACGCTATGGACGGTGTGGACGCTGTGGATGCTATGGACGCTGTGGACAGTGTGGATGCTGTGGATGCTATGGACAGTGTGGACGCTGTGGATGCTGTGGATGCGATGGACAGTGTGGACGCTGTGGATGCTGTGGACGCGATGGACAGTGTGGACGCTGTGGATGCTATGGACACTGTGGACAGTGTGGATGCTGTGGACGCTGTGGACACAATGGACAGTGTGGACACTGTGGACGCTATGGACACAATGGACAGTGTGGACGCTGTGGATGCTGTGGACGCTATGGACAGTGTGGATGCTGTGGATGCTATGGACAGTGTGGACGCTGTGGACGCTATGGACAGTGTGGATGCTGTGGACGCTATGGACACAATGGACAGTGTGGATGCTGTGGACGCTATGGACAGTGTGGACGCTGTGGACGCTATGGACACTGTGGATGCTGTGGACGCTATGGACAGTGTGGACGATGTGGACGCTATGGACAGTGTGGACGCTGTGGATGCTGTGGACGCTATGGACACAATGGACAGTGTGGATGCTGTGGACGCAATGGACACAATGGACAGTGTGGATTCTATGGACACTATGGGCATGTCCATACCAATATTTGGATGTTTCTAAAATGTCCATACTGATTTTTGAATAGGAAATAACATGACGTTCGGGAAACTAAAGGTGACTGTATTCTCTGGACAATAAGGCGACGCTGAAAAGACTTTAATTTGCGACAAAAACCACAGTGTGACTAATATATTACTAATTATTTGTCCCTCGTCACAGACCACGTCCGGCGCAAGGCCTATTAAGTCTGCTGTGATCATAAGGGGGGGGGGGTCTACCATATGAGCTCTAATTTGACCCCCTGAACATGCACAAAAATTCATCAAATTTGTGTGAAAAATTGCGATTATTTATAGGTTTTATAAAAGTCGGTAAAGAAACGTGACTACGAAACGCGCCCCCTAGGAAAGTGATAATAGTTTGTATTAGGCTACATCACGCCCTAGTGAAGTTAGAGCTATGAAAATCTGTACACATGTTCGCCATATGATAATGAACAAAAAAACCTAACAATGGCCACGCCCATAAACCAACAGGAAGTCCGCCATCTTGGAATGAAATGTAAAAAATTTTGGAGTCATGATTTTTGTTGTCTTCGATATTTAACGAACTCCTCCCTGGCCGTTGGGCCAAATGAGCTCAAAATCGGTGAACATGATCGAGACAAGTGGGACATCACAAGTTATCCACATTTTTTGGAAAAGTTGCATCATTTTTGTGCTAGGCTAATGCAAAATGTGCGAAGTTTTTGTGAAAACTATATAACTTTCTTCAGCTCAGACATACGAACACACGATTTGGCTGAAATTTGACTCAGACGTCTATGTCTCGGTTCTACACTAGTTCATCAATAGAAATTGCGATTTTGCTTGATAGCGCCCCCCTAAAATTGCCTTTACTAAAATGACTGTAGTTTGGACATACATATTTTGTCTCACGGTTCAACACACATTTCAAAGAAGCCACTCTGTAGCGCCCCCTACATATTTAAACTAAATCATGTGTTTCTGGCAGAATATCGCATCTCGCCCACGGTACGACATCATACCCCCGTTGGCCGTCGACGGTGGTTGCGCAGGGAGGGGCTCGTAAGGGGAGGCCAAGGCCTTTGACACTGCTCAGTTTTAATTCTGCTTGTTATTAGTGAATTTGACTTTTTATCTCATAATTTAGACGTTTTGTCACATAATTTTGGCCTTTTGTTGCATAATTTTGACTTTTTATTCAATAATTTAGACTTTTTATTCGATAATTTTGACTTTTTATTCGATAATTTTGACTTTTTATTCAATAATTTAGACTTTTTATTTGATAATTTAGACTTTTTATTCAATAATTTAGACTTTTTATTCGATAATTTAGACTTTTTATTCAATAATTTTGACTTTTTATTCAATAATTTTGATTTTTTATTCAATAATTTATACTTTTTATTAGATAATTGATACTTTTTATTCAATAATTTTGACTTTTTATTCAATAATTTTGACTTTTTATTCGATAATTTAGACTTTTTATTCGATAATTTAGACTTTTTATTCGATAATTTAGACTTTATTTGATCATTTTGACTTTATTCAATTATTTATACTTTTTATTCAATAATTTTGACTTTTTATTCAATAATTTATACTTTTTATTCAATAATTTATACTTTTTATTCAATAATTTTGACTTTTTATTCAATAATTTATACTTTTTATTCGATAATTTAGACTTTTTATTCAATAATTTTGACTTTTTATTCAATAATTTTGATTTTTTATTCAATAATTTATACTTTTTATTAGATAATTGATACTTTTTATTCAATAATTTTGACTTTTTATTCAATAATTTTGACTTTTTATTCGATAATTTAGACTTTTTATTCGATAATTTAGACTTTTTATTCGATAATTTAGACTTTATTTGATCATTTTGACTTTATTCAATTATTTATACTTTTTATTCAATAATTTTGACTTTTTATTCAATAATTTATACTTTTTATTCAATAATTTATACTTTTTATTCAATAATTTTGACTTTTTATTCAATAATTTATACTTTTTATTCAATAATTTATACTTTTTATTCAATAATTTTGACTTTTTATTCAATAATTTTGACTTTTTATTCGATAATTTTGACTTTTTATTCGATAATTTAGACTTTTTATTCGATAATTTAGACTTTTTATTCAATAATTTTGACTTTTTATTCAATAATTTATACTTTTTATTCAATAATTTTGACTTTTTATTCAATAATTTTGACTTTTTATTCAATAATTTTGACTTTTTATTCGATAATTTAGACTTTTTATTCGATAATTTAGACTTTTTATTCGATAATTTAGACTTTATTTGATCATTTTGACTTTTTATTCGATAATTTAGACTTTTTATTCGATAATTTAGACTTTATTTGATCATTTTGACTTTTTATTCGATAATTTAGACTTTTTATTCGATAATTTAGACTTTATTTGATCATTTTGACTTTTTATTCGATAATTTAGACTTTTTATTCGATTATTTAGACTTTTTATTCAATAATTTTGTCTTTTTATTCAATAATTTTGACTTTTTATTCAATAATTTTGACTTTTTATTCGATAATTTTGACTTTTTATTCGATAATTTTGACTTTTTATTCGATAATTTAGACTTTTTATTCGATCATTTAGACTTTTTATTCAATAATTTAGACTTTTTATTCGATAATTTTGACTTTTTATTCGATCATTTTGACTTTTTATTCGATAATTTTGACTTTTTATTCAATAATTTTGACTTTTTATTCGATAATTTTGACTTTTTATTCAATAATTTTGACTTTTTATTCGATAATTTTGACTTTTTATTCGATAATTTTGACTTTTTATTCAATAATTTTGACTTTTTATTCGATAATTTTGACTTTTTATTCGATAATTTTGACTTTTTATTCAATAATTTAGACTTTTTATTTGATAATTTAGACTTTTTATTTAATAATTTAGACTTTTTATTCGATAATTTTGACTTTTTATTCGATAATTTAGACTTTTTATTCGATAATTTAGACTTTTTATTCGATAATTTAGACTTTTTATTCGATAATTTAGACTTTTTATTCGATAATTTAGACTTTTTATTCGATAATTTAGACTTTTTATTCGATAATTTAGACTTTTTATTCGATAATTTAGACTTTTTATTCGATAATTTAGACTTTTTATTTAATAATTTAGACTTTTTATTCGATAATTTAGACTTTTTATTCGATAATTTAGACTTTTTATTCGATAATTTAGACTTTTTATTCAATAATTTATACTTTTTATTCAATAATTTAGACTTTTTATTCAATGATTTAGATTTTTTATTCAATAATTTAGACTTTTTATTCGATAATTTTGACTTTTTATTCAGTAATTTAGATTTTTTATTCAATAATTTAGACTTTTTATTCAATGATTTTGATTTTTTATTCAATAATTTTGACTTTTTATTAGATAATTTAGACTTTTTATTCAATAATTTTGACTTTTTATTCAATAATTTAGACTTTTTATTCGATAATTTAGACTTTTTATTCAATAATTTATACTTTTTATTCAATAATTTTGACTTTTTATTCAATGATTTAGATTTTTTATTCAATAATTTAGACTTTTTATTCAGTAATTTAGATTTTTTATTCAATAATTTTGACTTTTTATTAGATAATTTAGACTTTTTATTCAATAATTTAGACTTTTTATTCAATAATTTTGACTTTTTATTCAATAATTTTGACTTTTTATTCAATGATTTTGACTTTTTATTCGATAATTTTGACTTTTTATTCAATAATTTTGACTTTTTATTCAATAATTTTGACTTTTTATTCAATGATTTTGATTTTTTATTCGATAATTTAGACTTTTTATTCAATAATTTTGACTTTTTATTCGATAATTTAGACTTTTTATTCGATAATTTAGACTTTTTATTCGATAATTTAGACTTTTTATTCGATAATTTAGACTTTTTATTCGATAATTTAGACTTTGTATTCGATAATTTAGACTTTTTATTCGATAATTTAGACTTTTTATTCAATAATTTAGACTTTTTATTCGATAATTTAGACTTTTTATTCGATAATTTAGACTTTTTATTCAATAATTTAGACTTTTTATTCGATAATTTTGACTTTTTATTCGATCATTTTGACTTTTTATTCGATAATTTTGACTTTTTATTCAATAATTTTGACTTTTTATTCGATAATTTTGACTTTTTATTCGATAATTTTGACTTTTTATTCAATAATTTAGACTTTTTATTTGATAATTTTTGACTTTTTATTTAATAATTTAGACTTTTTATTCGATAATTTTGACTTTTTATTCGATAATTTAGACTTTTTATTCGATAATTTAGACTTTTTATTCGATAATTTAGACTTTTTATTCGATAATTTAGACTTTTTATTCGATAATTTAGACTTTTTATTCGATAATTTAGACTTTTTATTCGATAATTTAGACTTTTTATTCGATAATTTTAGACTTTTTATTCGATAATTTAGACTTTTTATTCGATAATTTAGACTTTTTTATTTAATAATTTAGACTTTTTATTCGATAATTTAGACTTTTTATTCAATAATTTAGACTTTTTATTCGATAATTTAGACTTTTTATTCAATAATTTATACTTTTTATTCAATAATTTTGACTTTTTATTCAATGATTTAGATTTTTTATTCAATAATTTAGACTTTTTATTCAATGATTTTGATTTTTTATTCAATAATTTTGACTTTTTATTAGATAATTTAGACTTTTTATTCAATAATTTTGACTTTTTATTCAATAATTTAGACTTTTTATTCGATAATTTAGACTTTTTATTCAATAATTTATACTTTTTATTCAATAATTTTGACTTTTTATTCAATGATTTAGATTTTTTATTCAATAATTTAGACTTTTTATTCGATAATTTTGACTTTTTATTCAATAATTTTGACTTTTTATTAGATAATTTAGACTTTTTATTCAATAATTTAGACTTTTTATTCAATAATTTTGACTTTTTATTCAATAATTTTGACTTTTTATTCAATAATTTAGACTTTTTATTCGATAATTTAGACTTTTTATTCAATAATTTTGACTTTTTATTCAATAATTTTGACTGTTTATTCAATGATTTTGACTTTTTATTCGATAATTTTGACTTTTTATTCAATAATTTTGACTTTTTATTCAATAATTTTGACTTTTTATTCAATGATTTTGATTTTTTATTCGATAATTTAGACTTTTTATTCAATAATTTTGACTTTTTATTCGATAATTTAGACTTTTTATTCGATAATTTTGACTTTTTATTCGATAATTTAGACTTTTTATTCGATAATTTAGACTTTTTATTCGATAATTTAGACTTTGTATTCGATAATTTAGACTTTTTATTCGATAATTTAGACTTTTTATTCGATAATTTAGACTCTTTATTCAATAATTTATACTTTTTATTCAATAATTTAGACTTTTTATTCGATAATTTAGACTTTTTATTCGATAATTTAGACTTTTTATTCAATAATTTAGACTTTTTATTCAATAATTTAGACTTTTTATTCGATAATTTAGACTTTTTATTCGATAATTTAGACTTTTTATTCAATAATTTAGACTTTTTATTCGATAATTTAGACTTTTTATTTGATAATTGTGGTCGTTTGTAAATGTATTTTTCTGAGACTTTTCCCATAATTGCAGTTTGTGATGCACTTGTTGTTTATTTCTCATTTTTCTAACCTCTCAGTCTCTCCTTCTTTATATCTTTACGGGTCATATCAGATTCCTTGACCTACCTCTTGTTTTTCTTCTTTATTTTTTCCATAACAGGAACAGTGTGAGGAGTGGAGCCCATATAGTGTTGGATAAAAGCCAGCTGTGTCAGGTACTGTATGCTACACTGACCTCACATTACTGTCCGTTTGTCAAATTGCTGCTCACTCAGGGATGGAGCCTATTTTCTCTTATGAAATGACTTTCATAACAGGCACTGCTTCCATATTTCACACTTCCTCCCTCAGCCACAGGAACCAAGAACTCAAACAAAAGTCTTAAATAGACGTTATTGTTTCTTCCGAGGTTCACTGCCTCAATCTTTCTGTTTAATGAAGCGGGTTCTTTATCACCTCTGCATGAATTTTATTCTCAATTCACTTTGTCATCCAAGGGAATTACCTGATGAATAATTGAAAGTTAAGTAGTACAGTGTGTTCCAGTGTCTGAACGCTGTTCAACATGTTATGTCAAAATGGGGTGAGTGAGTGAGTGAGCGAGCGAGTGAGTGAGTGAGTGAGCGAGGCGAGCGAGGTGAGTGAGCGAGCGAGCGAGTGAGTCAGTGAGTGAGTGACTGAATGAGTGAGTGACTGACTGAGTGAGTGAGCGAGTGAGTGAGTGAGCGAGCGAGTGACTGAATGAGTGAGTGAGTGAGTGAGTGAGTGAGTGACTGGGTGAGTGAGTGAGTGAGTGAGTGAGTGAGTGACTGGGTGAGTGAGTGAGTGAGCGAGTGACTGGGTGAGTGAGTGAGTGAGCGAGTGACTGAGTGACTGAGTGAGCGAGCGAGTGAGTGAGTGAGCGAACGAGTGAGCAAGTGAGTGAGTGAGCAAGAGAGTGAGTGAGTGAGCGAGTGAGTGAGTGAGTGAGCGAGGTGAGCAAGTGAGTGAGCGAGTGACTGAGTGAGTGAGCGAGCGAGTGAGCAAGTGAGTGAGTGACTGAGCGAGGGAGTGAGTGAGTGAGTGACTGAGCCTTGTTGCTATGGCAATGTTGATAAACAGCCTCTGATTGGTTGAATTAGTGTCACACAAACATTTTTAATAAACTTTAAGATAAATATAAAATATGAATGTATTAAATTTGACCAAAGTGACTGGTTTTATTTTGGAGGGTCACATATACATATACTATTTCTATGATATTTACTAATATGTACAGAACAGAAACACATGCACTTTTCCAGAATATTCTCTTTTCTCCACTGCAGTATATCAGCTCCTTTTTGTCCTAATTAGCAGAAATGTGAACCTGAGGTCTGCATGGGGTCTGACTATGGCCGGTCCCATATGTTAATTAGCCTAAGTGGGTCATGTTATAGCTGATGAGCTGCAGGTCTATCTGATGTCCCGCTGTGAGAAGTCTGAGCCGAACGCACTGTGCTCTGTTGGCAGGTCATAGTTACTGTTGGAAATAATGATGCTTCTACAGGTGACATGACCAACACAAATGATGTGCATTGATCCTCATTCATATTCCAGTGTTTTAGCACATTATGACGTTACAGTGTAGGGTGACATCATAGATGCCACTGATCTGAACGTCCTTTTTTTCCTCCTATTTTCTTACATTTTTTCCTTCTTTTTCAGTTTTAAAATTCTTCATTCTTTTCATTCTTCTTCTATTGTAGGGGTGTGGCTTATGGTTGTCATAGGGGTGTGGCTTATAGTGCTCACAGACGTGTGGCTTACATAGGGGTGTGGCTTTCACAGGGGCGTGGCTTATATAGGGGTGTGGCTTATGGTGGTCATAGGGGAGTGACTTACATAGGGGTGTGGCTTTATCAGGGGCGTGGCTTACACAGGGGTGTGGCTTACATAGGGGTGTGGCTTATGGTGGTCATAGGAGAGTGACTTACATAGGGGCGTGGCTTACACAGGGGTGTGGCTTACATAGGGGTGTGGCTTATGGTGGTCATAGGGGAGTGACTTACATAGGGGCGTGGCTTACACAGGGGTGTGGCTTACATAGGGGTGTGGCTTATGGTGGTCATAGGGGAGTGACTTACATAGGGGTGTGGCTTTATCAGGGGCGTGGCTTACATAGGGGTGTAGCTTTATCAGGGGCGTGGCTTACACAGGGGTGTGGCTTACATAGGGGTGTGGCTTATGGTGGTCATAGGGGAGTGGCTTACATAGGGGTGTGGCTTTCACAGGGGAGTGGCTTACATAGGGGTGTGGCTTTCACAGGGGCGTGGCTTACATAGGGGTGTGGCTTTCACAGGGGCGTGGCTTACATAGGGGTGTGGCTTACATAGGGGTGTGGCTTTCACAGGGGCGTGTCATGTGAATGACATCATTTTCAGCAGCGTTTCGTCCTGATGTTGATGCAGATTTTTTTCCTGAATTATTTCCACTTTTAACTAATATCTTTTTGACACCGTTTCAAAACTAAACCTGTATGGAACTGGTCTGGACGTGGTCTTCATGTCTGATGCAGCTACTTTCCAAACAAACTTGTGTTAAAGACATGAAACGTTCGTCTCCTGTGACTGTTAACTGTGGTGTGTCTGCTCTGCACAGACCGTTAGCATACATATGTCACACAGCTAAAGTTCAAACCCCCTCCGTATGCTTCCGTAGTGCCACAGGCGGGGGACGTTGCACAAAGGTCATATCTCGTACTGAGTAAATGAAGCAAATTGCTCGCCTTGACTTTACTGTTTTGTTTGTTTTTTTAAAACCCGGGCTGAGCATTAGCATTAGCGACTGCTGCTGTTTACTCCCACACACCTAATCACTGTTCACCATGCCAAATTAATACATGAATCATATTACTAATCTGCATTAAATTAACATTTTCTAGCCTTGAAGAGCATTTGAACATGATGTCATTTTTAATTGCGGCAGTCCTGCAGCCAAGCGCATTGTGTTTCCACCTGCATTGTTGTTGTTCAAAGCGCTAATCGCAAAATACGCTGCGTTGGAATTTTACAGTAAATTTACCGACGAGAGGAAAGCTTGAAAATGAACTAACACTCGACGGTAGAAGCTAATTGAAATACAAGGAGAAGCAGTGAGGATGAAAGCCCCCCCCCCCATGTTTCAGTAGATGATAGGAGGGTTTTTTTTTGTTCTCTGCTACATGGTAAGAAAATGAAATTGTGCTTCAAAGTAACTGTATCTAATCATTTATTACAAAGGGTTGGCTGGGATTCAACCACCGCACAAGTTGTACTGTGTGACATGAATGTTTATAAGGATCAATACATTCCTTCACCCACCGTTAAAACTAGGGCTGTCAAAATTAATGCAGATTAATCTGTTATCATAATTAACACCTTAAAAACCTACTGTTGCAAATAAGCAACATACCAAAAAAAAAAAATTCTATTTTTTATGCTATCTTCAGATTATTTATCTCCACTTAACTGAGCATTTATTATGTTTTAACTTATGTCCAAATTCAGGAAATTAACTCTTTAATGCACTGGATTATAAAGTGTCTAAATAATTAGATAAAAAGGGAAAATTATCAGATAAGTCAAAACTATGAGATAAAAAAGTCACAATTATTAGAGCACATTTAGCACAACCAGAATGAATCCATATATACTGAACAAATTAAATTCAACTCTTTTAAGTGTCACCTTATAGTCTGGAAAATACAGTAACCTTTTGTTTCCCAAATGTGATGTGATTTACATTTTAAATATTGTAAGGACACGTCCACAGCGTTAGCTAAAATTAATGTTACTCTGGATAATCTGTTTAAAATCGGACTAAACCAGTGACTTAATTTGGAATGAAGTTTAATTTGTAATGATCATTTATTATTTCAACTGGAATTAGGTGTTGATACGGTCATGTTAAAGTAGAATTAAAATAAGGAATAAAACGGTCATGTAAACAGGCCCTTTGAGCCATGGGGACCAACAGTTTGCTTGTGTTTGAACTGTTTCCACTACATCCCAGATCTGAACTGGGGGGGTTTGTACTGTATGAATATGTACAAACATTTAAAAGGAAGTAGGTTTTTTTCTGCATCACTTTATCCCTCGCTTTCATTTATTAAATCCGTACGATGTGAAACCACAGGCTTTGAATATTCTATCCACCCTCGGGATCAGTTTTTCTGAGTCTGATTTTGTTTCCTTTTTCCCCCTCGATGGGTTAGTGATGTAGAAAGATGAATTAGTGTTCTGAAGTACATGTAGAAAATCTGACTCAGATCTAAGAAAGAACCGTGCAAATGAAAAATAACCTCCACTTTTTACCAAGTGGATGTTGGACAATCAAATATTAATGTGGTAAATGCAATTAAATTTGGTTCACTCAAGTAGAGTTTTTTTATGTGTATAAAAAGTCAAAATTATGAGAGAAAAAGTCAAAATTATGTCATAAAAAGTCAAAATTATTTTTTAAAAAAGATAAAAAGTCAAAACGATAAAATAAAAAGGTCAAAATGATGTGATGATAGTATATACATATGTATACGTAGTTAAGTGAAATGACAAAGCAGAGGGAGGTGACTCCTATTGATCCATTAAATTAAATCTGCAGCAAACGCAGAAAAGACGTGTTGAAAAATAATATCCTGAAATTCAATTTAAACAATGTTTTCTCAGCAACTAAACATCGTAAAATGTCCAGTTTTTATTTTATAATAATGACTTTCATCACAAATGACTGAACAATCAAACCTTGATGGAGGTCTGACGTCTGTGACTGATACGTCTACTTTGTTTTTAGCCTAAAACACTGATGAGATGGAACATGAGAACATACTCAAACATAACATGAGAACATACTCAAACATAACATGAGAACATACTCAAACATAACATGAGAACATACTCAAACATAACATGAGAACATACTCATAACATAACATGAGAACATACTCATAACATAACATGAGAACATACTCAAACAACATGAGAACATACTCATAACATAACATGAGAACATACTCAAACATAACATGAGAACATACTCAAACAACATGAGAACATACTCATAACATAACATGAGAACATACTCAAACATAACATGAGAACATACTCAAACATAACATGAGAACATACTCAAACATAACATGAGAACATACTCAAACATAACATGAGAACATACTCATAACATAACATGAGAACATACTCAAACATAACATGAGAACATACTCAAAACATAACATGAGAACATACTCAAACATAACATGAGAACATACTCAAACATAACATGAGAACATACTCAAACATAACATGAGAACATACTCAAACATAACATGAGAACATACTCATAACATAACATGAGAACATACTCAAACATAACATGAGAACATACTCAAAACATAACATGAGAACATACTCAAACATAACATGAGAACATACTCAAACATAACATGAGAACATACTCAAACATAACATGAGAACATACTCAACATAACATGAGAACATACTCAAAACATAACATGAGAACATACTCAAACATAACATGAGAACATACTCAAACATAACATGAGAACATACTCAAACATAACATGAGAACATACTCATAACATAACATGAGAACATACTCAAACATAACATGAGAACATACTCATAACATAACATGAGAACATACTCATAACATAACATGAGAACATACTCAAACATAACATGAGAACATACTCAAACATAACATGAGAACATACTCATAACATAACATGAGAACATACTCATAACATAACATGAGAACATACTCATAACATAACATGAGAACATACTCATAACATAACATGAGAACATACTCATAACATAACATGAGAACATACTCATAACATAACATGAGAACATACTCATAACATAACATGAGAACATATTCAAACATAACATGAGAACATACTCATAACATAACATGAGAACATACTCATAACATAACATGAGAACATACTCAAAACATAACATGAGAACATACTCAAACATAACATGAGAACATACTCAAACATAACATGAGAACATACTCAAACATAACATGAGAACATACTCATAACATAACATGAGAACATACTCAAACATAACATGAGAACATACTCAAAACATAACATGAGAACATACTCAAACATAACATGAGAACATACTCAAACATAACATGAGAACATACTCAAACATAACATGAGAACATACTCAAACATAACATGAGAACATACTCAACATAACATGTGAACATACTCAAAACATAACATGAGAACATACTCAAACATAACATGAGAACATACTCAAACATAACATGAGAACATACTCAAACATAACATGAGAACATACTCAAACATCACATGAGAACATACTCATAACATAACATGAGAACATACTCATAACATAACATGAGAACATACTCATAACATAACATGAGAACATACTCAAACATAACATGAGAACATACTCATAACATAACATGAGAACATACTCATAACATAACATGAGAACATACTCAAACATAACATGAGAACATACTCAAACATAACATGAGAACATACTCATAACATAACATGAGAACATACTCATAACATAACATGAGAACATACTCATAACATAACATGAGAATATACTCAAACATAACATGAGAACATACTCATAACATAACATGAGAACATACTCATAACATAACATGAGAACATACTCATAACATAACATGAGAACATACTCATAACATAACATGAGAACATACTCATAACATAACATGAGAACATATTCAAACATAACATGAGAACATACTCATAACATAACATGAGAACATACTCATAACATAACATGAGAACATACTCAAAACATAACATGAGAACATACTCAAACATAACATGAGAACATACTCAAACATAACATGAGAACATACTCAAACATAACATGAGAACATACTCATAACATAACATGAGAACATACTCAAACATAACATGAGAACATACTCAAAACATAACATGAGAACATACTCAAACATAACATGAGAACATACTCAACATAACATGTGAACATACTCAAAACATAACATGAGAACATACTCAAACATAACATGAGAACATACTCAAACATAACATGAGAACATACTCAAACATAACATGAGAACATACTCAAACATCACATGAGAACATACTCATAACATAACATGAGAACATACTCATAACATAACATGAGAACATACTCATAACATAACATGAGAACATACTCAAACATAACATGAGAACATACTCATAACATAACATGAGAACATACTCATAACATAACATGAGAACATACTCAAACATAACATGAGAACATACTCAAACATAACATGAGAACATACTCATAACATAACATGAGAACATACTCATAACATAACATGAGAACATACTCATAACATAACATGAGAACATACTCAAACATAACATGAGAACATACTCATAACATAACATGAGAACATACTCATAACATAACATGAGAACATACTCATAACATAACATGAGAACATACTCATAACATAACATGAGAACATACTCATAACATAACATGAGAACATACTCATAACATGATAACATACTAACACATACTCTGTAATAACATGTGATCATCCTTTCTTGCTCAGAGGCACTTGCAGCAGTGTTATAAATAGAGTTGTTGTTGAGAACCTTTCTTATATTAGTGAAAAGGTGACGTTCTGGTGGTCGGTCTAAAGAACCACCGGTGCTTTCATTTAATCTGACAAGTATCATCTTCACAAATTGGCCTTTTCCTGCTGTCGTGTTCAGAAAGTACATGAAAGACTCAGTGTATTGATCTGAAGACACTTTATGAAGCCTTATTGTTGTATCACACACTGGTTCTGAAGTAATGCCAAATGAATGTTTGAGTCATTTTACTGAATGTTTTAGTCATTTTACTGCATGTTTTAGTCATTTTACTGAATGTTTTAGTCATTTTACTGCATGTTTTAGTCATTTTACTGAATGTTTGTCATTTTACTGAATGTTTTAATCATTTTACTGAATGTTTTAGTCATTTTACTGAATGTTTTAGTCATTTTACTGAATGTTTGTCATTTTACTGAATGTTTTAATCATTTTACTGAATGTTTTAGTCATTTTACTGCATGTTTTAGTCATTTTACTGAATGTTTTAGTCATTTTACTGAATGTTTGAGTCATTTTACTGAATGTTTTAGTCATTTTACTGAATGTTTTAGTCATTTTACTGATTGTTTTACTCATTTTACTGAATGTTTGAGTCATTTTACTGAATGTGTTAGTCATTTTACTGAATGTTTTAGTCATTTTACTGCATGTTTTAGTCATTTTACTGAATGTCTTAGTCATTTTACTGAATGTTTTAGTCATTTTACTGAATGTTTTAGTCATTTTACTGAATGTTTGAGTCATTTTACTGAATGTTTTTAGTCATTTTACTGATTGTTTTAGTCATTTTACTGAATGTTTTAGTCATTTTACTGAATGTTTTACTCATTTTACTGAATGTTTGAGTCATTTTACTGAATGTTTTGGTCATTTTACTGAATGTTTTGGTCATTTTACTGAATGTTTTAGTCATTTTACTGCATGTTTTAGTCATTTTACTGAATGTCTTAGTCATTTTACTGAATGTTTTAGTCATTTTACTGAATGTTTTACTCATTTTACTGAATGTTTGAGTCATTTTACTGAATGTGTTAGTCATTTTACTGAATGTTTTAGTCATTTTACTGCATGTTTTAGTCATTTTACTGAATGTCTTAGTCATTTTACTGAATGTTTTAGTCATTTTACTGAATGTTTTAGTCATTTTACTGAATGTTTGAGTCATTTTACTGAATGTTTTAGTCATTTTACTGATTGTTTTAGTCATTTTACTGAATGTTTTTAGTCATTTTACTGAATGTTTGAGTCATTTTACTGATTGTTTTAGTCATTTTACTGAATGTTTTAGTCATTTTACTGAATGTTTGAGTCATTTTACTGAATGTTTGAGTCATTTTACTGAATGTTTTTGGTCATTTTACTGAATGTTTTGGGCATTTTACTGAATGTTTTGGTAATTTTTGTTTATTTTATTTAATATTTTTGGTCATTTTACCTCAATTTAACTGATTATTTCGGTCATTTTACTGAACATTTTGGTCATTTTTTTTGGTAATTTTTGTTCATTTTATTTAATGTTTTTGTTCATTTTACTTCAATTAACTGATTATTTTGTTCATTTTACTGAATATTTTGGTCATTTTACTGAATATTTTGGTAATTTTTGTTCATTTTATTTAATATTTTTGGTAATTTTACCTCAATTTAACTGATTATTTTGGTAATTGTTGTTCATTTTATGAAATGTTTTGGTAATTTTACTGAACATTTTGGTCATTTTTTGTCAGCTTTGTTCATTGTACTTAATAGTTTTGGTGATTTAACTGATTATTTTGGTCGTTTTTGTTCATTTTACTGAATATTCATTCATTCATTCATTATCTGAACCCGCTTTATCCTCACTAGGGTCACGGGGCATTTTACTGAATATGTTTGTTCATTTTACTTCATTTTGCTGATTATTTTGGTAATTTTACTGAATATTTTGGTAATTTTTGTTCATTTTATTTAATATTTTTGGTAATTTTACCTCAATTTAACTGATTATTTTGGTAATTTTTGTTCATTTTACTAAATGTTTTGTTCATTTTATTAAATATTTTAGTCATTTTATTAAATATTTTAGTCATTTTACTGAATATTTTGGTAATTTTACTGAACATTTTGGTCATTTTTTTTGTCAGTTTTGTTCATTGTACTTAATAGTTTTGGTGATTTTACTGATTTTTTTTGTCGTTTTTGTTCATTTTACTAAATGTTTTGTTCATTTTATTAAATATTTTAGTCATTTTACTGAACATTTTGGTCATTTTTTTGTCAGTTTTGTTCATTGTACTTAATAGTTTTGGTGATTTTACTGATTATTTTGGTCGTTTTTGTTCATTTTACTGAATATGTTTGTTCATTTTACTTCATTTTGCTGATTATTTTGGCCTACAGTTCATACAGTTCATACAGTTCATAGAGTTCACACTTTCTGCTCATCAGTCGTTCACCTCCCACGGTGATAAAATTGATTCGTCCTCCTCCACCGTCTAGTCCAACATTCAGGGTTTACCTTCTTAATGACCTACAATAATTCACTTGTGATTGATCAGTGAAATCAACTAATGACTTATAACAAAGACAGAGGCGTTAATCTCAAACGCTCCCCCACCATGACTGTATTAGAGCTTTGTGCTCCCCCGCTAATCTCGCCGCACTATCAAATAAGTCAATGTGATTGGCCGAGCCGGGGGCCGATCTCTCACACCGGCGGTTGTCCGGGCCGCCGTTTACGCTGAACACACAGCGTCGGGCGACCGTCCGTGACGAAGCGAGGCCGGCTTTGGTACTTCATTCAAAGCCGTGACCGCTCGTCACAAGGACAGAAGAAGATGTATGAGCCGCTGGTGTAATATATTCATAGAGAAAAAAGATGGAGAAACGGGTGGTGGGCATGAGGTGTGTTTGATTAATTATGATGAAACTATGCAAATGGTGCCTGCAGCTGGATGTGCAGCATGTACTGTTCAATTAGACTTCCACCACATGACTAATGAATACATTCATTATTTCAATTCATACCAATGTGTGAATCTTTATTAACATGAAATTAAATGGAATATTTTCAATGTGGAAATAGACAAGAAAATATTTTATTATCAAATATATACATCTGAAATCTATTTATTTTTGTGATTTGCTTCTGTTATATTTTACATTTTAACTTTATATACCATATATATATATATATATATATATATATATATATATATATATATTTTTTTTTTTTTTTTTTTTTTTTTTTTAATTATTTTTTTTTATATGGACAAACAATTTAGGAAAAATGGGAAAAAAGTCACAATTGAGACGAAAAGTCAGGATTTTTTTAAAAGTTGTAAATTTGAGATAAAAAAATGCATAATTTTAAGATAAAATGTTAAAACTAAGATAAGACGTGAAAATTGTGAGATAATTATGAGTAATGAGTTTAATCTGAGAATGAAGAGTATAAAGTACAAATATTTATATAAATGTAAAGAGTATAAAGTACATATATTTATATAAATGTAAAGAGTACAAAGTACAAATATTTATATAAATGTAAAGAGTATAAAGTACATATATTTATATAAATGTAAAGAGTATAAAGTACATATATTTATATAAATGTAAAGAGTATAAAGTACATATATTTATATAAATGTAAAGAGTATAAAGTACATATATTTATATAAATGTAAAGAGTATAAAGTACATATATTTATATAAATGTAAAGAGTATAGATACATAAAAAGTCTAATTACTTTTACTACCTCTGTATATATATATATATACTTATATTTTGTACTTTGTGTAGAAGTGTATTTTTTTCCTCCTTTGTTTCCTCCAGTCTTTAGTTTATTTTTTTTATCCACTTTATTGTGTTCTGCAGAGCAGCTGTTATTATTGGAAGGTCAGAACATTTTTCAACTTTGGGGAAGATGCACAGGAAACTAGAATGGTGTGAGCAGAGAAAGTAAAAGTACACAGTCTGTGTACTCTAACAGAGTATTCTCTAAGGACTGGGTTTGAACTGAGTTTTTAATGGTAGAAAAATAAACGTTAAGTTTTAACGTCCCATGAACAGCTGTACTGACTGGAGAATTAGCCGTTAACGGTGCACATGCTGAGTTAAACACCACCCGTCTGAGTTAAACACCACCCGTCTGACTGTGCAGGTTCAACAAATCAAAAGCCGCCCTCACAAATATCAATACGTATCAATCAATGAGCGGTGGAGTGAGGAGGCGCCGAAGGATCCAATAAGAAGGACTGGTACTGAATGGATTTACACCAGGGGCGCTGCTAGGGTCTGTGGGGGCTACAAGAATGACCCCCCCCCCCCCACACACACACACACAAACACACAAACACACACACACAAACACAAACACACACACACAAACACACACACAAACTACACAAATACACACAAAACACATACACACAACTATACATATACAACTCCATAAAGACACAACTACACAAAAACAACACAACAACACACACACATGCAAAAAAAAAACACGTACTCACAGAACACACACACAGCTGTAGGGCCTCCTGAGGGGTGGGGCTCTGAGCAACTGCCTTTCCTGAAGCTCCGCCCCTGTGTTTAGTTTAATGTATGGTTTTAATGCATATGTCCTGAAGCTCCGCCCCTGTGTTTAGTTTAATGTATGGTTTTAATGCATATGTGCTGAAGCTCCGCCCCTGTGTTTAGTTTAATGTATGGTTTTAATGCATATGTTCTGAAGCTCCGCCCCTGTGTTTAGTTTAATGTATGGTTTTAATGCATATGTCCTGAAGCTCCGCCCCTGTGTTTAGTTTAATGTATGGTTTTAATGCATATGTGCTGAAGCTCCGCCCCTGTGTTTAGTTTAATGTATGGTTTTAATGCATATGTTCTGAAGCTCCGCCCCTGTGTTTAGTTTAATGTATGGTTTTAATGCATATGTCCTGAAGCTCCGCCCCTGTGTTTAGTTTAATGTATGGTTTTAATGCATATGTGCTGAAGCTCCGCCCCTGTGTTTAGTTTAATGTATGGTTTTAATGCATATGTGCTGAAGCTCCGCCCCTGTGTTTAGTTTAATGTATGGTTTTAATGCATATGTCCTGAAGCTCCGCCCCTGTGTTTAGTTTAATGTATGGTTTTAATGCATATGTGCTGAAGCTCCGCCCCTGTGTTTAGTTTAATGTATGGTTTTAATGCATATGTGCTGAAGCTCCGCCCCTGTGTTTAGTTTAATGTATGGTTTTAATGCATATGTCCTGAAGCTCCGCCCCTGTGTTTAGTTTAATGTATGGTTTTAATGCATATGTCCTGAAGCTCCGCCCCTGTGTTTAGTTTAATGTATGGTTTTAATGCATATGTGCTGAAGCTCCGCCCCTGTGTTTAGTTTAATGTATGGTTTTAATGCATATGTGTTGAAGCAGAGCGCGTCCCCACTATAGTCAGTCTATAGTCACAGCATCTTCTGACAAATGAATGTTTCATTTAAACTGAAGGTCGTGAGATGCTTTTGTTTTGAAATCGCTGGAGTGAATCCCTCTCTCTGAGCTGTATTTCACTTTGCTGCTCATTTAAACTTTTTGGCTGACACATCCTTGTGAGCAGTCTATAAGCAGTCCGTCACCGCCATGAGCTGTCGGCGCTTTTAACCACCTTCTCTTTTGCTCAAACACTGCAGCTCTGTTCTGAGCTGAAGAATGAAGAAACAAAATAAAAGGATTATTATTGATTTTCTGCCCAAACTTTTCGTTACACATCAGTAATAAGGTGTTAATTTCTATGGTAATGTCATTTCATGGTAATAATGCTTTTGTAACGGCTTATATCAAGGAATTTCCATCCAGTTTCCAGTGGAATTACTCTACAGTTTCTAGGTAATAGCAATGCAAATAGTTTTTAATTAACCCTTTAACTCCAGAGACTTAAGCAATTCCACAGTAAAAAATAAAATAAAACAACACAATGAACAAAAACTGCCAAAGAGATCAGTAAAATGGACAAAAATTAATATTAAACTAACAAAATAATGTGTAACATGAACAAAGTAAGACACTAACAGAACACAATTAAAGAAAAATAATGAAATAAATACACAAAACGTAGAAAAAAATATTAATTACAATAGCACCGCCTGTTGGTTTCTGTCCCCGTTCGTCCTGTCCAGTCTTTGTTTCCTCCTCACATCACTGAGGTGTAGCACTGCACTCACTGGGTTGTAAGGGAGAGTTCTAATGGGGGATGTCTGCTCAGCTTTCGGGGAGGACCGATGATGGTCACACACATGCACTAAATAGTCTAGTATATGTCTGCAAGACTGGAATATGTACTGATCTGACCCTCTGTGGGGTTAAAAGATATAAAAAATAAATACATACATACCGTAAATTCCGGACTATAAGCCGCTACTTTTTTCCCAAACTTTCAACCTTGTGGCTTATTCAGTGATGCGGCCAATTTATGTAATTTTTCTAACGGCCGCCAGCGGCGCTCGAGTAGAAAAGGTCAGATTTAGACCGGTGGAATATATGTGTCAAGGAAGACTGAATGAAAAAGGAGGGGCGGAA
>CM035784.1:27662538-27667538 GCA_020466265.1 Siphamia tubifer
TGTGTGTTAGTGTGTGTCAGTGTGTGTCAGTTGTGTGTCAGTTGTGTGTCAGTGTGTGTCAGTTGTGTGTCAGTTGTGTGTCAGTGTGTGTCAGTGTGTATCAGTGTGTGTGAGTGTGTGTCAGTGTGTGTTAGTGTGTGTTAGTGTGTGTCAGTGTGTGTCAGTTGTGTGTCAGTTGTGTGTCAGTGTGTGTCAGTTGTGTGTCAGTTGTGTATCAGTGTGTGTTAGTGTGTGTCAGGTGTGTCAGTTGTGTGTCAGTGTGTGTCAGTTGTGTGTCAGTGTGTGTCAGTTGTGTGTCAGTGTGTATCAGTGTGTGTGAGTGTGTGTCAGTGTGTGTTAGTGTGTGTCAGTGTGTGTCAGTTGTGTGTCAGTGTGTGTCAGTTGTGTGTCCGTGTGTATCAGTGTGTGTTAGTGTGTGTCAGTTGTGTGTCAGTTGTGTGTCAGTGTGTGTCAGTGTGTATCGGTGTGTGTGAGTGTGTGTCAGTGTGTGTTAGTGTGTGTCATTGTGTGTTAGTGTGTGTCAGTGTGTGTCAGTAGTGTGTCAGTGTGTGTCAGTTGTGTGTCAGTTGTGTGTCAGTGTGTGTCAGTGTGTATCAGTGTGTGTTAGTGTGTGTCAGTGTGTGTTAGTGTGTGTCAGTGTGTGTCAGTGTGTGTCAGTGTGTGTTAGTGTGTGTCAGTGTGTGTTAGTGTGTATCAGTGTGTGTCAGTGTGTGTCAGTTGTGTGCCAGTGTGTGTCAGTGTGTGTCAGTGTGTGTCAGTGTGTGTTAGTGTGTGTCAGTTGTGTATCAGTGTGTGTCAGTGTGTGTCAGTGTGTGTTAGTGTGTGTTAGTGTGTGTCAGTGTGTGTCAGTGTGTGTCAGTTGTGTGTCAGTGTGTGTCAGTGTGTGTTAGTGTGTGTCAGTGTGTGTGAGTGTGTGTGTCAGTGTGTGTCAGTGTGTGTTAGTGTGTGTGAGTGTGTGTCAGTGTGTGTGAGTGTGTGTCAGTGTGTGATAGTGTTTGTCAGTGTGTGTCAGTGTTTGTCAGTGTGTGTCAGTGTATGTCAGTGTGTGTCAGTTGTGTGTCAGTGTGTGTCAGTTGTGTGTCAGTGTGTGTCAGTTGTGTGTCAGTTGTGTGTCAGTGTGTGTCAGTGTGTATCAGTGTGTGTTAGTGTGTGTCAGTGTGTGTCAGTTGTGTGTCAGTGTGTGTCAGTTGTGTGTCAGTTGTGTGTCAGTGTGTGTCAGTGTGTATCAGTGTGTGTTAGTGTGTGTCAGTGTGTGTCAGTTGTGTGTCAGTTGTGTGTCAGTGTGTGTCAGTTGTGTGTCAGTTGTGTGTCAGTGTGTGTCAGTGTGTATCAGTGTGTGTGAGTGTGTGTCAGTGTGTGTTAGTGTGTGTTAGTGTGTGTCAGTGTGTGTCAGTTGTGTGTCAGTTGTGTGTCAGTGTGTGTCAGTTGTGTGTCAGTTGTGTATCAGTGTGTGTTAGTGTGTGTCAGGTGTGTCAGTTGTGTGTCAGTGTGTGTCAGTTGTGTGTCAGTGTGTATCAGTGTGTGTGAGTGTGTGTCAGTGTGTGTTAGTGTGTGTCAGTGTGTGTCAGTTGTGTGTCAGTTGTGTGTCAGTGTGTGTCAGTTGTGTGTCCGTGTGTATCAGTGTGTGTTAGTGTGTGTCAGTTGTGTGTCAGTTGTGTGTCAGTTGTGTGTCAGTGTGTGTCAGTTGTGTGTCAGTTGTGTGTCAGTGTGTGTCAGTGTGTATCGGTGTGTGTGAGTGTGTGTCAGTGTGTGTTAGTGTGTGTCATTGTGTGTTAGTGTGTGTCAGTGTGTGTCAGTAGTGTGTCAGTGTGTGTCAGTTGTGTGTCAGTTGTGTGTCAGTGTGTGTCAGTGTGTATCAGTGTGTGTCAGTGTGTGTTAGTGTGTGTCAGTGTGTGTCAGTGTGTGTCAGTGTGTGTTAGTGTGTGTCAGTGTGTGTTAGTGTGTATCAGTGTGTGTCAGTGTGTGTCAGTTGTGTGCCAGTGTGTGTCAGTGTGTGTCAGTGTGTGTCAGTGTGTGTTAGTGTGTGTCAGTTGTGTATCAGTGTGTGTCAGTGTGTGTCAGTGTGTGTTAGTGTGTGTTAGTGTGTGTCAGTGTGTGTCAGTTGTGTGTCAGTGTGTGTCAGTGTGTGTTAGTGTGTGTCAGTGTGTGTTAGTGTGTGTCAGTGTGTGTTAGTGTGTGTCAGTTGTGTGTCAGTGTGTGTCAGTTGTGTGTCAGTTGTGTGTCAGTGTGTGTCAGTGTGTATCAGTGTGTGTTAGTGTGTGTCAGTGTGTGTTAGTGTGTGTCAGTTGTGTGTCAGTTGTGTGTCAGTGTGTGTCAGTGTGTGTTAGTGTGTGTCAGTGTGTGTTAGTGTGTGTCAGTGTGTGTTAGTGTGTGTCAGTGTGTGTCAGTGTGTGTCAGTTGTGTGTCAGTTGTGTGTCAGTGTGTGTCAGTGCGTATCAGTGTGTGTTAGTGTGTGTCAGTGTGTGTCAGTGTGTGTTAGTGTGTGTCAGTGTGTATCAGTGTGTGTCAGTGTGTGTCAGTTGTATGCCAGTGTGTGTCAGTGTGTGTCAGTGTGTGTCAGTGTGTGTTAGTGTGTGTCAGTTGTGTATCAGTGTGTGTCAGTGTGTATCAGTGTGTGTTAGTGTGTGTCAGTGTGTGTTAGTGTGTGTCAGTGTGTGTCAGTGTGTGTTAGTGTGTGTTAGTGTGTGTCAGTGTGTGTCAGTGTGTGTCAGTGTGTGTCAGTTGTGTGTCAGTGTGTGTCAGTGTGTGTTAGTGTGTGTCAGTGTGTGTTAGTGTGTGTCAGTGTGTGTTAGTGTGTGTCAGTTGTGTGTCAGTGTGTGTCAGTTGTGTGTCAGTTGTGTGTCAGTGTGTGTCAGTGTGTATCAGTGTGTGTTAGTGTGTGTCAGTGTGTGTTAGTGTGTGTCAGTTGTGTGTCAGTGTGTGTCAGTTGTGTGTCAGTGTGTATCAGTGTGTGTTAGTGTGTGTCAGTTGTGTGTCAGTTGTGTGTCAGTTGTGTGTCAGTGTGTGTCAGTTGTGTGTCAGTTGTGTGTCAGTGTGTGTCAGTGTGTATCAGTGTGTGTGAGTGTGTGTCAGTAGTGTGTCAGTGTGTGTCAGTTGTGTGTCAGTTGTGTGTCAGTGTGTGTCAGTGTGTATCAGTGTGTGTTAGTGTGTGTCAGTGTGTGTTAGTGTGTGTCAGTGTGTGTCAGTGTGTGTCAGTGTGTGTTAGTGTGTGTCAGTGTGTGTTAGTGTGTATCAGTGTGTGTCAGTGTGTGTCAGTTGTGTGCCAGTGTGTGTCAGTGTGTGTCAGTGTGTATCAGTGTGTGTCAGTGTTAGTGTGTGTCAGTTGTGTGTCAGTGTGTGTCAGTGTGTGTCAGTGTGTGTCAGTTGTGTGTCAGTTGTGTATCAGTGTGTGTCAGTGTTAGTGTGTGTCAGTTGTGTGTCAGTTGTGTGTCAGTGTGTGTCAGTTGTGTGTCAGTTGTGTATCAGTGTGTGTCAGTGTTAGTGTGTGTCAGTTGTGTGTCAGTTGTGTGTCAGTGTGTGTCAGTGTGTGTCAGTGTGTGTCAGTTGTGTGTCAGTTGTGTATCAGTGTGTGTCAGTGTTAGTGTGTGTCAGTTGTGTGTCAGTGTGTGTCAGTGTGTGTCAGTGTGTGTCAGTTGTGTGTCAGTGTGTATCAGTGTGTGTCAGTTGTGTGTCAGTGTTTGTGTATAAATCCTCGTCCACACTTTTCCATCATGTTCAGAAGTGTTTCCGTCTTCATGTTCTTAAACATGTTTACGTCCATGTTTCCATTTCAGAACATTCCACTTGTTCTTCTTCATGTAACTTTCAGAGTTCTTCCCAAAACTCTTCCTCTGGACGTCATCGCTGTGCCACAGTCTTCCCAGTGCATCCGTAGGAGTGCAGTGTTTGTAGTGGTCTCTGGTGGATCAGTTTGCTGGAGCTAATACTAACGACTGTGTGTCGGCGTATGTTATGTAAAAACTAACTATGACTGCAGTAGGATGGAGACTGTAAGATGAAGTGACACTTTCTGTTCTAATGGTTTATTACATACATTTATTATTATTATTTCATTTATACAACAAAGGACAACTTCAACATGAATCAATCAAACTCTATTTATATAGAACTTGTTATACATGGTACCTGTAGGTTCTGGTCAATGGCCAACACTAGGCCAACACTAGGTGAAGACGAGGCCAACACTAGGTGAACACTAGGCCAATACTAGGTGAAGACGAGGCCAACACTAGGTGAACACTAGGCCAACACTAGGTGAACACTAGGCCAACACTAGATGAACACTAGGCCAACACTAGGTGAACACTAGGCCAACACTAGATGAACACTAGATGAACACTAGGCCAACACTAGATGAACACAAGGCCAACACTAGGTGAACACTAGGCCAACACTAGATGAAGACTAGGCCAACACTAGGTGAACACTAGGCCAACACTAGATGAACACAAGGCCAACACTAGGTGAACACTAGGCCAACACTAGATGAAGACTAGGCCAACACTAGGTGAACACTAGGCCAACACTAGGTGAACACCAGGCCAACACTAGGTGAACACTAGGCCAACACTAGGTGAACACTAGACCTACTGTTGTCTTTTTATCTCATGATTTTGACTTCACTTAACGCGCCTTATAAAAACCAGTCCACCTTATAGTCCAGTTCACCTTATAGTCCAGTCCACCTTATAATCCAGTCCACCTTATAGTCCAGCAGGGTCCTAAATGGACATAGGTAAGAACACAGTAATGGTCTTTAGTGTCTCTGTGTTTAGTTTTAGTCGTACTTTAACAGTTATTGAATAAACACTGACTATTTTCATTTAAGATGAAATATTTTATTACATGATAAACAATGATGTAAATGTTTAATGTTTTTCAGCATAAATTCACTTCCTGTCTTTTTCTTAGCTGTTGCTGGGACTGTCCCTCTACCCTAGTTTAGTTGTTAATGACACAACGTTTTGTGACAGTATAGAGGAAGCCAGTTGGTTGTCATA
>CM035784.1:27672538-27682538 GCA_020466265.1 Siphamia tubifer
CTTTCAATGGTCTTTCAGGCTCATACACCATGACATTACGACATTGGCAGCATCTCAAAGCTGATTGGTTTTCGTGGCCCATTGTCCTGCGAATTCACCTGAAAATTTTAATATTTTCAACTCCAGCGTTTATGTAGCCTAGGATCTAGTCTGTCCCCAGTGGACGCAAATGGTATTTGCTACGGGGAGACAGACTAGACAGCCTAGGATCTGAAAATCCAAAATGGGTCGGACCAATCAAATCGCGAGGGGCGGGATTGGAGCCCGCCCTGCCTCATGACGACACAAATACGACACGTAATGTTGTAGTCGCAGAGACGTAGCAGCTAGCACACCAAAGAGAAGAAGAAGGCGTAGCTGCTAGCTAGCACACATTGCCGTAACACCAGTTGCTAGCTGCTAGACAACATGGCTCATCACCAGGAACAACCATTGGAGCTGGCTTTGGCAGCAACGCTAGGTGATTTAAAATTACAGTTTTCCCTGCGAGAGGAGCAGAAAACGGCACTTAAGCTGTTTTTGGGGAAAAAAAAGGGACGTTGTCGGAGTTTTGCCCACCGGGTATGGCAAAAGTTTGATTTATCCAATAGCGTGGCGTTGTGTAAAGAGAAAACTTGACAGACAGCGGTTATCCTGCCCACAAATTCGCCTTGATTTTCTAGACTGCCCCCGTAGCAAATGCAGTTTGCGGCCACTGGGGACAGTCTAGATCCTAGGCTAGCGTTTATGTGTATTTGCAGAAAAACATGTCGCTCCAACGCAACGCCTGGACGCTCCAACACGCCTGGACGCTCCAACACGCCACAGCAACGCATCCAAAGTTGACTTTATATGTAAATGTTCACATTCAAACACATGAATGTGAACATTTGTGTTGGGTTCGTCCGTACCATGAAGCTGTTTGAACACTCCATGGTACCGACTGTACTCGATTCTACAATTGAAGAGCGGAAAGGTGACAGGGGGCGGGGTTTGTTGTGCCAGGAAGCACTTGTTTATTTGATTTTATTTTCGGTGTTTTTATTACAGTGTCAGTTTTCCTTTTAATGTTAACATGTGAACTTTCCCACGCGGGTGTGAATGGAAGCAGAACTCTCACCAGCCTGAGTGATCAACAACATCTATTAAACACTCTCCTGACAGGTGTGTGAGTAACCACTCTCATGCTGCGTTGCGTGCACATGATGTTACATAACTGAAAGACTTCCTGTGTGAAGTTTCCAGCAGAAGGACTCTCTGCGTGGTTGTACTTTTACACCAACATTCCTTTTTCCTTCAGAGTTTATATTTGCTCTGAGTTTTTTGACACAAACTACCATCGGTAACGTGTCGAACTCGGTACATTAACCAACAACACACAGTTTTACCTTAACTTATGAGGACCGTAGTTTACAGGTTATGAACCAATGTTCAATTAACACCTTAACGCCATCTGTTGCAAATATGCAACGTACAAAAAACACCTAACTATTGTATATGTTATAGTGAAATTAATTACCTCCACTCAACTCCTTTTTTAAACTTACATTCAGGTTGTAAGGGGTTAAAATTAAAATTCACAAAAATGTGGAGACACATACAAAACATGTTAAAATTGCCCCCCCCAAAAAAAAAAAAAAAAACATAAAAATAACTAAAAGCAATATAAAATCCAAAATATATTCAAATCCTCTTTTAAAAAGCTTTAAAAAAACACCCAAAAATAATATGCGCTAAAATATCCAAAACATTTGTATATACTGGGTACAATTTCCTGAGGGGGTGGGGGTGGGGTTTGGTTTTGGACGTCACCGTTTGCGTCCTGCAGTAAATGTTAAATGTTCTTCACTTCTATAGTTAATAATAATAATAACAATAATAATAATAATAAGAATAATAATAATAATGGATTAGATTTCTATAGTTCTTTTCATGGCACCCAAAGCGCTTCACATTATTGATCCATTATTCATTCACTCTCACATACTCCCTCTGGTGGTGGTAAACTACATATGTAGTCACAGTTGCCCTGGGGCAGACTGACAGAAGCGTGGCAGCCCCTCTGACCACCACCAAACATTCATACTCATTCATACACCAGTGTGAGTGACACTGGAGTGTGAAGTGTCTTTGCCCAAGGACACAACGGACTGACAGAGCGGGAATCGAACCGCCAACCGTTTGGTTAATGAACGACCTGCTCTACCAACTGAGCCATGGCTGCCATAGTTGTTCCACCTTTACATTAGCCTCACATTCACCCATTCACACACACTCATACACCAGTAGGTTTCTAAGGTTCTGTCAGTCCCTTGGACATGTGGACGCTTGGACATGTGGACAGACAGACAACGCTTCGGTCATTGGACGACCCGCTCTACCAACTGATCCCAGTGAATATCTGTCAGTCCATCCACTGGCAGGAGGCGCTGGAGACACATTTATTTACCCACTTACAAAACCAACAGTGAAAAAAGTAAAACATTAACTTAAAACATAAACAAAATCTTCTTCAATTGTGACTTTTCATGATCACACATAAAAAATCTAGTTGAGTGAACCAAATTAAATTACATAGTGTTAGGGTTATTTTAATTAAATGTAATTAAAATCACTCAACTAGATGTTTTCATGTGTGACCTATTAAAGAAGAATTGTGGTCTGGGGCCAAGGCTTAATAAATTATTTTATATATAACACATACAATAGATATACACTTTGGTTTGTTGCATATTTACAACAGTTGGCATTAAGGGGTTAAACACTTACAGTAACTAAACAGTTAATTTAATCCAAATTAAAATTCCAAACCGTCTCAAAGGCCTTCGCCGTCCCTCGTGAATACCTCCTGGTGGAACCACCGCCAACAGCGAGATGACGTCGCACTCCAGGTGTGAAGTAATATTCTGCCAGAAACACATGCTTTTGTATAAATATGTAGGGGGCGCTATACAGCGACTTATTTTAAATGATGTGTTGAATGTGTGTAACACTAACTGACAACTGAGTTAAATGTCTAATTGATGTTTGTATGTCCGAACTACAGCCATTTTAATACAAGCACATTTCTAGGGGGCGCTATAGGACAAAATCAGAACGTCTTTAGTTAAATGGACGTAGACCTGGGAGACAGACGTCTGTGTCTATGTTTGTATGTCTGAGCTGAAGCAGTTTATGTAGCGGTAATTTTTACTGAAAACTTTGCGACAGCGTAGCACAAAAACGATGCAACTTTTCCAAAACAATGTGCATAACTTTTGATGTCTGACTTGTCTAGATCGTGTTCACCGATTTTGTGCTCATTGGACCCAACGGTCAAAGAGGATTTTGTTCAAATATGAAGACAATGAAAACCATGACCATTAAAATGTCAATTCAAGATGGCGGACTTCCTGTTGGTTTATGGGCGTGGCTACCATAAGGTTTTTTTGTTCGACTCATCATGGCGAACATGTGTACCTATTTTCATCGCTCTAACTTCAGTCGAGCGTTATCTGCCCTAATACAATATATTTGACTTTTCTGGGGGGCGCACACATTTCTTTACCGACTTTTATGAAACCTATAAATACTCGTAATTAAATTTCTAGGGGGCGCTATAGGATAAAATCAGAATGTCTTTAAAAAAACGATGCAACATTTCCAACTAAATAGAACTAAAGAGAAACAAAGAGGAATAAAACAAAATCAGTTATTTTGAGGAGCTTCTAAACGCAGCAGCAGATGGACGAGCTAAAGTTAGCGCTTCTGTAACTGATAAAAAGTTTTATTCTTTGTTTTGTTATTGATACAGTTCTAACTTTTGGGTTTTTATTGTTCTGGTTTCAGCTTTGATATAAATCCTGGAGGAGAAAAAAAGGAATCATAAGCGCAGAGATTAGAGAGAGACGTTAGAGACTGAACAGTTGAAGCTAATGTATGTGAGCGTGCATGTGTGGGCGACTGATGATGAGGGTGTGGGTGTGTGGTGAGCACTCAAAGCATGATGGGATTTAGGTACATGACCACGACTACTGAGGTTTTTCCTTTTAATGATGCCGTAGTGTAACACAGATTGTTTATTGTATTATATTTAATATGATTATTGTACATTATGTAAATGTACCTGCAGCCAAAAACATAGAACAGGAAGGAACTTACAAGGAAAATAATAATAATAAAAATAACAATACTAAAGATTTAGATTTAGATTTGGCTGAACATCCGCAAGAGATTCTGGATTCTGGATCACTTTGTGAACATGGTGAATAAATGGAGAATACATTCGAAAGGCATTTATCTGAAAAATTACAGGAAAATGCAGAAAATGTCACTAAAATACACAAATAATTACAGTAAAATGCAGAAAAGTACAGTAAAATACACAAATAATTACAGTAAAATGCAGAAAATTACAGTAAAATACACAAATAATTACAGTAAAATGCAGAAAAGTACACTAAAATACACAAATAATTACACTAAAATGCAATAATAATTACATTAAAATGCAGAGAATTACACATTATGCACTAATAATTACAGTAAAATGCAGAAAATTACACAAAAATACACAAATAATTACACTAAAATGCAGATTACACTAAAATGCAGAAGATTACAGTAAAATGCAGTTGACAGAGGAGTCCAGAGAAAGTTTGGAAGGACTAAACATCATTATTATTACGACTGTTGTCGCTTCTGTAAGTGAAAGTTTATTTTCATCCTTAAATTTACACTTATTGTTGTTCAGAAATTAATTTTCTAACACCTGTGTGAAAATGACTATGATCCATAAACAACATGTTCATTAAATTAGATGAAAAGGTGCTGGTTTGACAGGAAGTGCAGTCGTTCTTTTCCCTCAGGGGACATGTCTCTGCAGGTGGACGGACAGGTGGACGTATGATGGATCAGCTGAACTGTTGTTTGTATCAGTAGTTGTTAGACACATATCTATCTATCTGTCTGTCTGTCTGTCTGTCTGTCTGTCTGTCTGTCTGTCTGTCTGTCTGTCTGTCTGTCTGTCTGTCTGTCTGTCTATTTCTTTTCTCTGTCATGGCTGCAGTTACAGCCTGTCACCATGGTAACAGAGCAGTTAACTATGTGTAAAGTAATGATGGTTGTTACATCATAGTAGGAACAATATAAACTGAATGAAGACAAACAATAAATATGACTGATACAACCTGCAAAGCAGTTAGCAACTGGCTACATGCTGCAATAACTGTATGGGCATCATGGCAACACAATGATGTATTTAGTGTTTATTAAAATGTTGTTGTCTCTAAAAAAAGAAAAGCTACAGAGGTGTTTACTGAAAAAACAAACCTGAAAATATTAACCATAACAGTACATTTATTACACTAGGAAGGTAAACATGCCTGATGTAAACTCATAGCATTAGCCGCTATGCTACTACTGCATTAGCCGCTATGCTACTACTGCATTAGCCCTATGCTACTACTGCATTAGCCGCTATGCTACTACTGTATTAGCCGCTATGCTACTACTGCATTAACCGCTATGCTACTACTGCATTAGCCACGATGCTACTACTGCATTAGCCACTATGCTACTACTGCATTAGCTGCTATGCTACGACTGCATTAGCCGCTATGCTACAACTGCATTAGCCGCTATGCTACTACTGCATTAGCCGCCATGCTACTACTGCATTAGCCGCTATGCTACAACTGCATTAGCCGCTATGCTACTACTGCATTAGCCTCTATGCTACTACTGCATTAGCCGCTATGCTACTACTGCATTAGCCACTATGCTACGACTGCATTAGCCGCTATGCTACTACTGCATTAGCCACGATGCTACTACTGCATTAGCCGCTATGCTACTACTGCATTAGCCATGATGCTACTACTGCATTAGCCACTATGCTACTACTGCATTAGCCGCTATGCTACTACTGCATTAGCCGCTATGCTACTACTGCATTCACCAAATATTTTGTCCAATTCACCACTGATTATTAATCTCCCTCCTCTTCCTCCTTTCCCATCATTCCTGTGTCTGCCTCTCTCTCTATTGCCCTGGTCTCTCTTTCTATTGCCCCTATCTCTCGCTCTATTGCCCCTATCCCTCTCTCTATTGCCCCTATCTCTCTCTCTATTGCCCTGGTCTCTCGCTCTATTGCCCCTATCCCTCTCTCTATTGCCCCGATCTCTCTATTGCCCCTATCTCTCTCTCTATTGTCCCTATCTCACTCTCTATTGCCCCATCCCTCTCTCTATTGCCCCTATCTCTCTTTCTATTACCCCTATCGCTCTCTCTATTGCCCCTATCTCTTTCTCTATTGCCCCTATCCCTGTCTCTATTGCCCCTATCTCTCTCTCTATTGCCCCTATCTCTCTCTCTATTACCCCTATCACTCTCTCTATTGCCCCTATCTCTCTATTGCCCCTATCCCTGTCTCTATTACCCCTATCGCTCTCTCTATTGCCCCTATCTCTCTCTCTATTGCCCCTATCCCTGTCTCTATTGCCCCTATCTCTCTCTCTATTGCCCCATCTCTCTCTCTATTACCCCTATCACTCTCTCTATTGCCCCTATCTCTCTATTGCCCCTATCTCTCTCTCTATTGCCCCTAACGCTCTCTCTATTGCCCCTATCCCTGTCTCTATTTCCCCTATTGCTCTCTCTATTGCCCTATCACTCTCTCTATTGCCCCTATCTATCTTTCTATTGCCCCTATCTCTCTCTCTATTACCCCTATCGCTCTCTCTATTGCCCCTATTTCTCTCTCTATTGCCCCTATCACTCTCTCTATTGCCCCTATCGATTTCTCTATTGCCCCTATCTCTCTCTCTATTGCCCCTATCCCTGTCTCTATTGCCCCCCCCCCTCTCTCTCTCTCCATGTTGTCATTATAAACCGTCGTTAGCTTGACCTTGTGGGGACCTCCTCCAGCTACGTAACTTTCAGCCACTCCCCGTTTTTAGACACGGACGCTGTTTCTTCACATTTTTGGTTAAAAACTTGTTTATTCCGATGTTGAATTGCAGTTTCTTTATGGACATCCTGGTATTTTATCATTTATATGAACTAGTGTCTAACCTGTTGATCTTTAAAGATTGTTGACGTTTTCTCACAATCTTCACTCATCTGTGACGAAAGGAAATCTACACCTGTTGTTGTTCTTCTTCTATGGTTGTTTGCTAGGAGGAGCTAGTGTGGCTAGGCTACTACGATAGAACATTAGATTTACTGATGCTAGGAGGAGCTAGCATGGCTAGGCTACTACGATAGAACATTAGATTTACTGATGCTAGGAGGAGCTAGCATGGCTAGGCTACTACGATAGAACATTAGATTTACTGATGCTAGGAGGAGCTAGTGTGGCTAGGCTACTACGATAGAACATTAGATTTACTGATGCTAGGAGGAGCTAGTGTGGCTAGGCTACTACGATAGAACATTAGATTTACTGATGCTAGGAGGAGCTAGCATGGCTAGGCTACTACGATAGAACATTAGATTTACTGATGCTAGGAGGAGCTAGCATGGCTAGGCTACTACAATAGAACATTATATTTACTGATGCTAGGAGGAGCTAGTGTGGCTAGGCTACTACGATAGAACATTAGATTTACTGATGCTAGGAGGAGCTAGTGTGGCTAGGCTACTACGATAGAACATTATATTTACTGATGCTAGGAGGAGCTAGTGTGGCTAGGCTACTACGATAGAACATTAGATTTACTGATGCTAGGAGGAGCTAGTGTGGCTAGGCTACTACGATAGAACATTAGATTTACTGATGCTAGGAGGAGCTAGTGTGGCTAGGCTACTACGATAGAACATTAGATTTACTGATGCTAGGAGGAGCTAGTGTGGCTAGGCTACTACAATAGAACATTAGATTTACTGATGCTAGGAGGAGCTAGTGTGGCTAGGCTACTACGATAGAACATTAGATTTACTGATGCTAGGAGGAGCTAGTGTGGCTAGGCTACTACGATAGAACATTAGATTTACTGATGCTAGGAGGAGCTAGTGTGGCTAGGCTACTACGATAGAACATTAGATTTACTGATGCTAGGAGGAGCTAGCGTGGCTAGGCTACTACGATAGAACATTAGATTTACTGATGCTAGGAGGAGCTAGTGTGGCTAGGCTACTACGATAGAACATTATATTTACTGATGCTAGGAGGAGCTAGTGTGGCTAGGCTACTACGATAGAACATTAGATTTACTGATGCTAGGAGGAGCTAGTGTGGCTAGGCTACTACGATAGAACATTAGATTTACTGATGCTAGGAGGAGCTAGTGTGGCTAGGCTACTACGATAGAACATTAGATTTACTGATGCTAGGAGGAGCTAGTGTGGCTAGGCTACTACGATAGAACATTAGATTTACTGATGCTAGGAGGAGCTAGTGTGGCTAGGCTACTACGATAGAACATTAGATTTACTGATGCTAGGAGGAGCTAGTGTGGCTAGGCTACTACGATAGAACATTAGATTTACTGATGCTAGGAGGAGCTAGTGTGGCTAGGCTACTACGATAGAACATTAGATTTACTGATGCTAGGAGGAGCTAGCGTGGCTAGGCTACTACGATAGAACATTAGATTTACTGATGCTAGGAGGAGCTAGTGTGGCTAGGCTACTACGATAGAACATTAGATTTACTGATGCTAGGAGGAGCTAGTGTGGCTAGGCTACTACGATAGAACATTAGATTTACTGATGCTAGGAGGAGCTAGTGTGGCTAGGCTACTTAAAAAAGTGTTAAAGCGGAAGGGAAGCAGATTTAAAAAAATTATTAGTTTGTAAAAAAAGAGGTGGACTTTATACGTTTTACTTCTTCCTTGATGGTACGCTCGAAAATTGAACTGAACATTTAATACACAGCTGCCAAACATAAGGCCCGGGGGCCAAATGTGGCCTGCCGAAGGGTCCAGTCTGGCCCGGTGGATGAATAACAATGAAGATATTAACAATCTGTGAAGTAAAAATCATTTTAATTCAGGTTCCACACACAGAATAATTATATTTCAATGAAGTCAGAGCAGTAAAATCTGATCATAATCACCTAGAAATAATGAAAACAGCAGATTTTTATCTTTGTTTTAGTGTAAAAAGGGAAAATTACATGAAAATCTTGATATTGACAAACTATCTTTTTAGAAAAAATATAAATAACCTGAAATGTGTCATTTAATCAGTATTCTGCCTCTTAATAAATATTTATCATGTAATTGTAATTTTATTTATGTTTACTCCAGTCGTAGTCTCTTTACTCCGGTCGTAGTCTCTTTACTCCGGTCGTAGTCTCTTTACTCCGGTCGTAGTCTCTTTACTCCGGTCGTAGTCTCTTTACTCCAGTCGTAGTCTCTTTACTCCGGTCGTAGTCTCTTTACTCCGGTCGTAGTCTCTTTACTCCGGTCGTAGTCTCTTTACTCCAGTCGTAGTCTCTTTACTCCAGTCGTAGTCTCTTTACTCCAGTCGTAGTCTCTTTACTCCAGTCGTAGTCTCTTTACTCCAGTCGTAGTCTCTTTACTCCAGTCGTAGTCTCTTTACTCCAGTCGTAGTCTCTTTACTCCAGTCGTAGTATCTTTACTCCAGTCGTAGTCTCTTTACTCCAGTCGTAGTCTCTTTACTCCGGTCGTAGTCTCTTTACTCCGGTCGTAGTATCTTTACTCCGGTCGTAGTCTCTTTACTCCGGTCGTAGTCTCTTTACTCCGGTCGTAGTCTCTTTACTCCGGTCGTAGTCTCTTTACTCCAGTCGTAGTCTCTTTACTCCAGTCGTAGTCTCTTTACTCCAGTCGTAGTCTCTTTACTCCAGTCGTAGTCTCTTTACTCTAGTCGTAGTATCTTTACTCCAGTCGTAGTCTCTTTACTCCAGTCGTAGTCTCTTTACTCCAGTCGTAGTCTCTTTACTCCAGTCGTAGTCTCTTTACTCCAGTCGTAGTCTCTTTACTCCAGTCGTAGTATCTTTACTCCAGTCGTAGTCTCTTTACTCCAGTCGTAGTATCTTTACTCCAGTCGTAGTCTCTTTACTCCAGTCGTAGTCTCT
>CM035784.1:27684442-27686942 GCA_020466265.1 Siphamia tubifer
TTACTGTAATTATTTGTGTATTTTAGTGTACTTTTCTGCATTTTACTGTAATTATTTGTGTATTTTACTGTAATTTTCTGCATTTTACTGTAATTATTTGTGTATTTTACTGTACTTTTCTGCATTTTACTGTAATTTTCTGCATTTTACTGTAATTATTTGTGTATTTTAGTGTACTTTTCTGCATTTTACTGTAATTATTTGTGTATTTTAGTGACATTTTCTGCATTTTCCTGTAATTTTTCAGATAAATGCCTTTCGAATGTATTCTCCATTTATTCACCATGTTCACAAAGTGATCCAGAATCCAGAATCTCTTCCGGATGTTCAGCCAAATCTAAATCTAAATCTTTAGTATTGTTATTTTTATTATTATTATTTTCTTTGTAAGTTCCTTCCTGTTCTATGTTTTTGGCTGCAGGTACATTTACATAATGTACAATAATCATATTAAATATAATACAATAAACAATCTGTGTTACACTACGGCATCATTAAAAGGAAAAACCTCAGTAGTCGTGGTCATGTACCTAAATCCCATCATGCTTTGAGTGCTCACCACACACCCACACCCTCATCATCAGTCGCCCACACATGCACGCTCACATACATTAGCTTCAACTGTTCAGTCTCTAACGTCTCTCTCTAATCTCTGCGCTTATGATTCCTTTTTTTCTCCTCCAGGATTTATATCAAAGCTGAAACCAGAACAATAAAAGCTGAAAAGTTAGAACTGTATCAATAACAAAACAAAGAATAAAACTTTTTATCAGTTACAGAAGCGCTAACTTTAGCTCGTCCATCTGCTGCTGCGTTTAGAAGCTCCTCAAAATAACTGATTTTGTTTTATTCCTCTTTGTTTCTCTTTAGTTCTATTTAGTTGGAAAAGTTGCATCGTTTTTTTAAAGACATTCTGATTTTATCCTATAGCGCCCCCTAGAAATTTAATTGCGAGTATTTATAGGTTTCATAAAAGTCAGTAAAGAAATGTGTCTACAGCGCCCCCTAGAAAAGTCAAATATATTGTATTAGGGCAGATAACGCTCGACTGAAGTTAGAGCGATGAAAATAGGTACACATGTTCGCCATGATGAGTCGAACAAAAAAACCTTATGGTAGCCACGCCCATAAACCAACAGGAAGTCCGCCATCTTGAATTGACATTTTAATGGTCATGGTTTTCATTGTCTTCATATTTGAACAAAATCCTCTTTGACCGTTGGGTCCAATGAGCACAAAATCGATGAACACGATCTAGACAAGTCAGACATCAAAAATTATGCACATTTTTTTGGAAAAGTTGCATCGTTTTTGTGCTACGCTGTCGCAAAGTTTTCAGTAAAAATTACCGCTACATAAACTGCTTCAGCTCAGACATACAAACATAGACACAGACGTCTGTCTCCCAGGTCTACGTCCATTTAACTAAAGACGTTCTGATTTTGTCCTATAGCGCCCCCTAGAAATGTGCTTGTATTAAAATGGCTGAAGTTCGGACATACCAACACTGATTAGACATTTAACTCAGTTGTCAGTTAGTGTTACACACATTCAACACATCATTTAAAATAAGTCGCTGTATAGCGCCCCCTACATATTTATACAAAAGCATGTGTTTCTGGCAGAATATTACTTCACACCTGGAGTGCGACGTCATCTCGCTGTTGGCGGTGGTTCCACCAGGAGGTATTCACGAGGGACGGCGAAGGCCTTTGAGACGGTTTGGAATTTTAATTTGGATTCAATTAACTGTTTAGTTACTGTAAGTGTTTAACCCCATAATGCCAACTGTTGTAAATATGCAACAAACCAAAGTGTATATCTATTGTATGTGTTATATATAAAATAATTTATTAAGCCTTGGCCCCACACCACAATTCTTCTTTAATAGGTCACACATGAAAACATCTAGTTGAGTGATTTTAATTACATTTAATTAAAATAACCCTAACACTATGTAATTTAATTTGGTTCACTCAACTAGATTTTTTATGTGTGATCATGAAAAGTCACAATTGAAGAAGATGTTTTAAGTTAATGTTTTACTTTTTTCACTGTTGGTTTTGTAAGTGGGTAAATAAATGTGTCTCCAGCGCCTCCTGCCAGTGGATGGACTGACAGATATTTGCTGGGATCAGTTGGTAGAGCGGGTCGTCCAATGACCGAAGCGTTGTCTGTCTGTCCACATGTCCAAGCGTCCACATGTCCAAGGGACTGACAGAACCTTAGAAACCTACTGGTGTATGAGTGTGTGTGAATGGGTGAATGTGAGGCTAATGTAAAGGTGGAACAACTATGGCAGCCATGGCTCAGTTGGTAGAGCAGGTCGTTCATTAACCAAACGGTTGGCGGTTCGATTCCCGCTCTGTCCTAGTCAGTCCGTTGTGTCCTTGGGCAAAGACACTTCACACTCCAGTGTCACTCACACTGGTGTATGAATGAGTATGAATGTTTGGTGGTGGTCAGAGGGGCTGCCACGCTTCTGTCAGTCTGCCCCAGG
>CM035784.1:27694442-27699442 GCA_020466265.1 Siphamia tubifer
TAATTTAATTTGGTTCACTCAACTAGATGTTTTATGTGACTATAAAAAGTCAAAATGATCAGATAAAAAGAAAAAATAATAAGATAAAAAGTCAAAATGATCAGATAAAAAGAAAAAATAATAAGATAAAAAGTCAAAATGGTGAAAAAAAGTCAAAATGATCAGATAAAAAGAAAAAATAATAAGATAAAAAGTTAAAATGATGAAAAAAAGTCAAAATAATTAGATAAAAAGAAAAAAAAATGTGATAAAAAGTCAAATTGATGAGATAAAAAAGTCTAAATTGAAGAAGAATGTGTCAGTTGATTGAACGTTGTACTTTTTACAGTGTAGTCTCCAGTTCTACTTTTGTCTCCAGATCATATAGGGTTCACATGAGGATAAATTTCACCTAATTTCACTTTTAACAGTAGGAGTGTGTGTCATGCTCAGATAGATGATGAATGGACTCTATTCATGATTTAATCCTCATCCACTTGAAATTTTAGCTGCTCTTCCCATAAGTCTTTAATTATAGATAAGGACTATCTGATCCAGATGACTAACCACACCCTTTACCACTGATTTATACACTCAATACTGAAAACCACTGGGTTACTATGACAACCAACTGGCTTCCTCTATACTGTCACAAAACGTTGTGTCATTAACAACTAAACTAGGGTAGAGGGACAGTCCCAGCAACAGCTAAGAAAAAGACAGGAAGTGAATTTATGCTGAAAAACATTAAACATTTACATCATTGTTTATCATGTAATAAAATATTTCATCTTAAATGAAAATAGTCAGTGTTTATTCAATAACTGTTAAAGTACGACTAAAACTAAACACAGAGACACTAAAGACCATTACTGTGTTCTTACCTATGTCCATTTAGGACCCTGCTGGACTATAAGGTGGACTGGACTATAAGGTGAACTGGACTATAAGGTGGACTGGTTTTTATAAGGCGCGTTAAGTGAAGTCAAAATCATGAGATAAAAAGACAACAGTAGGTCTAGTGTTCACCTAGTGTTGGCCTAGTGTTCACCTCGTGTTGGCCTAGTGTTCACCTAGTGTTGGCCTAGTGTTCACCTAGTGTTGGCCTAGTGTTCACCAAGTGTTGGCCTGGTGTTCACCTAGTGTTGGCCTAGTGTTCACCTAGTGTTGGCCTAGTGTTCATCTAGTGTTGGCCTAGTGTTCATCTAGTGTTCACCTAGTGTTCATCTAGTGTTGGCCTAGTGTTCACCTAGTGTTGGCCTAGTGTTCACCAAGTGTTGGCCTGGTGTTCACCTAGTGTTGGCCTAGTGTTCACCTAGTGTTGGCCTAGTGTTCATCTAGTGTTGGCCTAGTGTTCATCTAGTGTTGGCCTAGTATTCATCTAGTGTTCACCTAGTGTTGGCCTAGTGTTCACCTAGTGTTGGCCTCGTCTTCACCTAGTGTTGGCCTAGTGTTCACCTAGTGTTGGCCTCGTCTTCACCTAGTGTTGGCCTAGTGTTGGCCATTGACCAGAACCTACAGGTACCATGTATAACAAGTTCTATATAAATAGAGTTTGATTGATCCATGTTGAAGTTGTCCTTTGTTGTATAAATGAAATAATAATAATAAATGTATGTAATAAACCATTAGAACAGAAAGTGTCACTTCATCTTACAGTCTCCATCCTACTGCAGTCATACTTAGTTTTTACATAACATACGCCGACACACAGTCGTTAGTATTAGCTCCAGCAAACTGATCCACCAGAGACCACTACAAACACTGCACTCCTACGGATGCACTGGGAAGACTGTGGCACAGCGATGACGTCCAGAGGAAGAGTTTTGGGAAGAACTCTGAAAGTTACATGAAGAAGAACAAGTGGAATGTTCTGAAATGGAAACATGGACGTAAACATGTTTAAGAACATGAAGACGGAAAGTGACAAACACTTCTGAACATGATGGAAAAGTGTGGACGAGGATTTATACACAAACATTGACACACAACTGACACACACTGATACACACTGACACACACTAACACTGACACACACTGACACACACTGACACACAACTGACACACAACTGATACACACTGACACACACTGACACACACTGACACACACTGACACACACTGACACACAACTGATACACACTGACACACACTGACACACACTAACACACACTGACACACACTGACACACAACTGACACACACTGACACACACTGACACACACTGACACACACTGACACACAACTGACACACACTGATACACACTGACACACACTAACACTGACACACACTGACACACACTGACACACACTGACACACACTGACACACAACTGACACACACTGACACACAACTGACACACACTGATACACACTGACACACACTAACACTGACACACACTGACACACACTGACACACAACTGATACACACTGACACACACTGACACACACTGACACACAACTGATACACACTGACACACACTGACACACACTAACACACACTGACACACACTGACACACAACTGACACACACTGACACACACTGACACACACTGACACACACTGACACACAACTGACACACACTGATACACACTGACACACACTAACACTGACACACACTGACACACACTGACACACACTGACACACACTGACACACACTGACACACACTGACACACAACTGATACACACTGACACACACTGACACACAACTGACACACACTAACACACAACTGACACACACTAACACACACTGACACACAACTGACACACAACTGATACACACTGACACACACTGACACACACTGACACACACTGACACACACTGATACACAACTGACACACACTGACACACACTGATACACACTAACACACACTGACACACACTGACACACAACTGACACACACTGACACACACTGATACACAACTGACACACACACTAACACAAACACTAACACAAACACTGACAAACACTGACACACACTGACACACACTGACACACAACTGACACACAACTGACACACACTGATACACACTAACACACACTGACACACACTGATACACAACTGACACACACTAACACACACTGACACACACTGACACACAACTGACACACACTGACACACACTGATACACAACTGACACACACTAACACACACTGACACACACTGATACACAACTGACACACACACTAACACAAACACTAACACAGACACTGACAAACACTGACACACACTAACACACAACAGACACACAACTGACACACAACTGACACACACTGATACACATTAACACACACTGACACACACTGATACACAACTGACACACACTAACACACACTGACACACACTGACACACAACTGACACACACTGACACACACTGATACACAACTGACACACACTAACACACACTGACACACACTGATACACAACTGACACACACACTAACACAAACACTAACACAAACACTGACAAACACTGACACACACTATCACACACTGACACACACTAACACACACTGACACACAACTGACACACACTGACACACACTAACACACAACTGACACACAACTGACACACAACTGACACACACTGATACACACTAACACAAACACTGACACACACTGACACACAACTGACACACACTGATACACACACTAACACACACACTAACACAAACACTGACAAAAACACTGACAAACACTGACACACAACTGACACACACTATCACACACTGACACACACTCACACACACTGACACACACTCACACACACTGACACACACTCACACACACTGACACACACTCACACACACTGACACACACACTGACACACACTAACAAAAACATTTTTTTTAAATGTGGTGAAGCTCATTTTTCAAATGTTAACTTTAGTTTAGTAACTTTACTTGTTTATTACCAGACATTATGCACCATATGTCATTAAAAAAACATGTAGTTGAATTTTTCAGTATATATTTCAGTTTCTTTTATCACTCCTTTTACTCACAATCATCTCATTTACATTTTCATCCACCTGTTTTTCAGCGTCCCCATTAGAAACACAGGAAGTGTAAAAAAGATGATCCAAAAAAATAAAATGTTTTCTTTTTCTACATCTGAGATAAATGCAAATGAAAGCATGTAATTATGTGTGTGTGCGTAAAGAGACTGCGATGTTCGCTACAGAAAACACAAGAAACACAAGAAACAAAACTGACGACTGAAAAAAAGTTTGTTGGTGAAGTAAAATGTATGAGGTTAAAGGTCACAAATGTTATTTTAGAATTCTAAGAATCAATGACAAAGCAAATTAAAACTGCAAACAATTTCAAAGGCCTTCGACGTCCCTTCTGACAGCCGTCCCTTCTGACCGCCGTCCCTTCTGACCACCATCCCTTCTGACCACGGTCCCTTCTGACCGCCGTCCCTTCTGACCGCCGTCCCTTCTGACCGCCGTCCCTTCTGACCGCCGTCCCTTCTGACCGCCGTCCCTTCTGACCGCCGTCCCTTCTGACCGCCGTCCCTTCTGACCGCCGTCCCTTCTGACCGCCGTCCCTTCTGACCGCCGTCCCTTCTGACCGCCGTCCCTTCTGACCGCCGTCCCTTCTGACCGCCGTCCCTTCTGACCGCCGTCCCTTCTGACCGCCGTCCCTTCTGACCGCCGTCCCTACTGACCGCCGTCCCTTCTGACCGCCGTCCCTTCTGACCGCCGTCCCTTCTGACCGCCGTCCCTTCTGACCGCCGTCCCTTCTGACCGCCGTCCCTTCTGACCGCCGTCCCTACTGACCGCCGTCCCTTCTGACCACCGTCCCTTCTGACCGCCGTCCCTTCTGACCGCCGTCCCTTCTGACCGCCGTCCCTTCTGACCGCCGTCCTTTCTGACCGCCGTCCCTTCTGACCGCCGTCCCTACTGACCGCCGTCCCTTCTGACCGCCGTCCCTTCTGAACACCGTCCCTTCTGACCGCTGTCCCTCGCAACCGCCGACGACAGCCGACAGCGAGACGACATCGTACCGTGGGCA
>CM035784.1:27704442-27710535 GCA_020466265.1 Siphamia tubifer
TCCACAGGGTCTGGTCGAGCCTCTGTCTTCTCTCACACACCGCCGCGGGTTTTTCTTTAAGCAACTTTTTACCCCCTCTTCACCTTTTTTTTGTCTGTCCTTCACCTTTACCGGTCCTACTTAAACCCGTCACCCCACATTTGTTCCGCCCCTCCTTTTTCATTCAGTCTTCCTCGACGCATATATTCCACCGGTCTAAATCTGACCTTTTCTACTCGAGCGCCGCTGGCGACCGTTAGGAAAATTACATAAATTGGGCGCATCACTGAATAAGCCGCAAGGTTGAAAGTTTGGGAAAAAAGTAGCGGCTTATAGTCCGGAATTTACGGTATGTATGTATTTATTTATTTATATCTTTTAACCCCACAGAGGGGGAGTCAACAGTGTTTCAGATCAGTACATATTCCAGTCTTGCAGACATATACTAGACTATTTAGTGCATGTGTGTGACCATCATCGGTCCTCCCCGAAAGCTGAGCAGACATCCCCCATTAGAACTCTCCCTTACAACCCAGTGAGTGCAGTGCTACACCTCAGTGATGTGAGGAGGAAACAAAGACTGGACAGGACGAACGGGGACAGAAACCAACAGGCGGTGCTATTGTAATTAATATTTTTTTCTACGTTTTGTGTATTTATTTCATTATTTTTCTTTAATTGTGTTCTGTTAGTGTCTTACTTTGTTCATGTTACACATTATTTTGTTAGTTTAATATTAATTTTTGTCCATTTTACTGATCCCTTTGGCAGTTTTTGTTCATTGTGTTGTTTTATTTTATTTTTTACTGTGGAATTGCTTAAGTCTCAGGAGTTAAAGGGTTAATTAAAAACTATTTGCATTGCTATTACCTAGAAACTGTAGAGTAATTCCACTGGAAACTGGATGGAAATTCCTTGATATAAGCCGTTACAAAAGCATTATTACCATGAAATGACATTACCATAGAAATTAACACCTTATTACTGATTACTAACGAAAAGTTTGGGCAGAAAATCAATAATAATCCTTTTATTTTGTTTCTTCATTCTTCAGCTCAGAACAGAGCTGCAGTGTTTGAGCAAAAGAGAAGGTGGTTAAAAGCGCCGACAGCTCATGGCGGTGACGGACTGCTTATAGACTGCTCACAAGGATGTGTCAGCCAAAAAGTTTAAATGAGCAGCAAAGTGAAATACAGCTCAGAGAGAGGGATTCACTCCAGCGATTTCAAAACAAAAGCATCTCACGACCTTCAGTTTAAATGAAACATTCATTTGTCAGAAGATGCTGTGACTATAGACTGACTATAGTGGGGACACGCTCTGCTTCAGGACATATGCATTAAAACCATACATTAAACTAAACACAGGGGCGGAGCTTCAGGACATATGCATTAAAACCATACATTAAACTAAACACAGGGGCGGAGCTTCAGGACATATGCATTAAAACCATACATTAAACTAAACACAGGGGCGGAGCTTCAGGACATATGCATTAAAACCATACATTAAACTAAACACAGGGGCGGAGCTTCAGGACATATGCATTAAAACCATACATTAAACTAAACACAGGGGCGGAGCTTCAGGACATATGCATTAAAACCATACATTAAACTAAACACAGGGGCGGAGCTTCAGGACATATGCATTAAAACCATACATTAAACTAAACACAGGGGCGGAGCTTCAGCACATATGCATTAAAACCATACATTAAACTAAACACAGGGGCGGAGCTTCAGGACATATGCATTAAAACCATACATTAAACTAAACACAGGGGCGGAGCTTCAGCACATATGCATTAAAACCACACATTAAACTAAACACAGGGGCGGAGCTTCAGGACATATGCATTAAAACCATACATTAAACTAAACACAGGGGCGGAGCTTCAGGACATATGCATTAAAACCATACATTAAACTAAACACAGGGGCGGAGCTTCAGCACATATGCATTAAAACCACACATTAAACTAAACACAGGGGCGGAGCTTCAGGACATATGCATTAAAACCATACATTAAACTAAACACAGGGGCGGAGCTTCAGGACATATGCATTAAAACCATACATTAAACTAAACACAGGGGCGGAGCTTCAGCACATATGCATTAAAACCACACATTAAACTAAACACAGGGGCGGAGCTTCAGGACATATGCATTAAAACCATACATTAAACTAAACACAGGGGCGGAGCTTCAGGACAGGAAGTTGCTCAGAGCCCCACCCCTCAGGAGGCCCTACAGCTGTGTGTGTTTTGTGAGTACGTGGGTTTTTTTGCATGTGTGTGTGTTGTTGTGTTGTTTTTGTGTAGTTGTGTCTTTATGGAGTTGTATATGTATAGTTGTGTGTATGTGTTTTGTGTGCATTTGTGTAGTTGCCTTTGTGTGTGTTGTTGTATCTTCGTGTAGTTGCATGTGTGTAGTTGTGTGTTTGTATATGTAGACGTACCTTTGTGTACTTGTGCATTTGTGTAGTTTGTGTGTGTGTGTGTGTGTGTGTTTGTGTTTGTGTGTTTGTGTGTGTGTTTGTGTGTGTGTGTGTGTGTGGGGGGGGGTCATTCTTGTAGCCCCCACAGACCCTAGCAGCGCCCCTGGTGTAAATCCATTCAGTACCAGTCCTTCTTATTGGATCCTTCGGCGCCTCCTCACTCCACCGCTCATTGATTGATACGTATTGATATTTGTGAGGGCGGCTTTTGATTTGTTGAACCTGCACAGTCAGACGGGTGGTGTTTAACTCAGACGGGTGGTGTTTAACTCAGCATGTGCACCGTTAACGGCTAATTCTCCAGTCAGTACAGCTGTTCATGGGACGTTAAAACTTAACGTTTATTTTTCTACCATTAAAAACTCAGTTCAAACTCAGTCCTTAGAGAATACTCTGTTAGAGTACACAGACTGTGTACTTTTACTTTCTCTGCTCACACCATTCTAGTTTCCTGTGCATCTTCCCCAAAGTTGAAAAATGTTCTGACCTTCCAATAATAACAGCTGCTCTGCAGAACACAATAAAGTGGATAAAAAAAATAAACTAAAGACTGGAGGAAAAAAATACACTTCTACACAAAGTACAAAATATAAGTATATATATATCTATACAGAGGTAGTAAAAGTAATTAGACTTTTTATGTATCTATACTCTTTACATTTATATAAATATATGTACTTTATACTCTTTACATTTATATAAATATATGTACTTTATACTCTTTATATTTATATAAATATATGTACTTTATACTCTTTACATTTATATAAATATATGTACTTTATACTCTTTATATTTATATAAATATATGTACTTTATACTCTTTACATTTATATAAATATATGTACTTTATACTCTTTACATTTATATAAATATATGTACTTTATACTCTTTACATTTATATAAATATATGTACTTTATACTCTTTACATTTATATAAATATATGTACTTTATACTCTTTACATTTATATAAATATATGTACTTTATACTCTTTACATTTATATAAATATATGTACTTTATACTCTTTACATTTATATAAATATATGTACTTTATACTCTTTACATTTATATAAATATATGTACTTTATACTCTTTACATTTATATAAATATATGTACTTTATACTCTTTATATTTATATAAATATATGTACTTTATACTCTTTACATTTATATAAATATTTGTACTTTATACTCTTTATATTTATATAAATATATGTACTTTATACTCTTTACATTTATATAAATATATGTACTTTATATTCTTTACATTTATATAAATATTTGTACTTTATACTCTTTACATTTATATAAATATATGTACTTTATACTCTTTACATTTATATAAATATATGTACTTTATACTCTTTACATTTATATAAATATTTGTACTTTATACTCTTTACATTTATATAAATATATGTACTTTATACTCTTTACATTTATATAAATATATGTACTTTATACTCTTTATATTTATATAAATATCTGTACTTTATACTCTTTACATTTATATAAATATTTGTACTTTATACTCTTCATTCTCAGATTAAACTCATTACTCACAATTATCTCACAATTTTCACGTCTTATCTTAGTTTTAACATTTTATCTTAAAATTATGCATTTTTTTATCTCAAATTTACAACTTTTAAAAAAATCCTGACTTTTCGTCTCAATTGTGACTTTTTTCCCATTTTTCCTACATTTTTTGTCCATATAAAAAAAAAAAAAAAAATATATATATATATATATATATGGTATATAAAGTTAAAATGTAAAATATAACAGAAGCAAATCACAAAAATAAATAGATTTCAGATGTATATATTTGATAATAAAATATTTTCTTGTCTATTTCCACATTGAAAATATTCCATTTAATTTCATGTTAATAAAAACTCTCACATTGGTATGAATTGAAATAATGAATGTATTCATTAGTCATGTGGTGGAAGTCTAATTGAACAGTACATGCTGCACATCCAGCTGCAGGCACCATTTGCATAGTTTCATCATAATTAATCAAACACACCTCATGCCCACCACCCGTTTCTCCATCTTTTTTCTCTATGAATATATTACACCAGCGGCTCATACATCTTCTTCTGTCCTTGTGACGAGCGGTCACGGCTTTGAATGAAGTACCAAAGCCGGCCTCGCTTCGTCACGGACGGTCGCCCGACGCTGTGTGTTCAGCGTAAACGGCGGCCCGGACAACCGCCGGTGTGAGAGATCGGCCCCCGGCTCGGCCAATCACATTGACTTATTTGATAGTGCGGCGAGATTAGCGGGGGAGCACAAAGCTCTAATACAGTCATGGTGGGGGAGCGTTTGAGATTAACGCCTCTGTCTTTGTTATAAGTCATTAGTTGATTTCACTGATCAATCACAAGTGAATTATTGTAGGTCATTAAGAAGGTAAACCCTGAATGTTGGACTAGACGGTGGAGGAGGACGAATCAATTTTATCACCGTGGGAGGTGAACGACTGATGAGCAGAAAGTGTGAACTCTATGAACTGTATGAACTGTAGGCCAAAATAATCAGCAAAATGAAGTAAAATGAACAAACATATTCAGTAAAATGAACAAAAACGACCAAAATAATCAGTAAAATCACCAAAACTATTAAGTACAATGAACAAAACTGACAAAAAATGACCAAAATGTTCAGTAAAATTACCAAAACATTTAGTAAAATGAACAAAAATTACCAAAATAATCAGTAAAATCACCAAAACTATTAAGTACAATGAACAAAACTGACAAAAAAATGACCAAAATGTTCAGTAAAATGACCAAAATGTTCAGTAAAATGACTAAAATATTTAATAAAATGAACAAAACATTTAGTAAAATGAACAAAAACGACAAAAATAATCAGTAAAATCACCAAAACTATTAAGTACAATGAACAAAACTGACAAAAAAAATGACCAAAATGTTCAGTAAAATTACCAAAACATTTCGTAAAATGAACAAAAATTACCAAAATAATCAGTTAAATTGAGGTAAAATTACCAAAAATATTGAATAAAATGAACAAAAATTACCAAAATATTCAGTAAAATGACCAAAATATTCAGTAAAATGAACAAAATAATTAGTTAATTGAAGTAAAATGAACAAAAACATTAAATAAAATGAACAAAAATTACCAAAAAAATGACCAAAATGTTCAGTAAAATGACCAAAATAATCAGTTAAATTGAGGTAAAATGACCAAAAATATTAAATAAAATAAAGAAAAATGACAAAACATTCGGTAAAATGCCCAAAACATTCAGTAAAATGCCCAAACATTCAGTAAAAATGCCCAAAACATTCAGTAAAAATGCCTCAAACATTCAGTAAAATGACTAAAACATTCAGTAAAATGACTAAACATTCAGTAAATGCCTCAAACATTCAGTAAAATGCCTCAAACATTCAGTAAAATGACTAAAACATTCAGTAAAATGACTAAAACATTCAGTAAAATGACTAAAACATTCAGTAAAATGACTAAAACATTCAGTAAAATGACTCAAACATTCAGTAAAATGACTAAAACATTCAGTAAAATGACTAAAACATTCAGTAAAATGACTCAAACATTCAGTAATATGACT
>CM035784.1:27710635-27727210 GCA_020466265.1 Siphamia tubifer
TCTCTCCCTCTCTCTCTCTTTCTCTCTCTCTCTCCTCTCTCTTCTCTAACTTCTCTCTCTCTCTCTCTCTCTCTCTTCTCTCTCTCTCTCTTTCTCTCTCTGTCTCTCTCTCTCTCTCCTCTCCCTCTCTCTCTCTCTCTCTCTCTCTTTCTCTCTCTCTCTCTCTCTCTGTCTCTCTCTCTCTCTCTTCCTCTCTCTCTCTCTCTCTCTCTCTCTCTCTCTCTCTCTCTCTCCTCTCTTCCTCTCTCTCTCTCTCTCTTCCTCTCTCTCTCTCTCTCTCTCTCTCTCCCTCTCTTCCTCTCTCTCTCTCTCTCTCTTTTCTCATTATTTTTAAAAACACCAACCTGTTAGTCGACTAAACTTTACTGTTTCATACAGATTAATTTACATTTATGATCAAAACACTGGACGATGTTTTAAAAAGACTCATGTATTTCCAGAGCGTCTCAGGGTCCACTGGACAATGGGACTATTATGGTCTTTGTCCTCAGACGTCTTTTGACCAGAGGTCCATGTGTGTAGAGCAGTAACTGTGGACAATTTGTCTTTGTCTTTAGGGACGGTCTACGTCCTACCACTGAAGTGTGATGTTGTTTAAACTTTATTAAAGTTAGTTTAAAATAAAAAACAAACATGTTTTAATCACTTCATGTTAACACACTTTGGATCAATGTTCATTTAAATGCTGTGAATTTAAAGTTAACTTTCTGCTCGGTGCGATTGGCTGGTTTTGGACATCGTGTCCATTAGTGTTTCTGGGAGACCATGTGACCCAGGTGACCATTAGACTCCTGTGTTTTAGATGGTTGGGTGGGTTCTCCACATCGCACTGACCCCTTTATGTTTATCTGCATTTTACTGATTTTTACTGCATTTTACTCTTTTTTTTTTTTTGCATTTTAGTGAATTTTTACTGCATTTTACAAAATTTTTTGTTCATTTTTAGTGAATTTTTACAGCATTTTACTAATTTTTTGTGCATTTTTGTGAATTTTTCTGCATTTTACAAATTTTTTTGCATTTTAGTGAATTTTTACTGCATTTTATGCAATTTTTTTGTGAATTTTAGTGAATTTTTTACAGCATTTTACTCTTTTTTTGCAATTTTAATGAATTTTTACTGCCTTTTACTCAATTTTTTTGTGCATTTTAGTTACTTTTTACTGCATTTTACTCTTTTTTTTGCATTTTAGTGAATTTTCACTGCATTTTACTAATTTTTTTGGGCATTTCACTCAATTTTTTTTTGCATTTTAGTGAATTTTTACTGCATTTTACTCAATTTTCGTGTGCATTTTACTCAATTGTTTGTGCATTTTAGTGAATTTTTACTGCTTTTTTACTCATTTTTTTGTGCATTTTAGTGAATTTTTACTGCATTTTACTCATTTTACTGTATGTATATGCTCCCAATCATCTAAAAAATGAGCTAAACTTAGTTTTACTCTGGATAATCCCTTTCACCCCTACATGATCCACGTCCACAAAACTAAAACCTTCCTGCTGGAAGAACGTAAATTGTTCCCATCTTTTGAATAAATATTGACTTTGACCTGTGACTTTATCTGAGTTTTTAATGTTGGCCCAGTGTGAGGTTGAGTTTGACAAACCCCCGCTTTAGATCGTTAGTGAGAAAGTGGATTAGCGTGTCCTCCATGAGCACAGTAAAGATAACTAAGACTCATTAAGACGCTTTTTCTTTGAGAGTTTGGTTCATTTTCCGTTTCATTTCACACAAAGCTCAGGGTCGGGGTTTTTTTTTTTTTTTTTTTTCTTCCACCGACAACACTGTCACAGTCGCTAGCTTTAAGTATTAAAGTCATTTTCTGCAGAAATAGAACAATGTTGAATCAATGACTTGTGCAGATTGAAGCTGTAAGACACCAGTGTTGGGAGTTCAACACACGTCCAGTTATTGTTGAAGCTGGTCGTCACAGACACTGATACTTTGTTCCAACAGTAGAAACAGAACAATAAGTGTGAGCACACCCACGCACACACACCTACATGCTACCTTCGCACCTTCGCCTTCACATTTTTCACTTGCAGGCTTTTTTCAAACGCTCTCTAAAGGTCCTTGCATCCATAGCAGCGCTCACAGCTTTAGTTTTTTTAAAGCTTTTCTATGTTTAGAGCTGATACCAGGACATTCAAACTATCAATTTGTTCATTTTAATGGATTTTATTGTAGTTTTTATTCTATTCTATTGTCATGTTTATTTACTATTTTTACTGGGGCTGTCAAATGATGAGTATTTTTAATCAGATTAATCACAGGGTTCCTTTGGATTCATTTCTATTAATAATCAAAATAATTTATGTTGGTCGACTGTTCTTGTCTTTTGAGCAGAGGTGGAAGTAACTAAGTACAAGTACTTTTAAGTACAAGTTTTAGGTATCTTTTCTGGCAACTTTTTACTTTTACTCCTTACATTTTTATATAAATATATGTACTTTATACTCTAAGTTTATATAAATATTTTCGGCGATTTTTACTACATTTGAATTTTTTTTTATTTAATTAAATTTTTTTTAAATTGTTCATTTTAGTTTATTTTTGCTGCATTTTACTTCATTTTTGTAAATTTTTGTGGATTTTTACAAAATTTTACTCTATTTTTTTGTGCTTTTTAAGTGGATTTGTACTAAAGTTTACTTAAATTTTTGTGTATTTGTTTGTAATTTTACAGCAAATGATCCAATTCAAATCTTGATTCACAGACTACGATCCAATTTAGGGCGATTCATAATTCATAGTAAATTATTTGATCCAAAACGATTTCATTCAGTTTAATTCAAGACATAAATGAACCAAAAACAAACGCACCTGGTGTTATCTGTCTAAATAAGTCTCTTTCAAAGCACCAACTGCTCCAATAAAGACGTTTTCTGACATAAATATGGAAATATTCTGTAAATAAATGAACACAATGGAAGGTAGTGTAGCGACCTTAATCACAGCGTAACGTTTCAAACTGACAGCGTAACATTATTTTTTGCTGAAATGCGCTGGTGAGAACCCTGCAGAGTAGTGTTGCGCGGGCTACCCACTGGCCAGCGGATATCTGTGGATGACCCGCGAGTCGGGCGGGCTGGGTCACAGTATTAATACATATTGCGGATGCGGGTGGGGCGGGTCAGGGACGATCAATACCCGCTGAGGTGTGTGTGTGTGTGTGTGTGTGTGTGTGCTCGGCTCGCGCATGTGCAAGCCCGTCACTTCCTGTTTTGAATGCTTTTTTATCCCAACTTTTTGTTATTTGTTATTAGCGCCAAATCTCCCTGAACACTCAGAGATAAGAGTGAAAATGTGGGACTTGATCAGGGAGAAGATTAAAACAGGCGATGCGAAGGTTGTACGGAAACGTTGTATGTGTTGGCTTTATAGAGTGATGATGTGGGTGGAGTCTATTTTATGTGCTGGAGTGCATATTGAGACGTTAGAAAGGAGGCAAAAATGATGCTTCATGACTTTTAACATTAGAAGCACAAGGTAAAGATGCTGTGAATGTACTATGTGAGTTTAGAGACAAATTTAAGCTCGCGGGTTGATAGCGGGCGGGTTGGGTTTATCCATACGTGACATCATGCGGGTTGGGCGGGGCGGGCCTAGCCACGTCTTGGGTTTGGCCGGGGCGGGTTTCTGTAAAACCCCCTAACCGCGCATCACTACTGCAGAGACATTTGAAACCTTTTAGCTCCGCCTCCCCTGACGATGACTCATCACTAGACCTAGACATGGAATGAATAGGGATAGCGTGGCTAAGCTAACAAATGTGACAAAATGAATTAAAAAAAGTGTATCCTAGCGAGTATGTTTCTATTATTTCCTAAAATTAGACATGTTCCAAACAGAAGGGGCGGGTAAACCCAGCACAGATCACATGACGTGGCAGAGTCGAAGTTCTAACCTCATGTTTCATCTCAGTGGAGATGCTTTTGTCTGTGTTTTGTCGTGTTTTTTTTTTTTTGTGCTCGGGTAAACAGACAGCGGTGACATTCACACGGGGAATAAGGAAACTACTGCGCTGCAACAGGAGATCATAAAACCCAATGACGGCTGTCACTGGGGACTTTCAGCTTTAACAAAAGAATATGTTCTGTGTCTGAGGTCACACTAGTGTATTTTATTTCCCTCTGTTTTCACTCCCCTGTGACATCAACCATAAGAACACAACACCACACTGTCATACTGTGTCAGCAACTACATCTGTCTTTGATTTGATTTGAATGGTTTATTTCGAACATGTGCAAAGTGCAACAATAATCAATACAATAATAATAATAATAATAATAATAATAATAATAATAATAATAATAATAATAATAATAATAATAATAATAATAATAATAATAATAATAATAACAATGACATGTCCAAAAAGCAGTAGGATGAAGCATAAGCTTATTTAATTCTACCCCTTCTTCACTTCCACAATAACCTAAATAAATAAAAATAAAAATTTCTGCTGAAAAATATAAATATTAATGTTAAAATAAAAATAGAACATATCTGATACAATATAAACTCATGATAAGTTAATGTTATGGTAAAAATGCTTTTATACACACACATGTACACTGTTTGAATGCTTTGGGTATAAATATAAAAGATTAAAAAAATCAGATATAGAAGGATGTCGTGATCTGAATACAGAATGATTAGTGTTTGTTCTGCACTTTGTGTGGAGACAGGGTTTTTTTTTTTTTCAGGATTGATTAAGATTCCGAACCGCAGACAGTTCAGTGGCGAGCAGGAAAGACGAGCAATCAGACGAGTGGGAACAGATACTATCTCACTAGACTCTGTGATACAGATAATAAATATCACATCATCTACCCAGGCAGTAGTTAGTGACCACTGGAAGAACATTCTACACACTGATTAGAACTCTTCTGGGAAGTTCCTTCAAACCTTTTATTTTATATTATTGTATTATTTAGCAAAAGGAAGAGCTTTATTTTTTAATATGTTTTATTTTCATACCCTGCAGCAAGTTGAATTTGTGACAATTGTCAACTGTTAGTCCACGTTTTAGACTTGAATCCAGGGTCTCGAATCCTTAAAAAGTCTCATTTACAATGTGTGGTTTTTAAGGTTTTAAAAAGCTTTATATTTGGCTATTTTTTGAAGTATGTCATTACATTTCACATAGGAGGTATTACATTTAATCTGCGGTTAATGAAAAACATGTCTGGACTTATTTTCAAGGCTAGTTATTTATTTAGATAGCGTTGTTTGTTATCAAGATACTGAAAAAGTAGATGTTTGCTCTTATCATAGAGCAGGAATCACTATGCACAATTTTTATTATTATTTTATTATTTATAATTTGTATTATTGTTTACACTTTCATTATGTTAGAGGAGCCATTTTCACTTTGAAATTCAGCATTGTCCAAGCAGCAATACAAAAAAAAACAATATAAATAATAATATATCAAGAATGCACTTTGAACCACTCTAACAATCAACTAATGTCCAAAATAAAAATATCTTTGTACTTTTTTTGCAAAAATAAAAAGTGTGAGGATCGGGTGATGCCGATACACTTAAAAAAAATAAAAAATCAGCCCGATGTATCAATTCTCTCCTTATATATGATGCATAACAGGGATGTCCCAATCCGATATTAATATCGGAAATCAGTCCAATATCAGCCAAAAAAGTGAATATCGAATTTTATTGGACTGAATCTAAAAACTCCGATATAAAGGCTCCGATATAAGGTGTCCATTTACCGCTGCATCACTTCTATAATAGGTCACTCTGGTTTAATCACTTGGGGTTGGGGTGGCTGATGGGTCCTTGTGCCCCGGGCCGCCTGGGTCGGCCTTGGTGTGCTGGTCTGTAGCTGCTCGCTCATGTTCTCCGGGTTTCGTCATTCACAGCGGCCCCGGTGGCTCTCTAGGGGCGGCGCCCTGTGGCTCTCTAGGGGCGGCGCCCCGTGGCTCTCTAGGGGCGGCGCCCTGTGGCTCTCTAGGGGCGGCGCCCTGTGGCTCTCTAGGGGCGGCGCCCTGTGGCTCTCTAGGGGCGGCGCCCTGTGGCTCTCTAGGGGCGGCGCCCTTAGGCTCCTGCGGCTCGGGATGGGGGGGTGCCCTGTTGGCTTGGCCCTGCCTTGCCGTGATTGCTGTTCTGGGCTTCGGGGTCCTTCACACTTTTTTAAAAAATAAAATAAAAATAAATAAAATAAAAATGATAGTGTAAAGTGTTCGTAAATGTGCTTTCAGCACAAATACAGAATAAATACACCCACCATAGTTCAGTTATCGCTGCCATTTTAAAACACAATAAACACTGCTGCAGAGGTTTTAATGTCTTTACAAACCCGCTGCTTTATTCACTGTTGTGTTTTCACACAAGCAGAACACAAACAAATAATTGCACAACAACAACTATTGTGTACGATAATTATATGTGAGTGTGTTTTGAAGTTTGACAGTCCAGTAGATTGTTATTGGCATATCTAGAACACAGCTTCACCCAGAATCTCTCTTTTCTCTTGTGATTGGAAAACAAATATTCATCGACACAAACTCTTTTTTCTTTTGCCTCCTCTCTCTCTCTGCCTGACACACACTGACACTTTGATGGCAGTGCCGTGTCAGGGGGGGGGGCTCTGTCACCCCGATATTCCTCGCCATAACTCACAGATTTTCACATATTCTCTTTGATGCCACCACTATATCGACTCCGGTCCAAAAAACGACGGATGCGGGCGAAGGTTTTTGTAAAGCAGACGATCATTCGGAGCAACACCTCAGCAGCTAATGAGCAGGATCTGCCAAATATGGCATAGTTATTTTATATCAAACAACATGTTCAGCTGTGTATGTGGCCAGTTTGGCAGCAAATACTTATTATCAACAAACACTTCAGTAGAAAGGAATGGCTAAAGGACAGTAACATGTCTAGCTACACGTCTGAATATCTGCCTAAAACTATTTCCCACTTGTACGATCGATTCTATTCTCTAACATGATGCTGTTTAGTCAAACTACAATCAACACATTCTTAAATTCTTAACCCTGGTCCACTGTGCTGCATGTTTTACATGTTTCCTTGATTCAAACGGATCATCCAGCTCTGCAGAAGACTGATAATGACCGGTGTGCTGGAAGAAGGAAACACTTTTTTTAAAAATTATTTTTCATCTAATTTTCTTCAATTTCAAACAAAAATCTGAGACAAACGATGGAGATTTTTTTAAAGAGAAATTAAATGAAATAATCACTGTTATTATCTCAGACATACAATACTAAAAACATCAGTGCTTACAACGGTACAGAATTTATACTATACTATTTAAACGTTTATATTTGCATTTTTTAAAATACATTTCAGTCAATTGAACAAAAGAATGAATTATTCAAATATTCTTAACCGTCTGACATCTCTGCTTAAAAAGGACAGTTTTTATTTGTATCCACGCTGTCATTCTTTCCATCATGTCCACTTGGTCCAGTCTTTGTCTCCACTCTGTCCCTATTCAGTTGACTTATACATTTTGTTTGTGATTACTAATATAATATTTAAATAAAATATACCTCTGCTCTACATTGGACTCAGTCGGTTTTATATCAAATAAATAAAATAAGAGAAAGACGAAAAGAGAAAATTCTACATGAAAAATTAAAAAGGCTTTTTTACAAAAACCTCTAAAAGACCCCAACGTGTTTCTGCATCCAAGCCTTATAATAAATAATAAATAAATAATAATAATAAATCAATCAATAAAATAACACATTTTAAGGGATTTCTCTCTTTTTTTTTTTAAATAATTTTTTCAATCTCTTCTTTAAGAAGGAAACATTGTCAGACATGTCTCCCCCATATTGATAGTAGCTCACTGATGCTGTTTGGACAAAGCCAAGGATGATTTATTTATTTATTTATTTTTTACAATGGGGGGGGGGACACCTGTGCATGCATTCAAAGACTGCGGTCACGCTACTTTATAACACAGGTGTCAAACATAAGGCTTGGGGGCCAAACCTGGCCCGCCAAAGGGTCCAGTCTGGCCTGTAGGATCAATTACACTGAAGATATTAATGATCAGTGTTGTAAAAAATAATTTGAATTAATTCAAGTCCCACATGCTGTATAATATGATCTGATTATGTCACAGCAGTAAAATGTAATCATAATAACATATAAATAATTTAACATTTGATTTTTATTTTAGTGTAAAAAAAAAAAAGGAAAATTACATGAAAATCTTTATATTAGCAAACTATATTTTTTACAAAAAAACATGAAAATATGAAAAAACAAAACAATTATGATAAACCTTAAATGTTTTAAGAGAAAATCTGTGTAATTTAACCAACGTTCTGTCTGTTAATAAATGTTTTGTGCAGTGGTAATTGAAATAGAAGTTAGAATTGAGGCAAAAATATTGTTGTTGTTTGTTTTTCTTCAGACATGTCAAGTTCTCCAAGTTATTCATATTTTTTTTAAGGAAATGTTTGCAGATGTAAACATTATCACGATGTAATTGAACTTTTTTCTCTATTATTATTTTCCTGGTCCAGCCCATTTAACTTCACATTGAGCTGAATGTGGCCCCTGAACTAAAAGTAGTTTGACACCCCTGTTTATATCAAAGGCACCCACTCTCCTACCAAACTGCTTTAAGGTCATTTACACCAGGACGATTGCAGCTAAATATGACGCCATGTTTTATCAGGAGTGTTTTCATTTACACAAAGCTGATGCTGTCAGGGTGTGAATACGCACAAATGTTCAGACTCCTTCCACAGTGGGACATATTAAAGACATGCTGGGTCGCTTCTACGTCTAAACGGCAAGAAATGCACATGCTAACAATTCATGTTTACGTCACATACACTTTCACATTACATTCATACACCCAGGGTTCTACAGTGCACCCATTTCACTCGCATTTGTAACAAATATTTCATCATGTGAACGAGGAAAACAAAACAGTCACACATGTGTGAGTGTTTGTTGCAGCAACAATAAGACACACAGACCTGAGGAGTTAATGAAAACCTACTAGAAATGAATGAAAAGTGTGTGAACAGCTCCACATAGAGACGAACACGGCACATATTGAAAGGATTAACCCTTTAACTCCTGATGCGTCAGCGCTGACACGTTCTGAGTGGATGGTTTAGTTTAAAAATTCAGACAAATTCAAGTGTTTTTTTAACTGTTATTTTACTGAGAATTTTGTTCATGGAACTGATGTACAGGTGTCGAAAAGCAAGTGATTAAGAAAAAGAAAAAGCCCAAACTAAAACTACTGGAACCAAATTACAACACTAGTTATTTATTCTTTTTTTTTTTTTACTTCATTTTGGCTTTTGTGGGTTTTTGTTTTTTGCCTTTTTTTCCACGTTATTTCTTATTTTGTGAATATATATTAGTTTCTGTTGATGTTACTTATTTTGTTTATTTTTCTGTTTTTTTTTATTTTATTATTTTTCTTTAATTGTGTTCTGTTAGTGTCTTACTTTGTTCATGTTACATATTATTTTGTTGGTTTATTATTCATTTTTGTTCATTTTACTGATCACTTTGACTGTTTTTTGTTCATTGTGTTGTTTATTTTATCTTATTTTATTTTTTACTGTGTCTCAGTCTCAGGAGTTAAAGGGTTAATCATTCTAAAATGGATCTAATAACAAGGCAGCCAATACAACGTTCTAAAATGTATCAAAGGACAAAACATCCCATAATACAAAGTTATGTTATGGTCTGCTCTAAATTAACACAAATGACAGCAGTCATTCAACAATGTTGGTATCTGTGCGTAAGTACTGCACTGTAAATAAATAAACATTTAAAACTAAAACCTACTTGTGCCCCTATTTTTTTTTGTGCTCCTAAATGTTTTAACTTAGGGGCACGTGTGCTCCTGGAAAAAAAGTTCGTGTAGAGCCCTGCATACACTGAGCAGGTAAAGCAACAAACGTGTGGGACAACCTGGATCCCACAGATTTTCCAGCTGCATTAGCATTAGCATTAGCATTAGCATTAGCAGTAGTACAGTAGTGGTTTCATTACACACATACCATAGATGAACGGAGACAGGGGGACAATTACATACGTCAAAAACAGTAAAGGACATGTTGACGGTGTTAGAATCTGGAAGAATTCTAGAAGAATCTGGATCATTTTGAAAGCCCTGAGCTGGGTCCTGCTCCAGGAATAATTTATACGCGAGCCTTTGAGGAAGTTCCAGATCATCGAGGTCTCAGGTTCTTACGGTTTTATTGCCATCACATGTTAAATACGTACATAATTGATCAGCACTCATCCCCAGACAAAAGACTAATGTCCCTTTGTTTACACGAAATCTGGTAATATGTTGTCCCACAGTCCGTCTCCCCACCAGGAGAGCTTCAGCTACTCCTGTTCATGGTCAGTTCCAATAGGTCCCCCCTTGACTTACATGTGTTGGTTCGTGTCAGCCCTCGGTTCTACTTGTTTACATTTACTCCAAAACATTCTGTCTCTGTTACCCCCAACCCAGCTGAGATATAAAGGTCCATAAGCATCTCCCTGAAAGTAGTTTTTGGAACTTGGGATGTTTGTATTTTGTCGTTTTGTTCGCAACTTTAAACCAAAAACTACACTTGTTTTCAACTTTGGTTCATTCGACACACGTCAGATATTTTGAACTGTGCTGGTTGTTGTCATGGTGTCAGAGATCGTACATAATAGTAACAGAACATTTAGTTCAGTTTTCCTGTCTTGTAACGTGATGATACAAACCCTGCACATACTGACATAGCAACAGTCTGTATTATTTTTACATCGAGGTCAAACCTAGTCTTACTTTTGTGGTAGTTCTTAAAGGATTTTTTTTTTCTCTAACTGTTCTTATGTGATTTATCATTTATTATAATATTTATTACCTTCACCAAGGACCGGCGGACATTGTGTTTTCATCTGGTTTGTTTGTTACCCCGCCCCTGAAGGGGAGAGGAGTATTGTTTTTTTAGGTGGTTTGTTCTGTTTGTTTGTTTGTAAGCAGTAAGGCATTGATGACTTCTGTTGTTTTCAAGTTGACTTATCCGTCAATAAAGTCGACAGGTCGTGATGACATCATCACGTTGTCAGTGGAGGAACAACACAGACACACGTCTGTCCATTAATAAACAACTATTATTAAAGTTCACTGTAACGTAACAATGTCCACTGACAAGACACAAACATCAACATTTTAACCTCAACAAAACAAAGGCTAACGTTAGCAAAGAGTTTTCTGTTAAATTTAACTAAACATCATCGGTAGGTGAACATATGTCCACATTTGGTCTGGACCCAAGGCTCTAAAACTGGACTGTCCACATGTCTGTCACACGTCCTCACGTTTTATATTATATGGAAGAATTATAATTATTATAATAGAATTATATGGAAGTACATGCCACATCACCATGACAACCGGGTACTGTAAAGTCAGTATTATCGCGATGACGACCACGTACTATAAAGTCAGTACTATTGCCATAACGACTGGGTACTGTAAAGTTAGTACTATCGCCATGGTGACCAGGTACTGTAAAGTCAGTACTATCGCCATGGCAACCAGGTACTGTAAAGTCAGTACTATCGCCATGACGACCAGGTACTGTAAAGTTAGTACTATCGCCATGGTGACCAGGTACTGTAAAGTCAGTACTATCGCCATGGCGACCAGGTACTGTAAAGTCAGTACTATTGCCATGGTGACCAGGTACTGTAAAGTCATTACTATTGCCATGGTGACCAGGTACTGTAAAGTCAGTACTATCGCCATGACGACCAGGTACTGTAAAGTTAGTACTATCGCCATGGTGACCAGGTACTGTAAAGTCAGTACTATCGCCATGGCGACCAGGTACTGTAAAGTCAGTACTATCGCCATGGCGACCAGGTACTGTAAAGTCATTACTATTGCCATGGCGACCAGGTACTGTAAAGTCAGTACTATCGCCATGGTGACCAGGTACTGTAAAGTCAGTACTATCGCCATGGTGACCAGGTACTGTAAAGTCAGTACTATCGCCATGGTGACCAGGTACTGTAAAGTCAGTACTATCGCCATGGTGACCAGGTACTGTAAAGTCAGTACTATCGCCATGGTGACCAGGTACTGTAAAGTTAGTACTATCGCCATGGTGACCAGGTACTGTAAAGTCAGTACTATTGCCATAACGACCAGGTACTGTAAAGTCAGTACTATCGCCATGGTGACCAGGTACTGTAAAGTCAGTACTATCGCCATGGTGACCAGGTACTGTAAAGTCAGTACTATCCTGTAATGGAAACGCTACCGAGTTGAGCCAAGCTGATCCAGTACTAGTGGAAATGTGTAATTAATGTGGTTCTGTTATTATTCATTATTTACACTGAAATCAGCTGCAAAATGAGCAAAATCATCCAAGCCACTTTGTATTCCATGGGTGCACAACGTTTGCAGCCTCTGATTGGTTGAACGGACATGTCTTGGTTTCGAGGAATAACAGCGGCATAGCTTGTTGCATTTTTGGAGCATGTACAGTACAGGAAATCAATGGTAGATGTCGCATTTTGAAAAAAAGAAATCTAAATATAGTACGTAGATGAACTGACAACCCCCCCTCTCCGAATTTTGTAGCAGTAATGTGGTATTTATGGCGTTTTGGAACCAAGCTCTAAAGACCTTTAATCAGCTTTGTATTCAGGTAGAGTCCATTAATGCATCTGTGCATTTGGATCTACACCAGCACTTAAAAGCATGTAGGAAATTAATTATGGATTTAAAATATGAATAAATGCATCTATTTTTTTCATGTTCTTTGTCCTTTTTTTTGCCAGTGTGGAGCTGAAATAGTTCCTAAACTGAATTCATAATGGTTTTAAACAGCCAGGAAGTGAACTTGTTGAAACTTGGTGAAACTCTGCCTCAGGTATATTGTTGTTTTGTAGAAAACCTTATCAAATGAGGTCCCCAGAGATACCCAGTAGTCTTTGGCTTCCCTGTGTTATGTTTCCACCTTGCAACATTTTTTTTCTGCATCAACACAAACCACGACAATAGTAAGCAACATGGAATTCTCACATTCGTCAAATTTGTTTGTGTTCTGTAAAAAAAAGCAGAACACGGCGTACAAAGGACATTGGTATTATAGAATAGAACACTTTAGTCATCCCACTCTGGGGAAATTTCACAATTTTCAGCAACAAAGATAAAGTGCAGGTATATATTAGGGCTGGGCGATTTTCTCTTTTAAAAAAATCTCCGATTTTTTCCCAAAAAACTCCATTCACGATACGATTTTTTCCCACGTGGGCTAAATGAAAATGAAAACACTAGAAACGTGGTTTCTTTCGTCTTCTTTTTTTAAATTAAATAACATGTAAAACAAAAATACTTCTACAAATAACAGTAAATAATAAATCATTTGTGCCAAAGGTGCAACTGCAACCTGAGACTTTACCTACATGAACTGTAGTAAGTCCAGACATATCCACCACTGTTACAGGAAAAACTGTGCAAAAAAAATAGTGTAAAAGATACATTTTGTTGGAAAAAATAAAGCTTAAAATATTTTAACAACTAAAACAATATACATTAATACTCATATTATATGAAAAACATTGTAAAAAACGTAGTAGTGTAAAAGTAAGATAAAAATAAAACTAGTAACATTTTTACTTTGTAAGGACAAAATAAAACAAAACCTTATTATCAATCAAACTACTTCAATAAACCTGAACATGTTACCAATATTTTGGATATATGATGTTATTGTGTCTGTTATCGCTCCACATCGTGCTCCATGTTTATCATAAGGTGCAGAGTCCTGCACGGGTTCGGGTACCCGTGGGTGAACCGCAAATTTTCACGAAATGGGTGTAAAATGTTGTGCTGTGTCAGATACGGGTTCATTTATAGCGGGTCGTTCGGGTGCGGATTTTTTTTTTTTGGTCGGAAAACGGGTCGGAGTTTAAACATGACGGGTACGGGCGGTTGCGGTTTGTCAAAATCAGAACCGTGCAGGACTCTGGCTCCATGTTTATCATAAGTTGTGCCGCGAGAAAAGCTTTCAGTCAGTGTTTGGAAATACGGAAAGCAGCCTGGTTCATGGTTTTCTTTTTGCCAGGAAAAAAAGTGCGTTTGGAGGGGAAGCGGATTGCACGATTTTCCTAAAATATGAATCGATTTTGCCATAAAACTCGATTTTAAATCTAAATCGATTTTTTGCCCAGCTCTAGTATAGATTATACAGAAGAGCGTATTACATATTTACAATATTTACATTCCAGGTAGTGGTGAGTGTTAGGATTCTTTGTCGGGAAAGAGTTCTCCTCCTTCATTTCAGCTACCGTATTTTCTGGACTATAAGCCGCACCTGCTGTATTTTAAAAAATATAATAAAAAAAGAATATACAAGTCGCTCTGGGTTATAAGCTGCAGATATCTATGTTGAAAAATCAGATATTTACTGGAGATAACATGCAAAAAAATATTTAAAAAACCCCCAATTAGTCCTGTTGGATGAATAATAATGTTTGTACATACAGAATTATTAGATGTCAATTGGGTCAGAGCAGTAAAATATGATCATAATTACCTATAAATAAAGAAAACTGTAGATTTTATTGTAAAAAAAGTCAAATGACATGAAAATCGTGATATTGACAAACCATCCTTTTATAAATACCTGTTAGAAAAGAGAAGTGTCGTAATTAATTCATTCAGTTTGTTTGTTTGTTTGTTTTGCTCCACAGGTCTTGCACATGAACGACTCGTGGGGTTTCACGAAATGATTCTTTTCAATTGTGACCGAGACTATGCCAGCTAACTTCTAGCCGACCGTCGTCCATCTAAAACACCAACAGGTAAATCTTAATGATTGTATCAAATCAATTTAGTTAAAATATTAATTGTGGCCCAGTTGTATCGATCTTCCAGACCAGCTGTTTGTTAAATCTAAAATTAATAATTATTGTGAGTGTATGACTGAAGTAATGCTAACGTTAAGGCCGCCTAAAGTTGGTGTGTTTTGTTTTCAGATATGATGCCTCTTTTAATATTTGACGACAGTGTTTTGTAGAAACATGTAACATCGTATGTATCCGACAGTGCATCCCAGAATACATTGCGCAGGTGTCTCTAAAAGTGACTCAACCTTTTTTCTGTTTGACCGACATTGCAAATACAATATATTATAAATTAATTTGGTGACAAAGCAAGGTGTTTAGTGTTCGAAGCATGAAGAGAAATGACATTATGAGGTGCCAAACATGTATGTTTACTGGATTATAGATGCATAGTATCTGCCTTACAACTACGATTCTCAACCATAGTACAGTCTAATGGCTGTGGGCGGGAATGACAGCCCAATGAATGTCACTTTGTACTGGTCCAAAAACTGACCCAGACCACATTAGTCAGTTTTTAGTCTTTACAAATGGACTAGACAAAGAGGAAATGTCACCGCTGTTGGCTACAATTGTTACTATTGTGCTATAATTTCTCAAAAACCATGATTTTGTTAATGTCAACTTGAGTTAGTTGTGTCGTTTGAAAGCGATTATATGTAATGTTAGATTTGTTTGGTGGTGTTAGTTACCCCAACTCAATTCTGTAAAAATGATATAAAACACTTCACTAATAGGGGATTCCTAGCCTAGGATCTAGACTGTCCCCAGTGGCCGCAAACTGCATTTGCTACGGGGGCAGTCTAGAAAGTTTAGGTGAATTTGTGGGCGGGATAACCGCTGTCTGTCAAGTTTTCTCTTTACACGACGCCACGCTATTGGATGGGTAACCAGTCAGAGCCAACCAATCAGAGCGATGAACATGGATTTCGTAGACAGCGTCACCGGAAGAACACACCAGAATGTAGTCTCACAACGAGTGCAGCAGCTTAGCTAGCTAGTCGGCGTTTGGCTACCAGGCTAGTAGTAGGATTGTAGCACAGAGTTAAGTAGAATATTTGGTGAGTGTAGAACGGTAGAAAACAGAATGGCACTAAACGACTGTTGCCGATCACCAGCGGGTTGTGCAGACCCATGCGTCGTCCCACTAGCGGAGCCAGCTGATAAATCAAACTTTTGCCATACCCGTTGGGCAAAACTCCGACAACGTCCCTTTTTTCCAAAAACAGCTTAAGTGCCGTTTTCTGCTCCTCTCGCAGGGAAAACTGTAATTTTAAATCACCTAGCGTTGCTGCCAAAGCCAGCTCCAATGGTTGTTCCTGGTGATGATCCATGTTGTCTAGCAGCTAGCAACTGGTGTTACGGCAATGTGTGCTAGCTACCAGCTACGCCTTCTTCTTCTCTTTGGTGTGCTAGCTGCTACGTCTCTGCGACTACAACATTACGTGTCGTATTTGTGTCGTCATGAGGCAGGGCGGGCTCCAATCCCGCCCCTCGCGATTTGATTGGTCCGACCCAGTTGGGATTTTCAGATCCTAGGCTGTCTAGTCTGTCTCCCCTTGGCAAATACCATTTGCGGCCACTGGGGACAGACTAGATCCTAGGCTAGGGGATTCCCACTTGTCGTCACGTCATAGAGCGCCTCCATTTTGACGGTGCGAATGCTAACTACTGAACCACTAGTAAAATTAG